>CM024641.1:40325319-41525319 GCA_014182715.1 Eucalyptus cloeziana | reverse complement strand
CTAGAATATTTAAAAATCAACGTATTTTTCAGCACATGGTGTTTGTTTGCAAGTATTTTTTTTTCTAAATCAATTTTGTGGTAATTAAACATTCCATGTTTCACAATAGAAAACAAAATCTGGCTAGATCTGGAGGTGTAAAGATGTTCCATTCTGAAATTCATGAGTTGTTAAGTTTTTTCAGGCATAGATTCGAGTGTGACAAAAAACTAACATTTAAGATTGAAGTTATTAATCACGATGACTTGATAAGTCCAAAAACACTCTTGGCAAATTATGATTCGATCACATCACTTAATGTATCGATTTTAGTATGCTTATTTAAATTACTTGTAATTAATCTAGATTTATTGGTTAAACTTCAAATGATGAAGAGCTTGTGTTTGTTGAGTAAAAGTGCACATATTTTTAACAACATTAAAAAAAGAAATCCACATATTGCTAGTAGTTGTAATTAAAATGCCATCTATTATGCGACACGTTGAATGCATGTTATTTTACAAAATTCTTATAGTAATTAACCTACTGGGGACCTCAATAGTCATTCACGGCGAAACTACCTGGAAGAATCCAAGGGAAATTCTTGTTAAAAAGCAGAGTGAATAATGAAAAGAAATAAAGCAATACAGCATAGTAAAAAGAAGATGGGTTCATCCTAAAATGGAAAAGAGGTCGTCCCGCCAATGCTTTAGCTTTAGCGTGTGCCTTTGGTTGTCCAAGTCCAAGTAGACTCGGGTCAATCATTGGTGTGATTCCTTCTTGAGCAAGCTGGTCCATCATGGACTGTTGGTAGTTCGATTCTCCGTAGACTTTGAATTGGGTCAATCATTGATTTCAGTCTTCTTGCACCGCCCCCACACGCTCTTCTAACTCTTTTCTCTCTTTCTGAGAGTGATAGCTAATGCTAATACCACGCTAAGACAAGGCACAAGAAGCTTAGGTTTTAGATTGTTGGAGTCCATATCGACCAATCACAAGATCATATTTCGATGCAATGCAAGACTCTTTTCTCTCTTTCTGAGAGTGGTAACTAATGCTAATACCATGCTAAGATAAGGCACGGGGAGCTTAGGTTTTAGATTGTTGAAGTCCATATCAAGATCATATTGACCAATCTCAAGATCATGTTTCGATGCAATGCAAGACTGTATATATGCATCACATTCTATTTCCATTTAGTTAAATTATATAGTATCAACTTTTTTTATTAATTGGTGACATGATTGGCTGTCATTTATTTGCAATTATTTTTCTATTTTCTAAATCGATTTTGTGGTAACTAAACATTCCATGTTTCATGATAAAAAGCAAAATCTGCCTAGATCCAAAGGTGTAAAATTGTTCCATTCCGAAATTCATAAGTTCTTAAGTCTTTTCAGGCATAAATCCGAGTGTGACAAAAAAAAAAGATTGAAGTTATTAATCATAATGACTCGATGAGTTAAAAAAAACTCCTGAGAAATATCAAATTTGTTTTTCAATAACTTTAGCTTTGATTATACTCCACTAAACTTTTGTTTTAGTAAAAATGAAACTCCAAAAGTCTCATCATAGATTCTTTTAAAATCAGACTCCTTCCATTCGAATCGAAATTGAGTTTCCTCCATTTACTCAAAAGCTCATAGAAGAAGAGAATATAGGTGGGATCCATTGCCTAAACTCCTCTTCTTTTGAAAGGAAAAGAAAGACTTTTCGTACAAAGACAGACAGGCCTTAACTATCAAGACCTTAGTTCCTTCACCATAGAAATATAAAACAAGAAGATTTTTTTGAATGGCTTTTCGAGAGGTCACTAAACTCAGAAGCCAAAGAATTGGGTGAATATACAGAGAGTCATGGGCCAGTTTTGCTGCGAAATTGGTTAGTAAGGATACTTCCTCGAAGCATCGCTACAGCTTGTCAAAGTTGACAAATTATTTACATTTCTTAACGTGGAAAATCACCGGACCATATGGTGCAGAAATTTCGGATTGAGAATTGACTTTTGCCCTCAAATAATTCATTCAAAGTCAAGTCAACAAAAGCCGTCAGCACCCCATGTGAACACCGACAATTGACAGAACCCGCTCCATCCATCCACAATCACTACCCCCTTTTGCTTTGTTTCACTACACTCGAAATCAATTGCATTTTGTCTTTTTGTTGATGCCAAAAGACCCAAATGCCCTGAGGAATTTATTTATCTTTTTCCTTTTAGGTATTGATTTTAACGATAGACAAAGCCGATGGCCTCTCTCCATTGTTTAGAAAATCAAGCGAACTCACCAAGCCAAGGCCCACACCGGCAGCCAAGCACCCCAGATCTGTGGCCGTGCGAGGCTAGCGACTTCTGTCGGTTGCGAATTCCATGGACATAGATTATGAGCTCTGCGCAAAAAGAAAAAAGAGATGAAGGCGTAGAAGACAGACTTGAGCGGGCAAGGCGTTAACACGCCAATGGATTGATGCACAAAATTGAGAGCTTGTGATGGCCATGGGTCACCGGCAAATTTGACGACAGAAGCGGCAATTCCCTAAAAATTCCTAACCTTTATATTCATTGCAATGCCAATTATCTAAACTGTTTTTTGTGTCATCAAAATCCAAAACTTATATGATAACCGAAAAAATACGTTCCGTCAAAGTTTGGACCATGACGGATGTTGAAGATCTGACGTGGCGGTTTGCTTGATCAATGACGAGCTTAAAACTGCACATTTCTTCCTTGTGCCAAATCCCTTGATTTTCCAAAATCCTAAACCTAACCCCATGCCCCTCCATGCCCCTCATAGTTGATGAGCTAACCTCCTCACCCACAAGGCCTTCAGACCTTGATAGGGTACAGCTATTAATTAAACGAACTGATTGATAATTTGATGAGGGCAACATGGAGGAAGCACGTAGTGGAGCCAGGGCGGAAAAATAAAATCTCACCAAATTTAGAGATGTAAAAAGGTTTCCACTCCGAAATTAATAAATTCTCAAATCTTTTCAGACATTAAATAAGAAATTAAGATTGAAGTTATCAATCATGTTAAGCCGACGAGTCAAAAAAAACTCGTGGAAGTATCAAATTCTTTGAATTGAGATTAACAGAAGATTAAATTTGTTTTTCGATAGCTTTAACTTTGATTGCACCCCACTAAACTCTTGTTTTAGTAAAATGAAAGTCCAAAAGTCCTGTCCCAGATTTTTTAAAATCAGGCTCCTTCCATTTGAATCGAAATTGAGCTCCCTCCATTATAACTCAAAAGCTCTAGGAAGAAGAGGAAACAGGTGGGATCCCATTGCCTAAACACCTACTTTTTTTTTTTTAAAGAAAAGAAAGACTATTCATATTAGATGCAGGCATCAACTATCAAGACTTTTGATCCTTTGCCACAGAAACATTGAGGAACTAAAAAGGGGAGATTTTTTGAATGACTTTTCGGTAGGTCATTGAACCTAGAAGCCAAAGGATAGGGCGAATATGGAGAGAGTTGTGAGCCAGTTTTGTTGCAACATGGGTCAGTAAGGATGATTTCTCGAAGCATCACTCCAGCCGGTCGAAGTCGACAATTATGTATGTTTCTTAACTTGGAAAATCATTGAACTATGTGGTGCAGAATTTTGGGATTAGAATGGACTTTTGGCCCCCAAATAAATGGGCGGATTCATTCAAAGTAAAAGTAAATGAAAATCCACATCTGTCATGTGCAACGGTGAACGCATGTTATTTTACAAATTCTTATTATAAATCTCTTGAAAAATATTGAATGTGTTATTAAATCATTTATCAAATGGTTAATACCTTGAAAAACTCCAAACTGGTGCATCTGTGACAAATTTACCTAAAACTATTTTTTTTACCATGAAAAACCCAAAACGATATATACGTGACAAATTTATCCCGACTGACTATAAAAAAACCCTAAACTGGTATATCTATGAAAAATTTATCCTAAACTAATTTATTCGACCATAAAAAACCCCAAACTGATAAATATACTCTCCGCTAAATTGAATTAATATAGACGGAGCGTAAAATCCCAAATTGGTATATCGGTCAACTGTCACGTGTCATTTAACTTAATAATTTGACAATAAAATATAACAAAAGCTAACATAAGATAAATTTGTCACAAGTGTACCAATTTGGAGGAAATTATCAAAGGTATACCAGTTTTGGATTTTTGATCGTCAAAAAAATAGTTTAAGGTAAATTTGTCACATGTGTACCAGTTTGGAGTTTTTTAGGGTATTAATCCTTTATCAAATGCTACTCACAAAAAAGAAGAATCATTAAGTGTGGTGCCACTGGATAAGAATTTCGTTGATCATTGTCCAAAGGTGAGGGGTTCGAAACCCAGTAGAAGCATTTTGTGTCTTAATCGTGGCGCCGGGGTGGTGAGTCCTCCGCTAGCGTCATCCCAGAGTTTACTCACCGGCTACCGGCTGTACGGGGTTCCCTGGGTATCAAAAAAAAAAAATCATTGATCAAATGGTGGCCACCAATCAATCAACTATCGAAGTAATTAACTCACGGGGACCTCAATCGTCATTTACGACGAAACTGGCCCGCAAGAATCCAACGAAAATCTACTTGGTGATCAATATTGACCAAGCAATCAATACTTTTAGATAAGTGTTTTTCAACTTATTTTAAGAGAAGTGGAATGGATTGGATTATATTCTTTCTTTTCTTTTGTCCTTTTCCACTACGCGCTTGAGACCTTACATTCGTCCATCTTCTTTTTAGCATTTCACTTATGTTCTTCTCCTTTTTGGGGAGGAAAGAATACGAAGTAATATGATTGTTCACTTTGCATCTCTTTATTGGTATCAATTATATGGTCCATCGTCATTCAAATATGACATATATCAACGTCTTTTTTTTTTGGGTCTGAATTCATCAACAATGTTAGCTTGCAAACATTTGTACAATTTTTTTCCAAAGGGTAATACTTTCTCAAAAAAGAAAAACAAAAGATAGAATTGTCTCTCACGTTCTTCCTTCATTATTTAAGTCAAGGTCAGTTTGTTTGATGAAAAATCAATTTTGAAAATTTTTTCCATACTTTCCAATGTTTGAATTATATAAAACTATTTGATCGATGGAACGTATTTACCATAAGCTAAAAATAATAAGCTTAGAAAAAATGACTTGATAAAAAGGAATTATTTTCCCTTATTTCTATCCTAATTTCTTTGCAATCGTTGTTATGCTGATGGATTGTAGAATAAATGAAGACAATATCGATTCCGGTTTATTAGTCATTACATATTACTTTTAACAATACAAGCCGCATTTAGTTAATTCACTTATTACCAATTATGATAAAATTAATTTTTTCAACTAGTTTTCACCATAATCGATTTTTTTTTTCTGATTTACCTTCTCTAAAATTGAATCTCCTAAAAACATTTTCCCACAACAAAAAAAATCATCATTGAGATAAACACATCATAAGAGTTTGTTTTTATATAATTTTCAATTTTCAAATGATGGTATTTGACCAAAGGAAATTGCGAGATGAAATTATCGGTGAATATGAGAATTGGAGATCAATTTGTCGTTTTTTTGCCGGTGAATGAGAGAACAATAAATCAGTGTTGGATTTTATAGAGTGATCTAGAGACTTTTTTTTATCTCTTTGATTAAATCTTGACGTTCATGGAAGTCTGGCTATGAGGCACAAAGTACGAGATAAATGAATCAGTCGGTGTGATTCCTTCTTGGAGCATAGCTGGTTTATCATGGACCATTGGTAGTCCAAGTCTTCGTAGACTTTGACTTTGCCCTTCTAATCCCATGCGTTGTTCTGTCTTATTTTTCCTTCTCTTTCTGAGAGTAGCAGCTTATTAAAACGAAGCATAGTGAGGCTTAGGTTTGGATTGTTGACATCCATATCAAGATCACATCAACCAATCATGCAATTTTTAATCTAATGATTGTATTTCAATGCAAGGCCGAACTATACACACTCGCCACACTTTTGTACTTTCCATTTAGTTAAATTAAGACAGTAACAACTTTTTTTATTGATTGATGACAATTTTGATTAGACTATTCAAAAATTGAAATGTTTATGAACGGAGATTGTTTGTTTGGAAGTATTTCTAAGTTTATAGATAAATGTCGTGGTAACTAAGAATTCCATATTTCACGATAGAAAAATAGCCGCTTTGCAACTGAAGTTTCACGATATTGACTTGACATAAACCAAAAGTAGTTGCATTTGCCATAATCAATTTCTATCAAACATTCTTTAGCCAACCAAAGTCACTCGTAAAGAGTTGGCACGTACAATATCATAAGCTTTTTACGGTCTAGATAACGATCAATCCAATGATGAATAAACCAAGCATTGCCTCTCCTCCATTGATCACTCTTGATCCTCTCTCGGAGAAAAAAATTTGAACTGTAAAGCAGCAAAATCAGCACAACATGTGGCGAAATCTAAATCACTTTAAGAAGCCAGAAGTATAAATGGAGATCACTGCAGGTCAATAAACGTAGAAGACGGGATTGGCTAACTATGCGGAGAGTCGAAGGTCAGTTTGTATTTTAATGACGTTGTCTTTGTAGAGTTTGCTTTTACCCGGAAACGAGACCGCATCGTGCCTAATGCATCTTCCTTCTTCCATTAAATTATCTGACAAACTGTACAGCGATAAATGCATAGGCACTTGCCCACAAATTTACGGGAGCGACGGGGTACGGGACCCACTCTTGGCTTTGCTTGTACATAATTGTGGCGCCACTTTCGAGATAGGGTGTGTCCCAATCAGGGAAAAAGAATCGGGGCTATTTTGGGGAAAACCCCCCCCCCCTTTTCATCTCTCCGAACTAGAGGTGACAAATGGGTGGGTCGAGTCGAAAATGGTTCGATCCATATTTGACATATTTAACATATTTTGACCCATATTCTTGTAATGTAAATCTAGTGACCCATACCCGACTCGTATCTAACCCATACCTAACCTGACTCGTATTGCTAAAACATATTTATTGTTAAAACATTTTTATGTAATACAAAATTTTTAACAATTTTTATGCAATACAAATTTTATGAAAAATTTTTATAGTTCTTTTTAAAATATTATTAAAAAATCGAATTTTTAATTTTTTTTAAAAATATAATTTTTATAATTTTTATTTTTTAATAATTATTTTTTATTTTTGTCTTTTCTCTTCTTCTTTTTCTTCTCCTTCAGCTGGCCGCCGGCCATGATAATGGCCGGCGACCGGCCACAGGCGAGATCAAGCTTGCCGGCGTCGGGTGGGGCTCGATCTCGCCGATCCGACAAGGCCGAGGCTTTGCCCGACGCCGTGAGCTCGAGCCTCGCCAGTCATCGGCGAGGCCGAGACTCACCGGATCTGGCGAGGCTCGAGCTCGCTAGCGCGAGCGAGGCTCGATCTCGCTAGATCGGCGAGGCCAAGGCCCCGCCCGACGCCGGCGAGCTCGAGCCTCGCTAGATCCGACGAGGCTGGAATGAAGAAAAAGAAAGAAAAAAGAAAAAAAAAAAAAATTGAAATATGAAAAATAATTATAATTTCGATTTTTTATTAAAAAACATTTTTATAAATTTAAAAAGCCAAGGGTTTAAACTTTAAAATGAGTTTCCTTATAACCTATTTAGACTATTTTTTTTATTTTACATTCATTAACCCATTTCTGACCCATATTTAACTTTCACTTGATCCATTTCTGATCTATATTTAACATTTCACTTAATTTATTTTTTATCCATATTTAACTTTCACTTGACCCATATATAATCCATATTGCCCGCTCTACTCCGAACCAGAAAAATATGATAGAATTTTGGGAAAACATGGCAATTTCAATGGGGACGCGTGGGCTGGAAATCCGTCATTTCGGAGTTTGCCCTTGCCAAACGCAGCACATGGACAGGGTTTACAGCTCTCTTCAGTCTTCACTTCCTATTATTCGAGCAGGTCTGGCCCCCCCGCGCACCGGCGCATGCGAACGCAACTCAGATGGCTCATGTGAATTTTCCGTAGGGTCCATCTCATCCGATGGTACACGTGAGCCTCGATTGATTTAACGTCTTTTTCTTATTAACTGACTCCTGCTCCACTGCCTACATGTCATCAGTCACCCCACGTGAGTCATGTGACCACTGACGTTTCTGCGCTCTGTCCACCATAATCACGACCCCTTGTCCTTTTGCCTCTGCTCCTCTCTTTATCCATCGCATTCTGCCTTTTTGCTACTGCAAAGATACCCACATGCCCCTCATGTCAAGTAATTTTTTTATCCCTTTTCTTTTTGGGTGTTGATTTTAATGATAAACAAGGCTGAGGGCCTCTCTTCATTACTAAAAATATCGAGCGAATTAACTAAGTGGAGCCCCGACACTGTGCCCATCCAACCGCAGATTTGTGGCCGTGCGAGGCTAGCGACCTCTGCCGGTCGCGAATTCCATAGACATAGGTTATGCACTCTATGCGGAAAGAAAAAGAGATGGAGGCATAGAAGAAAGACTCGCGTGATGGATCGATGCACAAAGTTGAGGGCTTGTGATGGCAACGGGTGCGCAGCAAAGTTGACAATAGCAAGTGGGCAGTTCCATAAAAAATCCTAATCTTTATATTTACTGTAATACTAATTATCTAAATTGTTTTTATATCATAAAAATCCAAAACTTATGTGGTAACTAAAAACTATGTTCCATCAAGTTTGATCCAAGACGGATGTTGTGGCATTTTGCTTGGACAATGACGAAATTAAAAATCTGAACTCTGCAATTCTTAAGAGTTAAAGTTCAATTTTTGAAAAAAAACTGTACTTAGCAACTTTTAGGGTCCAAGAAGTGAGATGATCCACTTACGCGGTCTTTCCTGCAAAAGAAACAGGCTACAATTTTAACTTCAAAAGAAAAGTGGAATGGAAATATAAATTCTTGCTTTGCTTTTATCCTTTTCAGCTACGCACTTGAGACTTCACCGTTCGTCCACCATCTCCTTAGCATTTCACTTTTGGTCTTACTTTTTTTGGGAGAACAAAGCATATGATGGATTTCTCTTTATTTGGATGCAGGGACCAAAATATTCAACATGCCCAGGTTTAGAATTTTGTATCTTTTCCTTTTATTTAGTTTCTTTTCTAGGTGTACTTTATTTAGACTCCCCGACAAACTCCTTCCACATCCTTCCTCGACCTTTAGCGCGTTTCTTCCTTTGCTCCAAATCCTTGATCTCCCCCTCGTCGTCACTGCTCTCTGCTCACACGCCTCCAAAAAACCCTAACCCCATGCCCCATTCCCGGTGATTGACGAGCTGACCTCCTCAGAGTTGCCGGGGAGTGCATGATTGATGTGAATTGAATGCTCCAACGCCAGCAAGATCTTCAGATTTTTCCTTTTTTTTAGAGCAAGGACCTTCAGATTTCGATGGGTACTGATGTTGGACTAAACGAACCTATTGTTATTTGATAAGGACGACACGGAGGAAATGGTGGGGCAGCCAAGGTGGAAAAGTAAAATCTCGCAAGATCCAAAGGCCCAAATCTGCTCCGTTCCAGAATTCACAAGCTCCTTTAAGTCTTTTCAGACGTACATCTGAATCTGACAGATTAAAGTTTTTAGTAACATGACTCGATGAGGCAAAAAAAGGCTCGATTTGAGATTAAAGGAAAATCAAATTTGTTCTTTGATAGCTTTAGCTTTGATTATCACTCCATTAAACTTTTATTTTAGCAAAACGAAAATCTAAAAGTCTCATTGCAGATTTTTTTAAAATCATACTCCTTCCATTGGAATTGAAATTGAGCTTTCCTCCGTTATAGCTCAAAAGCTCCAAGAAGAAGAGAAATTAGGTGGGGGTACCATTACCTTTTTTTTGTCGGTCCTACTCTATTCCCATTCTAACGTTCACTCGGATTTTTTGCGCTCCTACAAAGAGTTGGCTCACTTTTGAAACTACAGCGTCTTCACCACAACCTTTCGAGAATATGAGAATTCGAACCCCCCACCTCCCCCTTCCAAGATGGAAGGGTGGCCACTGGAGCAAATCACCGCTACCTTAACTCTACTCTTTTGGAAGGAAAAGAAAGACCTTTCGAGCATATGTGGGCCCTAACTATCAAGACCTCTGTTCCTTTCCCACAGAGTCTTAAGGTACTAAAAATGAATTTGAAATCAGAAGCCCAATGATCGACTGAACATGCAGAGAGTCGCGGGCCAGTTTTGCTGCAAAATCAGTTAATAAGGATGCTTCCTCGAAGCATCACTCTAGGCCATCAAAGTCGGCAATTATTTATGTTTCTTGACGTGGAAAACCACTGGTCGATGTGGTGCAGAAATTGTGGGGACGAGAATCGACTTTTGCCCCCAGAAAAATGGGCAGATTCATTCAAAGTCAAAGTCAACGAAAGTAGACATGGAACTTCCAACCAAGTTCGTTTCCCCCGTCTTAATTAAGGTAAACTCCGGTTTGTCCAATTTAAAGGGCTGATTGGGCCAAGGCCCGAATTGACTTCAAAACATCAAGCCCAGTAAAATTATGTCGTTTGATCTTCGTCAAAGCTCTATCATGTTTACTTCATGATAAACCATCCTTCGCATTTAATCCCTTGCTAGTGTCAATAAATTGCTTGTCACAAAGCGATCTAGTTAGACAAAATCCCTGCTTTGTGCCAATTATTATACATAATACTATTAAGATAAAGTACACAAGATTAATGTGTTAGCACAGTCTTATCTTATGTCAACGTAGATGGGAAAGTATATCAACTCCCCCCAAAATCAAGTATGAAAGTTCTTTATTTCGGAGAAGTGGCTCCTCAGTCTCTTGATTAATGCTTATGGATTATCTACTACAAAAGAAAAGAAAGAGGTGAAAAATATAAGAACTTGCGAATAGCGCAAGACTATTCCATGTTATACTTTTAGAATTGGAAATTTTTTTGCCACACTTCTATTCATTTGAAACTAAACGGTTTGGATGATTATATCAGATTTACCTCAACATCAGATAATGTCAGACCAAGTCCATTCGCAACTATAATTTTTTTAAAAAATTTAATTAAGAATCAATGTGCCTTCTCTTCAACTCTTGTGTATCCAATAAAGAGCCATGCTTTACTTGAAAAACAAAAACAAAAAAGAAACTGGACATGTGTTTACCAATGTAGATTATTTGTCTTCTTCACATTGCTGTTAGTGTGATACTTTCGTACACATTGTAATGGCTACTTGAATGTATACAGTATAATAAAGTTAACGTCCTCTTGAAGAAAGCATGGGCATCGACCGATTTCAAATATAGTATGACGAAATGACAATTTATAAGGTATCTCAGATAAATCACCGCATTGTAAATTGACAAAATAATGGACTTGGAATTTATATAATTTGACTTGACCTCACTTGGTAAGTTAATTAGCAATTCAAAGCCACCGAAACATCTAAACAAACAAAAATTAAACAAAGAAGATTTGAACAAGTGGAGGAGGATGAGGAGGAGAGAGGAGTGGGTCGTTCGATCAGAGTAGGTGTCCGCAAATGGAGGAAGCGAAGAGGAGGGTTTGCGTTTTTTCCTAATTTGTTTTAATTAGTTTTTCACTTTCATTATTATTATTTTTGTAGTAGTTTTTTTATTGCAGTTTTTTTTTTTCCATTTTTCATTTTATGCGGGTGATGTGAAAACTTCTCGCCAGCCGGTGGAGGGAAAGGTATTTTCGTTTCCCGCCGTGGAAATTGAAGCTAATGTAGGCTTACGTGCAGGATGGACCCACCGGCACTAGGATTGGGGAGGTCCGACTTGGCCTCCCCACCCGAGTCCTAGAGCTGTTAAATGGGTGGGTCGGGTCGGGTTTGGGTCGGGTCATTAATTGGTCGACCTAAATTGACCCATTAACCCATTTATGACCCATTTATGTCTAATGTAAATTTTTTGACCCATACCCGACCCGACCCATACCCAACCCATACCCGACCCGACCCATATTAATAAAATATTTTCATATTTAACCAAATTTAAGAAAACTTATTCTTATGTTTTTTTTTAAATTATATTACTAAAAACTTCCAAACAATACAAATCCAATCAATAATTTTTCAATTTTTTATAATTTTTCAAAAAATTTATATATATTTAAAAACTAAAATAATTTTATACAACACAAATTTAATGAAATTTTTTTCATTTCGAGTCATCATTTATGGTTGGCAAACATGCAAGAAAAGCCACCTATGCTCATATTCGATGGAAGAAGTGGCCGCGGTGCATTTGATTCTCCCGATGCACAATCTGATGGTATTTTTGTATGAAAACTCCATGTCACATATTAGAAATCTGAAATAGATAGAGTGAACTTGAAGGAAAACACGAGAGAGAGCACGGCGTGGGGCTATCGCCTAGACATCGGCAACGCCTCATCCAGCTCAAGCGAGCGCTTCATAGCCATGGTGCGGTTGTCATTACCGCCAGATCCATGAGGCTTGAGCCTCGCCGGGGCGTCGGCGAGGCGGGCCTCGCCCAGATCCGGCGAGCTCGAGGGTCGCCTGGCCGGTTGTCAGCCATCACTGTGCCGGTGACCGGAGGAAGAAGAAAAAAAAAAAATTAAAAAGAAAATTAAAATAAAATAAAAATAAAAAATAATTATATTTTCGGTTTTTATAAAAAAAAAATTATAAAGTTAAAGAGAGAAGAGACTAGAGAGAGATAGTGAGGTTTTGAGTTAAAATAAATGAGTTTCTTTTTAATGGGTTGATAAATGGGTCTTAAATGGGTCGAGAGGCGACCCATTTAAGACTCATATATCTTAATCTTGACCCATTAAAACTCATTATAGGTGTTTTAAGAAATAAAGCTTGACTCATTAACGACCCATTTAACCATAAATGGGTCAATAAATGGGTTGCACAACCCATTTAACACCTCTACCGAGTCCCGATGGATTGCAATTATTTTTTTCTTGATAAGTTAAAAAATGCAGAAAAAGATGATCAATACGATTATCCATGCTAGTCATTATATGAAGTGTTATGTCCATTGTAGAATATATTGTTTTAGCCATAATCACTCGGTTCATCGTTGGGAGTGCGAGTCTATCATCGTAACTAATATGCCAAAAGCTTAAAAATCTTTCCATAGAATGTTGTGAATGCCTAAAATACTAGCCGGTTAAAAGTTCGCTTGCGACATGATTTTAACTTGTGAATTAATGGAAGCTGGCGTGATCCCTTCATCATTGGGTTGCCATGCTTGGGGTTGGATTGCGACTATGGCTTTTTCACGTTCAATTTTGGTTTTTTTATACTTTCAAATGAATGAGCGGTATACGAGCCTAATAAAAAAATGAGTGATCTATAAATTTGTTTTGCGCTTATAAAATTTGACTTAAGGAGAATGAGGGATTGATGAGTATATGTTACCAATAAAGGAAGAGATTTGAAGATTGGTTTCTATAAAATTAATTAATTTACTCTTCCCAGTAATTTCTCTTGAATTTCGCTTATTCTTTAACTTCCACTTTTTTTTTTTTTTTTTGGGTGTACTGACTTTTCTGTGATTTTATAAACATTTGACTATAAATATAAATCCGTGAGAGCCACCAAAAATTTTGTATACCATGCATTGGGGTGGGGTTCTTATATTATTTTGTTTGTGTGAGCTAAATGTGATTTAAAAATATAAATCATTCACACTCTTTGATATTTTTAAAATGACATTATGTGACTTTTGTTGCATGAGGTCACAACTCTTTTTACTTCGAACATAGCTCGTGAAAAAGTCCAATGGCTTTTGTTCTTAAAGATTATGGACCTTTTTATTTTATTTAATAATCTTTTACACATAACGTAAAGTTTTCAATCCCTATGATTGTATGACTCATTTATCAATCAAGCAATTATGAGATGGCGATGGCATCATTTTATAATATGGTAATCAGTCCAATCATATTCGCGCTATAAATATTTTGTAAATTTTAGATAAAACGACTCGGCTCAAACTATTGTATGTACATTTATCTAAGAATAAGATAAAAACTACGAATCCACTTCTATAAAGTTTCAAAGAATATTCAAGAATCGATACGTCATAATAAGGTGCGTTCTCAAATTGTGGTTCCACAATCCATAATTAAGCTTTGCTTGATTCACACATGTCAAATCACATTCTTTCCAAGTTTAAATAATATTGACAAAAGAAAAGTTTTGAATAATTTGAGTTATGAGATAGATTTGAGCTTGGAATTACAAAAATTTATCTCAATAAGCATGTGATCATATTAGAGTACTCCGCATCTTTCTATACCTCCATGAACATCAATAAAAAAGAAGTAATATTGACTCTAATTTTAGTGCATTTTTCATGATTCTAGTTCGAACCCACTAATTGAACCAAGCTGAGTCAAAAGCGCTCATTTGAAAGACATCAAAGGAAGCGCCAAAAGAAGAGAGACAGAGAGAACGCAAATTTATCCAGGAGCACGTCTCGTTTTAGCAAAACTTCCTTATTGCCCTCACAGAAACGACAAAATCGACAGACTTGACACCGATTAATATACCCCGCCAACAGAACAAGCGCCCGAGAACAAATCAGGAAAATCGGTAAACTCCTCATCCCCGCCCTCCTTTCCCCCCAAGTCGCCGCAGCTTTCGATCGCCATTTGTCGCGAAAATCGCTACGGAGTCCACGAACGCTGCGAAGACCGCAATCGACCTCTCCATCTCGCCGGGTGATCGCGCCATTCGATCGTGCGTGATCGTTTTGTGTATATGGAAAGGTTGCGGAGATTGGAATTTCTTTTGTTGCGCGATATCGTTTTTTTTTTTTTTTTTCTTCCTTCGACGACGTTGTTCGATCCATCCCTCTTGCAGAATAATGTGGAGCGGAACTGATCATGGTTGAGGGCGATGGGAGTTCTGATAATGCTTCATTGCAACTCGTGTTCATGTAGTCAATTATGGTTGTGATCCTCTGACTTGATTCGGATTGGGAGTCTAGATTGCGATAAGGTTCATATAGACAGGCTCTTGTATCGAGTACGTCAATTTTGAGCCTAGGGAAGTGAGACTTGCGTAGTGAACTTGGCTGATTAGGGATTTCAGGGATGGGGGGAATCATTGACCATGTTGTGGAGCTATAGTGCCTGATTGAATGGGGGCAAACTATAGTTGAATGATCCCTCTGGTGTAGATTTAGATGTTTTCAAAGCATGTGATTGACTGAGCATCGTGTTGTATTTGGTTGGATTTGTAAAGCTCTTGGATTACCAAGTCTGGATCAATGTTACCACTGGAATATGGTCAGATCGATTGAATTTCCTTATATTTTTTGATTCATATTTCATCTTAATGTTTCTACTTTGGGGATAAAATTTGTCGAGTATTGCACAGTGATCGACCATCGGCTATTCGACATTTCTCCCGTCGAGTAATGGACTGTAGCTTGTAGGTTACAACGGAGTAGCTTTATGGGAAAGAGGAGCCTTATGTTGTTTACTTATTCGCCTTTCATCGCATTGATATATGGTTCTTTAAGTTCACGAAGGAGGAAAGGTAGAAATTTACTGAAATATTGTTTTGAGTTGATGTTTCCTCAAAATTTTCCTCCCATCTGATTGTCGAAATAGTTTGCTAGACACATAACAGCCTTGCTTCTTTGCTTGTAATTGAATGAGCTTGTGACTGCATTTTCAATCTGAATTTTTCTCAACTGGTAAATGCAGAACTTAGAATGAGGTCCAAGGCTCATACAGCTATTTACAATCACACTCTTGCGACGATGGTGGTGGACTATGCATCTGCTGTAAGTGTTCATTATAAAGATTTTCACATCTACCTAGAGCTTGTTGCTATTACCGACCAAAGGCATAATTTCGGCATGTACAATATGAAAATTGAACACCATGCCTACACTACGAGCGAGAGACACTCTCAACTTCCGCTCTTCTTCATCCAACCAAGAGTACGCCAGAAAATAGTAAACCCCGAACGAAGAGCGAGAAACAAGTTCACCTCGAAAATGCTTAACTCTTGTGCTAGTTGAACCTCGCAGAACGTGTATCTATACGTATATACTTGTGTATTATTAGCCTTCATTCTGCGCAATACACTAGTAAAGCGGATGATCAAAACAGCAAGCACCAATCTGCAGAAACGAATGCAGTAAAAGAATCACGAGAGACCAATAGAACAGCAGCTTGTCTCGAGTGTCTAACTCAACGTCCTCGGTCGAAATCCAACGCTCATTCTAAAACTTCGTAAAAACTCGCATTCAAACACGAAGCACACGTCCACTACCTAGCGCAAAAACACCTGAGAAACCTACAACGGCACCGAACCCCGCAAAGCCTAGCAAGCAAACCAGAGATCCGGCGCCGAAATTCCCAACTAATCCAGTAAAAAAAGAGACGCAGCCGAGCAACCGAACCTCATGGTCCTCCTCCTCCTCGGCCTCGCCATTCTCGTCGGCGTCGTCATCGGCGGCGGGGGCGGCGTCGTCCTCGTCGGCGGAGCTGGCGGAGCGGGCGACGGCCTCGAGCTCCTCCTCGTCGCTGCTCGTTCTATAGAGAGAGAGAGAGAGAGAGAGAGAGGCCGAATCGAAATCCGAAGCGACGATCGGAATGAAAAAGGGGGCGGAGGCCGATGGGTGGTTCGTTCGATCGGAGTCGGTGTCCCAAAATGGAGGAAGGGAGGAGGGGGAGGAGGGTTTGCGCTTTTTCGTAATTTTGTTTTAAATAGTCCCTTCGCTTTTATTCTGATTTTTAATTATCCATTGGGTTTTTTTTATTCCCCCTTATTCGGTTTCGTTATGTACGACCGGGTGCGAAAATTTCCCGCCAGTTAGAGGGAGGGGAGAAATGTAATTTCGTTTCCCGCCACGGGAATTAAAGCCAGCGCTGGCCAGCACGCGAGATGCACCCGTGGCTCGAGGATCAGGGGGGTGGTCCGGCCTGGCCTCGCCGCCCACGCCGTGATGGGTTGCGAAATTTTTCTGATAAATAAAGAAGTACGAAAATATGATCACTACGGCTATTCACTCTTCACATCACCATAAGATTCCTTGATCATTATAGTGCGTTTAGTTTGAAACACAACTAATATATTTATTAATACGTGCATGAGTCTCTCGTTATAAATTCTATCAACATGCTATAAGTTTGGAACGAGATTGTAAATACTTAGGATTCTAACTAGTCGGAAATTCGTTCTTGATAAGGCTTGAATTTATGAACCCGCAAAGGGCCATGCGGCCTCTTTATCATTGAGCTAACATGTTTGGGGGTGGGTTTGCTATTTTTTTGTGTTCATATCTTCTTTTTATAAAGCGAATGAGTTGTGTAGGCTAGCAACAAAAAATGAGGAGTGTATTAATCAGTTTTGTGCTTGTAAAGTTTTACCTAAGTCACACCAATTCATTTATCTCTACTGCATATAAAGGAAAAGATTGGGTGTCTATGAAATTGATTATTTTGCTCTTCATGATAATTTTTCTTGAACATCACCTTTTTCCTAACTCCCACCTATTGTTTTTTTGTTAGGAAGCATTGACACTCTTTAGGAGTTTTTGTGTCGTGTCGACACTTCGATATGTGTCCAACACTTTACGATATTTGGTCAACACATATCGAAAAATCCAACATCTAATCAATTTTTTTGATACTCAAGTCGGAATTTCCGCATACGAGTTTTTGACACATGATTTCGACATGCGAGATCAATTTTGAAAAATTTCAATAAATTAATGGTCAAAATATATATGTGAAAAAAATAACAAATAATAATAATAATAGCAATTAAGAAATAATAAAAACCTAATATTTTCTTACATTTTCTTTTAACTCTCACTTTTCATGATACACAATTTACCTTCAAGTTTTTTTCTTTCTAAAATGTTAATTACTCGTTTTTCTTTCCAAGTTTTATGGATTTATTGAAATGGAGTTGAATTTATCAAATTGAAACAATGAAGGATATTAATAAATTATGGATTAATGTTTTTAGTGTAAAATTATTATAGGATTTTATTATTATTTATTTATTTATGAATTTGAATCAGATTAATTTGATTGAAATAATCATAAAAATAATAATAATTATTATTTATATATAAAATATGAATATAATATGACATGTCCGAATTTTTTATTTTTTGAGGAATGACATGTCGGCGTGTCGTATCGTATTGTATCGTGTGTCGATGTCGATACTACTTAAGTTTTATGTACCGATTTCACCGTAGTTTTATAAATATTTCACTACCAATATAAATTTGTGAAAGCCACCAAATATGGCACGCACCTCGTATTAATGTTCTTATTTATATTATTAGTGTGAGCTAAAATGCAAAATAAAAAATAAAAAATAAAAATTCATTTGCAATCTTTGTCCTCTTAAAACGTACACTTGCAACCTTTTTGTTCCAGATTAGAAACTCATTGTACTTCATGTTCTTTTTATATGTAAAAAATTTAATCACGATATTCGTACGACTCATACATTCCATTGAGCAACTATAAGACGATAATGCTGTAATTTTTAAGGTAGTGGCCAGTTCTAAATGTGCTCACGTTATGAGTAGTTTGTATATTTTAGACAAAGCAACTAAACTCGAAATTCTAAAAAAATAAAAAGAGTTAATATCACGAAAAATTCAATATTGATGCACTCGTGATAAATTTACCATTAATTAATATTTTAATCATAAAAAATCCAAAACTAATATACATCGATGAACTTACTACAAAAAAACTTTAATATAGTACATTCATGACAATTTTTTTTTGTTAATTTTTGTTTGATTGGATCAATACCATGATAACTATAATAAATATAAGGTAAAACCTTAAATTTGTACATATGTCAACTGTCATCAAACTTAGCAATTTAACAGTTTAATGTAAACTAATAATGTAAAATTTTAAACTAGTATATTCATTAGCAGTACACATTATCTAACTCAACAATTAATAATAAATTTTAACACCGACTAATAATGAGTAAATTTGTCGCAAGTGTATCGGTATAAGTTTTTAGTGATCAAAAAATTAATTTGTGGTGCCGGTTTGGAGTTTTTGCAGTATCAACCCAAATAATAACTACTATATCCAACTCAATAAAACATCAAGAGCATCGAGAATCAATACATACGGCAAGTCACCTTTTGTAACTCTCCCTTAAATCAAGAGAAGTAGGTTCCACAATTTGCAATGAAGCTTGACTCGCTAGTTACTCAAGCATATTTACATTCTTTTCAAATTCGAATAAGTCGAGTTATTAGATCGATTTGAGCTTGAATTCTAAAACATTCGTCCGAAGTTGTACTTGCATTTCCATATACCTCCACGAATATTAGCATTAATTTTAGCTTTTTTTTTTTTTTTTTTTGGAATTCTAGTTTGAGCCAAGCCGCGAGTCAAAGTGCTGACGTGGAGAAACCCAAGGGAAGCTCCAAAAAGAGAGACAGAAACCCCAAATTTTGTCCAAAAGCAGAAGAAAACAGAAGAAATCGCCACCCGGTCATTCTCAACGGTCCCCGATTTCAGATGAACTTCCTTCGTTGCCCTCGTGCAAGCGACGAAATCACCGAACGCGACACGGAATATGCCCGCCGACGGAGGAAGAAACCGAGGGCAAATCAGGAATGATACGTAAATTCGTTGTCGTCCAGAGAGTCCGGAATCGAGATTCGAATTCGAGTGATCTCTCCCCCTCTCTCTCCCTCTCTCTCCGGCCCATTCGCGCCGTTTTGATAGCGTGTGATTGTTTGCGTACATGAAAGGTGCGGAGATTGGAGTTTTTTTTTTTTTTTTGGCGCGATTTCGTGCTTTTTTTTCTGTCCTTTTCTTGACGACGCTGTTGGATCCGTTTTCTGTTGCAGGATATGGAGCGGAGCGGGTCGTGGTTGAGGGCGATGGTTGTTCTGACGTGCTTGGTTGCCGCATGTGGGGGCAAGAGGTAATTGCAGTTCGCGTCCGCGCATCAGTCAAACTGCTCTGATTCTCCGATGGGGAGTTTTGATCATGAGAAGTGTTGAGAAAAAAGGGGGACACATCATTTTCAGGTCAATCATGAAGCACGGAATGTTCAGGTTTTAACATTTGGACAACCTCGTATTGGCAATGCAGTGTTTGCATCTTGCTACAGTGACCATGTGCCAAATACAATACGTATTACTAATGGACATGATATTGTGCCTCATTTACCTCCATACTATTCTCGGTTCCCACAGAAGACTTACCATCACTTCCCTAGAGAGGTAAGGCTTTGATCTTAATGGAATATCATCTAAATTATGGGAGTTGTCACTGACTGACTTTGACGTTTGATTTGGATTTCTTCCAACCTATCTAACCAAAGTCTCATTTCTTCTGACGATGTATGTACTCTCTCTTTTTTCAGCTTATAAAAAATAACTGTTTTGTTTTTTCATCTTCATAGCAAAGCAGGGTAGTCCGTAGTGCTCATGACTTTTCAGAAATATTTGAGTAACTCTCATTCCTGCAAGAGCCTTCTTGAGTTTTTTCATACTGATTCCAAAGTTTAAGACGCGTAATAATGTTTGCCATATACTCTCTCTCTCTCTTTCCTGATGACTGATAACCTAGTCTAGACCTAGTCTTAAACTTTGTGCAATTATACACATTTTAATAATTGTGTGTCTGCTAATGCTTATGATTATTGGTGACTAGCTCAAAGAAAGCCATGGATAAACATATTGATGTAAGATAATGCAAAAATGATTTGATTCCACCTGCTACTCTGGTGACTACTCATAACCTTTTCTATGTCAATGTTCACATGTATTTGGAATGTTCCCTTTGTTGTAGGTATGGCTGTATAGTATAGGATTTGGTAGTCTGGTTTATCAGGTCGAGAAAGTTTGTGATAGCTCTGGAGAAGACCCTTCATGTAGCAGGTAGTGAGGTAGTTTCAGTCGTGGCTACTTGTTCAAGCAATTAGTTTGTGGATTTGTCATGCTAGACGCAATGAGTCGTGACAAACCAGCTTGTTCTAGAGAATGTCAGTCCTTTGTTGCCAGGAATATACGTGGATGACTGATGAGGGTGCATCCGTGCAGATCGGTAACTGGTAACAGCATCGCGGACCATTTAGTCTAATATGGCGTGGGATTAATGGCTGAGACATGGGGATCAAGCAAAATCGTAATGGACGCACGATTGAAGGAATACGGAGGTGAAGATTTCAAAGGAAATCTTTTGCTTTCTAGGAATCCTTCTGCGTCTACATTGAGGCTGCCTTCAGATTCTGATGCCAAGAGCAACTTCAGTTAAAATGCTCCGGGGTCAGCACCTGGTTTCTCAAAGATTATCAGGGACCTCTGTGATGACGGTTATGAAATGGATTCCATCAATCTGTTGGCCACATCCATCACAAGACGCATAAGAGCTCTACTCAAATTCACTCTGAATGTAAATAGCGCGAAGTTGAATGTGTCATTCTTGTAAATACAGCTCTGATTTCTATTGAATGAATGCGTTCCCTAGTTGACCTCTCAATCTTATCTTGGGCCCGTGGCTTTCTTTACCAGACTTAACCAGTTTTATAAGGTGAAGCAAAGAGTGCTTTGGGCAACCACTTCTCCATCTGTGACCTCACCTTCTACTATAGGCACATTGTCACTAAAGACTTCTTGGCTCAAGTACTTCAACTGTTGTCTGGCAGGGAGTTATGCTGATTAATTATTACATCAAGCCATCTTGGAAGCAGATGATGACCTTGTCTTGCATCATTTCCACTGGCAACCTTTGCTAAATCTTAACTTTTAGGAGTGAACAATTTATGTCATCTTGGCTTTGGCATGTAACACTGATCAGCCTTTGGAACGAGAGTTGTAAGCTTTTACCTTCTTTTTTTTCCCATGATATACAGGAACTAACATTGGTGGAAAGCTGAAGAACTAAATTTCCTTCATCATTTCAAAGGATATATTGCTAATTATGACCATTCAAAGCACATTGTGCAAGAGACCAGCTAAGTCCTCCATACCTTATGAAAAGTTAGAGAGAGTACAACACCAAAGCGTTGGGAAAAAACATATTGTCGTCTTATGTATATTTTCCTTTACTTGGTGAGCTAGTTGTCAATTATATGCATTAATTGAGTTAACCACAGCTTACTCGCATAGAAAGACCCTGTAAATTTCTCTTACTTGTTACCGAGAGAGAGAAGCTTAGGCTGTCATGTGGGACTTTTGTTGGGCAGTGGTTCTCCTTATCAATGTTGAAACCTAAAGCTCCATTTCAAGGAAATCGAAAAGGTGAATGACAGAGCTTCTGTCTCTGATGAAAACCTACACTTCGGATATATCCTTCATTGTTTAAGGTGCAGTGAAGTTAATATTTACAGGGCATGGATAGCAGCTTCAAATTGTACAACCGAGCAACTTCCGAGGATCTCACATAAAAGGCCAATGTGTAAATTGACAAGATTAATGCACTTGACTATAGTAAACTAGCATATCAATTTGACTTAGTCTTTTACCAGAAATTTTATTCACCAACCAAAATCGTCGAAAGGGAATATGTCTAAACCAAATCTAACTCATGAAATAGATCAAAAGAAACCATGGTCCATTTCATGAGCATTTTGCAGCCATCCATCTTCAAAATAGAAAGTGGTTGCAAAAGGCCAGTAATTAACTATACAAGGGTGCAAGTTTCAAATCAATTTGCCAAATTGTGATTCTAATTTAGTATAAAGAACACAATTCCAGGAAAACAATAATGAATTCGAGGAAAACAATAATGAAGTCTGCTAAAAGGACCTAGGCCAATAAGCAATTTGTTTATTTTTAAGAGCTTTCTTGACAACATATATGGTTGTAAATGTTTGACCTTTCAAGAACTGCATGCACTTCTTATTGGAAAATGTACTCCTTTGTAGAGCATGTCTTCTAAATTTTTCGAGAAGTGGACAAATCTCCTAAGCAACACTAGACATTGCATCATTTGAACCTCTTCAAGTTGAAACAGTAAGGCCTCATACATGTTATCCCCTCTCTGCAAAGCATTTAGACCCGATCAACTTAGATTGGGTATGGCAGGGCCTCCAATCAACAATTCTTCCAGAGATTCTGGTAGTTTGCAATGAGCAAAATCCACATTACTCCAATAATCTAGTTCAAGTGACTCAACTTCTTCAAATGAGTCGGATTAAAGAAATGCTCCCTTTTCAAGATTGAAGAGTTCTGGAATTCATAGATTTTTCAAACAGTCAAGGGCTTGAATCTCTGTTATTGCAGATTTTACCATTTTTAGTTTTGATAGTCTATTCATATTTGAGAGATCCATCGTTATTCTCCTCCACCAGCAAGATTCAATAGATAAATAAGACATACTTGAGGGAAGCCTTTGGAGGCGCAGCCAATTAGGACACCAAAGTTCTAGTCTTTTAAGTAGAGAAAGCTAACCAATATCGTTGATCAGGTGGTTACAATAGCAGACGACAAGGTCAAATACAATGCACCATGGCATAGGATTTTCTACAAGTGAATGTGTCATCATCGATGAATCAATGTGTAAGCAGACGAGAAAGCCTTGTTATCGTCATGTTTAAATCAGTGTCAATTCAAGATTCTCAAAGAAGAATATCTGCAAATGTCATTTATAGTTTCCAGTTGCAAGCTTTCACCTTGATGCATCTATTTCTTCAAGCTTTTACAGCAACCATAAGGCACTAGGTACCTTTTCAATGGAACAACTATACGTCCTCACAATGTTCAAACTTTTCATGTTTCCCATCGAGAAGGTAGTCTTTAATGCAGGTGTAGGAGATATCGAACTCAAGTAGCCATTGTAGATTGCCACTCGAGTCTGGAAGCCTCTGTATACATCTACATTCTTTCAAAGACAAGTATTCAAGGCTTGTAAGAGCTCCAATCAACAGGAGAAGTTGTGTAATTGTCGTGGTTCTGAAAGATAGCCTCGATAGAGATGTCAAGTGACCAATGGAAGAGATTATCTTCAGTTATAAACAATGTGAAGCACCAAGAATCTCGAGATCCATCAGTACTTGATACTTAGCGTCAAAGAATTTAGTAATGCCTGAATATCATAGATATTTCCCCCAAGCTCATTCAATTGTTTCTTCTTGTAAACATCATAAAAAAAGGAAGAGAACTCTTTCACTAGATAGCCTATCTTTAATTATCTTGATCCTTTCATCAACATTACTTATTTCAGTCAATTTCCACTTATGGACAGAAAAGATAAGTTAATTCTTTAAGTCTTGAATGCCCTTGAGCTCACGAAGTATCGCAATCGTTAGAAAGAAAGCAAAGATAGTACTCAAAACCATGTGAAAACTATTGTAGATGATTTTGGTGAGACTCAATTGACAGCACTGCCCATTTCATGAATTCCAATGATTCCTGTTTCTTGTGCTATGAGTGCCTATCATACTCATGAGGAAAACTACCTTGAGCACCATTTTCACATCAAGAAGTCCATGAACTAATTTTGGCAGGCACTACCGTGAACACTTCTTTAAGCACACACAATTTTTCACCCTGTCCAGACAAGCTCTTCGAGTGTTTCCTCGCAAAGTAACATTTGTGTACTGATAAGCAAGTTCTATTGCATGTCAATGAAGAAAACACACATCCAGATGAAGTGCAATATTCATTCTGTGGCCCCACAAAAAAGATTAATAAACAATCAGGTTTGCTTAAATAGCCCTTTTACCCCCCAAAAACATTATATATGATGCTACAAATTTCACAATGAATCCCCCTGCCCCGCTCTGGAAAAAAGTGCCAAACATTCAATTGAAACTTAACATTGAGTTCAACAGATTTGACAATTTCATCATTAGGCAACAACTTCCCTCCCTGATCTTCAAGTTTCTGTCTCTCGACAGATGGATGCACAGTATGCCGCCCCCAAGACTGTGAAAGGGAATTGAGGTGACAGTAAATGTCATCTTCATTTTCCTTCATTCGGTCTTCATTTGTACAGATGCCTAATTAGCCACAGCTCCCTGCACCGAAAGATTTATGTAAGTTTCTCAAACTCTAAAAGCTCTTAGCAACATTAGAAACTGGCAAAAAGCTGGTTGTTTGAGATGTCACCCTTCACAGTTCTTGTCAAACTCAAAACCTAAAAGAGTCCTCTAGTATAACTTGAGGTGAATGGATGGGCTTCTATTACGATAATCACCTAGGCGTAACCATTTCTAGAAGATGTAGGCAATAATGGAGATCATACAAGAGTCCACTTACATGATTTTTGATCCCAGCGAGACTCATCATAGGTCCTATGCACTAGGAACACTGAAATATTAGCCTTCGACTATAAGATGATTTATGATACATCAGAGAAGCTGAGTAGCTCCTCTCTCCTGTCACAGATGGAAGTTTGCTGTGGGAACTGTCGATGCCGCTACCCAAGTGAAATCCGTCTTTCTTCATTTTATAACTTCTCCATAACATTTGCAAATCCCACTAAGAAGCACACCTTTCTTGGAAAATAAATTGAACATGAGCATATCAATAGAGTGTCTATCTTCTTCACAATTGCATCAATGAGTTGATTATGCTGTAAAGTTCCAGGATGAGAACTATAGATATATGACCTTCCAACACACATTCCATCTAATTGTTTACAGCATAACAAAGTTATCTCCAATGCGAGGCAAGGATTAAACTTTGAAATATGTGAATCAGCAAATTGACAAGGATCTCTAATAATTTGTCACATATCAAATAAAAACGATGCAATCAACATACATACCTCCAGCTGGGAAACATAAAAGCAAAGAGAAACCATCCAAGAAAAAATATAGCTAAAAGCAAAACCAAACTAGGAAAAGAGAACGAATGTTTGTACATAATTAACAACCTTTGGTTGTATGGAGGCATCATAACTTCAATGCCTTTATCAGAATTGCAGTCATCAAATCGTGAAAAGGTAATTAAAAAGTGCATGTGAAACTTCACTGTTCATATCCGAGAAAGAATTACGTTGCTGAAAAGGGAAAACATTGGCTGTCAAATGAATTAACTTACCTCAATCCTTTTAAAGCTTGAACACGAGGGAACAATTTTTGGACGTGGATCAAGAAGCTTTCAAAAGATCGTGCACTCATTCGTCGTCTTCTTCCTCATATTCAGATTCGTCGTCTTCTTCCTCGTACTCGTCGCCTTCTCCCTCAGATTCAGATTCGTCGTCTTCTTCCTCGCACTCGTCGCCTTCTCCCTCAATCAAATTCAAATTAGTCGTTTTCTTCCCCAAATTCGACTGACTTCTCCAAGCAAAGCGAAGAAATTGCCTCCACGTCTAAATTCCCGCAACACTTTATTCTAACCTTTTTCAGTCCCTTCAAGCATGACAGATCAGGCAACTCCTTTAAAGATCCACATTCAAGAATCTTCAATTCTTCCAAAGATTGTGGTAGTTCGCCTTGAATCTCAACCAGATTACCACATTTTGATACATAAAGAGAATCTAGTTTGTTGAAATTACCTAGAGAAGGTAAAGTCTCCAATTGTCGAAGATCCCAAAGCCACAATTGTTGTAGGTTCTCCAAAGGATCACGGCATCGAATTTCTGAGATTGCACAATCACTGATGGAAAGAGATGATAGTTCCTTCAAATTCGATAGATCCCCCAGGGAAGATAATGACTTGCAACCGCTCAACTGCAAATATGATAAACTGGAGGGAAGGCTCGGGAGGCAACGCAAATTAGGGCACCCCCTGAGTGAAAGATTCGAGAGTCGAGGAAGGAGACTACTCATATCCGTGGGTAAGGTGGTCAAGCATTTAGATTCCAATGT
Source organism: Eucalyptus cloeziana (assembly GCA_014182715.1). NCBI lineage: Eukaryota > Viridiplantae > Streptophyta > Magnoliopsida > Myrtales > Myrtaceae > Eucalyptus > Eucalyptus cloeziana. The sequence goes on along the minus strand of CM024641.1, from coordinate 41,498,583 downwards.
TAAGGATGATAAAGTGGAGGGAAGGCTCGGGGGGCAACGCAGATGATCACCGACAAGTTCAAGGAACTTGAGTTGGGGAAGGATACTACCACGTGGGAGTGAAAGTGAGTTGAGTCGAGATCCGTGGGTAAGGTGGTCATGTAATCAGACCACAGGACCAGGGACTCCAGTTTGCTTAAATTCTCAATCCACCGTGGCATTGGATATACTTGCACAGGCCCACCATCATCGCGTTGGCCAAAGTGCAGGTCCAATTTCTTTAAATTAACGAGGTTTGAGAAATCTGAAAATTTATCCATATATATTTTAATCAATGTTAGAATCTGGAGACTTTCAGGAAGTCTCGATACTTTGTTTATTCTAACAGACGTCATGCGCAAGCTCCTCAGGCATCGATTTTCGTAGATGCAATCGCCAATTTCCACATCGGAATCAAGATATCTACCTTGGACTTCTATTTCTTCAAGGCTCTTAATCATCCAGAGGGCATCGGGTACATTGCGTATGGTACTACCAATCTTCATTACTTTCAAATTTTTCCACTTTCCGATAGAATCGGGTAGTTCTTTGATCTCCGTACCAGATGCATCCAACTCAATCAGCGATTCCAAATTTCCGATTGTATCCGAAAGCCTCTTTGATGAATTGCAATGTTGTAGAGTTGCAAGATCTCTACACACCACTTGTGGTAGCCTTTGAAGGTTCCAACATCCATCTACTCTTAAGGAAACTAAGCGTTTCAATTGACAAATTGACTCGTCAATTTCGACTAAATTCCACACCGACTTAGGATCAAGCGTTCTAAATTTGATTGAGCAAAGAAGTTAGGAGTTCTCTCCAATCTAGCACAGTATTCAAGATTCAGAACTTTCAAATGCTTCATCACCTGTGAAAAGAAAAATCATGCAAAGATTACTTTCGAATATGATAAGATAAAATAATGAGTTTTTCCTACCATAAAAGATACCTTCATGTGGCTCCACCCTTGCCACTCGTGCGTAATGTTACTCCTAGACAAATCAAGAATAACCACATCCTCCATAGAGAAATTTGTAATTTTAAATGTTGGGGGAATATAATGCCAAGAAAGCCATCGTAATTGTGGAAGGAGATGCGAATCCTCATTAGTTGGAAAAACATTTGACGGCGATGCATGCCAAAGAAGCCTCTCTTCTGCACGAAAAGTTCCCTTTGAACCACAAACTTCAAGGAAACTTAGATTTGGTAGTCTTTTAAAGTCTTCATAGGCAAAATGGTGCTGATGGTCCAAGTGGAGACGAAGAGCTTCAAGTTTTTTCTTCTTCTGCCCAAAGGAAAAATTTTAAAAAACAAAAGAGTTTAAGGGAAACACATTTATTCAAATTCACTATCTCAAGGGGTTGAGTAGAGTAGCATCATTCCTTTAATTTTAAAAGAGCAACAATATTGGTTGAGTACGTCACAATGGTGTTAGAAAATACAAAAAATAACTGCCTCCCTTTGAAAAGAAAATGTCCATAAGAAACTTGGAGATGAATTGTAAGGAGGGTTTTACCTTTTGTCTCCTTAGCAAACCCAATGCTTCCTCAGGATCCCACACCCTACTTTGCTCCTCTTTTTTGTAGTTACTTTCTCGACGAACTATTTCTCTTCCGAGGTCTCTGACTTGGTCGTGCATCCACACTTTATTATAGTCATCAATCTTCATCAAAGACATGTTTTCCAAAACATCCATGGCTTCTTTCGAAAAAAATATAGGTTTATCCCAGAAATAGATCACGACGTCTTTCTCATGTCCAATGAAATGACAAGCTATATCGAGGAACATATGCTGTTCTCGCTTAGGTAATGCATTATAACTTATTTCCAGCTTTCTCGAATGTCCTCGGGAGGAACATTTTCCAACTCCTTCAATTTGCCATCCCAATTTTCCTTTTTAGTGCGACATAAAAGTGAACCTATGACCTCTAGAGCAAGCGGAAGACCTTTAGCAATCTCTATTGCCCTGTTGGATTGGTTCATATCCTTGTCCAGAGGAGAATCTCTTCTGAAGGCGTGTTTACTAAAAAGTTTAAGAGATTGAACAGAATCCATGCATTCAAGCTCATAATTGCAGTCCACTTTGGGAAAACAAAGAATATCTTTGTTTCTTGTAGTAATAATAATTCTGCTCCCTTTGCCAAACCAATCACGCTTACCTACAAATGCATCAATATGACACTCTTTTTCTACATCATCCAGAAGGAGGAGGACTCTTTTGTTATGCAACCTGTCTTTAATTATCCCAGTCCCTTCATCTACATTGTTTATATCCATCTGTTTTCGGAGGATGTCAAAGATGAGTTGCTTCTGCAGGCATATAATGTCCCCACGTTCCGACGTTTCACGGATGTTGGCCAGAAAGCAACAATCCTTCAAATTGCTTGAAAGTTGATTGTAGATGATTTTGGCAATCGTCGTCTTTCCGATACCACCCATCCCATGAATTCCTATAATCCGTGTTTCACTTGTTTGAGCACCTATCATCTCCTTGATTACATCTACTTGGTTGTCAACACAAACCAAGCAATCTGATACAGCCAAATAGGCCTTTTTCAATTCTCTGAAAACCTGGTCAGTGACTTCTTTTGCAAACTCACCTTCTCGCCTAGTGTTTGTTGAAGGTCAAAAGGCAACAAGTTAGAAAATTGTGTTGAATCTGACAAAAGCAAAATTAAAAACTGCAGACCCATCCGGCATGTGTTTTTAGAGGATCCATTTTATTGTACATGAACTAACGTTGGTACTAAGAGTTAATGAATGGCCTAAAATAAAAATATGCTTTATTAAATGAAAAAATGACAAATTTGGGACTGTGCCATTATTTGGCGTGATTTCTACAGAGCATAAAATTCAACAATTTCAACCAGATTGACAGAAATCTACAAAAGAAACCAAATCAAATGCATCGAGTTTTATTGATACAAGGCACTTGAGATGGAATGCTAACAGAAGTCACCTATTGGTCTTGCTGTGCAGGTCCCATCCGTTTATTGCCCCAACTGCACTGAGAGCAGCCTTCCACTCACGGATAGTATCTTTGCCATATCGCTGCTTCTCTTCATGTGAAAGAAAGGCCTCTGCATAAATCCCAGTTTGGTATCGAACCACTGAAGGGGCCACATCATAAAAAATAGGCATGATCTTTTGTCCTTCATTTTTCTGGCACTCGACCATCTGAACCAGCTCCTTGAGACACCATACGCTGGAGGCATAACCTTTCGAAAATATAGGTATTGAGATCTTTGACTGATTAATTGCTTGGAGAAGTTCTGGGGCAAACTCTTCCCCAATACGGAGCTCTTCGTCGTCCTTAAATGTGCGGATTCCGCATCATCAAGCCTAGTGTAAAAAGAAAGTCGGTAAAAACAGCTCGAGTATCTGGTCCTCTGAAGCTCAAGAATACTTCATAGTCATATCCCGATGAAGTAGCCACTTCTTGACCTTCTGTTGACGTGTGAGTAGAAGAAGCGCCTCCTGCTGTTCCATCATTTCCACCCGTGCGCCGTCTCTTTGCACCCCACTCCATTGATCTCGCTTGCTCTCCTTGCCGTCTCTTTGCACTCCTCTCCACCGATCTCGCTTGATCTCCTCTTCGACGAAAAAAGTCGAAACAGGACAGCAGCAAAAGCAGTGGCTGCCAGAGTTTGGAAAAACTCGGAAGCCCAAAAACTAGCAAAATGGAGGGATCTCTGTGCTAAGAACGATTCATAGCAGCCTGTCAAAGCTGACAAAATGCCAGGGGTTCTTTCTAAACTAAACACCAAAAAGTGGGGCCCTTAGAGACTCACCTCAGATCTGGCTCCGATCGCGGCAAGGATCTATCGAGGTGAAATATCGACGGGTCCTTCGCCAGGGGCTCGACGGAGGGAGCGATTCGCCGCGCGTGCCGAGACTGCGGTGGTGTTTCGGTGGACGGGTTTGCGATGTCCACGCGCGCAACTTCAGCAGCAGTTCCGGCGGAGGCGAAAGCCCCGGCAGAAGGACTCTTTACCCGAGTAAATGAGAAGGACTATTTTTTCTGAAAAGAAAGAAAACCAAATCCTTCTCTTATCCCACCACCGAGTCACCGACACAACGCAATTGACGAAAGAACAGTGTAATTGCGGGATAAATAAAATTAGTGGAATTCGATTTCTGAAAAATGAGAAAAAAAATTAGTATAATTCTAAAGGGATGGGGAAGCAATTGAGTCACTTTCTGTGACTAAAACAAAATATTAAAAGAAACCCCTTTCCTTCTTTCGGCATTGTTAAATTTTAATTTATGCTTTGTCTGTTGATTAATTCACATTTAAGTGATGATAGATTATAAATATATATTTTATTGAAGTTTTTGACAACACGTGTCTCGATAAATGATCGCACGCTTGTCCGCAAATTACGGAAATGGGATCGCCCACCCACCCCCACTTTCCAATAGACTAGTCTCAAAGTCTTTGCCAAGGACTTGCAGATATTGTGAGACCTAGGCTACAACAGATATTTTGAGTTTAAAACAGAACTTATACATACTTCTATTCATTTGATGTGTTAAAATAAACATGAAGTGCCAATATTCTAGTCATTATTTCAAGTTTAACTCGACAGTCAAATTGCACTTGAATAAATGTATTTGCAGAAGTACTTTGAGTTTAGCCACCATGACTCTATCATTGTGATTTGATCACCTAATGTGATTCGATGATCCCTTTTTATATAATTGGTCATTAAGAACAATTCGTTGCAACATCACTCCATCTTGTCAAAGTTGACAATGCTAATCTTTTTAAGCAAAAAACCGAGAAAAGATTCAAACGAAATGGGTCGAAGTTTAATGAAGCAAGCACACCAGATATAAGCGGTACTTCCTAATATTGTATTTGAAGCAATTGTTCGAATTCCTTATAATATGCAAGTTAAACAAGTTCTTGCTAATGGTGCTTATAGTCACCTGTTCATCATGCTTTGAAGGTACTAGAGATTAATAAGTTAAGAAGCCAGAATTACAAATAGAGATATCTGTAAGTCATAAAACTTAGCAGCCAGAATTGGCTAAATATGTAGAGAGCTATGTGCTAGTTGGTGAGAATCGGTCAATGCGAACGGTTCATTGCAGCATCATTGCACCGTTTCAAAGTTGACAATGCACGTAAGATAACATCTAATGCATAAAATAAGGTCCACCGGTGGTTTCCTGGATGCTTTCATTGATAATTTCTTTAGCCAGCTCAACCGCGGTAGTAGAGAACCACTTCTGACCTATTAAAAGTATTAGGCCTTCCTGGATGCTTTCATTGATAATTTCTTTAGCCAGCTCAACCGCGCTGGTTGAGAACCACTTTTGACCTATCAAAAGTATTAGGACAGGGCCACGGCAACAACATCAGGCATTTCTTAAATTGATGTCTACATCCCAGAAAGTCAACTCTTTAAAGATAGTACTACCCCAAGGTTCAGAGCTCATAGACTTTGATGATTGAAGAATATTGATTCCTTCCCGATTTCATGGACGGTTCTCTGTTTCAGATGATATTTTTGGAGGTGTGGCTCTTCACCCTCTCAGCTAATGCTTGCAGATTGTCTCATGTAATAAATAAAAAGAAAGGGCAAAAAGAAAAGAACTCGAAGACAACGCAGTACTATTATATGGTAAATCTTCATACTTGGATGAAATTTTGCCAAACTTGTATTCATCTCAAATTAAATGATGCGAGTCATTATTTCAAATTGAGCTGGACATTAGATAATGTTAGACTAAGCCCACTGGCAGCTGGAAACATTCCTGAATTCAATTAAGAATTGGTAGAGCTTCTCTTCAATTCCTGTTGATCCAATTAACAACCATGGATTTCCGCAAAAACAATCTGGACACGCGTTTTGCTAAAATTTGAACAACAATTAGAAAAATCCTGCAAAAGCTAATTGCGAATGATTTTTGCGAGAGTTGTTTTTTCCAAAACCACCATTCTCATGATTTCGTTCATGTGATTGTCAACTCTGGCCAAGCATTTGGATACTATCACATCAAACCAAACTCTCCTTCGTTACTGATATTTATTGGAGGTAGTAGTTGAAGGAATTAGAAAATCACATCGAATCAAACTATGCTCCGGGAAAAAATTCATTAAAAATGTTGCAATAAATTATTGTGAATTGATTCTTTTAAGATTTCTAATTAATTATAGATAAATTAATTTGGTCAAATGTTAGTAAAAATGACTTAAATTGAATGACGACGTTTATAGATTGATTTTGATGGAGTACAAGACCCTATTAATTCAAACAATTGCTCTAATTTGTTCACATTTTGGGGATGAAAGGATCCATTTGCCTTTTCTTATGACCTTATCCCACACCACGTCTGGCCCTAGCATTGCGGCCCTTCATCTACTGTCAGAGACCACAATCAGTCGATGGGGGTCATTAAGCCCTCATGTGCGCTAGGTGAGAGTCACATAGACCCTCGACACAATGGGCGAGGGCCACACGACCCTTGCTAGATGAATAGCAAGATCCTAGGGACATCACTTTGGATTTCTCTCTTTCCTAGTTAGTGTCATACTATGCATGCTACATCACATCTTGTGTGAATCGGAATGCCCAAACAAAAGATTTGGTAAAAAATTTGACCAAATTTTTGGTAAGAATGCATCAATCATATATATTGATGAAATTTACCACAATGTTAGCGATTTACGACAATCAATGAATTAGTAACTTACAAACTAGGTTTTATGTTTACTACTCAAAGCTAAATCTAGCAAGTGAGATGGTAAAATCATTATTTCATTGATAATGTATTAACATTTGACTGGATTTATAAATGTCGTTACTTGTAAAACTGAAACAATTTTACAATGCAGTAGGAACTTAATTTACTAGTGAAATAATGCGGTTAAATTCTTCCATGTTTTTGAATGAGGTCCATACGCAATTCCAAGATATGCTTCCTTAATTTCCTTCGCTAATCCTAACCGCGGTGGTTTTTTTTTTTTTTTTGGTCAAAAACATAACTATATTATAAACTTAGATTTGAAGTTACATTGATAGGCATTTCGGAGAAGTTCTTGCAAAAAGGAAGGAGGATATTGCACCCAATCTGAGGAAAGCAGAGAAGCCCGATGGGCCTTCGCGGCCCAGTCCGCCACTGAATTCGCTGCCCTATTGCAGTGGACAATGGTGAGATTAGGGCACCGAAGCTTCAGACACCGAATCTCTTGAAGAAGACCTTTGTGTTCCCACAGCGTCAGGGCAGGGTCGTTGATGGCGTCTACAAGAGTCAAGCAATCAGATTCCACCTGAAGATGATCCGATCGTCGTCCTTGCTAGAGCAAGAAGTGCAAAGTTTGATTTAAGCCGAGCACCTCAGCCTGCAGTGCCGATGATGCAGACACTGTTCGTGCGAATCCATCGAGCAAGACACCATAGGAATCTCTGCACACACAAGCGATCGAAGCATTGTGGTTCTGAGATAAGTAAGCCGCATCAATATTTACTTTGATAGAGCCTTTGGCTAGTGAATGCCATTGTTGATTCGGATCTTGTTGATTGCTCCCACGTCGCTGCCTTTTCTGACCAACCGAATCATGCGGCTACCAGCGTAGATTGCACAACCCGCTCAGCATTGGGGCGTTGCTAACGGAATAGAAAGTTGTTGTTGAACTAGCCGCCAAGCTTGTTTTCCTAGTAATGCTTAACCGCGGTGGTTGAGAGCCCTAGATCGACATCGTCAGCCATCAGACAAAGCATTAGGACAAGGCCCTGAGGTTGGAGAAAGAGAGGTCGGACCTGGACAAAGGTGGTCTGAGAAAACGGCCCTTGCTGCGAGGGGCAACATTTTCGACGTCTCATCCCCGTGTTCTCTTGCGTTCGAGACGGGCCTGTCGTGTTGGGTCATCTAAAAGCCCACGAAGAGTCTGCAACGTGCGTGAATGGCTAGACATCGCTCGAACGAAACCCAACACGCCACGTGTCGGCCCAAGGAATGTGGAGAGACGATTCAAAATGTGAGATAGCATCCTCAGTCCTCTTTCTTTTCTTCGTTTTCGAGGGGTGAAATGGCACGACGAGAAGATGTGTCCCTTATGTCTATGGAAATCCAAGTAATTACAAAGGGTTCTCTTTAGCTTTTTAGCATCTGTAGTAAGCAAATCATACACTTTCAGTAACGTAGAAACTCATTTCCAATAAATATATATACACACACGTTGAAATGTATAAATACTTGCGCTAATCTCGTGAACCAATGTGTTGTTGAATTCAAAGTAGACATACTAATCCATACTATGAGGTTTTGAGTTATAAATACTCGCACTAATCTTAGGAATTTTCTCCTGAAAGTTGCGTGAGAACCACCGTGATGCTGTAGGAGCACCACATTAGCATAAAGTCAAAGTAGTTGGAGAATGGTAAAATTCATTCAACTATATTTCTTAAAAAAAAAAAAGTAGAAGTTCAAGAATTAATGGCTGTTGGTGCTTAATGATGGTTGGCATTATTTTCCAATTAGATTTTGAACCGTCTCTTGTATGATCTTCTTATCCCAATTTAATTGCACACCATTTAGGAGTCCAACTCAATCTTTAGTAAGGTCTTGATTCAAGTAGATAGACCCCACCTCATTGGACCAAGTTGGTATAGCAAACCCATGCACAAATGCAATAGTTACATGACAAGCACCGGTGCACCCATTTTCTCCACTTTAGCTACAATAATTCAGATAAATAGATTTGATTATGCCAATTTAATTACCAGTCTAGTTACTAGATTAACCTATATCAAATATCCTTCTTTTTATCTTATTTAATGTTGACTCTATCTTCGCTTGCGTATTGAAAACATTCCATTGAACCCAATTATTCAATACGATGTTTCGAAGATAAACACAAAAGCCTCTATTATTTCATCATATTGCATTTGGTCGATGAAAGTCATTGAAGACATGTGGACCTTTGCTTTCTCTTCCTAACATGGACTCGTTTCTTTAGGAAGAAAGATGTCCGTACGCGAGCGACGGTTTTTTGGAGAAGATTTATCGTCGAACTTTCTTCCAACGAATGTCTTCCAGGGGTGTCAATTCTCCTTCAATAATTGCATTGGAGTTCCTCAGAGTAATTATTTCCCCCGAATGCTCAATATAGTGAATTTTCCCCGAGTGAATCTAATTATTCTCAATCTTTCTTAGAGTGGAATTACACATTGACTGAAAGGGGTGGAGCCATACGAAGGTGAGTTACTATGCTACTTGACATCTATTAGCATCCAGTTTTATGAGATTGAACACACCAATAATTCACATGATTCTTCTTTCGCAGATAGCAAAGTTCTAAGTCCGATTGGCTGCCCTTGCTTGAAGGGGACCCCTGATTTCTCTGCACATGCAAATTTAGGAGATTTTATCCTACAAGAATGTAGAAACTTGAGTGACAAATCGGTAAATCAATTTAGTCAGTCAGAAGCGCTTGGTGAAAATACCAAATGACATCTACAGGAACTCGTCTCTGACGATCTCCCCAATTGTCACGATCGCAAACGAAGGCAAACTTCCAGATCTCTCGAACCTGATTGAATTTTAAGAGGGTTGAGTGTCGGGCTCTTCGTGGAGGTGCTTGACCTCCTGAGCTTCCGGAAGATCCGGTGGCCATGGCGGATTGGGTGGGAGGTTGCTCGTGCTGGCGCAAGACACCGGAGAGGCCTATCACCGCACCGAAATCCCGACACATCCAGTATGGAACGGCGCAGGCGAACATCGAACCTCGTCGTCGTCCTCCTCCTCCTCTGCCTCGCCATTCCAGTCGGCGTCGGCAGCTGCTGCGGCGGCGTCGTCCACTGGTGGCGCGGGCGACGGCCTCGAGCTCCTCCTCGTTGACCGGCTCCGCTGAGCTGCGGCTACTCCTCCTCATCCTCGGACCCGTCGGACGGGGGCATCGTCGGAAGACGCCACGGCAATCGGCGGAGATCGACGGATCGATCGGTCGAGGTCGTCACTGCTTGTTCTAGAGAGAGAGAGAGGGTTTGCGCTTTTTCGTATTTTGGTTGTGAATAGTTTTTCGCTTTTATTATAATTTTTTTATGGAGTGACTTTTTTTTTTTTTTTTTAATTCATTTCGTTTTATGCGAGTGGTGCAAAAATTTTCCCGCCAGCCAGTGTAGGGGAAATGTATTTTCATTTCCCGCCGCAGGAATTGAAGCCAGCGTCGACTCACGCGCGAGCTTCAGGATTTGGGATGGTCCGACTTGGCCTCGCCGCCTGAGTCACTATCCATAGTTGGTGTTATCATAATAATTTTATGTCTATTACGATACGTTCATTTTGAACCATAATTAGTCAATTTATTTGTGAATGTAAGACTCTCTCATCATAAATCCCATCAACGTGTTAAAAGTCTAAGAGTCTTTTTGGATGAGATAGTAAATGCTAGAGATACTAACTGGTTAGAAGTTTGCTCGCCATGTAACTCGAATTTGTGAATTTGTGAAAGACTGTCGAACCCCTTCATCATTGAGGTACCATGCTTGGGGTGGGTTGCGATTTTTCATGTTCAAATTTTCCTTTTTAAAGTGAATGAGTAACGTACATGATAAAAAGAAAAAAAAAAAAAGAATGGTGTGTAAATTTGTTTTATGCTCATTAAAGTTTGACCTAAGTTGGATGATCAATTGATTTATCTATACTTTATACAAAGGAAAGGATTTGAAGATTGTCCACTACAAATTTGATCATTTTAATTTTCACAATAATTTTTCTTGAATCTCAGTTTTTTCTTTGAACTTCTACCTGTTGTTTTGTGTACTAATTTCTCTCTAGTTTTGTAACTGTTCCACTACCAATATAAATGTGCGAGAGATACCAAATATGGCCCATACCATTATTAATGTGAACTAAATGTGAAATAAATAAATAAAAAATCATTCACACTCTTTGCGTTCTTATTGTAATTTTGTGACTTTTTATTGAGGTTACAACCTCTTTCTACATCACAAAATAGCCAGCAAAAAGTCATTTTTCTTTTGTTCTCAAGGTTGATGGACATTTTATTTCATTTCATATTCTTTTACATGTAAAGTATTCGATCCCCATGATTCCACAACTCATACATTCAATCGAGCAATCATGTGAGATGACAAGGCCATGATTTTTAAGGCAGCAATCAATTCTAATCGTATTCCCATTATAAGTTGTATATTTTAGACAAAAACGACTTAGCTCAAAATTTTACACACGAATGTATCTTAAAAAGTATAAATTATTGCATCTTTAACATAAGCATGCCAAGAATATTCAAGAATTGATACGTACAGCAAGTTGCCTTCTTGAACTCTCTTCGAAATCAAGAGAAGTGGGTTCCATAATTCACGGTCAAGCTGCCCTCCCTATTCATTGAAGTTTAATTACATTCTTTTCAAATTTGAATAACTCGAGTTATTAGATCAATTCGAGCTTGAATTCGAAAATATCTAACCGAAGTAGTACATGCACTTTCATATACTTCCACGAATATTAACATTAAATTTAGTGTATATTTTCGGAATTCTAGATGGAACCAAGCTTAGAGTGAAAGTGCCCACGTGGAGACGTCAAAGGGGAGCTCCAAAGGAGAGGGAGAGAGAACCCCCAAATTTGTCCGAAAGCAGAATATTTAAACCGAGAAGCGCGTCTCATTTCCTCGGGGCTAAAATACAACAGAAGAAATCGCCGCGCTGTCTTTCTCGACGTCCCAATTTTCAGCGAAACTCCCTTCAGTGCCCTCACGCAAACGCCGAAATCACCGGATGGGACACCGAATGTGCCCGCCAACAGAAGAAGATCCCGAGGGTAAATCAGGAAAGATCGCAAAGAATATGGAGCGGGAACAGGGGGTGGTTGAGGGCGATTTGAGGGCGATGATTGTTCTGACATGCTTGACTGCCGCAAGTGGGGCAAGAGTTAATTGCAATCCGCGCTCACGTGATCAGTTGCTGCTCTGATCCTCTGAATCAATTCGGATTGGGAGTTTAGATTGTGAGAAGGTGCGAGTAGAAAATCATAGCTGAGTGCATCGGTTTTGAGCTTGGACAATGGGATTTGTATAGTGAATTTTGCAGATTAGGCATTTCAGGGTTGGGGGAAATCGTAGACCGTGTTGTGAAGCTGTAGTGCCTGATTTAATGGGGGCAAAACATAGCTGAATGATCCATTTGGTGTACAATTTGAATATTTTCGGAGTATATAACTGACGAGCATTCTGTTGTATATGGTCAGTTTTGTTGAGTAATGGACTGTTGGGCTGTTGGACTATTGCCTGTCGGTTTTTGTGGAGTAGCTTCATGGAAAAATGGAGCCCTATGTTGTTCACTTATTCCTCTTTCATTGCATTGCATTGTGTATGTAGTTCTTTCAGATCACGAAGGACTGCAAAAATATATACCGAATATTGTTTTGAGTTGATGTTTCCCTAAAAGTGTTCCCCTTACTTGATTTGTCAAAATAGCTTGCTAGAGGCATAAGAAACTTGATTCCTTGCTTGTGATTGAATAAGCTAGTGACCGCATTTCAATCTGAAATTTTATCTACTAGTAAATGCAGAACCTAAAGTGAGGTCGAGGGTCATAAAGCTGTTTACAATCACATTCTTGCCACAATACTGTGGAGTATGCATCTGCTGTAAGTGCTCTATATAAAGATTTTCGCATTTACCTAGAGATTGTTTTTGTTATTACCCTTCAGGTTTCACCATTTCAATACAATAACATTGTAACTAGATGCAAAGCTTTTTATTTTCCAGGTTCACGTCAGATTTGCCAGAACTTAATAGTTGGACTTGTCCTAGATGTGATGGAAAGACCAAGGTAACTTAATGTGTTTTAATATGACATTGTTGCTAAGGTTACCAAAAGAATGGGTCCTCAGCACTAAATGGCCAATTCTTGAGATGACATTTTGTGGGCATATATGCTGCTTCCTTTTAGTAGCTTCTGAATTGATCATTAATACCTTTAGATATGAAAGTAGAGTTTAGGAGTCATTGAACTAATAGCTTGTGTTCAGCACTACTTGCAAGTATATAATTCATGTCGTAGTCACCTAACAATTTGCGATGCTTGTGATGCCTTTGTCTGAATTGCATCTACTTGTTTGTCTCTATTTCTAAATTTTATAATATATATATATATATATATATATATATATATATTATTTTTAGGCATATGTTGGGGTGGCCATGGACCTTAATGTTGTGGCTACTTCTATTTATGTCAACAACAGCATACAAAATTGGGTTGAAGATCTCTACTAGAAAGAACTCGACATAAACTACCCTGGCGTGCCTGGTGCCATGGTGAGCTCTAGAGTTGATTGGCCTCCTGCAAGCTGTGGATACTTCTTATTTGGATTGAGTTACAGTCTTAATTAATCTTTGCTTAGGTTCATCATGGATTTTATTATGCTTATCATGATATGACAATTCGACCTGGTATTTTGGATGTTGTTATAAGAGCCAATGATTTATATGGAGACATCAACGTCATGGCGACATGAAATTCTATGGGAAAGGCTATGGCATCCTTTTGCAGAATTGATCTTGTGGAAAGATAGTTAAAAACTGTTATAGTCAGGACTTGTGAATTTTGTAGGTTTTTTTTCGTGTTCTTCCAACTATCCAGTTATAATCTGTTAAGAGTCATCTGGAATTCTCTGCCAAATCTGTGTTGAAGAGTCTAGGCTCTTTATGTGGATCTTGAACTTTCTATTGCTCTCATATTTACATTTTCAATTCGTTATAGACAACATCTTGTTTTCTTTCGTTTTTGGTAAATCAACCCATAGACAAAGCGCGAACAGAATGGGGTGCAAACAGCCCTTTACTCGAACCATCAATTGTTGAAGATCTAGTTGTGTGAATCGAGTCTTACCTTTTAAGTTATGGAGCTTCAAGTTGGTTGTACCTAAATATAGTGGTTAAAGACACTTCCAACTAATCATTACAAAGTCTACTTGCTGGAAACTTTATGGGATTGTTGATATGCTTATGGTCTAGACTTATAACTTTTTAAAGCACTCAAAGCTCAAATTTTATGTCGTAATCTTAAAGTGCTAATGCATTTTAAAATATATTATATATCGATCCTAAATATGTGTTTGGTGTGCTGTTTTTGTCTCTGTCTCTCTCTAATCAAAAGGAGCAGGTCTTTTTCAGTTGGACTACAGAGCCAGATATGTCGTACGCTGGAGCTAATTCAAAGATGTCTGAAGTATGCCTTTTCTCTCAGCTTTACTGGACAGAGTGGTACAGGGTACTTTTCTAGGCAATGGTACCCAATCCAAATTCATGTACCATTGATTCTCATCTCCATGACAAGTGGTGATTTCTGAGAGTTAAACTTTATCTTGGAGTCTGATTATACAAATGTTTATGTGGTCTATGATATGATCAGAGGGTGCATGAACTTTAGACTATACCCTTTCTCAAAGTATTAGTAGCAAGTATAACATCTTGTCCTAATACTTTTAAATGATTTAAAATTTCACTTTTGCTTTCTGGTTTCTTGCTGAAAATTGTTTCGAGCCAATTGTGACGTCATGCCCATGCATTGTAGTACTTTTTAAGATTTAGTTTCTCTTTTGCTGTTTATGACGGTAAGTTTTGTAGTTAAAGGGGCATTTTTACCATGAACCTGGAATGTTTATATTATAAGCAGGATGTGAGTCACCCCACCGACATCCAAGTGCTTCTTGTGGAAGCAATTAATTGCGCCTCGGTTGTAAATTGACTCCCAATCTCACTATTCCATATTATCAGCACCTTTTTTGGGTGCTAAGGGTGGGTTTGGTTTTGTTGTGTGTGGGTTTTGGTGTTGGGAAAATTATGGATGGGATCTTAACAGTGTTAACGCTAGACCTTCAACCCTCATAAAGAGAAAGGGCTATTCTATTGTTCACCTTTGTATGTGAAATGTAATATATGGTTATTGATGCAAAGTGTTTTTTTCCCCACCTTGAAAGGACCATTGGTGTATTAATATTCAAGTTATTTGGCTGTCTAGTGTGCTGAAGCTGTTTTTCCAGACCAGCGTTTGCTTGATTTACTTATATAACTGAAACACTTCATTTCCAGGTCAATCATGAAGCACTGAATGTTCAGGTTTTAACATTTGGACAACCTCATATTTGCAATACCGTGTTTGTGTTTTAATGCAGTGACTGTGTACCCAAAACATTATAAATTAGTACTGGACTTGATGTCGTGCCTCATTTGCCTTCGTACTATTCTCGGTTCCCACAGAAGTACCATCACTTCCCTAGATAGGTATAGCTTTGATCTTGACAGAATATCAAATAAATTATGGGGAATTGTTGGTGACTGAATTTGACTTTTGCTTCGCATTTCTTTCAACCTATATAACCAGTGAAGTCTCATATATTCCAACATTGATTCAGCGTATAAACTATAACTGTCTTGTTTGTTTGTCTTCTTAACAAAGCAAGGTAGTTAGTAGGATTCATGATCTTTTGGAAATATTTGAGTAACTCTCATTCCTGCAAAAGCCATCATGAGTCTTTCGTACCGATTCCAAAGTTCAAGGCACGTATAATGTTTGCCATATATTTGTGTGTGTGTGTGTGTGATGGGTGATTACCTAGTCTTAATCTCTGTGCAATTATACACTCTTAATTTTGTAAGTAAACTAATGCTTATAATTATTTGTGATTAGCTCAAAGATAGCCACGTAAAAACATAGTGATGTGAGATAATGTGAAAATGATTTGATTCCACCTGCCTCTCTGGTGACTAATCGTATTCATAACAGTGTTCCCATGTAATTGTAATCTTCCCTTTGTTGTAGGTGTGGCTGTATAATATAGGATTTGGTAGTTTGGTTTATCAGGTTGAGAAAGATTGTGATACATCTGGAGAAGATCCATCATACAACAAGTAAGGAGCTAGTTTCAGTCGTAGCTACTTGTTCGAGCAATTATTTTGGGAAGCATTCCTCCATCTCGAGAAATTTCTCTTTAATGGTTAAAGAGTGCATTTTGATCTTGGAGACAATTTGCTTGTGGAAAATCAGCAACATCTTATAATCGTGACCAGCAAGCACGACGACCTCCATTTTGAGTAGTTTTCATTTTCTTTTTCCCTTCTTCAATTTTTTTTTTTTTAGGTTCTCTCAATTTGATCATAAAAAAAAAAAAAAAAACGACACAATTCTGGACATTGGTAATCAAACACGAGGCGCCTACAATGCCCAACATTTCTGAAGACTAGGAAATGTCGATGGACACAAAGTGGAGTCAAATAAAATCCATTCTTGAAATCTTTGCCAGATACATGAACCAAGAGGAATTCTTAAAAATGGAATGAAAGAGAGCGAAAAAGTCACCTTAATTGGTCTATATCCAAAACAACTGAAAAGCTCTTACTGTTCCAAGTGCTGGTGTTATTATACTCCTACACTTCTATTCATTTGAAACTAATTATTTGGGTCATTTTTTTCTTATTTTGCTCGTCATTAGCTAACGTCTAAATAAGCACATTGGGTAGCTAGGCAGGTACAAGGGGTTTCTCTTTTCCAAGTATTTCGTCTTTTGGTCGGTCTTTTCCATGTACTTAACCTACATGGTTTTGGACTATGTCTAAGAATTGGTCTTTAGTGTGTGACAGATTAAGTACGTAGTGATGAGTGGACTAAAATGCAAGATATATTCAAGTACATATTTCAAACATGAGATTGTTTACATGTAAGAGTGCGAGAAAGTAGAATATGTTGTGGGACTAGTCTGCACTCACATTTCTATCAATTGATAGACTAGTCTAACCTAGTCCAACCCATGGGTTGCTTAGAACTTGATTTAACTCGTGTATACACTAGTTTTTGCTCATTTGGTCATTGTAAGAGAACACACCTTTTCCCAGACTCTTTGTTATGATTCAATCACATCATGGAGATGATTGAATTCATTTTCATGGTAACCAAATAATAAAAATTGGAGCTTTATTTCTAGATCGGAATTTTCTATACGATTCGATTCCCATAAGCTAAAACTCAGTCAAAATATCAAATACATAATTCCACTCAGCAAGTTAGGCACAAAAAACAGAACTAGAATCCTTATGACTATGGAAGAAAAGATCTAATCCGGTCCTGATTCTTCAATCTAATCGCTCTTCTAATTACTTCAGCTGCAGAGTGAGCCACAGCCTCCTGCACATAGACATTGTTCTATAACTTGTCTACTTCACCAGAAAATCACAAAAAAACCGCCTTCAGTAATTTGTTACTGCCTCTCCCAACCCAATTCTTCTCTTTTCTCTACACCGTCATTACGAATTTAGTAAAAAGAAGTACAAAATTGGCGGGGCAAATGAGTTAGTGCAATTCTGAAGAGATGGGAAGCAATCGAGTGCTTCGGTGACTAAAATAAAATATTAAAAAGTATTTCCCTCTCGTTCTTTTCTACGTTTTTGAATTTTAATAATCTTTGTCACTGTGGAGTTAAACCAAAACTGACCGCACGGTGAATCTTCGCATTGGATTTTACAGTGCCGCCATAAATGCCCACGCACTTGCACCAAATTGCAGGAATGCCACTGTACGGGACACACTCGCGTCTTTGCGTGTACATAATCGTAGTGGCACTTTCGGGGTTATGGTGTCCAGTCGGGCCTATTTTGGAGAAAACTGCTCCCCGTCTGGCCATACGAGCTGTTCCTGTGATTTTCTGGAATCTTGTAGATCGTCAAGTGCATCACTGCATTTCTCTTTTGCTGCTGCGAAAATACCCCAAATGCATTTCTCGAAGCGAAGAAGTTTGTTTATGTATCTTTTGTATTGATTGTAATGATAATTAGGGCAGAGGGTTTGTCTCTCAATTGCTCCAAGAATCAAGCAAATCGACCGAGTTGAGCTCCGACACCACGGTCATGGATGTGGCTTGCCTCACGTAACCTCGAATCTGTGGCCGTATGAGGCTAGCGACCTCCGTTGGAGTGAATCGACGGCGGTTGCGACTTCCATCGGCATAAGTCGTGAGCCCGCATGGAGATGTAAAGAGATGGAGGTGTAGTGGACGGCTTGAACGTGCGAGGAGTTAACGTCGCTATGGTGGATTGACGCATAGAGTTGAGGCTCCTAACGGCCATGGGTCACGTCATCAAAATCCCTAACTTGTATTAGTACCTTCGTTAAAATTCATTGCTCATTAAAACTTAGACATGTCCGTTTGTGTGGACACCAATTGGCAAATGAAGCTAACCTGGCTTGAGAAAATTCCATAAAAAAATATAAATTTTACACGGTGTGACACTAATGCCTCAATTTTTTATGTTATCAATTTCTCCAAACTTGTACCGATGACCTAAAAATACCTACCTATCCATACGTGGCAACTTGCATATACAGCAACAGGTGAATTAAGCAGACGTGGATTTGATGTGACTTTAGGATTGTTATCACCAAAAACCCTAAAAGTGATATATTCATGCCATATTTTCCCAAAAACTCTCAAATTAGTACACATATGTACCATATTTACCCTAAACCGGTACATATATGGTACATTTACCTCAAATTGTGGTAAATTTGATATTTTTTTGGATAAAGCGTTACGGCCTCCTATACACACGAACATCTCAGTTTGCAGTTAGAATACAAACATTTGATAATAGAGACTTTGCATTGACTTGACATGAATTATGAAATGTGTTCATTCATTGACAATCACCTGGGCATGGTGCATTTCTTTGGAGAAACAGGAATTAATGAAGACTATAGCATGAGTAATCTCCATTACAATGGTCCTGAGCCCCGGTCAGGATCTTATCATTCCCTAATGTATCCCCTGCCATTTCTATTTAGCCTCGCAAACATTTTCACAAACTCAAATACCTCTTCAGGATCAGCATTGCTATTGGCTCCCGCCGCTTCCCCCATCGATCGTAGAAGCTTGTTTTTATTTTTCGTGTAATTTCTCATCCTTCACGGCAACTGTCCTCGCCTTTATATATAGAAACTTAGATTAAGGACCGCTTTTTTAATAAAATCGGACATGTCTTTTTATCCGGAGCGGCTAAGGGTTCTATACTCTGAAGGAACAACTACTTTGGTTCAATGGAGCTCTCCTCTTCCACTGTTTATTAAGCCAAATTGAGAAAAGTAGGCATACGTAACCGAAAAGAGTTGCCCTATCTCTTTGCATAGGGTGGGTTGAAAGTTAAAATAGAACAATTAAAAAAAAAATCGAAAACAGTTGTCTTTTAAAATCGAACACGCCTTTGTGGTGCTTCTAGAAGTGATTTCATTTTCATATACCTTGAAAAAATGTAAATAAACAAATAAAGGATATTAAAACTAATTGAACTAAAGCAGAGCCGAAGTGCTAATGTGGAGACATCAAAGAGAGGGAAGCTCCAAAAGAGAGAGGACAGAACCCCAAATTTGAATTTCTAACTGAACTTCCTTCGGTGCCCTCACGCAAATAACGAAATCACCAAAGTGACCGCCAACAGAATAAGATCAGGAGGGCAAATCAGGGAAAAATCTGTAAATTTGTCATCTTTTCCTTCCTTTGCCTCAGGTTGCCATAGCTTTCAGTCGCCATCCGTCACGAAAATCCGCGAACCTGCGAGACTGGAATCACAAAGATCGCAATCAATCTCTCTATCTCCCTGCACGATCGCCCCCTTTGACTGCGCGTAATTGTTTGCGTTATGTGAAACGTCTGGAGATTTAACTTCTTCTTCTTTTTTTATGTCGCGTATTCATTTTCTCGATGACCCTGTTCGATGCGTTTCTCTTGTAGAATATGGAGCGGGAATAGGCCGTGGGTGGGAGTAACGGTTTTCTCGATCGCCGCAAATGAGGAGAGAGGTAATCGCAATTCATGTTCATACAATTTACTTCTTTTTATTGAAATGTTGGTAAAATACCGACAGTGTTCGTAATTTACTATGGATTTACTCGACAAGGTATTTATCGCTTATATATATTACCAACAAAATGGGAAAATTCCAATTTTTTAGCTGACGGACAGCACAATATCGCCCTGCACAAAGCATGGGCATAGGCTTCGAGTTATAGAAAGGAAGCAACAATCCAATAGGATCTTGGATAAAGCACCATTTAGTGAAATTGAAAAAACAATAGTGCCCTTAAAATTTATTTTAGTAGTCTTTACAAGGTAAATTGGCGAATGCAAAACCATCTAAGGATACAAATTTGACAAAACAAAACAAGCTGATGGAACATAAGATAACATTTCCGTCTCGTGAGCATTCGTATGACCCTTAAAAATTTTATGATGTAAAATAGCAAGTAAGACTCACGCTGTCTAAGGCTATGCAAATAAAACTTATATATAAAATTATTAAGAGCTTTGCAAGCCTAACAGAACTATAAACTAATGGTGCAATTCCTATCGTATTTTGAGAGAGTATTGATTTTTATTTTGGGTCCGTTCGTTTTGCGGAAAATATCATGTTTCCGGAAAACATTTTCTTGGAAGTCATTTTCTAGGAAAATGACTCTATTTTCCAATGTTCGGCCAAAACCTAAAATTTAAGTGGAAAATATTTTCCACCGTTCGTTAACTTATTTAATTGTTTGGAAAAAATATCAAAAATTGAATTTTAATATTTGTAATTGACCAAAAAATTAATTCTATTTTTTTTATATTTTCTTTAAAAATGAATTTTTAATTATTTATATTTTTAAAAAATCCAAATTTTTATTATTTATTATTTTTATTTTCTTTCTTTTTCTTTTTCTTTTTTTTTTTTTTTTTTTCCTTCCTCCTTCCTCCTCCTTCTTCCTTCTCCTTCCTCCGCCGCCGCCTCCTTCCTCCTCCTTCTTCCTCTTCCTTCCTCCGTCGCCGCCTCCTTCCTACCCAACGATGGCCGGCGCCCGGGCCAACCAAGACCCGGTGGCCAGATCCGGTGAGCTCGAGTCTCGGTCGATCTCGCGCTGCGAGCTCATCGGATCTAGCGGCGGAGCTCGGCTCGCCTAGATCGGGAGCTCGAGCTTTGCCACCAGATCCGGCGAGCTCGTGGCTTGCCAAAGCCCGATGAAGCTCGGGGCGAGCTCGGGCGAGGCCCGAGCCCCGCCCAGCTCACCCTGGATTTGGCGAGTTGCGAGCTCCGCCTAGGCCGGCGAGAGCTCCGCCTCGCCCGATATGGCGGGGCCCGATCTCGGCTTCGCCCCGATCGGGCTAGGCGAGCCTCGCCGGCTGGGACAAGGTCGCGAGGTCGCCGGCCAAAGAAGTAGATGAAAAGAAGTAGAAAAGAAAAAAAAAGAAAAGAAATTAAAAATTCGATTTAAAAAAAAAAGAAAAGAAAGTATAAAAATAAAATGAAAATGTATTGATAAAAAGAAGGAAGAATGAAGAAGTCATGGAAAACGTTTTCACTTTTCAAAAGTGGAAAACGTTTTTCTCACTTTAAAAGTTGTTTTTTCCAATGATGGAAAACATTTTCCCTGACTAGTTCATTTTCCGTGAAACGAACACCGGAAAATCTGGAAAACATTTTCCCGGAAGTCATTTTCCGTGAAACGAACGAACCCTTAATAAACAAATCTATTCATATCATTGAAAGTGGAAAACTAAAGGTAAGGAAACCATCGTTCCAATTGAAAAACTTATGGCATTGTCACCTCATTATTTGCCAATTATTTACTTTAGCATTTGATCGTGGGTTTAATATTTATAGATAAGTACTTACTTAATCATATTGAGATCCCCTAAAAGTAGGATATGTTTTTTCTTCATATACTAGTATATTTAATGTCAGCTCAAAAAAAAAAAGAAAAAAAGATGGCTGCTATATGTTGACTAAATAATTGACCACGTGATTTTCAAAAAGAGTCTGACAGCATGCTGCCACCTATTTATCTAGATTACCAAAAGGGGGCCAATTTGATCATCCTCGATTTTCCTAATTGTTTTCCTAATTAAAATAATTCAAATAACACTCTCATTTCTATCGAAATGTATTTTTGTTACACGTGTGTGCCTTTATTTTGCTAGTAAATGGATAAAATGCATGGATCTAGTGGATTGATTCCTCAAATATCTATCATAATCTAGACAAGAAACATTAGATCATACTTTTATGTGCCGAGCGTTCATTTTTCGATTTATATTTCTTCCACTCCGAGGGAGATATTAAAATTGACTAAGAAACAATAAGCACATGCCGACACATCAATCACTTTTTACAAATCCATGGTTTGCATACTAATAGTTACAAAAATTGACCGAATGTTTGGGTACGAGCTAGTATATTAGGATAGATTTATTTTCGTAGACCTTAATACGCAGCTGTTAAAGTGAAAATACCAAAATATTCAACATGTCCGTTAGAATATTTATCTTCTTTTTTTTTTTCTAGGTAAACTTTTTTAAAACTCCACGACGATTCCTTCCTTGACCTTTTTGCCCATTTCTTCCTTGCTCCAGATCCTTGATCTTCCCTCATTGTCACTGCTCTGCTCACACGCCTCCAAAAGCCAACCCCATGCCAATGGTCATTCCTGGTGGTTGATGAGCCGATTTCCTCGAAGTTGCCGGCGAGTGCATGAGTGATGAATGCGCCAACACCAACGAGACCTTCAGATTTCAATCGGTAAAGATGTTGATTAATCTAAACCTGTTGATACTTGATAAGGAAGGACTACGTGGAGGAAGCACATGGAGCAAAAGAGGAAAGATAAAATTCCGCTAGATCTAGAGGTGCAAAAATGTTCCATTATGAAACTCATAAATCTATATATCTAACCATTGGGATTCGCCCCTAGGCGCAAAAATGTTTCATTATGAAACTCATAAATGTATAAATTTTTACAGGCATATATCCTAGGTGCAATAGAAAAATTTTATGATTGGAAACATTATTCAAGATGACTGAGTGGATGAAAAGATCAAATTTTTTGAATTGAGATCAATGAAAGATCAAATTTAATTTCTGATAGCTTTAGCTTGGATTTTACTCCACTAGACATTTATTTTAGTAATTCAAATTCCAAGAGTCTCGTTGCAGATTTTTGAAATTAGACTTCTTCATTTTTAATTTTTCTTAGCTCAAAAGCTTGAGATCAATTTAAGAAAAGAAAAGATCAAATTTAATTTCTGATTGCTTTAGCTTAGGTTTGTTGTTGCAGCTAATGGGTAGTCCACTAGTTTACATTTATTTTAATGTAATTCAAAAAAAATTCTGTTTCAAGTAGTCGTTAAAGCAGATTTTGAAATTAAGACTTTACATTGGAATATTTTTATTGAATATTGAAATTTAGCTTTCAAGTTTTGCAAAAGCAGTAGCTCAAAATATGATTCTAGAAACTGTGTTTATCTTTATAATTTGGGTTCAAAAGTTTAATATTTATTTTACAATATTCTATGGAATGAGTAGCAATAGTAAGGGTTCTGGTGTTGTGGGAACAATTTTGGCTGCAAAAATAGCGGTTTCCCAGGCATAAAGCAAACTGGGTCTTGTTCCCATGGGCCATAAAAAAGAAAAAAAAGTCTAGCTAGTGTTGATTAGAAGACCTCATTGTCTAAGTCTTTCTTTAATGATTAAGCTCTAGCTAAAGTTGATTAGAAGACCTCTGTCTAAGTCTTTCTTTAATGGTTCGATTTATCTAATTGAAGTAGTTGGTAACTATAACCGCACCAATAATTCAAACTTATCAAGCTAAAGATATAAATTGGCACTTCATTGACCAAGAATAGTATCCACGTTGCAGAAGTAATGAAAAGAAATAAAACCAAAGACAAATGTTGTTATACGTCGATAGGGGGCCAAGATAGAAACTCTGATTGATCCTTTGAACAAATTTGTCAAATCTACAATAGAACATCCTCCTACAATGTCTAAATTAACTTGATAAAGCTGAAAGGTCATTACATTTTATATTAAAATGAAAGCTCACATTCTCTATGTTAAAGTCGAATGTTCAGGACATTTTTTTTTATAACAAGTGGAAAGTTCGAGATTCTCTAGAATATCAGGTTAATGAGATTTGGAAAACTTTCACTTTTTCCAACAGTAATTTTTAAAAGAAAATGAGAACTATCTAGAATTTCATGCTTGTATAGTATCTATTTTTCCATATATTCACTTGCTAGATGTTAAACAAGATTTCATCTGTCAATTAATATGTCAATTTTAGCACACATCAGAACTTATTTGTCAAACTTCAATTGATAGAGGGCAAGTCCTTACCGAGTAAAAGTGCACATCTTTTTGGAAAAAAAAAATCCATAATTGTTACCATAAAGAAATTCCTTGAGAACCTAAACCATCATTCACAGCGAAATTGCCAAAGAGGTACAAAGCAAAATGATAATGAAGAGGTTGAACCAAACCCAACCGAAAGTAATAAAGCAAAGAAAAAGAAGATGGGGCCATTGCTAATGTTGAAAAGAAGAGCCGCTAATGCTTTTAATGTGCCTTTTTAGCCGTCCGCAAGATTTTAGTAAAAAAATCACACTAGATTATAAAAAAAAAAAAAAATGAGGATTCCTTTTGGTGGCAAGAAAAAGTTCATAATTGCTCCATCCCGTGCCCCTTCTTTTCCCGTGCTACGAGGAATTTCTTTTCTATATGAAATTCATGAAAAATCATCATCAAGATCTTACATTACTGTCACTATCTTCACTTTTTTTGTTCTGATTACAGTCACCCTTGAAAAAAAAGGGCTTTGGGCCAGTGCCCAGGCATTGGCACAGCCCCTTATTGCTAACAGGCCTGGCCTGGTAGAGCCCCTCACGGGTTCGGGCCCAAGAGGGCCGGTCTGTGCTGGGTCTGGGCCTGGGTGGCCCAGTTACCATTCTTAGGGGTGGGATTTTTTAATGTACATGTCAGGAAAAGGAAAATGCTGAAGTTCAAGTCTCTTGCAAACTTTGTTCAAAGCCAAAGAAATGTAACGCCCGAGTATAATGAGTCAAATTCAGATTTTGAGGGAGAAGGAAGATTTCAATGTGCAATTGCTGGTGTAGTATAAATACTCATAAGTTATGGTCTTGGTAATGAACCAAGAATATATGATGTGGCATAAGAAAATAAACAAAGAAAAGAAAAAAAAAATGTCCTAGAATTTGGAGTAGAATTGAGAATGTTAATTTTTTTTTTTTTTGGGAGAGAAGAATGTTAGTTCAATGCAATATCTCCGAGTATAAAAAATATTTTTTTGTTTAAGTATTTATTATCAGAAATAGATTGAGTGATCAAAAGTATTATTCCTCAAAGCTTATATAAGTATAAAAAAATCGCTCAGCAACAACACGACCTTCATATGACCCCTAAAATAAATAAATAAACACCACGACTTTCAGGCTTGAGAACTTGTCAACTCGTGATTCAATGGCTTTGAAGCCATGCACGCCGTCTTGAGAGCTCGTAGACACTACCTCATTTCCAAGCCTTCGATTCATTTCAGCTCAGGTGGATTCATCTCCCCTTATGATAACCAAGTCATGGAATGTGCTCAAATTTGTGTCCAGGCATATCAAAATCGCAGCTCCTTCTTCTCCTCCGCTGCTTAGTCCCTCGGTTCCATAGTTAGCGTGCTTGCTGTCTGTTAGGATTTTCTTTTTTTGTTGCTGAGGAATTTCGACGTGGATTGTAAATGCCAGAGTGATGGTTCTTTGTTAGTTGGGAGCTTTTAAGGTTAAGTTTGACGTCTACATACGGGGAGAAATCTGAGTAACTCATTCGAGGGATGTGTACTTGGTGCAGTCAAGTTGAAGCGGAGAGTATATAAAGATCAGGAATGATTATGCTGTCAGGGATTGCGCTTGTGAATATAGAGATGTCATCTTTTTATTGTTTTCATTGTGTTTGCTTCGTATAAGTTTGCCTACAATAGCTTGCCTGCAGTCCCTTCAATAATATTGAGTTTACCATATCGGTGCTGGAAAGGAGGAACACCCGCCGGTTTTTTCCTTGTTTCACTTAATTATGTGTTGAGCTCTCCTGACGAATTGTGTTGTCCTCTAATATTTAATTCTTATTAATTATATTATGCAGAGATCATGAAGGAGATGTATTGTGAAATCCTCAAATCCGTTAATACGAAAAGAACAATGGCTCCAAATGCATGGACGTGGTGCTTGATTGAAAATTGCAAAAACAGAGGATATTACGCTTCTCTTTGATGTCTTGCAGAACCTACGCGGATTTTGTCAGTTGACTTCTTGCTCCATTTGAGAAGTAAAGGTTTAATCTTTCAAAAGTTGATAATGAACCTTTCTTTTTTTTATTGCAAAGATTGTCAATTCTTTGGAGTTTTTCACATATAATTTTATGAAACCACATTCAATTTAAAGTACATATAACATTGTTAAATGTGTATAAATGTATATTGTGGGAGTAACATGTTAACTTCCTCGACATGCTTCAATGTGTTTATATTGGTTTAAAGTGTCAATCATGACTTCTTTATTTTTCACGTGCAAACTTGTTAACTCATTCATGTCTTGGGCACAATTAAGCTCAATCCAACTTAAAATGTGCCGTACACTTTGTTCCGTAAATTGATCTTTCCACCAATTGCTAGCTCTACAAACCTCCGATTTATTGAATGACACCTCCAATTCAAGTTATTTAATTCATTATTGAAGCTTAGCATAAAGCGTTCGCTTTAGGCAAAACGTGTTTTTATAAACTTATAGCTTCAGTGGTTCTCCATTTGAGCTGATTCTAGTAATTAAGCTCTTCATTAATTCCAAGCAAAATAAATCAAATCAAATTGCATTTCCATAGTGTGTCCCATGCCAGGAGACTACAACAATTAATTGCCACTGGGAGTACATAATATAATCCGCATTTATATCTCTTAATCCTTATTTTGCCTAAGAAGTTAAATCACCATGGCGCACTTAGTCCTTCACAATAGAAGCTAAGGGCCGACAAAATTGTAGGTAAGAAGGCCTTGCGGAAGCATAATGTCCATGGATAGACCCTTACAATTGGCTCTACAAACGATATATCTGTAATGATGATATGTGCTTATATCGAGCGATTTTCTTTCGTTTTGTTTTGTTTACACATTTTTTTCTGTTAACTTTGGGTATTGAAATGCAGCATTATGCTAAATAGCACAAATGATGCTACACTCGTGCGGGAAGCTATGAAGCTCTGGAAAAGAATAACTTGCCATTGCAACCCAGCACGGCCAATACTGTCTTCAGGTCCACTTTCATGCCGATTGTCCTGTTTCCATGCTGTTTATCCTGAAAAGGATGTTATTATTATCATGAAGTCCACCATTAAAGCACTTAACTGTTAACCATGTGAAAACTAAATACTCTTTACATCAATAAAATCAACTTGTTCTTTATTACTATCGTTTTGTCTGCATTGCTACTCTCAATTTATTGGTTTACTCGTGCTATTTGACAACCTTTTTCCTATGAAAAATTTTGAAGCCATTTGTTATGATCCAGACACTTGGGGTTTCCTCGCAGAGCATTCCAAGCGATTTGTCAAGGATTGGAGTGAAATTGCATGATTCAACTAATCCAGCAAGAACGGCTTAGGCGAACATCGAGCCTCATCGTCCTCCTCCTCGGCCTCGACATTCTCGTTGGCGCCCGCTGCCGCGGCGGCGTCATCCTCTTCGGAAGGGGCGGTCCGACGTGCTTTGAGCTCCTCCTCGTCGACTGGGCTCGTTGAGCTGCCGCCGCCGCTCCTCGGAGCCGTCGGGCGACGCCCGCTGCTTCGAAGGTTTCGCCACGGCGGCGCTGAAAGCCTGTTACGGCGGCGACCGGCCGATCGATCGGTCGATCGAGGTCGTTGGTGCTTGTTCTAGAGAGAGAGAGAGAGAGAGAGAGTGGGATGGTGAAAGGATCGTAGCCGTTCCATTTTCATCTGAATGGATGTCCGAATCTGGGAGGAAGCAGAGGAGAAGGGGTCGCGCTTTGCGTATTTTCTGTTTATAATTGTTTTTCGCTTTTCATTTTCGTTTTTGTATCGGTTTTAATTTTCCTTTTTTTTCTTTTTCGATTTTGGTTTTATGCCAGTGGTGCGAAAATTTCCGGCCAGGCAGTGCGGGGGAAATGTAGGAAGTGTACTTTTGTTACCCTCCGTGGAAATTAAAGCCACCGCCTGGCTCACGGCCAGATGGATCCCGGCCTGAGTTGGGGTTGATCCGTCTTGGCCTCGCCTCCCGAGTCATGATGGGTTGTGAATTTTTATTTCAATAGATAAAGAGAGCAAGCATCTATCATGAAATATTCGATTTGAGTTATTATTAATCAATCCACTTGTAAGTATATAAATCTGACATTGCAACTTCATTTGCATGCTAAAAGTCTAAAAAATCTTTCCACGTGATGTAGTAAACACTTAAGATATTGACTGGTTAGAAATATGCTCATGACATAACAATTTATGAAAAATGCTATAATTCTTTAATCACTCGGGGGTAAGTTGGAATCTTTTCATTTTCAATTTTTTATTTTTTCATTTCTTTATAGTGAATGAATAGTGCATGAGCTTCGTAAGAAAAATTAAGTCGTGTATAAAATTGTTCTATCTTTGTACCTTTTTAAATATCCCACTACAAATATAAATTCATGAGAGCCACCGAACATGGCGCCTATCATACATTTGGGTTCTTATTTTATATTTATCAAAAAAATCATTCATGCTCTTTGTTCTTTAAAAATGTATCATAAGTTTTGTTGTCTAAGATCATAAACTCTATTTACTTTGCACATAACAAATGAAAAAGCACAATGATTTTTGTTCTCAACATTCGCGGACCTTTTCTATTCCTCATTCATTTACACCTAGATTCAATGCTGACGATCGTATTACTAACGTATTCAATTAGAGAAATTATGGGAAGATAACAATAGAGTTATGGAGTGTGACAGAAGAAAGTGCTATTAAAGCATAGAGGCTTTTTATTGCTAATGGTGTGCATGTAATTCTCATGTTAAACTAATTTTGATAGTGTAAAAATTGAACAACATTGTAATTTTTTTTTCCTTTATGATTCCAAAGGGGTTTTTTCACTTAAAACTTCACTTGTCATCTTTTTTTTATTTTTTCTCTTCAACAAATTGCATTCCTAACAAGATAATGCAACAATTTTCAAGAAGGCTATAAGTTTCTACAAGATTATAAATTCGAAACACATTCGCATTATAAATAGTTTGGAAATTTTAGACAAATTGTCTTGACTAAAAATACTATAATTACATTTAACTAAAAAGGAAAAGAAAATATTGCATCCAGTTCAACATAAGTATTTAGAGCGCATTCAAAAATCTATATATAATAGCAAGTCGTCTTTTTAAACTCTCTTTCTAGCCCGAGAAAAATAGATTTCATAATTTGCAGTTAAGCTCAACTTAAGAGTCACTCACGTTCGGTTATATTCTTTTGAATTTAAGTTATTAGATCGATTTGAGTTTGAATTCAAAAATATGACTCAAAAAACTTTCCACCATAGTGGAGGGTGCATTTTTCATATACCTCAAAAAATATAAATTAAACAGATAAAGGATATTAATTAATATTTAATTTTGGTGCTTTTTGAGAATCCTGGTTTGTTGTTGTTGTTGTTTTTTTTTTTTTTTTTTTTCGAATTTCAGAATCCTAGTTCGGACCCAACTAATTAAACTAAGCTCGAGAGACGGGCCCAAAAAAAGAAAAAGAAAAACTAAGCTCGAGTCAGAGTGCTAAATTGCTAATGTGGAGACGTCAAAGGGTAGCTCCGAGAGAGCGCCCCGAATTTGAAATATTAGCGGAACTTACTTCAGTGCCCCCACGCAAACACCGAAATCACCGAATGTGACCGCCGACAGAAGAAGACGCCGAGGGCAAAACAGGAAAATTCGTAAATTCATCTTCTTCTCCTTCCTTTGCCCCAAGTCACGGTAGCTTTCGTAGCTTTCAATCGCCTGAAATCCACGAACTTGCGAGACCGGAATTGGAGCAATACGGACAAAGATCTGTAGTCGATCTCTCTATCTCGATGCTCGATCGCGCCGTAGTTTTCTCGATGACGCTGTTCGATCCGTTTCTCTTTACAATATGAAGCGGAATGGGTCGTGGTTGGAGAGTGACGGTTTTGACGTGCTTGATCGCTGCAAGTGGGGCGAGAGGTCAATTGCAATTCGTGTTCATGGATCGGTTTCTGCTGTGATCCTCTAGCTCAATTCTGATTGGGAGTTTTTGATTGTGATGAGGTGTGAACAGACAAGCTCTAGTGTTGAGTGCATCGGTTTTGAGCTTGGGAAAGTGAGATTTGTATAGTGAATTTGGCTGATTAGGCATTTCAGGGTTGGGGGAAGTTGTTGATCGAATTTTCTTATATTTGTTCGATATGGATCTCACCCTTTTTTGTTCACTTTGGGGATAAAATTTGTTGAGTGTCTCATAGCAATTGACTCTCGGCTATTCAGCTTTTCTCCAGTCGAATAATGGACTGTAGCTCGTAGGTTTCAGTGGAGTAGCCCTTCTGGGAAAGATGGGCCTCTTGTTGTTTACTTCTTCCCCTTTCATCGCATTGCATTGAATATATAGTTCTTTAAGTTCACAGACAAGGACGGTAGAAATATACTGAAATATTATTTTGAGTTGATGTTTCCTTGAAGTGTCCCGCTCACTTGATTCATCGAAATAGCTTGCTAGAGACATAAGAGACTTGCTTTGTTGCTTGTCAACTGGTAAGTCCAGAAGTTAGAGTGAGCTCCAATGCTCATAAAGATGTTACAGTCACACTCTTATGACGATGGTGGTGGAGTATGCATCTGCTATGAGTTTCTTCATAAAGATTTTTGCATTTTCCTAAAGCTTATTGTTATTACCCTTCAGGTTTCACCATTTCAAAGCAATAAATTTGTAATTAGATGCAAAGCTTATTATCTTGCAGGTTTAAAAGTTAGATTTGACAGAACTTTCTAGTTGGACATGTCCTAGTTGAGAGGGAGAGACCAAGGTAATTTGACTACATTTTAATATGACATTGTTGCTAAGGTTGCATAAACTTAAAGAATAGGTCCTCAGTACAATACTAAATGGCCAATTCTTGAGATGAGTTTTTCTGCGCATATGCTGCTTTCTCTTTTTAGCTTCTAATTGGTTATTAATGCCCTTTTATCTAAAAGCAGGGGTTTGAAGTCGCATTGATGTCCTGCATGCTTATAGGTATATAATTTGTGTTTTAGTGGCCTACCAATTTGCAATGCTTGTGATGCCTCTATGTTCAAATTGCATCTACTTGTTTGTCTCTATTTATAATCAATATATTATACTTGTAGGCATCTATTGGAGAGGCCCGGACCTTAATGCTGCGGTTATAGCTTTGAAAGGTATTCAAGAAGAAGGGTATGCATCTTAACTTTAGCAATTCTTCTCTCACATTTGACATGTGAAGGATTTGCTGAAAATTTAAGGTAAGAAGAGTAGCCTACAGTGACTTCGTGCGCAAAGAACATGGGTCTCCTGTCCATAAGAAGGGAAAACGATGAATCATTTTCACTGAGACACGAAGGTTATGTGCTTGTAATTTTACATAGAATCATGAGGAGATCACGTACTTCACTAATTTTGTTCTTGGAAAAGTTGTTTGAGCTTTTTCGTTAGTGATTACTTCTATTTATTTCTACAACAAATAGAATTGGGTTGAAGGTCTCTGTTGGAAACAGCTCGACATAAACTACCCTGGCATGTCTGGTGCCATGGTGAGTTCTAGAGACAATAAGCCTCTTGCAACTTGTGGACACTTCTGATTTGGAATGAGTTACAGTCTTATTCTATCATCTTTGCTTAGGTTCATCATGGATTTATTATGCTTATCACATTACGACAATGCAACCCAAACTACAGATGTTGTTAAAAGAGCCAAGGATCTATACGGAGACATCAATGTCACGGTGACAGGGCACTCTATGGGAGGGGCTATGGCATCTTTTTTGGGACTTGATCTTGTGGTGAGATAGTTAAAAGATTGTTATGGTTCAGATATTGGTTCTTCTCTATTATGTTCTTCCATTTATTTCAGTTTTGGTCTATTAAGAGTTACCTGGCAATTTCTGCCAACTCTGCCTTGAAGAGTCTAGACTCTGGATATCTTGAACATTCTATGGCTTCATATTTATATTTGCAATTGGTCAGCATCTTGTTTTTTTTTTCTTTTTTCTTCTTTTTTGGCAAATCAACCAATGGACAAAACACAAGCAGAATGGGTTGCAAACCTTTACCTGAACCACCTATGGTCGATATATTTAGTTGTGTGAATTGAGTCTTACGTGTTAAGCCGTGGAGCTTCAAGTTGAAGGAATACCTAAATATAGTGGATAAAGACTTCCAACTAATCATTACAAAGTTTACTTGATGGAAGCTTAACGGCATTATTGATATGTTTGACATATAACTTTTGCAAGCACTTGAAGCTCAAATTCTATGTCATGTAATCTTGAAGTACTAATGCATTTTAAATTTGAACATGTTGATCCTAAACCTGTGTTCTGTGCACTGTTTCTATATGTCTCTCTCTAACCAAAAGAAGCAGCTCCTTTTCCAGGTCAATCATGAAGCACAGAATGTTCAGGTTTTAACATTTGGACAACCTCGTATTGGCAATGCAGTGTTTGCATCTTACTACAATGACCGTGTGCCAAATACAATACGTATTACTAATGGACATGATATTGTGCCTCATTTGCCTCCTTACTATTCTCGGTTCCCACAGAAGACTTACCATCACTTCCCTAGAGAGGTAAGGCTTTGATTTTGATGGAATATCATCTATGTTATGGGGAATTGTTGCTGACTGATTTTGACGTTTGCTTTGCTTTTCTTCCAACCTATCTAACGAAGTCTCATTTATTCCCACAATGTATGAACTCTCTTTTTTCAGCGTATAAAAAATAATTGTTTTGTTTTTCATCTTCTTAGCAGAGCAGGGTAGTTCGTAGTGCTCATGACTTCTGAGAAATATTCGAGTAACTCTCATTCCTGCAAGAGCCATCTTGAGTTTTTTCATACTGATTCCAAAGTTTAAGATGCGTAATAATGTTTGCTATATAATCTCTCTCTTTCTCCTGATGGCTGATAACCTAGTCTTGACCTAGTCTTAAGCTATGTGTAATTATACACATTTTAATTATTGTATGTCTACTAATGCTTATGATTATTGGCGACTAGCTCAAAGACAGTCATGGATAAACATATTGATGTGAGATTATGCGAAAATGATTTGATTCCACCTGCTTCTCTGGTGACTACTCATAATCTTTTCTATGTCAATGTTCACATGTAATTGGAATGTTCCCTTTGTTGTAGGTATGGCTGTATAATATAGGATTTGGTAGTCTGGCTTATCAGGTTGAGAAAGTTTGTGATAGCTCTCGAGAAGACCCATCATGTAGCAGGTTATGAGGTAGTTTCGGTCGTGGCTACTTGTTCAAGCAATTAGTTAGTGGATTTGTCATGCTAAACACAATAAGTCGTGACAAACCAGCTTGTTCCAGAGAATGTCAGTCCTTTGTTACCAGGAATATACGTGGACGACTGATGAGGGTGCATCCGTGCAGATCGGTAACTGGTAACAGCATTGCGGACCATTTAGTCTACTATGGCGTGGGATTAATGGCTGAGACATGGGGATCATGCAAAATTGTAATGGACGCATGATTGAAGGAATACGGAAGTGAAGACGTCAAAGGAAATCTTTTGCTTTCTATGAATCCTTCTGCTTCTACATTGAGGCTACCTTCAGACTCCGATGCCAAGAGCAACTTCAGTTAAAATGCTCACGGGTCAGCACCTGGTTTCTCAAAGATTTTCAGGGACCTCTGTGATGACGGTTATGAAATGGATTCCATCAATCTGTTGGCCACATCCATCACAGGACGCATAAGAGCTCTACTCAGATTCACTCTGAATGTAAATAGCGCGAAGTTGAATGTGCCATTCTTGTAAATACAACTCTGATTTCTATTGAATGAATGCTGTTAAATATGACTTGAGTTTGAGTGTTTGCTAAAGTGCGAAATTTGGTGAACTCGCGAAGGAATTACAAAAAAGGGGAAATAAAATTAAAAGGAGCAAGTTTCCTCATCCAATCCACGCCGAAGGAGTTTGCGCGTGAAGTCTTCTGCTTGTGCAAGAATCCAAAAGTGGTGGTGGGCCCAGGTCAAACTTTGACCTGGGCACACATATAAAAATTGATATAATTTCCTTCTCTGGGTTTTGGGCGTGAGCAGTAGAAAGAAAGGGTTTTCTTTTTCGGTGGATGGCTGCACGTACACGCCAAGAGACGAAGCTGCACGTCCAGCGTTTTGAAGCCACCGAAGGAATAAAAAGCCGCACGTCCGAAGCCGCAAGTCTTCAGCGCGAAGCTTTGAAAAGATACGCGAAGCCGTACGTAGAGCGTATTGTGTTAAGCTTGAACGTGCGGTAACTTTGTGCCTTGAGTTTATACCAAGTGAGTTGTTTATTTATAAACACTTTGGGTTTGGGATAAATTGGAGTTTGGAAAACACCGAGAGAGTGTTTGAGTGACTTGAGTGTGTAATCTCCTTATATCGCTTGATCTATAGTGAAATTCGTTGCTGCTCTCCCCGTGGACGTAGGTCTTTACGACTGAACCACGTAAATCTGGTGTCCGATTTATTTTTTCTTTTTCTGTCTATATTATTGTTCGATCGCTCGCCCTATCGCAACAAATGCGTTCGTTAGTTGACCTCTCAATCTTATCTTGGGCCCGTGGCTTTGTTTACCAGACTTAACCGGTTTTGTAAGGTGAAGCAAAGAGTGCCTTGGGAGACCACTTCTCCATCTGTGACCTCACCTTCTACTATAGGCACATTATCACTAAAGACTTCTTGGCGCAAGTACTTCAACTGTTGTCTGGCAGGGAGTTATGCTGATTAATTATTACATCAAGCCATCTTGAAAGCAGATGATGACCTTGTCTTGCATCATTTCCACTGGCAACCTTTGCTAAATCTTAACTTTTAGGAGTGAACAATTTATGTCATCTTGGCTTTGACATGTAACACTGATCAGCCTTTGGAACGAGAGTTGTAAGCTTTTACCTTTTTTTTCCCTTGATATACAGGAACTAACAATGGTGGAAAGCTGAAGAACTAAATTTCCTTCATCATTTCAAAGGATATATTGCTAATTATGACCATTCAAAGCACATTGTGCAACAGACCAGCTAAGTCCTCCATACCTTATGATAAGTTAGAGAGAGTACAACACCAAAGCGTTGGGAAAAAACATATTGTCGTCTTATGTATATTTTCCTTTACTTGGTGAGCTAGTTGTCAATTCTATGCATTAATTGAGTTAAACACAGCTTTCTCGCATAGAAAGACCCTGTAAATTTCTCTTACTTGTTACCGAGAGAGAGAAGCTTAGGCTGTCATGTGGGACTTTTGTTGGGCAGTGGTTCTCCTTATCAATGTTGAAACCTAAAGCTCCATTTCAAGGAAATCGAAAAGGTGAATGACAGAGCTTCTGTCTCTGATGAAAACCTACACTTTGGATATATCCTTCATTGTTTAAGGTGTAGTGAAGTTAATATTTACAGGGCATGGATAGCAGCTTCAAATTGTACAACCGAGCAACTTCCGAGGATCTCACATAAAAGGCCAATGTGTAAATTGACAAGATTAATGCACTTGACTATAGTAAACTAGCATATCAATTTGACTTAGTCTTTTACCAGAAATTTTATTCACCTACCAAAATCGTCGAAAGGGAATATGTCTAAACCAAATCGAACTCATGAAATAGATCAAAAGAAACCATGGTCCATTTCATGAGCATTTTGCAGCCATCCATCTTCAAAATAGAAAGTGGTTGCAAAAAGGCCAGTAATTAACTATACAAGGGTGCAGGTTTCAAGTCAATTTGCCAAATTGTGATTCTAATTTAGTATAAAGAACACAATTCCAGGAAAACAATAATGAAGTCTACTAAAAGGACCTAGGCCAATAAGCAATTTGTTTATGTTTTAGAGCTTTCTTGACAACATATCTGGTTGTAAATGTTTTGACCTTTCAAGAACTGCATGCACTTCTTATTGGAAAATGTACTCCTTTGTAGAGCATGTCTTCTAAATTTTTCGAGAAGTGGACGAATCTCCTAAGCAATGCTAGACATTGCATCATTTGAACCTCTTCAAGTTGAAACAGTCAGGCCTCACACATGTTATTTCCTCTCTGCAAAGCATTTAGACCCGATCAACTTAGATCGGGTATGGCAGGGCCTCCAATCAACAATTCTTCCAAAGATTCTGGTAGTTTGCAACGAGCAAAATCCACATTACTCCAATAATCTAGTTCAAGTGACTTCAACTTCTTCAAATGAATTGGATTGAAGAAACTCTCCCTTTTCAAGATCGAAGAGTTCCAAAATTCATAGATTTTTCAAACAGTCAAGGGCTTGAATCTCTGTTATTGCAGATTTTACCATTCTTAGTTCTGATAGTCTATTCATATTTGAGAGATCCATCGCTGTTCTCCTTCACCAGCAAGATTCAACAGACAAATAAGACAAACTTGAGGGAAGCCTTTGGAGGCGCAGCCAATTAGGACACCAAAGTTCTAGTCTTTTGAATAGAGAAAGCTGACAAATATCTATTGATCAGGTGGTCACAACAGCATATGACAAGGTCAAAGACTCCACTTTATTTAATCTCACAATGCACCATGGCATAGGATTTTCCACAAGTGGACAATTGTCAACGAGTAAACACCTTGTCAAATGGCCAAATACAAATCATTTAAACTAGTCAGGTTTAAGAAATATGAAATGTGTCATCATCGATGAATCAATGTGTAAGCAGATGAGAAAGCCTTGGTATTGTCGTGTTTACATCAGTGTCAATTTCAAGATTCTCAAAGAAGAATATTTGCAAATGTCATTTATAGTTTCCAGTTGCAAGCTTTCACCTTGCTGCATCTATTTCTTCAAGCTTTTACAGATTTTCAATGGAACAATTATACGTCCTCACAACGTTCAAACTTTTCATGTTTCCCATCGAGAAGGTGGCTCTTTAACGCAGGTGTAGGAGATATTGAACTCTAGTAGCCATTGTAGATTGCCACTTGAGTCTGGAAGCCTCTTTATACATCCACCTTCTTTCAGAGACGAGTATTCAAGGCTTGTAAGAGCTCCAATCGATAGGGGAAGTTGTGTAATTGTGGTGGTTCTAAAAGATAGCCTCGATAGAGATGTCAAGTGACCATTGGAAGAGATCATCTTCAGTTATAAACGATGTGAAACACTAAGAATCTCGAGATCAATCAGCACTCGATACTTAGTGTCAAAGAATTCAGTAATGCCTGAATATCATAGATATTTTCCCCAAGCGCATTCAATTGTTTCTTCTTGTAAACATCATCAAAAAGGAAGAGAACTCTTTCACTAGATAGCCTATCTTTAATTATCTTGATCCTTTCATCAACATTACCTATTTCAGTCAATTTCCACTTATGGACACAAAAGATGAGTTAATTCTTTAAGTACTGAATGCCCTTGAGCTCTGAATCGTTAGAAAGAAAGCAATAGTACTCAAAACCATGTGAAAACTATTGTAGATAATTTTGGTGAGACTCAATTGACATCACTGCCCATTTCATGAATTCCAACAATTCCTATTTCTTGTGCTGTGAGTGCCTATCATACTCATGAGGAAAACTACCTTGAGCACCATTTTCACATCAAGAAGTCCATGAACTGATTTTGGTAGGCACTACCGTGAACACTTCTTTAAGCACACACAATTTTTCACCCTGTCCAAACAAGCTCTTCGAGTGTTTCCTCGCAAAGCAACATTTGTGTACTGATAAGCAAGTTCTATTGCATATCAATGAAGAAAACACACATCCACATGAAGTGCAATATTCATTCTGTGGCCCCACAAAAAAGATTAATAAACAATCAGGTTTGCTTAAATAGCCCTTTTACCCCCCAAAAACATTATATATGATGCTACAAATTTCACAATGAATACCCCTGCCCTGCTCTCGAAAAAAATGCCGAACATTCAACTGAAACTTAACATCGAGTTCAACAGATTTGACAATTTCATCATTAGGCAACGACTTCCCTCCCTGATCTTCAAGTTTCTGTCTCTCATGGATGCACAGTTTGCTGCCCCAAGATTGTGAAAGGGAATTGAGGCAACATTAAATGTCATCTTCATTTTCCTTCATTCGGTCTTCATTTGTACAGATGCCTGATTAGCCACAGCTCCCTGCACATAAACATTTCTGTAAGTTTCTCAAACTCTAAAGCCTCAGCAACACTAGAAACCGGCAAAAAGCTGGTTGTTTGAGATGTCTCCCTTCACAGTTCTTGTCAAACTTAAAACCTAAGAGTCCTCTAGTACAACTTGAGGTGAATGAATGGGCTTCTATTATAGATAATCACAAAGGCATAACCATTTCTAAAAGATGTAGGCGATAATGGAGATCACACAAGAGTCCATTTACATGATTTTTGACCCCAGCGAGACTTATCATATGTCCTTCGCACCAAGAATACTGAAATATTAGCCTTTGACTATAAGATGCTTTATGATGCATCAGAGAAGCTAAGTAGCTCCTCTCTCTCCTGTCACAGATGGAAGTTTGCTGTGCGAACTGTTGATGCCACTACCCAAGTGAAATCCGTCTTTCTTCATTGCATAACTTCTCCATAACATTTGCAAGTCCCACTAAGAAGCACACCTTTCTTGGAAAATAAACTTTAACATAAGCATATCAATACAGAGTGTCTATTTCACAATTGCATCGATAAGTTGACTATGCTGTAAAGTTCCAGGATGAGAACTATAGTTATATGACCTTCCAACTACACATTCCATCTAATTGTTTACAGCATAACAAAGTTATCTCCAATGCGAGGCAAAGATTAAACTTTGAAATAAGTGAAGCAGCAAATCGACAAGGATCTCTAATAATTTGTTACATATCAAATAAAAACGATGCAATCGACATACATACCTACAGCTGGGAAACATAAAAACAAGGAGAAACCATCCAAGAAAAAATGTAGCTAAAAAGCAAAACCAAACTAGGAAAAGAGAACGAATTTGTACATACTTAACAACCCTTCGGTTGTACAGAGGTATCATAACTTCATTGCCTTTATCAGATTTGCAGCCATCAACTCGTGAAAAGGTAATTAAAAAGTGCATGTGAAACTTCACTGTTCATATCCGTGAAAGAACTAGATTGCTGGAAAGGGAAAACATTGGCCGTTAGATGAATTAACTTACCTCAATCCATTTAAAGCTCGAACACGAGGGAACAATTTGTGGACGCGGATCAAGAAGCTTTCAAAAGATCGTGCACTCATTCGTCGTCTTCTTCCTCATTCAGATTCGTCGTCTTCTTCATCATACTTGTCGCCTTCTCCCTCAGATTCAGATTCGTCGTCTTCTTCCTCACACTCATCGCCTTCTCCCTCATGGAAATATGCCTCCCCAAATTCGACTGACTTCTCCAAGCAAAGCGAAGAAATTGCCTCCACGTCTAAATTCCCGCAACAATTTATTTTAACCTTTTTCAGTCCCTTCAAGCTTGACAGATCAGGTAACTCCTTTAAAGATCCACATTCAATAATCTCAAATTCTTCCAAAGATTGGGGTAGTTCGCCTTGAATCTCAACCAGATTATCACATTTTGATACACAAAGAGAACCTAGTTTGTTGAAATTACCTAGAGAAGGTAAAGTCT
Organism: Eucalyptus cloeziana; assembly: GCA_014182715.1. Classification (NCBI taxonomy): domain Eukaryota; kingdom Viridiplantae; phylum Streptophyta; class Magnoliopsida; order Myrtales; family Myrtaceae; genus Eucalyptus; species Eucalyptus cloeziana. The sequence goes on along the minus strand of CM024641.1, from coordinate 41,458,899 downwards.
CCAACTGTCGAAGATCCCAAAGCGACAATCGTCGTAGGTTCTCCAAAGGATCACGGCATCGAATCTCTGAGATTGCACAATCATCGATTAAAAGAGATGATAGTTCCTTCAAATTCGATAGATCCCCCAGGGAAGATACTGACTTGCAACCGATCAACTGCAAATCTGATAAACTGGAGGGAAAGCTCGAGAGGCAACGCAAATTAGGGCACCTAAGCTCAAAGGACTCGAGTCGAGGAAGAAGAGTACTCATATCCATGGGTAAGGTGGTCACGCATTTGGATTCTAAACATAAGTATAATAAACCGGAGGGAAGGCTCGGCAGGTCAAGCAGATTAGGGCAGCTGAGCAAAAGTGTCTCGAGTCGAGGAAGGAAACTACTCATATCCGTGGGTAAGGTGGTCAAGCATTTAGATTGCAATTGCAAGGATGATAAAGTGGAGGGAAGGCTCGGGAGGCAACGCAAATTAGGGCACGGCAAGAGCCAAAGATGCCGGAGTTGGGGGAGAAGACTTATAATATCTGGTAAGGTGGTCACGTATTCAGATGTCAAGAAGAAGCTTGATAAACTGGAGGGAAGGCTCGGGGGGCAACGCAGAAGACCACCGTCGAGTGAAAATGAGTTGAGTCGGGGAAGGATACTACTGAGATCCGTGGGTAAGGTGGTCACGTAATCGGACCTCAAGCTCAGGGACTCCAGTTTGCTTAAATTCTCAATCCACCGTGGCATTGGATATGCTTGCACAGGCCCACCAGATTCCCCCCCATCATTGCGTCGGCCAAACTCCAGCTCCAATTCCTTTAAATTAACGAGGTTTGAGAGATCTGGAAATGTATCCATATATATTTCACTCAACTTTAGAATCTCGAGACTTTTAGGAAGTCTCGGTATTTTGTTCAGTCTAAAAAGCTTCAAGCGCAAGCTCCTCAGGCGTTGATTTTCGTAGATGCAATCGCCAATTTCCACATCGATACAAGACCAAACTTTGATTTCTATTTCTTCAAGGCTCTTAATCATCCAGAGGGCATCGGGTACTTTGCGTATGACACTACCAATCTTCATTAATTTCAAAATTTTCCACTTTCCGATAGAATCGGGTAGTTCTTCGATCTCCGTACCAGATGCATCCAACTCAATCAGCGATTCCAAATTTCCGATTGTATCCGAAAGCCTCTCCGACGAATTGCAATGTTGTAGAGTTGCAAGATCTCTAAGCACCACTTGTGGTAGCCTTCGAAGTTTGTCACATCCATCTACTCTTAAGGAAACTAAGTGTTTCAATTGACAAATTGACTCGTCAATTTTGACTAAATTCCCACACCAGCTTAGGATCAAGCGTTCTAAATTTGATTGAGCAGAGAAGTTAGGAGTTCTCTCCAATCTAGCACAGTATTCGAGATTCAGAACTTTCAAATGCTTCATCACCTGTGAAAGAAAAATCATGCAAAGATTACTTTCGAATATGATAAGACGAAATAATGAGTTTTTCCTACCATAAAAGATACCTTCATGTGGCTCCACCCTTGCCACTCGTGCGTAATGTTACTCCTAGACAGATCAAGAATAACCACATCCTCCATAGAGAAATTTGTAATTTTAAATGTTGGGGGAATATAATGCCAAGAAAGCCATCGTAATTGTGGAAGGAGATGCAAATCCTCATTAGTTGGAGAAACATTTGACAGCGATTCATGCCAAAGAAGACTCTCTTCTGCACAAAAACCTCCCATTGAACCATCAACTTCAAGGAAACTTAGATTTGGTAGTCTTTTAAAGTCTTCATAGGCAAAAGGGCGCTCATGGTCAAAGTGGAGACGAAGAGCTTCAAGTTTTTTTTTTCTTCTGCCCAAAGGAAAAATTTAAAAAAACAAAAGAGTTGAAGGGAAACACATTTATCCAAATTCACTATTTCAAGAGATTGAGTTGAGTAGTATCGTTCCTTTAATTTGAAAAGAGCAAAAATATTGGTTGAGTACGTCACAATGGTGCTAGAGTATACAAAAAATAACTGCCTCCTTAGAAAAGAAAATGTCCATAAGAAACTTGGAGATGAATTATACGGAGGGTTTTACCTTTTGTTTCCTCAGCAAACCCAATGCTTCCTCGGGATCCCACACCCTACTTTGCTCCTCTTTTTTGTAGTTACTTTCTCGACGAACTATTTCTCTTCCGAGGTCTCTGACTTGGTCGTGCATCCACACTTTATTATAGTCATCAATCTTCATCAATGACATGTTTTCCAAAACATCCATGGCACATTTCAAAACAAATATAGGTTTATCCCAGAAATAAATCACGACGTCTTTCTCATATCCAATGAAAAGACAAGCTATATCGAGGAATATACGCTGTTCTCGCTTACCTAATGCGTTATAACTTATTTCCAGCTTTCTCAGAACGTCCTCAGGAGGAACATTTTCCATCAACTTCAATTTGTCATCCCACTTTTTCTTTTTAGTGCTAGATAAAAGTGAACCTATGACCTCTAGAGCAAGCGGAAGACCTCCAGCAATGCATATTGCCCTGTTGGATTGGACCATATCCTCATCTAAAGGATAATCTCTTCTGAAGGCATGTTTGCTAAAAAGTTGAAGAGATTGATCGCGATCCATGCATTCAACCTTATATCTTTGGTCCACATTAGGAACATGGAGAATATCTTCATTTCTTGTAGTAATAATAATTTTGCTCCCTTTGCCAAACCAATCACGATTACCTACAAATGCATCAATATGATTCACTTTTTCCACATCATCAAGAAGGAGAAGGACTCTTTTATTAGACAACCTTTTTTTTATTGTCTCAATCCCTTGATCTTCATTGTTCATATCCGTCTGTTTCACTTTGAGGATGTCAAAGATGAGTTGATTCTGCAAGCATGCAATGCCCCTGACTTTTGACGTTTCACGGATGTTGGACAGAAAGCAGCAATCCTTGAAATTGCTTGAAAGTTGATTGTAGATGATTTTGGCAATAGTTGTCTTTCCGATGCCACCCATCCCATGAATTCCTATAATCCGTGTTTCACTTGTTTGAGCACCTATCATCGCCATGATTTTACCTACTTGGTTGTCAACACTGACCAAGCAATCTGATACCACCAAATGAGCCTTTTTCAATTCTCTGAAAACCTTCTCAGTGACTTCTTTTGCAAACTCACCTTCTCGCCTAGTGCTTGTTGAAGGTCAAAAGGCAACGAGTTAGAAAATTGTGTTGAATCTGACAAGAGCAAAATTGAAAACTACAGACCTATCCGGCATGTGTTCTTTGAGGATTTATTTTATTTTACATGAACTAGCGTTGGTACTAAGAGTTAATGAATGGCCTAAAATGAAAAAAATATGTTGTATGAAATGAAAAATGACAAATTTGGCACTGTGCAATTATTTAGCGTGATTTCTGCAGCATAAAATTCAACAATTTCAACCAGACTGACAGAAATCTACAAAAGAAACCAAATCAAATGCATCGAGTTTTATTGATACAAGGCACATGAGATGGAATGCTAAAAGTAGTCACCTGGTAGGCCCCCTTGGCAGTTCCCATCCGTTTATTTCCCCAACTGCACGAAGAGCATCCTTCCACTCTCCGATAGTCTTTTGGTCATACCTCTCCTTTCTTTCATGTAAAAGAAAGGACTTTTCATAATTCCCAATTTGGTGTCGAACCTCTGAAGGGGCCACATCATAAAAAATAGGCATGATCTTTTTCCCCCCATTTTTCTTGCACTTGACCATCTGAACTACTTCCTTGAGACACCAAATACTAGAGGCATAATCTTTCGAAAAGATAGGTATGAAGATCTTTGACTGCTTAATTGCTCGGAGAAGTTTTGGGGCAAATTCTACACCTTTGCGAAGATCTTCATCGTCCTTAAATGTGCGGATACCCCCACCTTTAAGACTAGTGTAAAGAAAGTCGGTAAAACCTGCTCGAGTATCTGGTCCTCTGAAGCTCAAGAATACTTCATAGTCATATCCCGATGAAGTAGCCACTTCTTGACCTTCTGTTGACGCGTGAGTAGAAGAAGCGCCTCCTGCTGTTCCATCATTTCCACCCGTGCGCCGTCTCTTTGCGCCCCACTCCATCGATCTCGCTTGATCTCCTTGCCGTCTCTTTGCACTCCTCTCCATCGATCTCGCTTGATCTCCTCTTCGACGAAAAAAGTCGAAACAGGACAGCAGCAAAAGCCGTGGCTGCCAGAGATTGGAAAAACTCGGAAGCCAAAAAACTAGCAAAATGGAGAGATCTCTGTGCTAAGAACGATTCATTGCAGCCTGTCAAAGCTGACAAAATGCCAGGGGTTCTTTCTAAACACCAAAAAGTGGGGCCCTTGGAGACTCACCTCAGATCTGGCTCCGATTGCGGCAAGGAGCTATCGAGGTGAAATATCGACGGGTCCTTCGCCAGGGGCTCGACGGAGGGAGCGATTCGCCGCGCGTGCCGAGACTGCGGTGGTGTTTCAGTGGACGGGTTTGCGATGTCTACGCGCGTAACTTCAGCAGCAGCTCCGGCGGAGGCGAAAGCCCCGGCAGAAGGACTCTTTACCCGAGTAAATGAGAAGGACTCTTTTTTCTGAAAAGAAAGAAAACCAAATCCTTCTCTTATCCCACCACCGACACAACGCAATTGACGAAAGAACAGTGTAATTGCGGGATAAATAAAATTAGTGGAATTCGATTTCTGAAAAATGAGAAAAAAAATTAGTAAAATTCTAAAGGGATGGGGGAGCAATTGAGTCACTTTCTGTGACTAAAACAAAATATTAAAAGAAACCCTTTTCCTTCTTTTAGCATTGTTGAATTTTAATTTATGCTCTGTGAATTAATTCACACTTAACCGATGATAGATTATAAATATGTCTTTTATTGAAGTTTTTGACAACACATGCAAATGACCGCACACTTGTCCGTAGATTACAGAAATGGGATCGCGCGTGGCACTTGCGCCTTGGTCCCTTGGGTCTTCGACTCTTTGCCCAACTAGCTCGAACTCGAGCCAGAATCACGACCCGTCTATCCTATTCCTCTGCTCCTCTCTCCCCTGACAATTACATCCTGTCTTCTGCCGTTGCCACCCAAATGCCCTCGTGGTGTGGAATTTTTCCTTTTTCTTTTTCAATATTAATTTTAATGATAAAATAGGCGGAGGGCCTCTGTCCGTTGCTCTAACAATCGAGGGAATTAACTGATTCGAGCCCCAACACCGTGGCCATGCAATCACAGATCGAGGCCGCACGAGGCTAGTGACCTCTGTTGGTCGCAACTTCCATGGACATGGATCATGAACTTCGCACAAAAATAAAAAGAGACGAGGGCATAAAAGACAACTTGAGCGGGCAAGGAGTTAACTCGCCCATGGATTGACGCCATGAAGGTAAGGACTCAAGATGGCAATGGGTGGCTGGCACAATGATGGCAATTGTCAGTTTCGTGAAAAATCCTAACCTATATGTCCACTGTAATACCAATTATCAAAATCACGCACAAAATGGTTTTATGCTTATTATTATGGGTTTTTTTTAGTTGATTTTGTTAAGAAAGATGTGCAGTTTTTACTTAGTAAGAACTCACTCTCTATCAATTGAAGTTTTACAAATAAATTCAGGTTTTTTATGAGTAAGGTTAATAAGTATGCTAAAATTGATATAATAATTAATACAACCAAATCCCAATCTAACATTTAGCAAGTGAATATACAGATTTATGAAAATAGATATTATACAAGCGTGAAAATCTAGATAATTTTCATCTTCTTTTAAAAGAAATCACTTTTGGAAAAAGTGAAAGTTCTTCGGATTTCATTAGCCAAATATTCAAGAGAATTTAAAAATTTCCACTTGCTCATAAAAAATGTCATAAAAATTCAACTTTATCATAGAGGATATAAACCTCTAGTTCAATATTAAGATGTGATGAAATCTTAATTATTTTTTTATGATGTCCTAATCTTTCAACTTTATCAAGTCAATTTAGATAGAGGAGAATGTCCATTTTGTAGATTTGACAAATAACATCACAATGATGATTTTTTATGAGTTTAATTTAAAAAAAAAAAAATTACCACGGGAAAAGAAGGGCCAAAATAGGAAAGAGTAATTATGAACCTTTATTCTAGCATGTTTCTTTGGACTAAAATCCTACAAACAGCGCAAAAGGTATGCTAAGAGCATTAGTGGCCCTTCTTTTCCACATTAGCATGGCCCCACCTTCGTTTTCTTTGTGTTATTACTTTCTATGCGTTACTACTTTATACCTCTCCATTATCACTTTGTTTTATACCTCTCCATCTTGCCGATAGCTTCGCCGTGGATGATGGTCAGGTTCCCAAGTAATGGCTTTATGCTAACAATTATGGATTTCTTTTTCAATTTTGTTCAAAAAGATGTGTGCTAAAATTGATATATTAATTGATATGATCAAATCTTAATTTTACATTTAGCAAGTGAATATATAGATTTATGAAAATAGATGCTATACTAGCATGAAAATATAGATATCTCATTTCCTTTAAAAAAAAATCACTTTTGGAAAACGTGAAAGTTTTGCGCATCTCATTAGCCTGAAGTTTTATGCCATGGCTATTTTTTCAGAAGAGAGTAGCTTGCCATGGTTGTGACCCTTTCGGAATAGAGAGCAAATGCTACTCTGTTCCCTTCCAAAAACAACCACATTTGCCAAAGACATGACAAATTTTTCTAACAAGCCTGCAACTACCATGGCAAATACCTGTTTGAACTTGAAACAGAAACAAGAATGGAAGAAATGTAACAACATTTGCTCCTCCTAAAAAAATCGAATTCTTGCTTGAGTTCAACTTTTACCAAATTCGAGAACCCAATGTCTCCGTTACCAAATCAAGAAATGTCAACGGAAACAAAACGAAGAATTTAGCACGGCTATCACTTTCGAGTGCATGGAAATAAATATGTCCAAAATCAGCCAACTTAAAGCCAAACAATTTGGGTAAAAAATTATGAATAGAGAAAAACTCCAAGAAAAGTACAATTCATAACAATTCCACCGAAAGAAATCACTATCGCCATTACCGAAAACTCAATCATTGCAACAAAAATGACAAGCACGACAAAAAAGGAGTGAGGGCTTGGGTTACTTCTTAGCTCAAATATCACAACGCAGCCAAAAATCACGAGCACCACTCATCCCTTGCTCGGGTTACTACTAAGCCCAAACATCACAATGTATAAATCTAAGCTATCGAAAGCGGATCCACTGGTGAAAGAAAGAAGAAGGGGAGGGGGGAAGAAGAGATTAAACCTATAGAGAATGAGCAGTCGAGCGAGTGAAGGAACAGAGTGGTTGAGCGAAGAGCGCAGTCGAGCGAGGAGTGGTCGTCGCGAGAGAGATGGAAGGGTGCGAAGCAAAGAAAGAAAGCAATGAAACGTGCGGAGCAAATGAGATATAGGGTTTTACATTTTAAAAGGGGTAAAATTCGACTTAGTGAGGTTTTGAGGGCAAAACAGGCAACCAACTAATTTTAAGCCCCTAAGTATTCCAAAAATACTGAAAGCTCCAAGCAAGTCTCCACTTACTTTGAGCTTTTCAGCTTTCTTAATGTTAGGTTTTACTTGAAAACTCCTTGAGAATGGTTGTCAAACATCTCAACATTTCTTCAAGGGGCTTTTGATGGGAAGCTGAATTGGTTCCAAATGCCTTAACATTTCTCTAATAGACTTTTGATGGGAAGTTGAACTAAACACACTCTACCATGCCTTTTGCGTTGTCTGCGAGATTTTAGCCAAAAGAAGCATGCCAAAATAAGATAACTATTTTCCCATTATTATTTCTCAATAGATTATTAATATTGTTTCAATTTTGCAGAACCAATGTTTAATTGTCAATAACTTCACAACATTATATATGGAATTGTCAGATATCGATTGTTTGTATTTCTTTCCTAGGGATATTGATGGTTATTTCTAGCGATGGAGATTTCTACATGTTAATATGGTTGGTTGGGAGTTTGGGGCATGCAATTAAGAGTCCATAATTTTTCTCATTACAGAGTTTTCCCATATCAATAAAGTTTTGGGCATATTCTGCCCGTCCCTTTTTTGAATCTTTTGTTCAAGAAAATACATATTAAAGAACTACGAGAGTCACAAGGGGACTTTGCTAATTTGCTAGACATGGTGATGCTATTTCAATACGATATTTCAAGGTAATCATTAGACAGTGACAAAATCAACAATGCACAGTACACACTCTTAATGTTTTCCAATGTACAGCCAAATGGTAAGGTGGTTTTGTGCGTTTCGGCATCTAGTGCATTAAATAAGGTTCATCAACAATTTCATTTTTTTTTTGGGTGAAAGGTAATTGTATTCATCAACAATTTCATTGGATGCTCTTGATATAATTTTTTTTTTCAATAATTTTATCGCAGTGGGTTGGCACATGCCAACCTTGTCAGGCATCTTTGTGTGGAATGATACTTTAAAATGGAATTAATCTATCTGGGGAAGAGTGGACACGAAAAATCAGCGTCCTGTATATATCAAAATAAGATCAAGCGCATGCTGGCATTGTCAGGCATCTTAGAAAAAAATATGTCCACATGAAATGATTCTTCAAAAAAGTATTAGGACTAAGCTCCAAAACTCATGTCTACTACAGTTAGGGAAAAAAATGGCTCCACTTCCCTAAACAATAGTATTAATATTAGCAACATTTTACGTGCTGTGATGCATTAGTTGGTCTCCAAGACAGACAAAGCTCATTGACTTCGATAAAAGGTTATCTCTTCTCAGATCTCAAGAACGAAAATTACCCCTTTCTAAGGTTGATTATGGAGATTTGGCCATTCACTCTCCTTTTTGAGTCCATATTTAATTGTTGACACACAACCTTTTAGTTGATGGGCAAAATTAGAATGAGAGTTTGCACTTCGGTGGTTGTTTGAATTCTTGCCCAAGATTTTCATATTACCAGAAAATCAATGTAGTTAATAGGTAGTTCAGCAATGCTTGCTAGCAAGTTTAAGTATTAAAGTGATGGAATGTTATTGGAAAGGTTAAGTCAGTGGATGAACCAAGGCTTGCAAAATCTCCTTCCAATAACCAGGACCATATGATTTTTCTGAGGGGAGAACGAGAACGTGTTCACATTTGATATAGCACGGTACATAGTTTTCTTTACAAAAGCAAGTCTAACTCTTCTTAGAACGTGAATGGGTTTGTATTTTACCTAGCACAATGCAAAGTTTTCTTTTTAAAAGGAAAAGTTAAGACTCTTATAAGATCTTGAGAGCATAAATTATTCTCTAGGAGTTTTGAATCTTAAGGGGAGAACGTGAATGTGTTTGCATTTTACATAGCACAATGCAGAGTTTTCTTGTTTAAAAAAAAAAATTCGACTCTTCTCCAATCTCCATAACATAAATAATTTCCTAGGAGTGTTAAATCTCAATGGGAAAAATTTAACCCATTCACATTTGACATGACACAATGCAAAGAGTTCGAATCTTTTCAAATCTAGAGAGCATAAATTATTTCTTCCAAATGTCACTTCTAGAGATATGGACATCCACTTTGTCTAGATTAGATGGTATTCATTTGATGAGATAGTTGTTGTATGAAATCTTAAAACTTTTTAAACTCCGTCCGTCAAAATTGAAGTTTTGTTACGTGCATTGTAAGTTTGTACAATCAATGGTAAATTTCAACATTGCTAGTAAGTAAAAATTAACTGATTGGATAATTATTTGTAAGTTATCAATAAAATAGCAAATTTTCATCCTTAGAACAAATAGTAGATTATCTTTTTTTTCATTCTACAAGTGAGAGCGTATTTTCGCTGGTAGATTACAAATGCTTACATACTTTACTAATAATTCCAATTAACAGTTGTGACTTACAAATAAAATAACTATTTTACCACTATAAATTTCCAGTGGATTATTAACATCGTTTTGACTTTATGATTGACAATGTTTATTTGTCTATGACATACTAACGAAATAATCAATTTACCAAATTTTAGTAGTCTTGCAGATTATAAGAGGACAATTATTTTCGCTACTAGATTGCAAGCTGCTATGCTTTGCTAGAAGTCTCGGTTAAGGATTGTAACTTACGATTATCACAATTTAACATAAAAAACTCTTAATAGATTATTGACATTGTTTCGATTTTACGAGTAGCTATTTTAATTGCTAGTAACATACTAATGAAATAACCGATTTACCCAGTGAAATATTCTTGAAGATTACAAATAGTTATTTGCTTTTACAAGTAGGTGTGTTTTTTCGTCAATAGGTTGCAAGTTGTTTATATATTTTATTAGCAATGTCCGTGAAACGTGGTAATTTCCAAAAAAAATAACTATTTTACTATCATAAATTCTTAATAGATGATCAACATTGTTTCAATTTTATGGGTATCAACATTTATTTGTTAGTATTGTACCAACGTCATTTATAGAATTGTCAAGTGTGTGCTAGTCAATTGTATGTATTTGCACTGTGGTGATATTGATAGTCATTGTATTGATGGAAATTTTGACATATTAACATGGTCGTTTGTAAGTCACTTTTTTGTCCCCCGTAATACGGAGTCCACACTTTTTTCATTTACACATATCAACGAAGTTTGAAGGACACTACCTATCCTTTTTTAAGAACCTTTTGTTTAAATAAGAAGAGACTGCTAATTTGCTAGACATGATAATACTGCCTCGATAGAATATCGCAACGTACTTTGAATGCGGCAAAGCCAAGGATGCACAGTACACACTCTCCATTGTTTTCCCATGTACAGCTAAGCAGTAGCCTCGTTGTGTGTTTCAACTTTTACCACGTTATAAGGTTCATCGGCATTTTCATGGATACTTTCTATATAATTTTTTTTCAGTAATTTATTCTTGATGGTAGGCACATGGCAACAATGCCGGCATCTCGCAAATTAAGATGTTCACATGGAATGACTTCTTAGAATTAGCAAAAGATTCTGGAAATGTCGACACTGCACTAGCTCTGAGGAATAAAAAAATATAAAATTAGCACGTTTCACGTGCCGGGATGGTCTCCAAGATCGGCCACGCCCATCCGCTTCGATAAAAGATGGTCTCTTCTCACATCTCAAGAACGAATATTGCCCATTTCTAAGATTTGGCCCTTCACTCTCATTTTTGAGTTCATATTTAATTACTGACACACAGCTTTTTGCTTGATGGGCAAAACCAAAACAAGAATCCTTGGTGGCTGTTTGAATTCTTGCCCAAGGCTTTCACATTACTAGAAAATCGATGAAATTAATAGGCGGTACCTCACCGGTGCTTGCTAGCAAGTGTGAGTATTAAAGTGACGGAATATTATTGGAAGGTTAAGCCACTGGACGGACCAAGGCTAGCAAAATACCTTTCCACTAAATAGTTCCTAGAAATTTTAAATCTTAAGGGGATAACGTTAATATATTCACATTTGTCATCGGACAGTGTAGAGTTTTCTATTTGAAAAGAAAAAGTTTGGAAATTCTCAAATCTCGAGAACATGAACTGGTTCTTCCTAATGTCACTTATGGAGATATGAACCTCTCTCGAGATTAGATAAAAAAATTAACCAAAGCCGTTCATATGTTCGGATAGTTGCATTTTGAAATCTTGCATGTTTTTAAATTCCGTTCACCAAAAATAAAGTTTTCTTCCATGAATTGTAAATTTGAAATATTGTCGATAAGTAAAACTGATAACTTTTTAATTTGATAAACTATTTGTAACTTATCAATAAAATAATAATTTTTTCATCCTCAAACCAAATCACGTATTACTATTTTTCTTAGATTTTATAAGTGGGTGGGTACTTTTGCTAGTAAATTACAAATGCTTACGTACTTTACTAGTAGTTTCAATTAATGGTTGTAACTTATGAACAGAACAATTAATTTACCACTATAAATTCCAAATATATTATTAACCTTGTTTCAAATTTACAAGTAGCGATGTTTATTTGTCAATAACACACCGATGAAATAAACTGATTTACTATTGAGATACTTTTGTAGATTAGGAGCAGTAATTTGCTTTTTATAAGTGAACGAGTATTTTCTCTAGTAGATTACGAATTGCTTACATGCTTAGTTGGTAGTCTCAGTTAACCATAGTAACCAAAATAACAATTTTGTTGCTATAAATTCTTAATAGATTATTAACATTGTTTCAATTTTAAGAGTAGCAATATATGCATGTCAGTAACATATTCTCACAATTCGTGTATTCTTCAACATGCGTTGATTTTCTTAAATGGAATATCTCGATCTTCAAATCATGATGGATAATAATTTGACGTGCACATTATTCTAAGGTGATATAAAGAAGCCCCTCCTATCAGCAACGCGTGAGTCTTAAAATCTTCCGACCAATGATTGCTCGCCTTTATTAAGGTCCATCCAATTATCATCAATTTTTTACTTCTTATAACAGGATCTATTATTGGTGATAAAGCTCTCCTCGTATTAGTGTATATAGGAAAAAAAAAACAACATATATATTTCTCAAATATTGAAATAGATAGATGGTTTTGTCAACTTTGAAGTATCACAGGAAATTTTTCAATAGTTGTTAATTTCAGTGCTACCTTATTCTTCATCCATCTAAAATTTAGTTTTTACTTTTTAGTAGTAAGTTTGTTAAAAACTTAATAAGTTACTATTTCATTGACGGTCATAAGTCATTAACATCGATACTACATCGGAATACCTAGACATCGGTTAATGGTTTTATCTTCCTGACATATTTACTATTTTACAATTATAAATTCCTTGTAGGATATTATTAATTTCACCATTAACTTACTATTTACACCGCTAAGATTTATTTGTGAATAATGAATTAATGAATAACTTAATAGGTTACTATTAAATTGACAGCTATAAATAACTAATATTGTTCATGAATAACAACTAGTAACCTTAACAGAAAAATTACAAAAAAAAAGTCTAACACTTATCATAATTGTGCCAATTTAATCATAAACTTTTCAATTGTGTTAATTGAGTCATGAACATTTTTACGTTTTATCAATTGAGCTCATTCGGCCAATTTTAATTGAAAATTACTAATATGGACCCGGCCGTCCTATATGGCATAACTACCACGAATGTGAAGAATTTTTTCTTTTCCTTCTTTACTTTTTTTAAATGTGGCTAGTAAGGGTCATTGTGCCCTTGTCGGCCGTGAGCGAGGCCATGGCCGCAATGGCCTTGCCCGGATTTGAGAAAGGCCAGATGAAGGCAAGGGCCTAGTAACCCTCGCTGACCATAGAAAAAAAAAGAAAAGAAAAGAAGGAAAATAGAAGAAAAGGAAAAAGAAAAGAAAAAATAATTTTTTTTTTTTTAATTCCGCATTAGTGCCGGTTGTAACACGTAGACAACCGGTTTCCATATCAATGATTTATGACCAAAATTGGTTGGATGACTCAATTGGCAAAATATAAAAATGTTTAGGACTCAATTGGTATAATTAAAATGTTTAGAACTGAATTGGTAAAATTGTAATAAACTTGAGACTTTTTTGGTAATCTTCCCAACCTTACTAGTATTTTTTTTTTTTGGCCAGATACCAGTAGTTTTTTTTCTGGTCGAAACCAGATACTAGTAGTTTACCAATTGGACAAATTTTCCGTGATGATATAGAATTTACTACCAATTTACCTATCTACCAATCACGAAACATAATTCCATTCTTAGCATATGTAATTTTACAAATGTCCCATAAACTGTGAGAAAGAACGCAATACGAAGGGCGAGAAACATGAAACGGGAGCATTAATTTTCTATATATTCTATCTATGCTATCCAGGTTTTCTCAGATAGGCTATCGTGCCACGCCATGGGCTCGAAGTCTATCGTCCTATATTGATGTGCAATTGATAAGGGGGGAATTTCAAAGGCTTTAGCTTATTAATCTCATTTGGCAAGTTCCAAAGGTCCGGGCAGCAGTTGACATCTAAGAAAACCAAGCATTGTTCTGACCAATGGATTTATCGACTCCTACCAGGTTTGCACCGTTCATTAGGATCAGTCGTTCTAAATTTGCAAAGTGCTAAGAAGTCGGGAGTTTGAACCAACTTGCTGCAACATGACGTACTCAGAACTTTTAACCTTTCGCCATATGCAACAACAGAAAAGACAAGAAAAAAAAATCATGGATTGATCAAGTTAACAGAACACCTAATAGACAGCAGATGTTCTTAGCATGTGTCCCACCTTTATATGGGTCCAACCATTCCAAGGATCGGTCATGACACTTCCTAATAGATGGAGAATGACTAAGTTCCTATTAGATAAGTTGTTTATGTCAAAGTTTAGAGGAATATTATACCGAGAAAGCCATAGCAATTTCAGAAGTAGATGCGACCTCTTTTGGAAAAAGTTGATCGGAAAATGAAAATCCTTCTGTAAGCTTCTCGCTGCTACTCCAAACACGACTTCAAGGAGTTTTTTTTTTTTTTCTGATTCCAAAGTTCCATGAACTCGTTCAGCTCATTCCCGCCATTAATTTCAAGGAACCTTGAATTTGGAAATTTCATGAAGTCCTCATCTGCCCCATGGCGAAACTTGAGACAGAGAGCTTGAACTTTTTCCCTTTTCCTGCCAAAAGGGGAGCACATTATTAACCCTTCGTGTTATGCTATCATAGAGGAGAAAGTAGCCAAATTGAAGTTTTACCAGGTACATCGTCAGCAAATCTAATGCTTCCTTGTTATTCCACTGCCTAGGCCGCTTCTCTGTCAGCATATTTCTATCTCGACGGATGATTTCTTGCCCGAGGTCCCTTGATAGATCAAGCATCCACAACATATTCTTTTCTTCAATCTATATTAAGGACACATGCTGCAGAACTTCCAAAGCTTCTACCAGGAAAAATTCAAGGTCATCCCCCATGTGGATCTCAAGTTCTTTGTCACATCCAATGAAAAGACAAGCTATATTGAGAATGATGTTCTTTTGGCCGATAATCCAATGCCAGGTAACTTATATTCAACTTACTGCTGACTTCCTCATGAGGAACTTACTCCAACTTTTTCAATATGACATCCCACTTTTCTTTTCTTCTTGAGAGTTAGATGAACCTCCAGCAATGCACGCTGCATTTCTGGTGTGGGCAAGATGATCATCCAAAAGACAATCTCTTCTAAAGGCATGTCTGCCAAAAGTTGAAGAGATTTGTCAAAATCCATGCAATTAATTTAATAGGTCCAATCCACTCCAGGACATTGAGAACCTATTTGTAACTCTAGAGATGATAAGCTTACTTCCTTCACCAAACCAATCACTCTTGCCAATCAGTGCATTCAATTGATTCTTTGTTTTGACATCATTGATGAGAAGAAGCCTTTCGAAACATAGCCTATCTTTAATCATCTTAATCCCTTCGTCACTGTTGCTTATATTTGTCCATTTCCTTTTGAGGATGTCAGAGATCAGCTAATTCTGCAATTACTCACCACCCTTCACCTTCGAAGTTTCTCAAATGTTAGAAAGGAAACAACAATTCTCAAAATCAGGTGAAAGTTGATTGTAGATGATTATGACGAGTGGTCTTTCTAGCACCACCCACTCCATGGGTACCAGCAATCAGTGTTTCATCTATATGAGGGCCAATCCTCTCATGATTTCACTCTCGTGGTTATCTACTTTAACCAAGCAATCTGATAATACCGAATAACCCTTTTTCAACTCACTAAAAACTATCTTGATAAATGTTTTCTCTAAGTCACGTTTGAGGCTGATACTTGGGGAGTAGAAGAACACTTGGAATTGGAAATTTGGGTTGACCAACGAATTGTCAGGCGAAACCAAATTAGAAAAATTTAAGACCTCGTTTGGACAGAATCCTTGTTGAAATTATTCACCAAGTGAAAGAATGAAAATGGACTTACAACATCTAGTTAAGCTAAGAAAAAGTCAAACCCCGGTGAACAATGCCACTTTTGGCATGATTTCTGAATGACCTGTCGGGCATGCTTTATACGTCCCCTCCCCTTAGTGCTCGAACTTCCATGGAGTGGCCTTCCATTCGCTAATGGTTCCTTCACTGTATCGCCTCTTGTTTGCTGCTACCAAACCTCAGAAGGTTCCACATCCAAGAAAACTAGCATGATGTTCTGTCTCTTGGTTTTCTTGCACTCCGGCATCTGGACCAATCCAACTCCTTGAGACACCATTCAATAAAGGAATAATGTTTTGAGAAAATCGATATGGATATTCTTGACCGCTTGATTGCTTGGAGAAGCTTAATGCCAATCTCTACCCCAATGCACAGTTCTTCATCAATTCTGTAAGCACGGATTCTTGCATCGATCAGGCCGATATAAAGGAAGTCGGTAATACCTACTCGACAACACCTTGTAATCAAATCCTGATGAGACCTACATTTCCTGAATTTTTTTCGAGCGTGTATGCAAGTAGACGGGTCTACCATTCCATTGTTACAGCTGCTTCATTTTTTTGTAGCACCATCTCCAGTAATGCCTACTTAAAGTCTTCTCTTGAAGAAATCTTTGAAATAAACGGCAGAGAAGACAATCTCCAGAGATGATTAATTAGAAGCTGATTTGCTAGACACGGTTATCCCGTTTCAATAGGATATCGCAACGTAATTTGATAGTGACAAAATCAACAATGCTCAGTAACACTCTATTTTTTCCAATATACAGCCAAAGAGCATTGGGGTTTCGTGTTTTTCGTCTTCTAA
Source organism: Eucalyptus cloeziana (assembly GCA_014182715.1). Lineage (NCBI taxonomy): Eukaryota > Viridiplantae > Streptophyta > Magnoliopsida > Myrtales > Myrtaceae > Eucalyptus > Eucalyptus cloeziana. Next base: position 41,442,186 of record CM024641.1, on the reverse strand, counting down.
TGCATAATATAAGGGTCATCAACAATTTCGTGGATGATTTTGAGATATATATATATATATATATATATATATATTTTATTTTATTTTATTTTATTTTCAATAATCTAGTCAGGATGATTGAGAGTCCCCTCTATCTGGGGAAGAATTGATACCAAACCTCAACTTCTTATATAAAGATAACCACGTTGAATGATTATTGAAAATGTGATCATACTGGGCTCCGAGCTCATAGACTACGATTAGGAAAAAAAAAATTGCTCTGCTTATATCTAAGCATGAAAATTGGATCTTTCTGATGTCGTTCTGGAGATGTGGCCCTCCACTTTCCAAATTACCAGTCGCGAAATTTTCTCCGCCAAGGACTTGCATTCAGATATTGTGAGAACATTAATCTTAGGTATTCCGAGTTTAGAATAAAATTTTGATACACCGCGGCTATTCACTTGATGTCTTAAAATGAAGTGCCAATATTGTAGTCATTATTTCAGATACAGCTAGAAGTTCAAATTGCATTTGAGCTAGTGTACTTGTTTAAGTACTTTAAATCTAGCCTCCATGACTCTTTGATTATGATTTGATAACCTTATGCGATTCAAGGATCCTTTTGATTTCAACTTCGTCTTCTAAGAGTGTGACACCGCAAGGTGACAGCATCCCTTGGGAGTTTCTTTTACATAGAAATTAGGATCATCTCTCCAGCCCCAATGCACGCATCAAATCATATAAATTGCATTCGAGGCTCCAACCTCAAGTCTGTTCTCTGTTCTGACAATTTTCGGCATCGAGAACCAAACTACATGACTGTTATTCTTAGTAACTAACACATAAAAGGCTGCTTGAGATTAGTTATGGAAATTGTTCTCACAATGCTGCTTCTTCGATTCAGTTGCTCTTCGCTACTTCTCCACTTGCTAAATCAGCCACGACTTCCTGCACAGAAACATGGTTCCGTAAACTTTTTCTAGAGTCAACCATCTCGTTCAGAAAACCAGCTCAAACAGTCAAGTCTGAGATGTTTGTACTTCTTGGCATTCACGTCAATGTCCAAATGCGCAGTAAATCTATAAAAATCAAGGGAAAAGAACGGGTTGTGTAGATTAGCATAAACATAATCCACGTTAAGACATGTCTGCGAACCTGCAACCGTGATCTTTTGATCCTGAATCCATGTCTCTATTAGTAGAACTCAACCATTAAATCTCAGAAGATTCATTCAAGTACCACATCAGGAGCGGACTCATTTTCCTTCTTCCTCAATTCCTCTGCCTTTTCCAGTCCAGTTGGATTCTTCTCTTCCACAACCACTTTACCGTACTCGCCCTCTTTCACCGGTTCATGCCGGGGTGAGTTGTACTCGGAGGAGAGCCCCTCAGACACGTTCCCTTCCAGCGCTTCCTCATCTCTTCTCGGAGAGAAGTAATGATCCGGTGAGTCATGGGATATGAATCTCCGAGGCTCTGCCTCTTCCTCCTCTACTACCGGTTTCATCTCTGGCTCTAACTCTTGCTCCGCTCGATCTCCTTCTCTTCCTCGACATGCTTCTCTTCCTCTTTGTCTTCATCCTCTGCCTTTGTCTCTTCTCCTTTGTTCTCTTCTTCTTGTTTGGGGCCAGGATGTTCAGTCATGTCCTTAACATCAGCTGCAGTTCCTATATCCTGGCTCACCGCATTATTGCTTTCTTGTCGCACAAGTAATGCCTCGCCATTCCCAATTGCTTCCGCCTGAGGAACGTTTTGTTCCGCTTGTTTGTTCTTCTCTGGATGGGCGCTTGAACTCCTGCTTTTGGTTATGGTGTTTCCGGTGGCAACAGCATGCTTCGACTCCCCACAACCCATTTTTGTAAAAAAGAATGTCAATCGAAAGGAATTAAGATTGGAGGATTGATCCTCTCTCCCTTTATGCATCAGATTGTAATAAAGTTTTGGGTTTTTTCCTCTTTGTCTGTTGGAGTTTTGATTTGCTTAAGCGGTCCGTTTCCGTGGCTGACAAAAGGAAGGAGTTTTTTCTGTTGTGTATAGAGGGTGGAGGGGAGACAGTTGCAGCTCAAGTTAAAAAAAGGGGAGTATTTCCCTCGAATCTAGAAAACGACAGCTCGTTTCTTATTATCGGTGGTTTTTTTTTTTTTTTTTTTTTAATGCTTTTAACCCAACCTTACTGTGGGTAGTTCAATGAAAAACCTTGTTTGCAATTAACTTTCGCATGCATCTAAGTAAAATCCAATATTGAAAAGATCAAACCGTCCCTTCTTGAAAACTTATTTTAGTTTTTTGTTCCACGTCTGAATGATTAATTTTCAGTTGGCTTCGAGTGCTTTTTTTGGACATAAGAATTTGGGATATGGAGTGGACATTTTTTTGAGAAAAATTAAGGATGCGAGGCAAATTGATGTGAAAGTGCAAAGGGTCTCTAAAGGTAAAACTCATATGTATTTGGTATATTTAAACTTACAGGTGCATAATAAGTCATTGGGTAAAAAATGAGACATGTTTTTTTTTATATTTGCCCAATATCATCTACCTTATAAACCATAAAATTCATATGATCGCCAAACATGAAATTGTTTGCACTTAATTGTGTAGAAAATTCAACTTATACGATATTCCAAATACACGTACAAATCCTCTCCTGAACCACTAAATCAAAATGGGCCAATTAATCCCAAAAATATTAACTTAGAAAGCTAAATATCGTCTTTTTGTGAAGATGAATTATAATAATGTTAGTAAAATGAATAATCAAGATATCGTCAATTATCCCACAAAGACTTTGCTTCCCAAATGGAATTTAAATTTCTCTCAACTTGCCATAATTAATTTTTTTTAGGCTAAATAATAAGCATTTCTAAACATTTGTCCATTTCCATTTGAGAGTGTCGTTTGCAAAAGTTTTCTGAATGTTCCACACCGTAAGGCTGTGTTTGTTTTCGTTTCTTTTTTCTGTTTTTAAACAACTTTTTTGTTTTTTGTTCTGGAAACAAAAAATGAACAAAACGCGTTTGTGTGCGTTTTTGTTCCAAAATTATTTTTGTTCCCGAAACACATCTCGGAACAGAAACAAGAAACAAAAAAAAAAAGTTGTTTCTTGTTTACGGAACAAAATTTAGAAACACATTTTCTCTCTCCTCTCTTTTTCTTCTCTTTTTTTTTTTTATTTCTCTTTTTTCTTTGGCCGGTCACTGGCCTTGGCCATGGCCGGCGACCGGCCAAAGAGGGCTGGCGACGCCGTCGAGGGCCGGCGACCTTGTCGGGCGTCGCCGACCCCGGCAAGGCTCGGCCTCGCCTTGGCAGGGCGAGCTCGGGCTCGCCAAGCCACCGGCGAGGCTCGAGCTCGCCCGGCCAAGGCGAGGCCGCCGGCCCTCGTCGGCCGATCGCCAGCCATGGCCGAGGCGGCGACCGGCCAAAAGAAGAAAAAAAGAAAAAGAAAAAAAGAAAGAAAAACAAGAAAAAAAAAAAGAAAATAAAAATATTAAAAAATTAAAAGAAATAAAAAAAGAATACAAATTTACCAAACGTGTTTCTGTTCATTTTTATTCCCGGAACAAGTTTACCAAACGCGTTTTTTTGTTCAAAAATTGTTCCCGGAACAGAAACACTTTTTCTATTTTTGTTCCCTAGAATAATTTTTAAACGAAATGTTACCAAACGCACCCGGTGGCCATAGATGCCGTCGCGGGCGAATGTTACCTCATTTCTTCTTCCTCCTCGCAAAACCCCGAGCAGCCGAAAAACCTCCTCGGCAACAGCACGGCCCTTCCGGCGCGAGGAACTCGTCGGCTCGTTGATTCAATCGCGCCGGAGCTATGCACGCCGCCGCGAGGGCTCGCAGGGTCTGTCGCATTCTCAAGCCTCCGGTTCATCTCGACTCGGCTGGATTCGTCCCTTCGAATGACCGCCGAGTCGCGGAATGCGCTCGGATTTGTGCGCAGGCACGTCGAGATCGCAGCTCCTCCTTCTCCTCTGCTGCTTAGTCCCTCAGTTTCGCAGGTAGCGCGCTTCTCGTCCGTCGGATTTTTTTGTTTGTTGCTGCCGAGGGATCTCGACGTGGATTGTAGATGTCGGAGCGATGGTTCTTTGTTAGCGGGGGCCTTTTTTAGGTCGAGTTTGATGTCTGGATATGGTGGGTGGGGGGGCGTTTGATGATTGATGAAGAATTCTGAGTAACTCATTCGAGGGATGTGCACCTGGTTTAGTCAAGTTGAAGCGGAGGAATGATTATGCTGTCAAGATTGTGCTTGTTTAATTGAGATGTCGTATTTTTATTGCGTTCATGGTGTTTGCTTTTGTGGATTTGATGTTGGAGACGTGATTCTGTAATAGGATTAATCACGTCGAATTGTTTCTTCGAGTCGAGTTGCTTCATGTTCTTAAATGTCGGTTCCGGTTTGAATTAGTTTGTTGATACAAAACGGAGCTGCATTTATCTTGGAAGTGAAAGGTTTTGATGCGATTGTCGTTGGAATTCCCAGGGCCGGTTCATGGCAATAGATTGCCTGCAGCCTTGTATTCGATAATTTCGAGTTTACAATACTCTTCTGAAGCAAGTGCTGAAAAGGAGGAACCCACAGGCTTTTTCCTTTTCCCCATCTAATTTGTTTCTTGACAAATTGCGTAGTTCTTTCTCTGATATTTGGTTCTTGTCATATTGTGCAGAGACCGTGAAGGAGATGTATGATAAAATTCTTGAATCCGTTAATATGAAGAAAAAACAGTGGCTCCAAACGCATGGACGTGGTCAATGATTGAAAATTGCAAGAACAGAGAGGATATTAAGCTTCTCTCCGATGTCTTGCAGAACTTACGCAGATTTGTCGGTTGACCTCTGGCTCCATTTGAGAAGTATAGTTTTAATTTTTGAGTAGTCGATAAATTAACCTGGTTTTTTCTTTCATCACAAAAATGGTCAAATCTTTGAATTCATGAGAATTTTAACTGCGACCTTTGTCCGGAAGTCACAAAAGCATGTGTGCGTGCAAGGGCTCTTAATTTTGGCGAGCTTTATCTACACAAGTTGTGTGCTAAGTTCAAAATGTTAACTGCGACCTTCATCTGATTATTCTTCTGCATTCGATTGTTGCTACTTACCTTTTCATTTGCACAATCATTTTGTTGTATGTTTTGGTTCTCAAATGATCTTTTGGGAAAATTCCAAAATTGGATCCAAAGTGCCCTCATTTTCTTAAATAAGAGCCTGAAGTGGATTTTGTTTCAAATAAGGATGTGAAGTGCCATCACTTTCTCGAATAAGGGGCTGAAGTGATTATGTATGTTTCAAATAAGGGTTTGAAGTGGCTATGTCCGTTTCAAATAAGGGCTTGACTTTCTACGGTCAAGGTATTTTCGTCATTTACCATTTTATTTTTTTCTTCCTTTGTTGTTTTTTTTTTCCTTTTTTTTTTTTTTCCCAGTGCTTCTTATTCCTCTTCGATGGTGGCCGGTTGGCCACCGGTGATGCCCACGAGGGTTGGGCAAGGGCCACCCATGCCGACCACAAGCGAGGGATGGCCTCACCTATCTCACCCGAGCAGACCGCCCCTCGTGGCCATTCGTGAGGGCTTTGGGTCCTCACCCACTGCCGGTGAGTGCTTGCGAGGCCCTCGCCGACCCTTCTCAATGGCCAATGATGGTCGTCGAGTCTTCGCCTGCCTTTGCTAGCGGTTGCCGGTTGACACCAAAAGAGAAAAAAGAAGAAAATTTGGACGAAAACACTCTTGACCAATCAAAAAATTTAGCCAAGCGGCAGCGATAAGATCATGCCCTTATTTGAAACAACCAAGGCCACTTCGGGTCTTTATTTAAAACGAGTCCACTCTATGCCATTATTTGAGAAAATGAGGGCACTTCGATCATTTTTTAAAATTTTCCCTAATTTTTTGACTTCAAGCTTGTCATGCTTGGAGAATATATTCAGTTGCTCATGAGAACATTTGATAAGTTAAAAAAATGTGGGAAGAGATGATAAAAAATGATTATCCATTCTTGTCATTACATAAAGTGTTATGTCTGTCTCAAAATATCTCATTTGAGACATAACCACTCCGTCCATTGTCAAGTGTGTAAGCCTATCATTGTAACTACTATGCCAAAAGCTTAAAAATATTTCCATGGAACGTTGTAAATGCACGAAATACTAACTAGTGAAAAGTTCACTCGCGACATGATTTGAATTGGTGAATTAATGGAAGATGGCATGATCCCTTCACCATTGGGTCGTCGTGCTTGGGGTTGGGGTTGGATTGCGAATGCAACTTTTTCACTTTCAATTTTGGTTTTTATACTTTTAAAGTGGATGAGCTGTGTATGAACTTGATCAAAAAGGAGTGATCTATAAATCTGTCTTGTGCTTATAAAATTTGACTTCAGGCGAATGAGGGATTGATGCGTATATATTACCAATAAAGGAAGAGATTTGAAGATTTCTTTTTTTTTTTTTTTTGGTACCCAGGGAACCTCCGAGCGCTGCTTCACGGCGGAGTAAACCTTGGAGGAGCAGTAGAGTCACCACCACCCTTCTGGACCTCTCGTGAAAGGAACCAGCGCCCAACCACTACGCCGCCACCACGGGTGGTGAAGAGATTTGAAGATTGGTTTCTATAAAATTGATTAATTTACTCTTCCCAATAATTTCTCTTGAATTTCACTTATTCTTTAACTTTAACTTTTTTTTTTTTTTTGTGCGTACTGATTTTTCTGTAATTTATAATAATTTGATTATGAATCCATGAGAGCAACCAAACATTGCATAAACCACGCATTGGGGTGTGGTTCTTATATTATTTTGTTTGCGTGAACTAATTTGATTTAAAAATAAAAATCATTCACACTCTTTTTGATATTTTTAAAATGACATCATGTGACTTCTGTTGCATGAGGTTACAACTGTTTTCACTTCAAACTTAGCCGATGAAAAAGTCCAATGACTTTTGTTCTCAAAGATTATGGACCTTTTTCTTTTATTTAATAATCTTTTACACGTAAAGTAAAGTTTTCATTCCCCATGATTGTACAACTCATTTATCAATCGAGCAATTATGAAATGATGACAGCATCATTTTAGAATACGATGATCAATTCGTCATATTCTCGCTATAAATATTTCGTAAATTTCCGATAAAGCAACTTAGCTCAAACTATTGTATATATATTTATCTAAAAAAAAAAAAAAAATTAAAACTATCAAATCCACTTCCATTAAGTTTCAAAGAATATTCAAGAATCGATACGTTAATAAGCCACGTTCTCGAACTGTGGTTCCACAGTCCACAATTAAGTTCCGCTTGCTTTTCACATATGTCGAATTGCATTCTTTTCAAGTTTGAATAATATCGATAAAAGAAAATTTTTGAATAATTTGAGTTATGAGATGGATTCGAGCTTGGAATTGCAAAAAATTATCTCAATAAGCTTGCTATCATAATAGAGTAATCCGCATCTTTATATACTTCCACGAATATCGATAAATGGATAAGTAATATTCACTCTAATTTTCGTGTGTTTTTCGTAATTCTAGTTTGAACCCACTAATTAAACCAAGTAGAGTCAAAAGTGCTTATTTGAAAGACATCAAAGGAAGCGCCAAAAGAAGAGAGACAGAGAGAACATAAATTTGTCCAGGAGCACGCCTCATTTTAGCGAAACTTCCTTCATTGCCCTCACAGAAACGACGAAATCACCGGACGTGACACCGAGTACGCCCGCCAACAGAGCAAGCGCCCGAGTGCAAATCAGGAAAATTAGCAAATCCATCGTCCCCCTCCTTCCTCCCCCCGCCCCAAGTTGCTGGATCTTTCGATCGCCATCCGTCACGAAAATCACTATAAGAGTCCACTCACCTGCGAGACCAGAATCCAAGGTTTGAATTCGAGCAATATGGACAAAGACCGCGATCGATCTCTCCATCTCGCCGGGCGATCGCGCCATTCGATCGCGCGTGACCGGTTTTGCGTATATGGAAAGGTTGTGAAGATTGGAATTTCTTTTGTTGCACGATATCATGTTTTTTTCTAGACGATGTTGTTCGATCCTTCCCTCTTGCAAAATAATGTGGAGCGGAACGGGTTGTGGTTGACAGCGATGGTGGTTCTAACAATGCTTCATTGCAACTCGTGTTCATGTAATTAGTTACGGTTGTGTGTAGGATGCAAATTGCGCAACCCCAAGATCTCCATAACCAGAACAAGAACATGCATAATTGAAAAGAAAAATTAACGCACCTGTTTTGGGATCCATCAAATATAAAGCGGAAGCGAAAAGGGATTTCCCACATATCAAGGGATCCACGCATCAAGTCCTTCTCCTCTATTGCCCTCCGTATCACGGCTCAATGAGGCGGCCCCCTCACGTTTAGCGTTAGGTAAATACCCCTTAGGTGAGGATACATGTGAGAATTAGGGTTATAGGAGAGACTTTAGCACTATTTATAGAGTTTCCAACTAGGCCCCCTCATTACGGGTCAGGCTCAACTCGGCCCACACTAGCCAGCCCATATTAGACTAATTAAGAAACCTTCTATCTCACTTTAGACCAATCCCCGTAAAACGGTAAACGTTAAACGATAAATTATAATATCAATTAATGTAGTCCACATTAGGAAAACTCTTACATTCTCCCACTTGGATGCCCCTAGCCTTCACTCAAGGTTTATACAATACCTTGAGACTTTATCAATATGTATTCAACATAATAACAACACATTCAAAAATACTTTATTGAATGCAAAAGTTGATACATATCAAACCGTTACCAAATGTAACGAACACGAGATGAAATCTATATCAAAGTAAAGCCAAAATAGCTCCCACTAAACAACAGCATCTCATGATACTCCTAGACCCATGCTAATGACATGTCGCTCAAAATACACATGGGCGTAAACCTTTAGTTAGTTGATCTACTACCATATCATCTATGGAAAATATGTTATATTAAAATGTCACATTTCTGTACCGTTTCCTTATGGTCAAAAGTTTTGACCACCATATATTTAAACCCCTTGAGACCTCTGTAGTAAATAAATAATACTACAGATTTGTTATCTCAATATAATCATATGGGTCTATCCATAAAGTTAAAACGATTAACTCTTTCATGAGGTTCCGGAGCCTAATAGCCCAAGTAACAGCCTAAAAGAATGTTACTAACACTGCTTTCATAGTAGAAGATAATATAGAACTTTATTTACTGCACTTCCTACTAACATAAATATTTATTATGTTATTGATCTCATGTCATCATAACAGCTAGCAAAGTTTACATTCTAATACCCTACTAACTGTAAGAATTGAACATATCCACATATTAACATATAATATCTTGTCCTCTTTAAGTACCTTAAAACCTTCTTGGCAGCAACGCAGTGATCACGTCTTGGATTTGACCAATATCTGCCTAAAAGTCCCGTCACAAAGACGATATTTAGTCTAGTGCAAATTCGAGCATACATTATACTTTTAAGTGCACTAACACAAGGTACACCTTTTAATTAGATTTTCTCAATATCTAAATAAGGACAATGTGATAGATTCAGTCCATCACCCTTAACAACGGGAGCAATTCCTAGCTTGCAATAATGTATATTGAATATTTCCAATATACAATCAGTAAATGTCCTCCAAGAAAATCTAATATAATATGGCAAAAAACAATCCTTACAAACCTTAGTATAAAGGATAAAAGATGCCTCAAGGTCATTACTTATAAACAAAATATCATGTACATAATGTATGAGAAAAAATAAATTTCCTCCCACTGACCTTGCAATATATTGAATTACTTTGTTCTTAATTGAACAAAATAACAACACTATGAAACTTTAATAATATTGTCTGGAAACTTGCTTAAGACCATGAATTAAGACTTTTCAGTCTATATACAAGTTTACTTAAATCTGCTGCAAAATTCTCCAGTTGCACTTACATAGATTTTGTATCTCTTTGACGTAACTCCATATAAAAAATAAACTATCAATGCCACGTTCACTCTGAAAGAATTTATAAAGAAATAATTATTTCTTCACTAACTATCCACCCCTCTTTCAGAGTAAAAATATTATTTTTCTTTTTTTTTTATGGCGTTTAATCACATACTTAATTAAGAACAAGAAACGACATTTATATAAGTTGCTAAAACAACCATGTAATGGATATTGTAATCATGCTCTCACAAATAGACTATATAGTCTGATTGTCTTTCCCTAACAAATCTCCTTAATAAAGCCGCAACCACTTCATTCTGCACTTGAGAAGTTTAAGAAATTTCATTATAAATTATATCAAGAATAGTACCTTGAACCTCAACAAGTTTAGTCTATGGTACATGAGATTCCATAATTATCTGTATAGGTAAAGACAAAAACACAGTAACCCCCATCATACTATTATCTTTAATAGTTCCAGAGCAGCTATCCTCTACAATTACGTCGATCTTAAGAAACTTTAGAGTATATGATTCCATAATTCTTGTATCTTCTTTAGGGTCATAAGATCAATACCCCTTTAACAATCTGGATAAGATACAAAATAATATCAAGTGGATCTAAATTCCAACGTACTTAATATTGGATTAGATAACCTCACTCACATGACATCTCTAAATTTAATATGATTCAATCAATTTACGTCCAGTCCATAACTCAAAAGAAGTTTATGAAACAACTTTGATAAGAAATACGTTTTGTATGTGAAAAAATTGCTTTCAAAATATCAACCCACAGTAGACTGATAAATTAGTCTTACTCATTACCATGTTAATTATGGTGCAATTATGCCTTTTGGCAAATCTTTTTGTCAGGATTTTCAGGCATAGTAATTAAATTACCACCCCAGAATTTACCAAGTATTTGACAAATGACCCTTTAAGCAATTCAGTATTGTCATACTTGCCAACATACTTACCGCTACTATTAGGCCTAACAACCTTTTAATCATATACAAGATATATATGTCATTAGGACTTAAACACAATCTTTGCAGATATGTCCTAATTTCAATATCATACAAGACATAGTTTCAAGCAATTAAGGCTTTCATCATCTTATAGCAATGCAGTCCTCTTTTCTAGTGTTCTAGAATGGAACGCTTTATGGACAGTAAACAAATTTTATTGCATTCTCAAGCAACAAATCATATGTCCACAACTTAAAATTTGAAGCAGTAAAAAGCTCAATAACAGTGGAGTTATTAATTACAGAAAAAATGACTAAAATAACAAGCAATGTATATAATTAGCATCATGTGAGCACTGTGTAACTTGACGTACAAATACACATCCCGAGAGTTACATGCAAAATCATATAATCACCTATGGGCAAGAATACATGACATGCAATTGTACACTCCCACATGATAGCGGTTATGAGAATTTATTCAATATTAGTGAATTCATCACCTTTGGGCATATGAACCACTAGGATCGAGTCACTCCTCCACCATACCATCATGTATCCCTCCATGAACTAATACACAATCACCTCCTTTGGGAGTATGACTACACATTAGACAGGAGATATCTCAATCAATATACGAGATCGAAATTTCTCAAACCCAATCAAAGCGTGCCACTTTGGCGGTCACTACTCAATTGAATCCTTGAAACTCTCATACCGGGGATATAAATTTTACTCCTCACATACACCATATACATGTGATTTTAACTTTAGTGATAGGGGCAGCAAATCACAAAATCACATATTATGCTAATTACATTGCTTTGTTCATTAATAAAATCTTTATTTTATATATATATATATATATATATATATATATATAAATGATCTAAAAGATAGACTCAATGAGATCACGGAACATAGTAACACAAGAAACTTCACATAACATAGAAGAAAACGTCTCTTGTGCACCCAGATAACATATTACTATAACAACATAAAGAAGATAGTTGATTCAGAGGATCTATCACAAGTTAACATCAATAGCAATACATGATACCCCGGATCGACAAGCATGATAGCTAATCCACTATTACTCATGAATTTCATAAGGCAAAACATGACTCCAAGGCCAGCAGCTAATATATTATGGCAAAAAACTTATGCGTTCGAGTTCTAGGGTTATGGAGGCTGCGACCACCATGTAGGATGCAAATTACTTCAACCCCAAGATCTTCATAATCAGAACAAGAACATGCATAATTGAAAAAGAAAAATTAACGCACCTATTTTGGGATCCATCAAATATAAGCGGAAGCGAAAGGGATTTCCCACATATCAAGGGGGATCCATGCATCAAGTCCTTCTCCTCTATTGCCCCTCAGTATCAACGGCTCCAATGGCGACCCCCTCACGTTTAGCGTTAGGTAAACGCCTCTTAGGTGAGGATACATGTGAGAATTAGGGTTAGAGGAGAGACTTTGCTGCCCCATTTATAGAGTTTCCAACTAGGCCCACTCATTACGGGTCGGGCTCAACTCGACCCACACTAGCCGCCCACATTAGACTAATTAAGAAACCTTCTATCTCACCTTAGACCAATCCCCACAAAACAGTAAATTACAATATCAATTAATGTAGTCCACATTAGGAAAACTCTTACATTGTGATCCTCGACTTGATTCGCATTGGGAGTCTAGATCGTGATAAGGTTCATATAGACCGGCTCTAGTATTGAGTACGTCGGTTTGAGCACAGGGAAGTGAAATTTGTGTAGTGAATTTGGCTGGTTAGGCATTTCAGCGTTGGGGGAATAGTTGACCGTGTTTTGGTGCTATAGTGCACATTGAGTGGGGCAAATTATGGCTAAATGATCCCTCTAGTGTAGATTTGATATTTTCAAAGCATATGACCGACAATGTTATGTTGTGTTTGGCTGGTTACATTAAGCTCTTGGATTGCGAGTTTGGATCAACGCGCATTGGAATATGGTCGATGCGATCGAATTTCCTCATGTTCGTTCAATACAAATTTCATCCTGCTGTTTCTATTTTGGGGATAAAATTTGTTGAGTATCTCATAGTGATCGACTATAAGCTATTCAGCTTTTCTCCAGTCAAGTAATTTGTTACCAGGAATATTTGTGGACAAGCGATGAGGGTGTGTTTACTGAAGATTGATAAGCGGAACAATATTGAAGACCCATTTAGTCTTTACTATACCGTGGAATTAATGGTTGAGACATGGGGATCATGCAAAATTGTCATGGACCCACTATCGACAGAATATGGAGGTGAAAATGTCAAAGGAAATCTTATGCTTTCCAGGAATCCTTCTTCTTCTGCATTGAGGCTGCATTCGGACTCGGATGCCAAGAGCAACTTCAGTTGAAATGCTCCTGGGTCAGCACTTGATCTCTCAAAGATCATCAGGGACCTTTGTGATGAAGTTTGGCCCACGAAATCCATTCCATTGATTTGTTGTCCATATTCATCGGAAGATGCATAGGAGCTCTACTCAAATTCTCTGCATGTAAATAGCACAAAGTTGAATATATCATCCTTGTAAGTACAACTCTGTGATTTCAATTGAATGAATGTGTGCGCATGTTTGCCTGTCGATCTAATCATGGGCCTGTGGCTGTTTACCAGACTTGATGTGGATGCTGAGCTGAGCTATTCATAGTTGAATCACGAAGCTATTTTACTTCTTTTTGCTCATTTGGTCATTGCAAGAGAACACACCTTTTACTAGACTCTTTGTAATGAGTCAATCACATCATGGAGATGACCGAATTCATTTTCATGGTAACCAAATAATAAAAATTGGAGCTTTATTTCTAGATCGGGATTTTCTGTACGATTTGATTCCCACAAGCTAAAACTCAGTCAAAATATCAATACATAATTCCACTCAGCAAGTTAGGCACAAAAACAGAACTAGAATCCTTATGACTATGGAAGAAAAGATCTAATCCGGTCCTGATTCTTCAATCTAATCGCTCTTCCAATTACTTCAGCTGCAGAGTGAGCCACAGCCTCCTGCACATAGACATTGTTCTATAACTTGTCTACTTCACCAGAAAATCACCAAAAACCGCCTTCAGTAATTTGTTACTGCCTCTCCCCACCCAATTCTTCTCTTTTCTCTATACCGTCGTTACGAATTTAGAAAAATAAGTACAAAATTGGCGGAGAAAAAATGAATTAGTGCAATTCTGTAGAGATGGGAAGCAATCAGTGCTTCGGTGACTAAAATAAAATATTAAAAAGTATTTCCCTCTCGTTCTTTTATACGTTTTTTAATTTTAATCATCTTTGTCACTGTGGAGTTACTTCGAACCAAAACTGACCGCACGGTGTAAGATGAATCTTCGCATTGGATTTTCGGACACCACCGTGTCACCATAAATGCCCACGCACTTGTGATCAAATTGCAGGAATGCCTGTGAGGGACACACTGGCGTCTTTGCGTGTACATAATCGTAGTGGCACTTTCGGGGTTATGGTGTCCAGTCGGGCTATTTTGGAGAAAACGGCTCCCGTCTGGCCATGCGAGCTGTTCCTGTGATTTTCTGGAATCTTGTAGATCATCAAGTGCATCACTGCGTTTCTCTTTTGCTGCCGCGAAAATACCCCAAATGCATTTCTCGAAGCGAAGAGTTTGTTTATGTATCTTTTGTATTGATTGTAATGATAATTAGGGCCGAGGTTTCTCTCTCAATTGCTCCAAGAATCAACCAAATCGACCGAGTTGAGCTCCGACACCGCGGTCATGGAGGTGGCGCGCCACGTAACCTCGAATCTGTGGCCGTATGAGGCTAGCGACCTCCGTTGGAGTGAATTGACGGCAGGTTGCGACTTCCATCAGCATAAGTTGTGAGCCCGCATGGAGATGTAAAAGAGATGGAGGTGTAGTGGACTGACTCGAACGTGTGAGGAGTTAACGTCGCTATGGTGGATTGACGCACAAAGATGAGGCTCCTAACGGCCATGGGTCGCATCATCAAAATCCTAACTTGTATTAGTACCTTCGTTAAAATTCATTACTCATTAAAACTTGGACATGTCATTTGTGTGGACACCATTGGCAAATGAAGCTAGCACGACTTGAGAAAATTCCATCGAAAAGCCTAAATTTTGCATGTGACACTAATGCCTCAATTTTTCATGTTATCAATTTCTCCAAACTTGTAGTGGTGACCTAAAAATACCTACCTATCCATATGTGGCAACTTGAATATAAAACCCTTGGTGAATGAAGCAGACGTGGACTTGATGTGACTTTAGGATTATTACAGCCAAAAACCCTAAAATTGATGTATTCATGCCATACTTTCACAAAAACTCTCAAATTAGTACATTAGGTACTACATTTATCCCAAACTAATACACATATGGTATATATACCTCAAATTGTGGTAAATTTGATATTTTTTGGTCTACGTACACGCAGAATGTCTCGGTTGCGGTTACAATACAAATGTTTGACTATAGAGACTTTGCATTGACTTGACATGAATTATGAAATGTGTTCATTCGTTGACAATCACCTAGGCATGGTGCATTTCTCTGGAGAAACAGGAATTAATGAAGACTATAGCATGAGTAATCCCTATTGCAATGGTCCTAAGCCCCAGTCAGGATCTTATCATTCCCTCTGTATCCCCTGCCATTTCTATTCAGCCTCGGAAACATTTTCGCAAACTCAAGTACCTCCTCAGGACTAGCATTGCTATTGGTTCCCGCTGCTTCCGCCGTTGATCGTAGAAGCCTTTTTTTTTTTTCGTGTAATTTCTCATCCTTCATGGCAACCGTCCTCGCTTGCATATTTAGAAACTTAGATTAAGGACCGCATTTAGAATAAAACTGGACATGTCTTCTATCCAAAGCGGCTAATGGTTCTATACTCTGAATGCACAACTATTTTAGCTCAATCTAGCTTTCCTCTTCCACTACTTATTAGGCAAAATTGAGAAAAGTATACATATCTAACCGAAAATAGTTTATTTGTCTCTTTTGCAAAGTGTAAGTTGAAAGTTAAAGTAGAACAAATAAAAAAAACCGAAAACAGTTGCCTTTTAAAGTTGAACATGCCTTTGCGGTGCTTCTAGAAGTGATTGCATTTTCATGTACCTTGAAAAAATATGAATAAACAAATAAAGGATATTAAAAGTAATTGAACTAAAGCTGAGGCGAAGTGCTAATGTGGAACATCAAAGGATGCCGACGTTTCCAATTTCTACCACCAACATCCCGTCGCATTGTACAATTTTCGAATGGAAAGGTATCGGCCAAAAAATTTCTTGTGAATCAGATTATTCTTTTTTCCTTATGACGTTGATCCTGCGAACTCCTAATGACTGTCCAAGTCTATTTCACCCCCTTGTTCTGCCCAGGCTTGGCAATGCATGTGATGTCTATGATAGTCAATATTCCACCCTACATTAAAATCAATGCTTAACCCATTAACTGTCAATCCCACTAGTAGAGTTCTCTTTCAGTTCAACTTGCAAAGTTCTGTTGGTTACAAAGCTAGTATGAATGAGATTTGCTTTCCATCCTTTGATGCTGGAATTTTTTACACCTCAGGTTTGCTATCAAAATGCTCTGTATTGTGTACATCATTATGCATTTGATCTCTTTCATGCTGGACATATCGAGGTAATGTGGAATGTTGTGCTTATTTTTGAAGCAATTTGTTTCTCCCGATTATGCGTTTGTTTATATTGGTGCTCCTGTTTTGTGATGTCGTTTAAACCTCATTGCCAACTGAAATTTTGACTCAACTATAGCAAGGAATTGCTCACTTTAAAAAGAAAAAAAGAAAAAAAAAGGGAATAAAAATTGTATTAAGAACTTTACAAAAAAAAAATTATTTTAAGAATATTCCTTCCGATATAGAGTTACTGTGGGATTCAACTCTGCGATAAGCTCAGGACCTTGGCCAGTTCCCCACTTAAGTAAGCCTAGACTAACTCTTCTGCTTAGCACGCGCATCTTAGGACAGAAATCAAACTTAGAATCTTGTAGTTTTGTCTATTTATATCAATATTAGAAAGAGTGATCATAAAAGATGTTTAAATTTTGAAATTTGCTGCTATTTTGCGCATTCCAATGATTTTTCCACCTTTTAGTTGATCATGGTGATGCCGTAGAAGTTGACTGAAACGTATAGATTAACTGAACACAATGAAGCATCAACTTCGGCGTTCCATATAACCTGGATGTGGTCAGTCAAACATTCTTTTCTTCGCCAAAAACGAGAAAAGATAAACATTCTTTTCTCCTGTTGTAATTTGTGGCCAATTTCTTGTTGATCACGACTGCCGTTTAAGCAGAACAGCCATGATGATTTATGCAAATCAAATCAGATTCAAGGGTGAAAAATTCAGGATTAAACACTGAATGCTGTCAGATCATGGTCCGGCGATTCCAAGCAGCATGAAATTTGTAAATTCTATTATGTTTTCTTATTCCTGGAACCAAGTCATTTATATCTCATACGTTCTTGCTCAGATCTTGAAGAGAGCCAGCAGCTCGGAGACTTCCTTTTAGTTGGTCTCCATACTGACCATACTGTGAGGTACCATATGCTTGACTTTGCTATCATTAATTCTATTAGCACCTGAACAATGGCCTTTAATTTCTTTTAATTTGAGCTATTTGGGGAACGTTACACAATTTAGTACATTCTGCAATTAGTGATATATGGGGGTCAATTAAAAAGCTTCACTTTTTATCCAGTGAACACAAAGGGAAACACCCCACCCAATCATGCATTTGCATGAGCGCAGTCCCAGTGTTCTAGCTTATCAATTATGTTGATGTAGTCATCATTGGTGCACCTTGGGAGGTTTCAAAGGACATGGTATGTAAAATATTCTCCTATGTATGGCCCAATTTCCATTAGATAAAACTTTAATTGCTCATTTTTGTTTGTATTTCTTTCAGTCATTCCTAGTTTGTCCTCTCCACTTTAGTGGGTAAAGAGATGTAAGCGTCGCAAAATTTACGACGCTTTAGTCAGGTGGATTTTAAAATCGAGGATCCTCCGCGTGCTTTTAGCATTGATAATGTTGCGATAACAAATAGCATTTTTGCGATGACGTTGACATCTTTGTCTTACGCCGTCCGTTGTGGACTCCCGGATAGCTTTGTTGGTGATGGCCGAAACCTCTGAATTCTAGTCTGCCTGTCTTAAACACCTCAATAGATTTTGTTGGAGGACTATAACTTTGAATGTTATTAATCCACCAGTCCTGAACACCCAAATCGCACATACTTATGGAGTGGAGAACAAGAATCTATTGTGTTTACTAGTTCAGATTAATAGAGGGTTCAAAATCCTGATATTTTCCTATGTCAAAATAATTTGAGCTCTTGTAATTTTTACTATAATTTGGATGATGAAGTCTACTCGGAGATATTTTCTGAAAGAAGTAACTCTTCATTTGAAATATGGGCTAAGAAGTTTGTTCTCATTGAGTTGGAACCTGGGTTGTCAAGTCCAAAATGACAGTCAGACCCTAAAGCAAAAGATTCTGGATTTTACATGATGTATTTATAGTTGCAAAGTTTTTTTTTTTTTTTTTAGTGAAAAAAGCAATCTCTTCCATGATTACAAAAGGTTGAGAACTATTAATTGATAATATAATAGGATTCATGTTTCATTTGTTCATGTCCCTCCTCATTTTTGACCAGATCAGATAACAACATTCACTATATCCTTGGTTGTGCACGGCACAATTGCTGAGTCCAATCCTGTCTCCGGTAAGTTGGTTATGTCCCTTTTCATTTCCAATCTATGCATTAGATCCGTTATTGAAGCGGACTTGTCTTGCGTTATGCAGGTTGGAATTGATCCATATGCTGTCCCTAAGTCCATGGGAATTTTTCGTTGCTTGAGAGCCCAAATAACATAACCACTTCTTCGATAGCCCAAAGAATTGCTTTAAATCATGAGGCTTATATGGTATGCTCTCCAATCTTCTCGTTCTCTTTGCATTCAGTGTATATGTGCAATGTTCACTCACTCTTGGCTCCAATATTTTCGTAGATATTGTGCTCGATATCCCTGCACCACCAGTTTTAGACTTGCTTCATCTGTTCAATCACTCTTAGCTCCACTATTTTCGTAGATATTGTGCTCGATATCCTTGCCTTTCCGAATATTGTCACCCCCTCTTCTCTCCTGTCCCTATATGTACTAAGTGTTAGCTGTATACCCTAAAACAATCATGTAATAGTTACATGTTGAGAATTATTTAATGGCAAATAAGTTTTCATTCATCATCCAATTTATATGGATGAGTCCATAAGATTAGTTAAGACTGAACCTATTCTTAAGGTGTTAAGAATATGTGTGATAGGTTACAATTATGTTAAATCTTTAAACAGTTTCTGGTCGATGGATCATTAAGAGGATATTAATGATCCTGTTAAGACCGTGTGTTCTCAACCTTCACCATTCATCTTTTGGATACTTGAGGGGATGATGAGTCACAAGTCATTGGGTATGGAGATATCGAGCTACAACATAGGTGCTTGTCTTGGACAAGTTCACTGAACGTGATATATGTAGAACGATTGGCAACATGGAAGCTTTTAGTGGGATCGATGTCTGATCGTTCATGCTTTGGTTAGGTGTAAGATCCTTAGGCCTGAGGCATGATGTTGACTTGTATGTTGGATGCCTATGGTTCACAAGTGCGCATATTGACGCTTCCTCGAATCATCTCTCGTATTTGATGGTCATAGTTTGTTCACATACGAAGGCACATGCATGGGCAATATGGAATTTGTCTTCTTATTATATATAGATATACAAGATTGATATCCTATGCGATCTAATAGTGACATTGTATTGAAATCATCGGCTGGGGTTGTAATCGAGAATGAATGATTCATGTTTCAAAGAAATACATGTCAATTAGATTTGTGCATATGATTGAATTGGTAGCTTGACCAATAGTTCCATGGCCTTTGTTCGATCAAGACATGGTGAGACAGAAAGATCGAATTACACGGTCACCAAAGCTGACAGGTTCATTATGTTACGAAAACATTTCACACTTTGTCCGGGTAGCCATAATATATTGCTTGAGGTCACTCATGGTTTGTAAGAGCAGGAGATTGATCTAGACAATCGGTTTCTTGGTTGTACTAATGTGTTAACACAAAACCTGCTACCAGCTCAGTGATGAACCTAGGAATGTCACACATCATAATCAATTATAATGACGTTTGAACAAGAGAGAGAATATTACAAATGTGTTTGCAATTGAGCCAATCAGATTGAGTCGAATTATAAATAAAAGTTTTGATGAAGGGGCTTTAAAGTTTACAAAGTCTGAAGCGAGTTTCAGACTCTACGGCTGAATCAAAGATCTGAAATGTATTTAGACTTAGTGACCGAATTAATGATCTCGAAGTGAGTTCAGAATTAATCGCATCATTAATGATCTGAAGTGAGTTCAGAATCAATAGCCAAATTAATGATTTGACACTATTTCGAACTTAATGGCTAAATTAAATATTTGAAACTGTTTCAGATTTAACGGTCACATTCAGTTCTGAAACGGTTTCAGAACTTAACGATTACATTAATGATCTGAAATAGTTTTAGAATAAATGGGTAGTTTAATTATCTAAAACAATTTCAGATTTAAATAACCAACTAATGCTATGAAACAGTTTCAGATGTAACGGTCAAATTAAATATTTGTGACGGTTACAAAGTTAATACCAAAATAAAGACTTAAACAATTATAAATAAATGTCTGGAATAATGCTTTGTAACAGTTACAGAGTTAATGCCCAAATTAGTGTCTGTAGGTATCAAAACTTACATTCGTTAGGAGTTAAAGCTAAATTAATTCTAACATGGTTTAGAGTTAATGCGTTGATTTAAATGTAATAAGCACTTTCTATAAAAGGTAATATTGAGAGCAGATCACCGGATGATGGACGATCGACAATTGACAATCGATAATTGAGAGTGCTGATACCGATCAACAAAATCACTCACACGAAAGTAATTGCTAGCACAATTGTAGGTGTTAGATCTCTCAATTTCTCTCTTCTATTCAACGTGAGAATTGGTGGTGTGTCTAAAGTAAAGGCCTGACACTTGTGGGGTTGGATCTGAAGAACGTCAGAGCTTGCAAAGAGATTAGACATTCTACATCTGAAGAAGGTCAGAATTAGTTTTATCATAAGACGTCAGACGTTCGTGGTCAAGAATCCAAGAACATCAGAACCGATATTACCAGAAAGCGTTAGACGTTCGCGGTCAAAGTTTGAAGAACGTCAGAACTACTACTATGAGGACATCAGACGTTCGTGCTCAGAACCCGAAGAAACTTTTGAACCAAATTTTGGAGCACGGTACAAGGTTAATATGATTAGCCCCTTTAGCTCTTCTATGCGTTTTTGTTAAAATGCACGAAAATGCTTTGGAAACACGTGTATAAGTGTTTTTACTTCTACTGCGATCAGACATTTGATCTTAATTTACTTATACACGTATGCTTATTTATTGAAACAAGCATGGAGGGACTCCTGCCACGGGATATTAATTTGGCAATAGCAGTCTTAGGATAGTGAACAGAGAATCATCATATCACCAACTGGCACCTAAACTTCTTAAGAGGGTAACAGCTATTGCATGGAGGGCAAGTCACTATATTCAAGAGCTAATTAATAAAATTGGATAAATACAATCTAGCCATAGCTGGTGCTCTACTGCTCTGTTCTTTTCACATATTTTGTGTTTAATATTTCAGAGTACTAATGGTCAACCTTTCTTTTCTAGAAACGCAATGCGGAGAAGACAGAGAGTGAGGGGAAATATTATGCAGAGAAGAAGTATGTATCAGGCGATTAGCTCGGATTGTCGATTTTGGTGGTTAGTTCAGTTGTCCACACCTGCCGACCTTAACCATTTTAAGGATGCCTATTGTTACTAAAGATGAGAGATGCAATCAGCACATATCTAGATTTGCGTACTCAGAGATGAAGAAACGCAATGAACACGTACCTAGATGATAGAAGAATAGAAGACAATAAGAGATTTTACAATTTGTCGACGTTTTGACCCGCAATGTTTGTTCATCTTGTTGTAACAATATTCTGAGCAGTGACAGAGAAACATATCAACTTGATCCGCTAATTCAATTTGCATATTCATGGTCACTCCTTCAGTCCTACAAATGGTTCTGACTTGAATTCCCATTCTGATGCATTCTTGCTAGTGGGATGCCTGCTCCTTTCAAGAAGTTATTGCAATCTAGAATGATCTTGAATGCTATGCTTTTCATCGTGATGGTTGAGTTATATTCATTATGTTCTATGTCAGTGGTACTCATAAGATGCTTATTCACTTTGGTACATGTAAATGTTGATGGCGTATGAGTCGAATTTAACCTTAAAAAATTCTAGAGTTAAGAATTGGACGCTTATAGTTGCCATGTTAATCCTCGTTAGATGCATGTTCAATTTGGTACTCTTTGGATGCTGCTAAGTTAGCCATGTAAAACGTTGGAGCACGAGTTTGACAACCCTCTTTTGGATTGTACTGTGAACAAATTGATGATTGTTGGATGCAACTATCTCGAGGTCTTCTACAGCCATGATCCTTTTGAAAGTTGCAATCCTTGATCACCCAACCTTATATTTCTCTTGTTGGGGATTGAAGCATTGACCTCGCTTCAATCCCCCAATCCATGAGTTATGGCCATTAACCCAACTGTTTTCAATCAAAGCTGACTTTTAGATGTCAAATAGAAAGTGAAATTTCCCTCTTTGTTCTTTTCGCTCTTGTTTTCCAATTAGCAGTGAGATGATGGAATCACAAACGTGGTCTTCCTTTAAGTTTCCCTTTTGATTAATCACTATAAATGGATCTAGAAATCAATGTTATGGTGTGTTTGTTTCTCTGAAAATCTCCTGATAAAGGAAAATATTATTCATGAAAATCACTTTTAAGAAAAATAGTCAATTTTCATTTATTTGGTAATTTATGAGTAGTGATTTCCATTTTTGTCAAACGGGAAATCATTTTCTCATTATCTAAGCTTGTTTCTAGTCTAAAGAAAACATTTGCTATCATCCAAATACTGGAAAGTTGATAAACAATTTTCCACGAATAGTTCTCTTTCAAATTAAAGATTTAACATGTGGCAAAAAAAGGTTAGAGGTTCAATTGACGTCAAGAGAATATCTCCGTGAGAGTGTGCTTGATACTATATAAGAGTTCAGACCGTTTTTAAAAAATTCCGCTTGCCCAAGATTAAATTTTGTTCCCTGCATGATAACTAGGTAAGAATGGTAGTAATTTTTACATCATGTTGCTAAACATTGCAACTAAAAGCCTATTGCTCCAATTATTGATTGTAATTTATGAACGATGATCGTGAATTATGATTGTGACTAAAAGGAAAGGCAATAAGTTTTCAAAGGGCAAATTGATAGATAAACCGGTTTTTTTTCGAACGGTAATTATGATTTATGATATGACAAATATGTTACTATATAAGGAAAGTAACTTAAGCAAGAGAAAGGTTTAATACAAACCAGAAAGGCGTAGTACGGAGAAAATTTCTTTACAAAATTGAAAGCTCCGTTCAAAACATTACTTACAACAAGATGAGAAATATTACCACTTAAGGAACGTATTAGCAGCAATTAATGAACAAATTTATTGGATGGCTAGTTTGTAGAGATAGACTATCGACAATAGAGATCATAGCACGATGGATGACCTCAATTGATATCCAATGTAACTTTTGCAACGTTGGTATAGAAAACATAACTCATTTATTCTTCTAGTGTGAATGGACAAGCAGCATTTGGGATTAGGTGGTCTTTAGGACGATGGAATGAGGAACTTCAGTGGATGATTAGGGCAACAAAGGGCAAAAATTTGGTGGTGAGACTCCTCAAAGTGTCTTTGTTAGCAACCATATATTGCATTAGGATGGAGCGCAACCATAGATGGTTTCAAAACAAATCAACTAACATCCATATTATTTTAGCCAAGATACATAAAAATTTTCCCTGTCAAATGTTGTATTAACATCCATCTTTTTTAATTATTAGATCTATTTGTAAAGCCAGGGGATGCCCCTGAGCTATTGTACTTCATTTGCTCTATAATACTTACATATTAAACAATATATATATATATATATATATATATGATGAAGAATTCTACTGTTCTAGGAAAAAAAGTTAATTTACGAAAATGAATCTTTTCTTAAGAACTGAAAGAAAGACTTTAGCACGTAACTTGATAGACTTCCACAAGTAACTTGATCTTTATAATAGGATAAATTCTTACTACTTTAGCACTAAAATGGTCATTTATGTAATGAAAAGTTATCTTACGAAGTTGAACAAAAAATTAACGGACTACATTAGTTAAGGACGATACAATTAGGAATTTTTAGTACTGAAAGATCAAGAAGTTAATTTACGAAGTCGAAAGTTATCTCATGAACCAAATTGAAGAATTACGTACATTACTTGTTGTTTACAATATGATAAGAAATATTACTAGTTTATAGATAAAATCACAATTTACGAATTTAAAGATTATTTTACGAAACCAAAGAAAAGGAAAGCTTATGGGTCTCATTAAAAGTTCACGGTACAATGATAAAATATAATACTTACGCTTTTTATTGGGTATATAACATACAAAGTAATTTACTACTTTACAAAGAACTCTATTTTTGTTTGTTAACTACCTAATTTATCATAGCTTTCTTTTGGCATTTCTGATCATTACTAATAGTAATTTGCCCGTTCAGTAACCTTTCATAACTTTACTTGGGACGAGGTCTTTTGGCCTATGGCTCGTAATTTCCACAAAATACAGTGATATACTTAAGATAGTAGTGAAACTTCTTTATCTCCTATAGTTAGTAAAACACACAACTGAGCCAAATTCTCCTTTACAATCCGTGAATTTCTATGAGTAAGTAATTTTCCTTCATTGTCTTGATTGTCCTCGATTGAAAGTAAGTTTGATCACTTTGCATCAGTCACTTTTCTTTAATGTCCGTAAATTGCGAGACAACCAATTTTGCAAATAACCGGTTTCACTTTTGGAAGCAAATCCAACCAACACCTTTTTATCTCTTTCTATAAATATTGAAAAAGTCAACCTATTACATTAATACAAATTTAGTCATAGGCCTTCTAATTGATCAATTTAATTATAAACATTTTACATTTGTGCCAATTAAATCCATTAGTCCAATTTTAGCTGAAAATTGACAATACGAATGCGGCTGTCATACGTGTTACGTAGCATGGCCAATTTAATTTTTAAAATCTTTTTCTCAATTTTTTATTTTCTCTTTTCCTTTTCTTTTTCTTTTTTCCTTTTGTTTCCTTTTTTTTTCCCCAGTTGAGGGCCAACAACCCTCACCTGGTCTAGGCGAGAGGGTGTTGCGGCCCTCGCTCGTGGTCAGCAAGAGCTATGATGCCCTTGTCTAGACCAAGCGAGTGACGCTAGCCCTTGCCGACCCACAATTGGGGAAAAAAAAGAAGAGAAAGAAAGAAAGGAAAGGAAAGGAAAGAAGAAAAGAAAGAAAAAGGAAAATAAAAATTCATAATTTTTTATAATAAGTGCCGATCATGTCACGTAGGATGGCTAACACCCAGGTCAACGATCTCTTATAAAAATTAAACGGAGGGACTCAATTGACATAAACACGAAAGATTTAGGATTTAATCAATTCAATTGAAAGACTTTCTTTGTCTTGAATTGGTATAAATACAATAGATTTATAATATTTTTAATACTTTTCCCATCACATTAGATGTGGGACCAATCCAATAAAATCCATTATGAGACACAAGAAATTCCCAAAAATTACGCATTTCACCATACAATCAAACTATCTAAGCACACCTAATCCATTCATGTGCAAAAGGAACCTTAAGTTACAACCAAAATCAGATAGAACGGCCGATTTCTGGCCAAAGAATCGATTAGAAAAACGATGTCAACCTGTCAGGATACGATTGCCTCCACCTAAATTTCATTGTTGAATTCAATTGTTGTGGTGATAAATTCAAGACCGGTTGACTCATGCAGCACGTGCGACCCTGCTCTGTTTTTCTGCTCCCGAAGATTAGCTCCCGCCTAATGTTCTCAGCACAGAAGTTAGAAGAAGAAACACAGATCAGTCGGAGACTCCACTGACACAAAAGATCGATCGCCGACCGGAGGTTCGAGGCCTTGGCAAATCCCCATCTAACTACCTTGGACGTTGCGCTGGATGATGTTTCTGTTCAGGTTGTTGGTTGCGTTGCTTGTTTGGTCGTTCCTCTCCAGGCAGCGATTTGCCATTTATTTCCTCGCGAACTTCACTTTAACCATCATCGGTATCCTCATCTCTCTCTCTCTCTCACAATCCCACACTCACTCCACTAGTTCTCACTCCAGATTGGCAATGCCACCTCTTCCTCCCTCGCTCGTCCTGTTTCTTCTCACTGCCGCTGCTGCCGTCGCTTCTCTCGCCTCCTACTCTGTCATCGTCAAGAACCTGCCCAGGTACTCCGGCGACCTGCTTGAAACCAGGTGAGCTGCGGATCGCGGGTTGCTTCTTGTTTTCGCTCTTTTTTCTCTTTTTCCATGAATGGTGAAACGATGAGTTCGCTGCGGTGGGGTTAGTGCGTGTGTAGGTTTGTGGGAGTAAGTGAGGACGAGGTAGTGCAGCTCTTTTACTCCTTCGTGGAGTCGAATAGGAACCCTTCTCAAGACCCTCTTCTTCTTTGGATCGACGGTGGCCCTGGCTGCTCCAGCCTGGCCGGCTTCTTCTTCGAGAATGGTACTCTCTCCCTCCCTCCCTCTCTAAATGAACCATACTCGAAATTGTTCTCGCAATTCAACACTTTACTTGTCTTCGAAATACTGTATTTAATAAATGGTTAAAATCACCAAAAAAAAAAAAAAATCAATACATTTATTACAAATTAAGGGAGAATTACCAAAAAAATTTTAAACCTATTGCAATTGTGTCAATTCAGTTCTAATTTTTTTTTTTTATCAATTTAGTCCTAAACATTTTATAATTATGCAAATTC
The DNA here is from genome assembly GCA_014182715.1 of Eucalyptus cloeziana. NCBI lineage: Eukaryota > Viridiplantae > Streptophyta > Magnoliopsida > Myrtales > Myrtaceae > Eucalyptus > Eucalyptus cloeziana. Next base: position 41,415,208 of record CM024641.1, on the reverse strand, counting down.
AGTCCATTTGGCCAAATTACAAGCAATGGCGCCTGACGTGGGACATGCTAGCCATCCAAAGAAACGCCGACGTGGCATTTTTTAATATATTTTTTTGAATTTTTAAATATTTATTTGAATTTTTTTCTTTTTTTTTTTATTTTTTTTTCCCCATCTTCCCCCTCCCCGGCCGATTGGTGAGGTTAGCCTCACCCGCTTAATGGCAAGGCTCACCCCCGCCGACCACTAGCAAGGGCGAGGCCTTGCCGATCTAGTAGGGCCTTGCCTAGCCATGTCGAGGGTCGACCTCGCCAGTGGCCGGTGAGCTCCTTGCTAGATTTGGCAACGGCAGCCTTGCCAGCCACTAGCGAGGTCGACCCTTGCCTTGGTTGGGCGAGGCCAAGCCTCGCTAGATCCTAGCGGCGAGGCCTGTCGGCGACCCGGTGGAGTGCATCGAGCAAATGGCGACAGAGAGCACAATGGTCATCTTCAGCGTCAACACCTATTGCATGTGCCACGCCGTCAAGAGCCTCTTCTATGGCATGGGCGTCAACCCCACCGTCAAGAGCCTCTTCTACGACATGGGCGTCAACCCCACCATCCACGAGCTCGACCATGAGCCTTGAGGGAAGGAGCTTGAGAAGGGCCTTGCCTTGGCTAGGCGAGCCCTCGCCCTCGCCGGCCCTCGCCTCCGGCCAAGGGAAGGGGAAGATGGGGAAAAAAAATAATTCAAAAATTCAAAAAAATATTTTAAAAATGCGACGTCAGCGTTCGCTGGACGGCCGGCGGCATCCATGTCAACGCTAGCGGCCAATTTTGGCTAGATGGACTGAATTGACATAATTATAAAAGGTTTAGGACTGAATTAGCAAAAAAAAAAAAAGGTTTATAACTGAATTGTATAGGTTTATGACTTTTTTGATAATTTTCTCAACAAATTAATTTTATACTGAAACTCACGACCGATACACCCGTGATAAAATTATCATTCGTTAGTTTCTAGAAAATTTTACTGTTAAATTACTAAATTGGATGATATGTGGCGGTTGACAGATGTATCAGTTTAGGATTTTGCCCTCACGTGTACCAGTTTATGGTTTTTAGCGGTATGAATCTAGTTTAATAGAAACTAACAAATGGTAAATTTATCACAAATGTATCAATTTAGGGTTTTTAATAGTCAAAAAATAAATTTACGGTAAATTTATCATAGATGTACTAGTTTAAAGTTTTTCGTGGTAAACAAAAGGGAAAATGTCATGATGTGTGAGGTCATGAAAGCCTTAGATGTGCTAGAAAAGCTTGCAACAAATAGAGCAACACACACAAGGAAAACGAAAACTTAAAAGAGAGAATCCTGCCTTACGATATGAATGTACATTAATTTACATTAATGCTCCATTTATTTCAACAAAAATTAATGATCCAAAAATCATTTTCTTAAAAAACAAATCTCTCGTATCACTTGAAATAATTAATTAATGAAAAATATATGTCAACAACAATTTATATTTAAACATTTTCGTGGATAATAAAAATATTTTTCTTTTTACATATTTTTGTAAGCGATACATATATATTTTTCTAAATAAAAAATTATCCAAATTATTTATGGCCCGCAAAACAATCCGAGCTTAAAGTTACCTCTATTGTCAGCGATCGTGTCTTGGAAACCATGTGAGCCTCACTAATTAGCTTTAAATACCGGGAAAGGTATACAACCATTAGTTGGTGGCCAAAAAGAAACAAAAAAAAAAAAGAAGGAAAACAGTGAATATTTTACTGTTCTGACAAAAAAAAAAGAATATTTTACTATGAAAGAAACGAACAGCGTATTTAAAAATGGTTTTGTACATTAACGTATTTGGTATAATTGACTAAGGATGTGTTTAGTTGAACTTCTGGGAAAAGCATTTGGGAAAATGGTTAAAATAGCTTTGCAAAATATAAATTGTGTTTGATAAATCATAATCTAAAAGTCATTTGCGAAAAACCTTTAAGCAAAATAGTGTTTGGAAAATTTTACATTTATAAAGGACTTTTGTGATTAAAAAAAGAAAAAAATATAGTTGGTTGGCAAAGGGCGGATGGCCGTCGGCGATCGAAATCTAACGACGACAGTGGCCGACGTCTTAGGTTAAAGACCTCAAGCGGTTGTTGGAGACTATCAACAAGAGCCGCCGGGGTCAATGAGGGTCGTGCAACCTAGGTGAAGGCCACCAAAGGTCGTGTGACCTTAGCGAAGGCCGCCCGGTCGCACATTGCCAAGATCGCATTGTCAAACTCATAACCACGACATATTCTCCTCCTCTTCCACCATCATCTTCTCCTCCATCTTCTTCTCCACCATCTCTCTTCTTGAGGACCATGAAGAAGCGAAGCCCTGGTGGTCCAAGACCTCTTCACCGCCCACAACCGGTACCCCAAGGCCGCCGCCCTCGACCTCTCCCTCTGCCCCCACGTCACCGCTGCCCCTCTCGCCATCGTTGCCGCCGCCCGTGGGACTCCCTCTGCTCCATCGACCTCTCCAAGTGTGGCAAGCTTGTTGGGTTACGGCGACTCAAGCGACCTCCACGGGTAGTCAGGCAACCCCCCATGAGTCGCGATGACCTAGAAGGCGACCCCTGCCGATCACCATGCCACGCGACCACGACAAGGGAGCCATCAATCTAAGTTGGGCAACCCCCCCGAATCGCAATGGCCCAAATTTGGGTTGCCGCGACTCAGATTTGAGATCTGAGTCGTGACGACCAAGAAGGTGACCCACAAAGGTTGCATGACCCTCCAATGATGGTCGCTGCAACCTACCAACATCTCTCGAGCCGCCACTAGCCCCTTGCAGCTCGAGGAAGATGAACAGTGTCATGAAACGAGTGTAATAATGGAAAAACAAAAAAGTTGGTGAGGACAATTTCGAAGAATAAAAAAAAGATTGTACAATACCATAGGGCATGCCAAGAAAGCTGAAAAGCCCAAGGCAGCCTCCCACCTGCCTTGGGCTTTCAGCCTTCTAAATAATGCTCACTTTTCCTCAAAGAGGTTTGCAAAATACTTGCCAAGTACCCAATATTTGGCCCAAAGGGCTTTGGGTGTCTAAAGTCCTTTGCAAATGCAACTCCCAAACGCGCCCTAAGTATTTGAAAACCCTAAAACACCAACACAGTCTTTGAGTCTAAAATTAATGTAAACCAAGAATTTGATGAGTTGGCGGAATACATGAGAAGTTTAATGATTTGTTTGTGATTGGATGTATGCACTTAGGCATGTGTACCATTAAGTTGTATATCGCCAGACACGCCATTTACTATATTTGCTTGATCCATCCCATTTCATAAGCATATGGCTTTAACGCGACATATGAATTTAAATCCATCTAAATCACAGCAGTGCATGGAATTCAATTGGTTTTAATGATTTTAACGTAATTTGACTTAGATGCTCGGTGCTGATGTTATTTTTACGAGAAAACTCTGTCTATGCTATTTCTACTTGACCATGTAATTTGGTTGTGCTTAAGGAAGAAACCACCAAAATTCAGGCAACACTATCTTTTCTCGGACAGCAACCTAGACACAGTTGAAAGGTTGGTAGAGAAGAGCAGGGTATGTCCTTCAGCTTTTTCTTCAGTTTCTTCTCAATTGAAAAGAGAGTAAGAAATTAAGCGGGCTCATGCGCGCACGCGCGAGTGCTACATGCCGTCATACATGAGAATATCGGAATAAACAAGCATACTCTCAAAGTAACCAAATAATTGGGGCACTTTTCGACACATTTCCTTTGCAGGTACACCGAGAAGTACATTAAGGATGATTATAGCATGATGTTCGTGACAGTCAAGGGGTAAGAATAAACACCCCCCACTACTCAAATCTTCCTATGTCATATATCCTACACATGAAGCATTCAAATATAAACTTAATTGACTTCTCGGGGTGTATCATAGAGGGAGCAGGTCAAGGAGTGTTTTAGACTTGTGGAAAGATGGATGGCTTACTACCCCGTGTAAAAGGAATGTTAATCTAAGGAGACACTCTGTGTTCAACAGCATTAGCAATCACGCTTTTCTCATGGACCATTTTCTAACGGGATAAATGTAGCTCCTTTCATCTATTAGAGGAAAACAAACCGCTATGATGAATGATATGGCAAGCAATTGTCGGGACAGATTTTTGCTTTCTTTGCCGCAACATGACGCTAAGTAAGCTGAACAAATGGAGTACATGCCACACGCAGCACTTGAAAAGAAAGCTCCATGCTACTGCAAAAACCATTTCTGACATTGCTGTTGACTCTACGAGGAGGAACAGATGCGACTCCTAGGTTTGCAACTTCAATATGCAACAAAAGTCCTAAAACGTAAATTATGAGAAGTTTTGATGCACTATCAGAAACAAAGCCATCTGAATATCCATTCCCAGAACCAGACTGACTTCAGTTAATCCTGCAACTGGATATACGAAGTCACACCAATTTCTCCAAGTGAGGTCATTGCAAATTTGCAAGCAAACCAGTAATAGAGATCGTGAACCCATTACCACATACCCAATAGGATTTGCTGGTAATTTTAACACACTAAGCCAAAAGAACCATCTGCACGTAGACACATGCATAGAGCCAGAGTGCATATGATGCAAGGATATACCGACTTCCAAAAAAGAAAAAGAAAAGGAGAGATCCAGTATATTTATATACACTTCTGTACAACAAGGGTAAGGAATAGGAAAGGAAATTTTCCACTTTTATTTTCAAAATGCCGGCCAACACAACCAGCAATTTGATACAGAAAAACCTACCCTAATGTCTATCGAAAACAAGAAGCCAACTGAAGTTAATGTTACTTACCTTCAAAAGAGCAACCATGTTAAAGTGTAATTTCTACTTTGTGAATTATTACCATAAGCATATAGAACATAAAAGAGATTTGGCATACAGATATACATAGCCATACGTATAATACAATAGGATACTACACCGTTAAGAAGTGTTCATCTATCCGACTTTAGTGAGCTTAAGAAATCCATAATGTATGTGCACTAAAAGGCACTGGGTGTTCTAGACTTTCACGGCCAAATCATCAACTCAGTTAGGCACTCTGAGGAAAAAGGTCTCAGTAAAGAAATCTCACATACTTAAGTCAAGTCAGTCTCACCGACAAGACAAAACAGATGGAGGAATAGAATATTTAAGACTTGCATGACAATGTAGGCCATTGATATACATTCAAAAGCCAATAACATGGTTATAGCTGAGATAACATTGAATTCGAGCAAGCCACACCTACAGTGATTGCGAACTTGACAATGAACACAAGAAAAGTCAAACATTTTGTATCACCAATGGTAGGACTCATCAGCAAAAAGAAGAAGCCCTTCCTGGTCTTTTAAATGCCCTCAAAGTAAGGATATAAAGTGGAAAGGCAATCCTACATCACAAAGAGACTTCCCTGACAAACAGATGCTAATGCAGAAAAACAGGAATGGTGATATCTCTTGAAGTGATATTTAGACAATTTCCAATCTGATCCTTAGGGCGTCATACCTACATTTAGTTCGTCCAATGGCATCAATAGGTACATAGTCGATATAATATGCTTCAGAAGTTTCATATCAAAACAAGTATTACATCTCACAGAAAGGGAAACTCAAAAGCCAAGCGCAGACAGGTGAACTAACCATAAGTAGAAAAGATGTTTAGGGCTCACCCATCTTAATGAAAAAGATCTGCTATGGTAGCCCTTTCATAGCAGAGCTTACATCAGTACTTGTTTTAGAAGAGGAACCATTGAATCCAGAACATTAATATTTTCAAAAGTGGAAAGGCGCAATGTCTGAGACAATATAGAGTAAAAACACCTCAAGCTTCAGTATATATGCAGGCATTATCTATAATACAGAACAACATAATAAAACATTACTGTAATCGACAATTATATGCATTACTTTTCACTTTGAATATTGCAAAAGAACCACACCTTATTCTCTCGAATTTTTTGTGCTATTAACCACCAAAATAGGACATTTTAAATTATGTTCTACAGTTCTTTGCCCCTCCCTGGCTTCATCACTCAATCGTCATCAAATAATTATTACTCAGGAAGTCAAGATGCACCCAAACATGAGAAACTTCACTGCCAGTCATCTTACAGTTAAAACACCTACTCAAGAAGAGCATTCTGTGTACGAAAAAACAGAGAAAACAAATCAACTCCTGGAGGGAAAAGAGGAACAAACAATGATATCATCTTATTGAGATGCTTCAGCACAAATAAATTAGTCTAGTGCATTCACTTGTTTCAGCAGCCCTAAGCAAGGGATTTTTCTTGAAAGATTTGGGAACTTGGATGCCATCCTTATCACTCCTCAAGAAGAAGAAAGTAAAATGAAATAGGTACCCGGCAAAGGTTACGATCAAGTGAGATTGTTATAACAGCAAATCTAGAGAAACTCCACATTGACCTTGGCCCTCAGCCAGATGGAGAAAGCAGAATGTACCTTAACCCTCAAATATCACTGATACATACAGAGTACGGATTAGGATGTATCAATAGATTGAAGACAATATACATAGAAAAATCCTTCCAAATGGGTCATCCTAGACATATCTCCTTATCGCAAATAAAAAACATTGCATCACATATATCATGGCCATCAACAGGAGAGAAGAAAAAACCATCATCACCGGAGGCACTAGCAGGCTTCAAGCCACATATATTACATTACGTTGAAGCATGGAAAGGAAACTTGCAGATTTACAAGATCAGAAATATCGACAAGGAAAGAGATTTGCATCAAATGGGAGCTAATGTCTCGATAAATTCATAAGCATCAAGCCACCCATATTGTAATGAGCCATACCCTTTAGATTGATCAGCTGGCATCTCATAAAGCTTCCTGAAAGTCTTGTCACCAACATTATATGTCAAGATTTTACCTGGCAAATGAACTAACAGTGATGACTCCTCGTTGTTCCCTTCTCTGACCAGATGAAGCATAACGATCGCATAGTAATTCATATAGACCGGATCCATGTAATCGCGCACCACCTCTGGGAAAGCACTCACGATAGAATCAAGTTCCACATGGTATTTAACAAACCACCCAGAATAATCCTTTTCCAACTCAAAAATCTTAAATTGAGCAGTCCGTGACCCATAAATCTCAAAAAAATGCAAATGCCCACGAGACTCCCCAAAATACCTGAACCTCCTACACCCCCGATTCTCCGAAATGGGAAGCCCTGGCATCGTCCTAAACTGCTCTTTCTCGACATCGAAGCATAGGGAAGCCCCCGTTGGGCTAATCCAATGAACCCCGCCATTCCAAAAGACGCCATCGTCGAACACCATATCGAACGGAGCGACGAAAGGAGACCCAGAAAGCCTCCATCCGCGGTCGCGAGACGAGTAAATCTCAATTTGATAATAGTACGCCGATTCGACGGTGCTTCGAACGCAAACGACGTCATAGTAGGACGATTTAGAAGGGTCGAAGACCAAACTCACTCCATAAACAGTAGTCGCGCAGGAGGAAGCACCCCCGAGCTGGGGAAGCATCGCGAACCGCCCCGTCGTCGGATTAAAGACGTAGTAATTACGCCTACACCCGATCTTACGGAAGCTGCAGCACAGGAGCAGCCCGCCGCAGGACTGCAGGATCTTCAGACCCGCGGGGTCGGGGGCGAAATCGAGGCACTTGAACGGGAACCCAGATAAGGGATCATCGCCGCCGCCCCCCAGCGGCAGGAACTGGTGGTCTGAGGGGGTGCGGCGGAGCACGACGCCGGAGGCCCCGGAGCCGGCGTGGAGGCGGGCGTGGCGGCGGGAGAAGCGGGGGCCGGAGATGATGGAGAGCCAGAGCTTGGAGACGCACTTGAAGCGGAGGAGGGAGCGGGCAGGGAGGAGGAGGAGGATCTCGGAGATGAGGTCCTCGTTGGCCGCGATGATCTCAGCGGCCGAATAGCCCTGCAGCTTCATTTCGAGAAAAGTGGTCGAAGGCGCTTGCAGAGAGAAGGGAGAGAGAGGGAGAGGAGGGGAGGGGAAGGAAGAGTAAAGAGCATTCACTGGGAAAGAAGCAGAAGAGAAAAGTGCGCATAGCGGAAGGATTTGCCGTCACGGGAAACCGCTGGCGGTCGCTGCCGGCGGGCCCCACTGTTGAGTGCACGGGGAGCACGATGGAATGGTGAATGGTGATGGTGGCTGGCTCGTCGTGGGCGACGCGGATATATCTTTTGAAATTCGAAACGAGTCTATGGAAATCGAGTGCCAAGTTGCCAAACAGCGCGCCAAATTCCAGCCGATTTTTGCCTCTCTTTTCTTCTTTCCCTCCCTTTTCTCGAAGATTTTGTTTAAGGCACTTGTCAAGCCATCCAATAAAAAAAAAATTAGGGTGCTCTATATTTAAAGTTTGGGATAATTACACAAATAATTTATAAATTTTGGTAAGTGCGCATTATAGTCCCTCAATTTTTAATTTGTTATGTATAATCCATGTGTCACGGGTTGGTCGAACACGATCAATCAAACACCGTGCGGCCTTAGGATTTGTGATCCCAAGTCGGCCTTCTTACTCACGCGTACGAGCACAAGGGTCGCAGCACAAAGGAGCAAGTGTATTCACTATGAACAAGCTGGTTACAATGAGGGGGAGGGACCCTTATTTATACAAGTTCAGGTCGTTTCTCAACCGTTGATCGTCCCTCTGATCCAACAGTAAAGTTTGAATCCGTATCATCATTACAAGGCTACACAGCAGGGCACTTAATGGCTGTAGCCCTTGGGAAGCCCATGGGCGTGTGTCAGAAATAAGATCAAGGTAGCAGGCCGCCTAACACGAGAGTAGCTAAACGGTCACAGGCTGCATGTGGGCTGGTCGAACATTGCTCACGGTTCATCCATGGGCCTTTGTTTGAATCGCGCAGGCGCTGACTGTGCGCGAATCGTAGATCATTCATGGATCGATCGTGGGTTGTTCTTGGACAAGCCCTTGTGCATGACACGACCTTATCACGGACGGTCTTGGATCATGCTTTGTCCGTAGGCCGTGTCATTCTCCCCCACATAATCAGGCGGCACTCTCATCGCGTCTGAGGTGTGGAAGGCTTCGATGTGTTTCTTGAACTGCCATAGAGCCTCGGAGGGTTCCCAACTCGCTTCACTCTCAAGAAGGTCCTTCCATTAGATGAGGTACTCCTTCTTTGGCACACAATATCTCTTCCATATGATCCAGTTTGCCATGATGCATTCAACATCCCGATCATGCAAGGTTTTCGCTTTAAGGGGCGCTCATTGTGATTTGCCTCGATCTAGATTGTCCTCATTCGCATGGAAAGGTTTCAACATGCTCACATGGAACACAGGTGTAACTTGAGCTTGGCCGATAAGTCCAGCTTGTATGCCACCTTCCCGATCCGCTGCAACAATCGGAAGGGGCTTTCATAGAGACGGATCAGCCCTTTGTGTACGTCTTGGTATCGAAGGACTAGGTGTAGTTTGGCCAACACCAAGTCCCCGACCTGAAATTCCACATGCCGTTGCTTCTTGTCAGCCCACTTCTTGGTGCACTTCGCAGTTTTATTAAGGCATGCCCACACCAAGTCCGCATGCTCATCCCATTCCTTAGTGAAGTTGTACATAGAGGGGCTGCTTCCTCGATACCCCGAGGTGATCACGCTTGGTGTAAGCGGTTGTTGCCCGGTCACGATCTCGAACGGGCTCTGGTTTGTTGACTCACTTCGCTACAAGTTGCAGAAAAATTGGGCCACGTCGATCAGCCGTGCCCAATTCACTTGCGTGTTGCTCATGTAGTGCCGGAGGTAGATTTCTAGAAGTGCATTCATCCACTTCGTCTATCTATTGGTTTGGGGATTAATGCCCGTAGAGAAGTTGAGGTTCATTCCTAGCAATTTGAAGAGCTCGGTCCAGAATCGCTTAGTGAATCGAGGATTGCGATCGCTTACGATCATGTGTGAAACGCCCAATACTTGACAACATGCTTGAGGAATAGCTTGCCTACTTCCTCGGCTAGGCAATCCTTCGTGGCTTGCACAAATGTTGTGTACTTAAAGAAGCGATCCACCACAACCATGAGGGTCCGACATCCTTCGGACTTCGGCAAGTTGATGATGAAGTCCATGGAGACATTCTCCCATGGGCATTCCGGGATAGGCAACGGTTTGAGGAGCCCCGCCGGTGATCGTTGCTCTATCTTGTCTTGTTGTCACACAAGACACATCCGCACGTAGGCTTCAATGTCGTCTCGCACGTGCGGCTAATAGTATTGATCCTCGACGAGTGCCATGGTGCAGTGGATTCCCAATGACCTACCCATTTGGAGTCATGGCACTCGTGCATCACCTCCTTCTGGAGTTTCCCGTAAAACGACACATATAGTTGTTGTCCCTTGGTGTAGAGGAGATCATCCTCGTACCAAAACCGCCTCGTCTTGCCCTCTTGGGCGTATTGAAGGAAGGCTTGGGTTGTTTGATCATGCCTCAGCCCTTCCTTGATACGGTTAATCCACGGCCAGTTAGGTCGACTCACTATGTTGGCCAATTCGAGCCTCCTGCTTAAGGCATCGACCACGGCATTGGATTTTCCAAGCTTGTATGTACTCTAACACATAAACAAACTTAGACAGGAAGTCTTGCCACCGAGTTTGCTTCGGGCTGAACTTCTTCTAAGTTTGGAAGTAGCTCGTGGCCACATTGTCGGTCCTCACAATGAATTGCGATCCCAAGAAATAGTGCCTCCACGTACGAAGGCAATGCACCACCATAGTCATTTCCTTCTCTTGGACTGTGTATCGTCGCTCGGTATCGTTTAGTTTTCAAGACTCGAAGGGAACCGAATTCCCTTCTTGCATCAAGACACCATCGATAGCAAAATTAGAAGCATCGGTTTCTACCTCATATGGCTTGGTGTGGTCGGGCAGTACAAGCACTAGCTCTTCGGTCGTGGCTTGCTTCAACCGATTAAACGCCTTTTTGCACTGATTCATTCACTCCCACGGCCTTTCTTTCTTCAGCATATCCGTGAGTGGCACGGTGAGGCTCAAATATCCTTGGATGAAGCGTTGATAATAGTTCATGAGACCAAGGAAGGATCTCAATTCTATCACCTTGGTTGATGGTTCCCATTCAACTATGACACGGATTTTGGTTGCGTCCATCCGCACTTGTCCACCCCCAACGATGTGCCCAAGGAAGGGGACTTCCTTTTGCACAAAAGCGCATTTCTCACATTTCACGTACAAATCATTTTCCCGAAGAAGCTGGAAAGTTGTCTCAAATGCTTGACGTGTTCCTCGAGCGTCCGACTATACATGATGATGACGTCAAGGTAAACCATAATGAACTGATCAAGGAATGGATGTAGTATCTTGTTCATGAGTGTGCAAAATGTAGCCAGCGCGTTGGTCAAGCCAAAAGGAATAATGAAGAACTCGTATGATTCGTAGAGGGTCACGCATGTGGTTTTTGGCTCATCCCTTTCGGCAATCCGAACTTGGTAGTATCCCGATTGAAGATCAAGCTTGGAGAACCATCAGGCTTCCTCGAGCTGATTGAACAAATCCGCAATGAGCGGGATCGGGTACTTGTTCTTAACAATGAGCTTGTTCAACACTCGATAGTCTATGCACATACGAAGGGATTTGTCATACTTCTTTTGGAACAAAACTGGAGCACCGAACGGAGCCTTGGATGGCCGAATATACCCTGTGTTGAGCAATTCTTTGAGTTGTTTCTTTAGCTCTTCCAACTTAGGTGGGGCCAAGCAATAAGGTGTCATGGCTGGCGGTCAAGCATTGGGCACAAGCTCTATCTAGTGGTCCACTTCTCTCTGAGGAGGCAGCTTCTTGGGCAACTCGGGCAGCATCACATCTTGGAAGGCATCGAGGATTCGGGCCTCCTCTCTCGGTACCTCACTTTCTTCCATGCCCTCCTCCTTCAACACTGCCAAGAGGGTCTCCTCGCCTTTCTTTAGCCAATTTGTTAGCTGCATGGCCAATAGCATCTTCCTATCGCTTCCCGACTCACGGTAGATCGAGACCATGCATTGGCCCCCCCTTATCTAGGATATATATGCAATCTGCAAAGGGCATAACGCTCGCATTGATCCGATCAAGGAATCCTAAGCCAAGCACAAAATCATAGTTGTTGAGGGGGATTACCTCAATATCCTCTTTGCTGATCCATGGACTAAGGTGCAACTCCACGTCCCTAGCCATGCCGCTAGTCGGGACTTCTTTGGAGTTCACCATTTTGAGCCAACTAGTGTTACTCGTCTCGATCAGAAGATTTTTAGCTTCTTCGCGGCCTCTTTGAATATGAAGAGATCGAACACCCCGATATCCATGAGTGCACTCATCATGGTACCACCGATCTTTACATCTACGATCATCATCCCTTTAGGTTCCTTGGCCTTCTTGGCCTTGATCGACCTAAGGATCCACAATGATCTCAACCACACCTCCTCTCGCAACTCATTCTCCTTGCACAACGCTGCCAACTTTCCTCTTTTCGAGCAATCTCGGGCCATATAGGGACCATCACAAAAGAAGCACCTATAGGTGCGTACCTTGTGAAGATATCCTCCATGGCTCGACTCAGGTTGTATCACAACCCTGACTCCATTCCCAGGGTCACGTGCATCACCGTCTCATTTCTTTTTATTTTTTTCATTAAGCACATACGGAAGCGTACATACTGAAAGTGCTAGTATAAAAACCTAGAGGGGGGTGAATAGGTGTGAAGACAATTTTCGCAAAGAGTAGTAAGAATATTTTGCTTTTGAAACTGAGTTTGATGATCAGCAGACTTTAAAAGAGTTTAGACTTTAACTACAAAGTTGAAGTACAAATAAAGTAAAGGAGTTTAAGGATGAGAAAAGGAACACAGAAATTAGAGTGGTTTGGCTTATATCAAGCTTATGTTTACTCTCCCACAATGATAGCCTTCTAGCTGGTTTCCATTGAGAATCAAAAGAGAATTTACAATCTTATGATCTCGACTTCACGGTGAAGAGTCTATATTGCTCTCACAAAGTCTCTCTTTGAGTCTCTCTATCTTTTGAGTACAAATTTGAGCACAATGTATGGAATAACAAGTAAATGGGAAGTTTCAAACTTTGGAATTCTTCTTTCACACACACCTTCGAACAATTGGAGAGTCCTCCTTAAATACTCCTTCATGCCTTTTCGACCGTTGGCACTTTCCAAAGGAATTCTTCTAATCAACCCGTTGGACAAGATCAATCAAGGAAATCTCGAGCCGTTTGAAGATTGAGATGAAAGTCTGTCAATCCCGTTCGCCCATACAATCAAGATATTGGTTTTCATAAGTAAATTCTTTCCAAATTAACTTGTCATCCGAAAAGATTTGATGTATCTAAATTGATTCCAATAAAGATAATCTTTCTTGTAAGTGATATTTCCATCCAGAAGACCATATATAACCGGTGCGAACCGTACCCTTGAAGAAATAAAGATAATCACGTGTCTAGATAAGTCTTCATTCTTCACTTACGTTTAGTCTGGAATTAGTCAAAATGGGCAGACTTCTGTTGTAAGATAGACTTTGATACAAAAGTCTGGCAATCTTCAAAATATAACTTGGATAAGTTTTGTCAGCTTCAAAACAACATAGGAGTTTTATCTAATAATCTCCCCCTTTTTGATGGTGACAAAACTTTTCTGCAGATTTAAAGAACTATATCTTGCAAAACAATACTTTAGCAGTATATGATAACTTAAAAAACAAATTGAGGATCTGGATAATCTCGATTCTGCAACCATAGAAAACTCGTTAATCTTGAAAATCTAAACAAGATTCAATCGTCCATATCCATAATCATAATCACAACCACAAAAGATTACTGCAAAATATAAACAAACAAGTTTAGTCCAAACTTCAGTCCAAACAAGTTCAAAGTTCAAAGTTCAAATCTGCAAACAAATAGTTCAAAGTTCAAAGTTCAAATTTGCTCATGTTCTCCCCCTTTTTGTCAACAACAAAAAGAAAGAGAAGTTCAAAAAAGATATAATGGAAAAGATGAAATCAATCAGGTTTGTTTGGGGGCTCGAATTAGTCAGAAATCCTCAAGTGACTGCACTACCTCCTCTACTTTGGCTACAGCCTGGGTTGTCTGTTGATTTAAAGTCTCAACTTTAGTGTCAAAAGCTTCTTCTTAAAGACCTTATAGGCTTTGCTTGAAGTCGAATAGCCAATGAAGATTCATTCATCTATTTTTCCTCAAACTTTCCAGATCGTTCATTTGCATTCTTCAGAATAAAACATTTACAGCCAAAGACATGAAAATAGGAAACAATAGGCTTCTTTCCTTTATATACTTCATAAAGAGTTTTCTCTAGGATAGGCTTCAAGAATACTCTGTTGATAATATAGTAAGTAGTAGAAACTCTTTCTACCCAAAATCGAGAGGATATTTTGCTCTATCAAGAGATTTCTGGTCATCTCCTGTAAGGATTTGTTTTTTCTTTCCACAATCCCATTTTGTTCTGGAGTGTGTATGGAGAAGAGAAAACATGTAGAATATCAGATTCATCACAAAATTCCACAAAGTCCTGATTTTTAAAACTCACCTCCATGGTCAATTCGTATGCTCGAAATAGCATAATCACTTTCATTCTGAACCTTCTTGGCTAACTTTGAGCAATAAGAGAAGGTTTCAGATTTGCTTGCCAAAAAGTATACCCAAGTGAAACGAGAGTAATCATCCATAATTATTAGGCAATATTTTTTTCCACCAATACTCTGAGTTCTAGTTGATCCAAAAAGGTCCATATGGAGTAGCTGCGAAACTCGATTAGTTGAAACTTGATTTACAGGTTTAAAGGAACTTCTAACCTGTTTTCCTAAGACACATGGAGTGCATATTTCAGACTTCTGATAAGCTAGATTAGGAAGTCCTCGAACCAGCTTCTTAGAAGAAACTTTAGCAATTTGCTTCATATTAACATGACCAAGCTTCCGATACCACAGACTTGCTTCATCTTGAATAGAAAGAAGGCACTAAGTACTTTCTGGGTTTACGTCCAGAAGGTATATATTGCCATGCCTTTACCTAGTAAAAGATTGAGAGAAGTCTTGACTTGTTTCAGAACAAATGTCTTCTTGGAAGTTTATTTTAAAATCAATATTGCAAAGTTGACTTATGCTTAGTAGATTGTAGTTCAAACCTTCCACCAAGGAAACATTATTGATAGTCAGGCTTCCAATCTTCAAAGTTCTAGATCCTACAATCTTTCCTTTGTTGTTTCCTCCAAAAGAAACTTTTCCTCCATTCAGTCTGACAAGCTTTATAAAGCAGCTTGAGTCTCCTGTCATATGCCTCGAATAGCCACTATCTAAATACTATTTGATCTTCCTTTTGATAGTGACCTGTGATCAAAAGAAAAACTCAAACTTCCTTTGGTACCTAGATTTTCTTGGGTCTAGGAGTGTTAGTATTAAAGACGGTCTTTGCCCAGTCCTTCTAACTGGTCTCCAAACCTTGGGACATTCTTTCTTGAAATACTATGAGCTGTTACACTTTGAACATCTGAGTGCACTTCGGCCAACAGGTTTTACAAAAACTTTTTAAAAATGATTTTTGTAAAATGCCCTTACAGGTCTTTGTTTAATTCTTTCATTTACTTTGGGAAAATCAATTAATCAAATAGTTTTTGAAGTCATACCCAAACCGGATTTGTTAAAGTAAGGTATTTAAGCTGAAAGAATTTTCTCCAGTTTTTCATATCCTTTTGAAAATCTTTCTGTAATACTTGAAATGTCCATTTTCAAAATAGCATTTTCCTTCAAAAGAGAATATGAATTTTCTTTCAAATTATCAAAACTTGTATTCAAACTTTCAAACTATTCTTTCTAAGAAACTTCCTGTTGCGTGAGCTTAGAATTCTCCCTTTTTAGTTCGAAAATCCTTTTAAGAGAGGATTTGAGACTGAGGCAGAGTTCATCTATATATTTAGAAACTTTAACAGGAATTTTTAAGTTACTAACCTCAATTTCTTTGTCTGAGTCTGAATCAGAGTTTGTTTCTGATTCTGAGTTTAATTCTGAATGAGCCATCAAACATATATTGGCATATTCTTCTTCACTTTCCTCACACTTGATGTCACTCCAAGTTTCAGCTTTGAGAGCCTTTTTGTACTTCTCAGTTTTTCCTTTCTTCTTCTTCAACAGTGGATAGTTTGGTTTGATATGCCCATTTCTCTTGCATTCAAAGCATATTACATCTTTACTGGTTTCATTGTCCTCTGTTGGTCTCTTTTGGAAATTCTGTGTGCTCTGCTTTTTCCAATTGAATATTCTTCCCTTTCTATTCAGCTTTATGAATTTCTTAATCATAAGTGCTAGCTCATCATCCATATCATCATCTGAATTTGTATCATCAGAATCAATGTTAGACTTTAAAGCAATTGACTTCTTTTCTTTAGGATCTTCTTCATCATTTATCTGCTCCACTTCGTATGACTGAAGCGTGCCTATCAGTTCGTCAACTTATAAAGGCATGATCCTATGAGTTTCTCTAATTGAAGTCTTCACATGATTATAATCTTTCGAAAGCCCACGCAGTAGTTTGTTGACTTTCATTGGTCCTGTGATTGGTTGACCTTGACAAGTCAGGCAATTCACAATCTCTGTAAAGTGACTAAACATATTAGTAATAGATTCTCCAAGCTTCATTCTGAAGGCTTCATACTCTCCGAGCAGAATGTTTATTTTGGTTTCCTTCACACGGTCAATCCCTTCATAGGTAACATGTAATCTATCACAAACTTCTTTTGTTGTTTCACAAGAAGAAATTCGATTATACTCAGTGGGAGATAAGGCACAGTATAAAGAGTAGATTGCTTTCGCGTCAAGAGCTTGTCTCTTGGTAATTTTAGCTAGTGTTGTTTCGTCAGAATCAATAACTTCTTTCCCTCAGTTTGAAGTTGATGTTGCTTTTGGGTTGATCCATTTTTCTACAACATCCCACTCCAGAGGATTTATGGATTTGAGAAATGCCTCCATCTTGTTCTTCTAAACATTGTACTCCTTTCCATCGAATTAAGGGGGTTTGGTGTTGCTCTGACTTTCAACTAAACATGGAGCCAAAATACTAGCTATAGAGGATCTTTAGCTTAGAAGTAAAACACTTCAAAAATTAAGCACACGGGCTCTGATACCAATTGAAAGTGCTAGTATGAACACTTAGAGGAGGTGAATAGGTGTGAAGACAATTTTCGCAAAGAGCAGTAAGAATATTTTGCTTTTGAAAGTGAGTTCGATGATTAGCAGACTTTAAAAGAGTTTAGACTTTAACTACAAAGTTGAAGTACGAATAAAGTAAAGGAGTTTAAGGATGAGAAAAGGAACACAGAAATTATAGTAGTTTGACTTAGATCAAGCCTACGTCCACTCTCCCACGCTAACAGCCTTCTAGCTGGTTTCCACTAAGAATTTAAAAAGAATTTACAATCTTGTGATCTCGACTTCACGGTGAAGAGTCTGTACTGCTCTTACAAAATCTCTCTGAGTCTCTCTCTCTTTTGAGTACAAATTTGAGCACAGTGTATGGAATAACAAGTAAATGGGAAGTTTCAGACGTTGGCACTTTCCAAAGGAATTCTTCCAATCAACCCGTTGGACATGATCAATCAAGAAGATCTCGAGCCGTTTGAAGATTGAGATGAAAGCCCGTCAATCCTATTCGCCCATATAATCAGAATATTGGTTTCCATAAGTAGATTATTTCCAAATTAACTTGTCATCTGAAAAGATTTGATGTATCTAAATTGATTCCAATAAAGATAATCCTTCTCATAGGTGATATTTTCATCTAGAAGACCATATATAACCTATACGAACCGAACCTTTGAAGAAAGAAAGATAATCACACGTCTAGATAATTCTTCATTCTTCACGTGCGTTCAATTTGGAATTAATCAAAGTGGGCAGACTTCTGTTGTAAGATAGACTTTGACACAAAAGTCTGACAATCTTCAGAATAGAACTTGGATAAGTTTTGTCAACTTCAAAACAACATAGGAGTTTTCTCTAACACAAACAACACTTGGACAATAACAAGTAGTTAGGAAAACAACCATTGACAAACACACAATTACATTAGCTACGTTTACAAGCCTTTTCTCATGGGCCATTATTTTTACAATTACCACATCTTCAAAAGGTTGGGGGTAAACCTTAACTCCTCTAGCGAGATTGCAACTCCCAAAATTGACATGAGACTTCTACACCTTACAAGATTGAAAGGATAAGGGGTGAGTTTTGGGGAAAACTCAGTAAGTAAAACCCCTAATTCTCTACTAGGAGGACAATCTCATCATCAAAATCTAGTAGATGCAAAACTCGCAATGCAATGACGATGGCAGATGATTAGCAAACTTATTGCTACACCTCGACTACATGCAGATGTCCATTGCATTGTCAAGGAACACATCAACACATCATACTTATACATATATCGGCACTCATGCAAATTCATTTAGCGTCGTCCTGGCTTAACCAGGCCCTCTCGGCTCAACCGAGGCATCTAGCTTCAAGCTAGGCATCCTAGCTTAACCAGGGCATCCTAACTCAACCGAGGTATTCTGGCGCTAGCTCACCAAGGCATCCGAGCTCAACCTAGCCATCCTGGCTCAACCAAGGCATCTCGTTCAATGAACGAGGCATCGCCACCAACGTTATGTGGAGACGGACGCTTTTTCCTCTTTAAGTGCACACACAAGTGTATCACACAAGTCAGTTTTTCATCTCTTATCTTAGCCAACATATGCAAGTCCCGTGGGCGTGCTCATTCAAGTGAGTGTACCATGATCCTCAACATCATATTATAAAATATGCCGAGAACGATTCTTGGTTTATGGCTTAGGTCGCATGCTTAGGCCATCGCAACTTGATGTCGATTCCAAATCGAGTGAACCTTGACCTCGTCCCGGGGTGTGAACACAGTCAAACATGCAAACATGAGCAAACACACAAAATAACATTACAACATACACACGGCTTACACGGGTGAGCACACCACTAAGCTCAACAATGTAGACTATCGCCCTAACCAAGAGTTAGAGATTCTACTTACCTGGATGAACCTTAAACTAAAGCTCGAACTTCACAAGATGGATAGGTTGCCTTGAAGGCCGAAAGAGAGAGAGAGCATGAGGAGGGAGGAGGGGCGTTCTAAGAGAAGGAGGGTGGAGAAAATGTGAGCAAAGTGAGGAAAATGGGAAGTGCTCCTCCTATTTATAACCCTTGGAGCCATCATTACCAAGCCAAGCGGTCCTCTCCCATGTTTCCAAGTGCCCCGCCTACTTTCCTTGGGTGGCAAGCCTACTTTGCCTCATGATTATACCTAGAAGATGAGTTGGCTAAGCTAAAGGCCTTACTTGAAAATCTAGGCTCCTAGGCGTCATCGATTATGGCCCACTTTTCATTCTTTCATTGGTCCACCAATACCCGACATTTAATAGACATTTAATGAAGTCTAATGATGAAGCTACTTTAGGTTGCCAACTAGGCAATTCTAGAATATTCGATTATTAATGAGGGCTCATGTAGCGCTCTCTAATTGGTCCATGTGTATGCCACTTTTCTAGAATATCCAAGATATTTTGGACCATAATCATGACCTTTGAAAAGTCAAGGGACACCTCACCTTCTTCATGAAGGAATTCTAGAATTTTCTTTCTACTTTCATTTCCTTCATTAAGAAGGCAAATTTTCCTTCCTCAAGAAGGCAATCTAGAAAAGTCTATTATCCAAGTTGATTACGAGGTCGAGGAAGATATCATTACGTACACCTCAACATAGCATTTAAGGACTTGAGTCCAAGCTTGGGCATGACTCATACCTCTTTAGTGAGAAAAACATTTTTGAACAATTTCCAAAATCAATGTTTTTACCTTATCAAACGGAATAAAAAACTTATGAAATATTAATATGATTTAGAGAAGACCTTAAAAGACATTTTTTATGAAGGAAGTCAAGTCAAATTTGTGATGTGGAAAGAGCAGTAAATCATTGAACACAACCCAAATATTCATCCGTTGAGCAGATTCAACAGTCGGAGAGAAAGACTCATTTTGAAATCCAAATCTTCACAGAACTCTTTGAAATTTTAATATGTTGCAAATATGGATGTCATTTAAAACTTTTGTCAAGGAAGCCTGTCCAAATTTGAAAGTGAAGATTTTATAAGAATTCAAGAAGGCAACCTAGTCACCGTTTCCACTACACGGAAAAAGTTCCAGACAGTGAATGATCGGGCCTTCGTCCCTACCACATCACCTCAGAAAAATATGAAATTTAAGTATGTTTTAGATCAAGATGTTTATAACAACCTTCATGAAGTTTCTTTAAATTCACACCACAAAAATCTATGTAAAATTGGCAAGTAGTAGGGGTCCAGAAATTTCGAAAATCAAAGGTGGCAACCTTAGTTGGGAAAAGGAGGAGTCCCACTCGGTTAAGATGTGACATCCTGAATTTTCGACCTAATCTCGGTAAAATGAAATGGGCTTTTCACCGATGTGCCTATGGTCATTTTTTTCTGAGTTGATTACTCACGAGTTAACTAACCTATTGGGTGAAACCGTTAAGGGATATAACCGCCGTAAAATCCCTAAAAGCTACCTGGTAGGTTGGATTGTACGAAAATCGCATCCGGTTGATTTTAACCACGAAATTGAACTCGGTTTCGGGAATCGAATGTTCGAGCATGTCATGATTTATTTTTAGGATATCGTCTCATCCTTTGAAGAATTTTCGGTGAGTCGGGAATTTTGGCGGAAAAATTGGAATTTGGCAAATTAAATCCAAGAAATTCGGAGAACCCCTTTTAGGTAGATTTTTGGCCTTCAAGATGGATGGATTGAAGTAAATTATGGAAATTTGTTTGGGCACCTTAGTTGGTATTTTAGGAGGCCAATTTGGTTTATTTGGTGAGCTTTTGGAAGGGAAAATGGTGCAAATTCGTATGGACGGCAGGGGTGGTATTTTTGGCATTTTAATTGGATAGTTTTGTGAAGACTTGAAGGGAAATGTTATGGGCTGCTGCCATGACTTTTGGGGCCATCAAATTGAAGTTGTTTGGTGTGAATTGAATGAAGACCAAGGCAAATTCGTAGGTCTCTTGGGCTGCTGCTACTTGGCCTTCATTTTAGCTTGGATTGGTGTGAAATTAAATATGGAAGGCACCAAATTTGTAGCCAGGGGGGCACAATATTTTGGAATCATTGGTGGCTTCTTGGAGAAGATTTGTGAGGGAAATGGGGCTGTGGATATGGCTGAGGGCGGTGGGGCTGCACTCAATTGTTCTTGATTTTTTTATTGACTTTGAGGGCTTCTTGTTCCCCCACCTCCAACAACAGCTCCTTCTTCCTCTTCTTCTTCTTCTTCAGTTTCTTCTTCATCTCTTCTCCTTAGACCTCCATTTCCAGAGCAGAAATCAGCTCCTTCTTCCTCAGGCCTTTATCTTCCTCCATTATTGAAGCTTCAAGCCAAGCTAGCTCAACCAACCCAAACACAGCCACTGAGACCAGCACTTGTCCCCACTCCTTGCGCCACTAGTTAGGCTCACCCACGTCATAGCTCTGCCCAACTAGCCACTATTTCCGAGCCATCTAGCCTATCCCCGCGTTGTCCAGCCACCGGCACCGTAGCCAGCTCTATCCCAGACTAAGATTAGCCCCGAGCAGAAGCTAAATCGAACCAAAGCAACCAGCTCGAGCAGTGACTTGCAAGGTGTTTTTCGGCCTCTTTCGGGCCTCCCTTGGAACCGCCGTAGACACGGGTCTTCACTGCCTTTGCGTTGCTGTTGCCGTGAACCCGTTTGCTCGTTAATTCGGTGAGTTAACTCCCTAATTCTTGATTAGTTTGTTAATTGCACTTAGGATGTTAGTTTAGTGTTAATTAGCTTAGTTAGATTAGTACTAAGTGAGATTAGTCTTAAGATGGATTAGTGCCAATCTAGAATTGTTATATTAGCCTTAAGATGGATTAGTGTTAATCTAATTGGTGAGATTAGCACTAATGAGGAGGGATTAGTCCAATTCAGTGGATTTTTCCCAGATTTGATTTCTAGACCCTCGCCGTTTGCCATTTTTTTGGATTGAAATGTATTAAGATTTTGAGGTTGATTCCTTCTTGAAAATTTTTTTAGACATCTTCAACTATGACATATATTTTACTTAGGAGTTTTAGAAATTTAAAAGAATGAGATATCAGCTTTGTCATTTGCAAACAAAACCTCTGTTTGTGCTGAAACTAGTAACCTTTTGGGATTCAAATGATTTTTATAAACTCTTAGGGTTCGATTTTGAAATGGTGTCTTCACAAAAGTTGTTTATCATGTCTTCTTGTTTAACATAGTCAAATTTCATATCAAATGGACAAGTTTTGGGTCTCGAACCAAACTGATTTTGGAAAACAGACTTTCTGGAAATGGACACAGTTTCTGTACTAGATTGAGCGATTTACTAGGCTTAATCTAGAAAGATCTGGGTTAAGGTGTCTTCATGAAAAATTTTCTTTTATGTGTTCATTACAACATCTTCAAATTTGAGAATTTTCCAAACTCGTTTGATTAGTTTGCTGGATTTAAACTCGGAGACGCGCGAGTGGACTGTTCTGTCGGTTAGGGGCTGGTTATTGTTTTGTGGTGTTTTTGGTGCAATGCTTGCAGGTTTATGCATATGTGATGATATGGTTGGTTGTGCCATGGCAATGGTTTATGGTCATGGCAAAAGATGGTGGTTGAAGGGCAATGTGTGAATATGTGATTATGTGGCGACTATGGAAAGATGATGTGTTGTGTTGAGAAAACTAAATGGTTGTGAGCAGGTAAAGGACTAAGTGTGCACGATAGTGAAACTTTGTATGAGCCACCTCTAGAACTTTGTACCATTACTTTTGATAGTCGAAAACTGAGTGCTACACGACAATGTGATTGCGTGGGAGCCACCTCTAGTACCTTGAGCTATTGCTTATGATAGTCGATAACTAAGTGCTACACGACAGTGTGACTTCGTGGGAGCCACCTCTAGTACCTCAAGCTATTGCTTAATATGGTCAAGAACTAGGTGCTACATGACAGTGTGACTTCGTGGGAGCCATCTCTAGTACCTTGTACCATGGCTGATTGTGGTCACGGACTAAGTGCCACACGATATCGGAACTTCGTGGGAGGGGGCATCTCTAGAACCTTGAGTCAGATATTAAGTTTGAGTTCGAGTTCGAGTTTGAGTATTGAGTTGGAATGTGGAGTTGGAATATTGAATTGGGATGTTGAGTTTGAATATTGAGAGTGAATATCGAGTGTGGATTGAACCACCGATATGAGTTACCTGCGCTTAATTATGGGACCAAATTGTGTGGCACCGAATGGAATATATCATAATGATTTGGCCTTATAATCGGGACTCTTGTGAATTGTTTGATGAGTAATATGATGTGTTCCGGTTCTTGAATGCATTTGTTGTATGCATAAGTGTTTTTGTGATGCACTAATGTGCAGGGATGCGCCCAAGCAAGGTAAGTTCTGGATAGTGCATGTTTAGGACGCCTTTGAGTGAATTCTTGCCTTAGTCGGGGCTTAGGGTTTAACTCGCTAAGCTTTTTATCTCACCCTGTCGTGGGTTACCATTTTCAAGGCCATAGTGTGGAGGATCCAGAGCCGAGGCTGAAGGGTCCAGAGTGTAAATGACCTATTGGTTTCTTTTGAGTCAGACCTTTGTATATGAACTTGTAGGTTTAACTTGGATTGTATATAAGTGTGTTTACATGAAATTGGATTGTCCTGCTTTTCTATCCCCATATTTGTTGTTGTTCGGGGTTTGTTTAATTCGCTTATGCATGTGCATAAAATAAAAAGGGTCAGCGACAGGTCCTGAGAACGTCGCAAATTTTAGTCGACCATCGAGGGGTGTGTGCGCGCCCGGGGTTCGGGGCGTGACACAAGAAACATTAATTGTCGGGCATCCTTATCTCCCAAGTTTTCAACTAGGTCCTTAGTTAGCTTGGACACTTCATCTCAGCATTAAATAACTAGAAGCCAAATGTATTTAATGTACTATTATCTTATCCAAGAAGGTTTGACTTGCTTGCTCTTTCTTCCAATGGATGTGTAGTCCATTTCTTAGCATCTAAGATCTCCAACTTAGTTTAGGGTTATAACTAGGCTAGGCTATAGAGACACATAAGCCTCTACATTCATCATCCTTATTTAATGCTTTTCATACTTGTTCACACTTATTTTCTAGGAAGGTTTGACTAACCTAAGACCTATCTAGCTTAGCCTCCTAGTTGGGACCAAACTAAGGGTCGAAATCGAGGATGTTACAGGTTAAGTCCTAGGAGGGACCGATGGTGGTTTGCCTCCATTCGAACGGTTGTACTGGCTCCAATCTCCCCCACCATTGGCCCTTTCTCTTGGTTGAGAGTCTCGCTTGGCCGAGGATGATAGTTTATATTCCACGAGGGACTCGGCCATGGAAGTAGCCGTTGTGAGGTCCGTTGCATTGCACCATTTGAGCTCTTGCTTGACCCATGGTTTGAGTCCGCTCATGAACTAATGGAATGCTTCTATCTCGGTTATGGATAGGATTTGGAGTAGCAACTCTAAGAATCATTTCATGTAGTCGCGGACTCCGCCTTTTTGCTCTAGGCACTTGAGTTCCCTGCGAGCTTCCTCCTTCACATAAGCGGGATAGTAGGTTTGCCGAAATTCCTGAATGAATGGAGCCCATGTCATGATAGGGTTGACATTCCTATCATTCGACCTATGACACCACCACAGTAACATATCATCAGCTAAATACATGGCTGTGGTGTTTATCCGGATCACGTTGTCGGTCATTCCCATGGTCTAGAAGTAGTGTTCCATGTACCACGGAAAGTTGTCCACATCCTTTGCCACCTGCGAGCTCTTGAACTCTTTCAGCTTACATGCATCGGCACGGGGTTACACGGTGATTAGCCCACTCACTTGTGCAGCTTCAAGCTCGGTGAGCTTGCTTTTCATCTCAGCCATCTCCGCACGCATGGCCATCATCGCGGCCTCCCAAGTCTCGTCCTATTGTTGTAACTCACGCGTGAGGGATCCTAGCACCTCAACACGGAGCTCTCCCATGCCGGCCTTGAGTTCTTGCACTTCGGCCAAGAAACCCTCCCTACCGGCTTTCGCTCCATCGATGATCTAGTTCGGGTCGTCCATCAATGCTTGGACGTCCGTGACAGTCTCCTTTAGGATCATCATTCGGTTCTCCAAATCACCCTTAGGATCCCTCGAGCTCAAGACAGCACGATCTTCTTCAGTAAGATCACCATTCAAGAATGCCATTTTAATATCCATTGGGAATAGAGACCAGCGCTTAATTGCAGCAATGACAAGAAGACTATAGATAGTAGTGAGGCATGCAATAGGAGCAAAAGTCTTTTCATAGTCAACTCTATATTCCTAAGTAAAGCCTTTTTCCACTAACCAAGCTTTGTAATGATTCATAGTACCATTTGCCTTTGTTTTAATTTAAATACTCATTTACAACCTACAACGAACTTATCAAGAGGCAAATCAACCAAATGCCATATGAGATTTATCTAAGGCCTATAGCCAATCTACCATTGCTTGCTTCTTGCGAGGTTTAGAAAAAGAAGCAATGGTAATTATGATGTTGAACAAAAGATTGACTTACTTTGGTGGAGCAATGAATAGAGGATGATGGAATGTCAACCGGTGGAGAATCTATGGAGGAGCAAACGTGTTAGAAGCTACCAAGGTGTTATCGCCAGTAGAATTTGCATCAAGATTAAAAGAAGAAGGAGGAGGAGACACTTCTGGAGAGGAGGATTCACGAATGGAGGGAGGTGCGAGATCTTCTGGAAATAAATCCACTGAAGTATTAGTGAGGAAAGAAACATGAGACGATGACTTGAAGGGATGAAGAGTGGAGAACATCTTGTATTTCCAAAAGGCAAACCTATCAAAATGAGTCTTAAATCCATAGATGACCCATTTAGATATAAATGGGTCACTTTAATCTTAAAGAGCTTACTTAAATGGGTTTAAAAGTTTAAAACTTAAAATAAATGGATTGAATTTGGAACCCATTTCCAACCCATGGCTTACACACTCTCTTTCTTGTTGGCCTTATAAAAATCGAAATTATAATTTTTTATATTTCCTTTTACTTTTCTTTTTCTTTTTCTTTTTCTTTCCTTTTTTTCTTCTCCTGTCTTCTTCCATCTTCCTCGGCTAGTGGTTGGAACGGCGATAGCCAATGATCGGCCAAGCAAGAGATGAGCTCGCTGGAGGCCAATGAAGCTCGAGGTCACCAACTATTGGCGAGGCTTGGCGAGCCAAAATAGGGCAAGCTTGAGCTCCCATGTAGCCAATTGCCATTTGCTGTTGTGGCAAGCGAGCAGCTGAAGAAGAAGGAAAAAGAAAAAGGAAAAGAGAAAAAGAAATTTTTTCTATTTTTTAAATAGAAAAATAAAAAAATTTAAAAGGAGTACACAAAGAAAAATTTAATCATTTTTTTATACCAAAAGGCAGAAAATATTTTCAAATTTATTTTCATATTTCAAGCAAATAAAAAATATTGTAATTTTCCTGAAAAAAAATCTTGGAAAATATTTTCCAATAAATAAATGGAGGCTTATTTTTAATATTTTTAATATATATATATATATATATATAAATTGTCTACTAGATTTGTATTGCATTAAAGTGTTTTAGCAATACCATTTTTTTAAAAAATATATAAGGAATAAGCTTTATTAGATTTATTTAAATGGGTTAGGTCAGGTATGTGTCAAGAATTTTACATTACAATAAATGGATTATAAACAAGTTAAATGAGTCAATTTGGATCGAGCTATTTATGATCTGACCTAAACCCTACTTGATCCACTCATTTGATAGGTCTACCAAAAGGTAATATGACGAGACACATGAAGGTGATTAAATATAGGATCCCAACATCCATAACCTTTGTGTTCAACGCTATACCCAAAAGAGCAACATAACGTGCATGAGGCTCTAAGTTTGAACATTCTTGTGGGAGAAGATGTACAAACAAGCACTACCATAGACTCGAAGAAGATTGTAATTGGGGACACTACCATACAAGCGCTCTAAGGAGAAATTTTACCTATTGCAAGTGACGAAATGCGATTGATGGTGTATACAGAAGTAAGAAAAGCCTCTCCCCTCCAGATAAAAAATAGAGACTAAAAGAGTATGCGTAATATCTAATATATGCCTATGTTTACATTTTATTTGACCATTTTGCTGGGAGTTCCTTAGACAAGAACGATGAACAATAGCACTATTTTGGGAGAGAATTCTAAGAAATTTGGTATCTCTAACTTCCACGGTATTATCAATATGAAAAACCTCGATATCTTGAGAAAATTGTGTTTTTATCATGGCAATAAATTATGGTAGATATAAGTAAATTCATATCGATTTTTATTTGATAAAGCCATGTGCAATGAGAATGATCATCCACAAAGATTACAAAATAGCGAAAGCCTCCCATTATGGGAGTTGGAGATGGTCCCTAAGTATCAAGATGAATAAGATCAAAAGGAGCATGAAAGACAGATTCACTAAGATCAAAAGGCAAGGCATGACGTTTTCCCAATTGGCAAGGTAGACAATCAAAATGTTTATTGTCAACATAACCTAAATGACATTTGAAATTAAGGATTTTAATCTAGAGGATAAAGCATGACCTACTCGAGAATGCCAAGTTTCAGATGACACTGTGGTTGCACAACCATCAAAGGAGTTGGGAATATTCAAGGAAACAAGCTCAAACGGGCGTCCCACTCTATAACTTGTCCCAATAGTTTGTCCCATTCTTGGATCCTGCACATGACAACCATGAGAAGAAAAGTGGACATCAAAACGAAGTTCACACAATTGTCCTACTGAAATCAAATTGTGGGAATCATGAATGTATTAGGTAAGGGTAATATAGACGTTGAGATGTTTCTTGTATGGCTAACTCTCATTTGACAATTATCAGCTGTGTAAATAGTGGAGACATGTGCGTTGAATGATTTTGATTGAAACAAATTAGAATTTGAAGTCATATGATTGTAGCAGGCAGAGTCAAAATACCATGAATCAAAAGTACCTAAAATGATGGACATTATAGAAGAAACAAAGAAGCTAGAAGTACCAAACTTTTGAAGAATGGAATGAAGATCCTCTAATTTAAGAGCGACACACAATCCATTAGCAGCAATGGTAGACAAACTTGCATGTGGACCTCGATTTTGAGGCTGATTAGCCATCCTTGTAAATTCTTTAGGTTGTACTATATGGTAATTGGACATTGAAAGTTCTAATTTATCCATAATAAGCATTGTACCAGTTTCAACATGGAAGATTGGACAAAAAAATGCCAAGAAACTAGTACTTGGAGAGCTCATCTGGAACAAATAAGGCCCAAAACGAACTCAAAATGTCAAAATACCTTAGGAATGGGTCTGAGATGGCCAAGAACTAGTCAGAATAGCGTTAAATCAGTCAGAAATGTAGACGAACCAATATGAATTGGCCTGAATAGAATCGAACCAGTTCGAAATCTGATTGAATTGATCTAAATATAGATAAACCGGTATGAACTGGCTTGAAAAATAACTGAACCGGTCTAAAAAAGGCCAAACTAATGAAGTCCGTTGAATTGGTCCGAATACAGATGAATCGGTATGAACTGGCTTGAATATAATCGAATCAGTCTGAAAAAGGCCAAACCGATCTGAAATTCGAATGAATTGGTCCGGTCAACGGGCCAGACCGGTAAACTGATGTCACTTATGACAGCCGTGTGGGAGCATCTACACAACCGTAGGTGTGTAAATCTCATGCATAGAGAGCGAAGGTGGCACATGAGGGGACGTTGAGCATCCGGAGGCGATTTGGTTGAGTTTAGTCGACTTGCTGAAGCTTTAGGAGGCTGATGGTGGTGGTCTTTGGTGAATATGATCAATGAAAATGGATGAAATAACTCCCAAAGTCTCGGGCTTGATGGTTCATCGGAGGTGATGGCGCATGCGATGCGTGCTACAATTTGATTTCCATTCCTAACAAGGTTTTTGGGTTTGACTCGGCGGAGGACGGCAGTTCGTGGGTGGGTGATGGTGATGCTATCAAAGTGACGCGGCCGAAGCAGTAGGCGTTAGACTGGATGGACGCTTCCTCGTAAAAGAATGGCTTTATATTAAATTGAGAATTATTGTGATAGAAAAATGCAATATTTTATGTATTACCAATTTCGAATACATGAGCCTATATATAAGCCTTAGAAGTTAACTATTCAAAATAACAAAATATCAATTACATCAAATTAGGATCAATCAATATATATCTCCGAAATACATCTATATCTCTAAGATCTATAATTTACTGACAGCAATACAAAAGAAAATGAATGTCTTAGAACCACAATAAAGTTGATTTTTTTAGGAATATCATCGAAATGTTATACCAGGCACTATACTTTTTTACCAATAAAAAACACAATAAAACTGAAATAAAACTCCAGCTTTTAACGCGACAACATAGCATCTAATAAACAAGTGAAACATCCAGGAAATTATATAAGAAGGTCTCACACATTTCTTTATGACATTGCACGCAGCCCGGCTATTGAGCCTGTGTATTTTATAAATTTGACTATTCCAAATTTCTAACTACAATTCAAGCGAAAAAGAAAACACCGTAATAAGTAAATTATTTTAGGAGTACCGGTACCCAGGCACCCAGCAAAAAACCCGCCACATCCCTTAGCAAGGAAATTTTGTTCACGAGTCTTATTGTGGGTTATATTTTTCAAATTATTTTGATTCGTCCATTCAATATAAGATTTTGGACGAATGATCTATTTCTTGAATGCATTAAACATACGCATGCTAAAAAGATTGAGTATTGTGCAACTTTGACTTGTTAAAAAATCTAGGACAAAAGCAAAGAGAATCTCTAAAGTATAACTATTGTGATACATTTATCCTAAAAAAAATTCTATGACATCAAAAATCTCAAACTCATATATATGCGACACATTAATCCGTCCATCAAAATTCTATTAATAAGAATTGTTAAAAATCTGCTTGCATGGATGCCAAGAAGCAAACGGTGTTGAAATAAATTTGCCCACGTGATTTAAGTGAAATAAAAATGACGATATGTTGACTGAAAAATCATTTGATGGAACATTAATGGAGGATAAACGTGTCATAGAGGTATAAGTTCGGGGTTTCTTATATAAAAAAAAAGTTTATGGTAAATGTCTTATAGTGAGCATAGGTTGGGTTTTTTGCTGTCACAAAAAAAAGATTCGGGGTAAATGTGTTATAGTATATATAGTTTCGGAGTTTTTTGTGAGTTTTCCCAAAGTTCTAACTATGATTTTAAGAAAAAAAATTCCGCACATCAAGTCAAGATAGGTAAAACTTTGTTGACCCAACCCGGGAAATTTTTGGTCCCCCTCAGGTCGGAGAAAAAGGTCAATCGATACCCTATTAATCCAAAGGTTAGCTTAGATATAGTTGAGCAAAAAGATATAGCTGTGCTCCTACACTATGTTTAAACCAAAGATGTCGTTAGACCTCTACGGCTAATTGATGCTTGGATAACCTCTCTTTCTTAGAAAGCAAATGCGTCACCGATTGACCAACTTTTTTTCTGTACTAAATTAAAATACACCCCGCGATCGCGTTTAGAAGGTTTGACCACAAAAAATATTGGCGAAGCCATGTGGTAAGGGCTGGACCTCAACCATTGCATTTATTCATGATTTTTGGATAGTATTATCCAGAACCAACGACTCTTGCTAATTTAATGCAAGAGACCAACAAGCCCCACGTTTCATGGCACCAAGTTGGAATACAATAATGCTGGAGTTCCTTCCACGAGATCCACCGGGGAAACGTGCACTTCATCTTTCTAGATGCCTTTGCAATGCCTATATCACTAATTAAGTTAATACCACAAAAAATCTCAAATTAATATTTATATGATAAGTTTACTCCAAATTAATTTTGACCATGAAAAACATATGTAACAAATGTACCCCAAACAGATACATTTGTAGCAAATTTACCATCAATTAGTTTCCATTAAATTGGACCACAATGAAAGGTAAAACACCAAATTGGTGTACCTATTATCTGTCACGTGTCATCTAACTCATCCAATTTAAGGTGAAATTAAACAGAAACTCATGAAAGGTATGTTTGTCACGGATGTATCAATTTAAAATTTTTAATAGTCAAAAAATTAGTTTGGGATAAATTTATCACAAATGTATCGATTTGAAGTTTTTCGTGGTATTAACTATCCCTACTAACTTTTGCAACTAAGAATAGAAACATTAAAAAAAAAAGTTACATGGATTTTTACGTCAAGGCTTGTTGTTCCATATGAAGCTCGAATTGCAATAGCGAACATAAACTGTAATTTAAATTGATAAAGGTTGTGGATGTCAATGTAAAATTATACAAGTGGTTTGTGAAATTTTGGACAGTAGTTATGACAGAATCAATCATGAAATGATTTAAATGGATTATTGGAACGTCTTTTCAAGTTGAAAATTTTGGCGATCAAAAAGCAAATTGGATTTTTACACTATGAAAATTCAATATAGTTTTTCTCAATCTCAAGACATCTGTAGTAAAATGATTGAAAATAGATAAATGGGTTATTAGTTATAGTTTTTTTTTTTTTTTAATTATCAATAGTTTCTTATTGGATACGTTTTTGTTTATGTACTTGAAAATTAAAATAAAATCTTATAAAAATGTAAATTAACTAAGGTAAACGTTCTCTCAATTGTCTATATTTGTTTCATCGATATAGGAGGCTTGATCATGAATATTGGTGAAGCCATGTGGGAGGGTCTGTACTTCAATCATTGCTCGTATTTGATATGTTGACGATAATATCCACAACTACTTTCTCCTGCTAATATCAACACTAATGAAAATAATAATAGAAAATAGAAAGAAAAAAGATAACCCACTTAGTAAACATTGGTCCGACAAGAATTTCCCTTCACGAGAGAGACCAAATGACGTAAAAGTGAAGAAACTGGTTCTGGACGGTGGAAAGAGCGAGAGAAAGCGACGTAACAAAAAGAGATGGGACAGCAACAACATAATTAACACCTAAACCTTCGTTATCATGCAACATCATCTCTCTCCGAACTTTAAATCAATTCAATTAGGTCATTAAATAACAATTCAATTTATAATGTCATCAATGAACTTCCAATTGATTTAATTAGGTCTATAAAACGTTTAGATAACCTGTTATACCATTATCCTATCCACATAATTTTATCGAAATGGATTCAAGTTAGGTGGATTAAATTAAGGGTTAATGACATAAAAGGTATGTATATTTTGACTCAACGTGCAATGTAATTCCTGAATTTTTAACTTGTTTAATATGGTTCATAAACTTTAATATGCAATGTCATTTTTGAACTTTTAATTTGTTTAATGTAGTCCCAAAACTTTTGGTACATGTTCAAGTTAATTCTTGAACTGTATGGAAAATGTTCAATATTATCATTCCATAAATTCAAATTTAGAAACGGCATCAAATATTTTCATA
Source organism: Eucalyptus cloeziana (assembly GCA_014182715.1). Classification (NCBI taxonomy): domain Eukaryota; kingdom Viridiplantae; phylum Streptophyta; class Magnoliopsida; order Myrtales; family Myrtaceae; genus Eucalyptus; species Eucalyptus cloeziana. The sequence goes on along the minus strand of CM024641.1, from coordinate 41,382,585 downwards.
TAATTCAGTGATTATAATGAATATGCATTGAGATTTAATGGATTAGATTCGATAAATTGAAGGTTCAGGGATGCCATTACACATTAAATTAAAATTCTAAATTAAAAGTTTAGGGACCACATTTTCCATTAAATTAATTGTGGGTGGAGAAAATTGTATAGGTAAGTAGTAAGTTTCTTTTGTGTGATATTTAAATGAAACTGGGACAAAAAAAAAAAAAATGATACGTGATACTTTCGTTCCGCGTGCTATTCAACTAATCTAATTGACACGCATTCTTTCGTTGAATCTAAAGCCCATGTGGGTGGTGGACAGCGGGTATCTTGGGCCTCCCTATTACAGTACTCTCGAAGGAAGCCAAGTTCGCGTCTTACAAGGGACTTCGTACGTTTCTGTGGATTCGATTTTGACCGGATTCACTGATGATGCATTCAATCACTGCAAAAGTCCCATGGTTTGCCGATAATTTCGTGTAAATGATGCTCGTTTGGTCTCCACTCGTTAATCAAAACTAGATCAATCACAGGCATTAAGGTTATTATATTTGTTGTTTTGTTATGGCGAATGAATTTGGAATAGTAAATTAGTTGCTATAGAAAAATTAAAGAACAGAGAGCGTGTTGGGCCATCAAAAGCCCAATTCTGCCTCTCAGTCCATATAGTTGAACTAAGTTAGAACTGCTATTTATAGGCAGCTAGAGGAAATGCTCTCCAGCGGCTTTTATATCCTCAAAGTCTTGAGGTTCAGATTGATGAAATTTTTTAAGGATTTGCTTAGGTCTATAAAACTATTACTAGACCTGTCAAATTGGTGGGTCGGGTGAGGTTTGGGTCGAATCGAAAATGGATCGATCCATATTTGACTCATTTAACCTATTTTGACTCATATTTATATAATGTAAATCCAGTGATCTATACTTGACCTATACTCGACCTAACTAGTATTGCTAAAACCCATCGATATTCTAGGAAAACCCACTCACTTTAAGCTATATGCTAATTGGATTAAAATTTCAAATAAATTTAAAAATAAAATAAAATAATTTAAAAATAGTAAATAAAATAAAAATATTAAAAAACCTATAAATTGAAATATTTATAAAGAATTAAACCATGTACTGTTTCTTTTGTCTAAAGCGAACAAACTATTGAATAACCGAAAACCGTAACGTGAAACATCTTTAACTAAACCTAAGAAAGCATTTTTTATGATATTTTTAAAATAATGATATTGCTAAAACACTTTTATGTAATAAAAATTTAATGGATAATTTTTATAATATTTTAGAAATCAAAATTTTAATTATATTTTTATTTTTTAAATCGAATTTTTAATTATTTTTATTTTTAAAGATATAATTTTCAATTATATATATTTTTCTTTTTCTTCTTTTTCTTCAGCCGGCCGCCAGTCCGATGACGACTAGCAATCGGCCATAAAACTTGCTCAATGCCGGCGAGCTCGAGGCTCGCCAAATCAGCAAGTCTCCAACCTCGCTAGTCATTGGCGAGATAGAGCTTCGCCAGACGTCGGGTGAGTTCGAGTCTCACCAGATTCGGTGAGGCTCGAGCCTCGCTAGTCATCAGCAAGATCAAGCTTCGCCAGACGTCGAGTGAGCTCGAGTCTCACCATATCTAGGAGACTCGAGTCTCGTAGTCGTCGGCGATGCCTCGGCCTTGCCAGGTTCGTGAGATCGAGCCTTGCCAAGTGTCGGGCAAGCTCGGCCTTGCTGAATCTAATGGGACTCAGGCTCGCTCGATGTCGGCAAGCTCGATCTAGTGAGGCTGAGGCCTTGTCAACGACTAGAGAGGCTATCATTGGCGATGCTGAGCTCACTTGAGGGTAGTGAGCTCAAGCCTCACTTGGCCATCATCGTGCCGGCCACCGAATAAGGAAGGAGGAAGAAAAAAAAGAAATATAAAAATAATTGTAATTTTGATTTTTATAGAAAACATTTTTATAAAGTTAAAAAGGGAAAAAAGTGCATGAGGCTTGGATTGGAAACTTGGAAATGGGTTATATTCTAACCCACTTGATATTTTAAATTGGTCGAAAATGGGTCACAAGTTCTAACCCATTTTTGACCCATTTATATCAGATTTGCTTTTTGGACCTAGTTTTAGTTGGGCTTTTAAAAGTCTGACTAATACATAAACCATATAAATAAAATATTAGTTCAAAAATGGGTCCATAACCCATTTTAACACCTCTAACTACTATATATGATGGCAACTTATTACCAGTAGATCCATAGAAAAAGAAGAGGCTCGGTATGTGGAGGAACCTGGAAAAGAGGAGAGATTCATCAATTTTCGATTGGCCGAAATGAACCTGGTCAGATTTGCTGGGTAAATTGACAAAGGAGGGAGGAATCACATCAAGTTGAATGTCCACAAGTTTTGTTGCTATCTCCCTTTTTTTTCGGATGTGAAAGTTTTTGCATACAGATTTCTGGCATTTAAATGCTGAGATTACTTTCGATAATAAAGGATGGTTAGCCCTGGTAATGTATAGCAGAGAATATGAGTGACTCAAAATCCACATGTTAGGTGAATGACCTAAGGAACAAGTTGGGGGTAACTGCTTACTTTTGCACCAAAAGTAATATTGGAGTTTTAAGTAATCTGATAACTTAACTTGTTTTTTTAGATGGTACAGTGATTGACTGTATGTAATGTCGTGTTTTAAGCAAGACACCTTCAAGTTATGTTTCTATTTAGAAATTTTAGTCGGCCAAGAATTCCTGTGGTGTAAGTAATACAATGCTTTTTTGAGATAAGATTTGAACATTTGTGTGGCAAAGGCAAATCTCATGAAAACCTAAAAATGTAAGTGAAGATTCTTTCTCCGCAAGAAATGATATGCTTTTTGGGTCCTGGACCATCTGATGTGATCGGATCCATGCAGTTAACGGAAATGAATCCGGTCGTCTTCATGCATCAGATGAACAGAGAGAATATTATCTGGTGGCATGCTGCCACAAGCCCTTTTTCTCCATAACTGCCTTGTCTTGCTTGCCTTACTCGCTCGAGTATTCTCATCACCTTACACTAGAGAGGCGTCTTTCATGCTTCGTTAGGTATTGGAACCAAATAGGGAAGTTGCCGCAAATTAAAAAGCCTCTTTCATGCTTCATTAGGACAAAGATTCAGTAGAATTACGAATCCATCGATACAGATTCTATGACATCTTGTCGTAAAGGATGTCTCAAGCACTGTAGAATTACAAATTATAGATTCTAGTTTTATCAAATATTGCAGTTGAGGATGTCTCGAGCACTTTAAAGGATTTCCAACTTTGAATCAATAGAAATTTTCAGTTAAACGACTCATACACATCGGAACATGTAGATAATATATTTATGTAGTATGCCTAGTTCATAGAACCCTCGCCTTTCAGGAATTTGGTGCTAGGTGAAATGGAACTTCAGTCACAAACACATGTTAATCATCTAATGAAAATTGGATTCTGAGGGCCAAGACCGTGCGTGCTTGACAGCAGATGAAGCAAGCCGAGAAACGGGCAAAGCTCATGCTGATCCGCGAATTAATCACTACATTGTTGGAAGACGAGGAAAAAGCGATTTGAAGCTGATGAAGAAGGAAAAAGGAAAAGGAATCGCATACCACAAAAATTCATGTCAATCCATTCTAGGACTTCCATGTTGCGCAAAGGCATGTCTAGGTATTAGGGGTGTGCAACCGAATTGGATTCACTTGAAAACCGAACCGGACCACCCGTAAAATAGGTCTGAGAATAGGTTCCTATTTGAACCGGTCTAAGAACTGATTCCATTTTTTGGAAACTGGTTGAAACTAGTCTGGTTCTCAGTTCTAAGTAAAGGCCCACCCGGGACCCAGACCGATTGAACCGATTTTGGAACCGGTTTTCAACTAGTGTTAAAAAAAGATTTGTTAACCATTTTAGATAAATGAACAGCACCCTGCATTAGCTGTGGGAATGAGACTAATATTAGACTTATGTTTGCTGCTAATATTTATGCAATGTAAGGATTTTTACTTTACCTTGTGATGTTTGTTTATGATAATTAGCCTTGTGGATCCTTAGTTTTTGGTTTAGTGAAAAATTTCATGCACTTCTTGATTACACGTGCTTAATGTTTCAATACAAATTATGAGGATTGTGTTGTTGTTTTCTCGTGTATTTATGTGAAATTCGAAGCCATATAAAATATCGGATGATTGCAAAATAGGTTCCAATGCAAACAGGTAGACCCTGGAACTGGATCAGAAAAACATGATAGATTTCAAAACACGTTCTACTGCAAACATGGTAGGATATATAGTCCAAAAAAGGGGAATTGATTATAACAAGGTAGGGTACATGGTCCAGGTTTGGAATTTACCCACCACGGAACCGATCACCCTTACTAGGTACATGGCAAGAGCCTTATCCTTCCTCAAGTGGAGATGTTCCTATATATAGAGCACTGGCATTGTTTCTTTCGCTCATCAAATGAAGGCAGATAACACATTAAAAAAAGGAGAGGAACAATATGAGTCCGGTGTCCCCTAGAGTTCTCCTGAACACTTCAATGGGACATTCTTTGAAAGCACTTCCCAATGAAGTGTTTGGGGAAACTCCTGGTGTCGCTTGATGCTATGGCCGGAACTGAATACAACGCATAAAACTCTTTCGAGGAAATGTGTACATTGTACACTTGAATCACTGCTACATCGGGCTTGCCATCCTTTGATGTTCGGTGGCTTTCCCCTTGATGCTTTTCAAAGTTTCTCACCTTTTGTTGGCCATATAGCTAGTAAGCTATGTCACACGGGCTGCTCTCATAAGTTTTTTCATTGGATTCTGCAGGGAAAAAGCTTCTGGATCTTCCATTAAAGAATAATGGCGACAATAATGGGGAGGCCGGCAACATCCAAAATATGCGAGAGTAATTTATATGGTTCTACTACTCCTTTAGTTAGTCGGTGTTCGAGTTCCCTAATCCTCGGGACTCCAGTTGCTGGATGAGACTCTTTCCATGCAGAATGTGTTGAACTGGATCCGAACCGTTCGTTCACAAAAAGACTGGGAGAGTGGAAGGAACTGTTCAATTTTCATTTCATTGCTAATTCTCTCGTGCCTTATGTGCCTCCCCAGTGATGGACGTGTCAATGCAGGCGGGTGCATAATCTTGTCTGAACGCTGAAAGCTGATGAAGATAATTGCGAATGTTGAAAGCTGAATAACAATTAGAAAGAACTGACTCACTAGGCGACCCAGACTTCTCTTGTTTGCATCTTGTTCTTTTATCCCTAATGGTCGTGGACATTGGTTTGATATTTTTTGGAATGTACATTGACCAGTGAAACCATTTAATAATGTATTTTTGGGTGGAGATTAAATTAGGTGATAATGTTAAAATATGTTTCAAGTTTAAGCCCGAAGTGAAAAGCTGAATTTTGAAATAAATTGAAATAAAGAAAGATTGGTGTATTTGGAAGTTTGGCCTGAAATAGGAAAGTCCAAACATGGATTTGGACTTGGATTAAATTTTCTATGGGACGTGTGAACCAAGACAAAAGGAAAAAAAAGGAGGGGTTCTTTACCTGCAACGTTCGTCATCGAAGAAGGAATTAATTGGTGGGGCCCAAGGTCAAACCTTTGACCTTGGGGGCACACACGTATAAAAAGAATTTTTGCAGGTCTTCTCCCTTCTTCTGAAACACGCCGCTGAAGCCTACGTACGAGCTGAGTGAAGCCACATATTGAAGTGCTGTTTACTCGGAGTGCCGTGGGTGTTCTATTTGTGAAACATCGTTCATAGGTGTTGGGTGCTCAGCTTTGGATCTTCGTGTTGTTCGTGCTGCAAAGCTTACTTGTGAATTACATCCAAGAAGTTTAGTGTTTGTAGCCGATTAAATCTTAAGGTAAGATTTGCATGTAATTCCTTCGTGAGATTGAGAGATTATTTCTTGAGGAATTCTGGGGCTAAACACTGCGTGCGTTATTGGGTGTAATTGGGGCTCGGGAAATATCAAGAGAGTGTTTGAGTGACTCGAGTGTGTAATCTCCTTGTATCGCTTGATCTATAGTGAAATTTGCTGCTGCTCTCCCCGTGGACGTAGGTCTTTACGATCGAACCACGTAAATCTGGTGTCTAATTTATTTTCTTCTTTTGTTTATATTATTGTTTGATTGCTCACCTTTTTCGCAACAAGTGGTATCAGAGCTAGGTTTGGCTAAGTTGAAGGGAATCGATGGTGACAGAAGAAATAAAAGTGAGAATCGATAGATTTGATGGGAAAGGTTTTAGTTTCTAGAAGATGCAGATTGAAGATTATCTTTACCAAATGAAACTGCAGTTGCCCCTGTCTGGGGAGAAACCAAAGTCAATGAAGCAAGATGATTGAGATTTACTGGATAGATGAGCTATGGGTGTTATTCGGTTGACGTTGGCTCGTAACGTCGCGTTTAACATCCTGAAGGAGAAGACCATTGCTGATTTAATGCAAGCCCTATCGAATATGTACGAGAAGCTCTCTGCGATCAACAATGTCTATTTGATGCGACTTCTGTTTAATTTGAAGATGAGCGAAAGTGCGTCAGTTGCAGATCATATCAATGAATTCAATGTGATTATTAGTCAATCGAGTTCAGTTGAGATTAACTTTGAAGATGAGTTACGTGCTTTGATTCTATTATCCTCATTCTCTGATAGTTGGAATACTACTATTACTACTGTTAGTAATTCCTCTGGGTCAACAAGTTTGACATTTGATGGGGTTCGAGATTTGATTCTGAGCGAGTATATTCGTAGAAGAGAATCTGGCGAACCTATATTTGCTGTTTTAGTAGGTGAAAATAGAGGAAGATCTAGAACACATGTAGGTAATAGTAGTATTAATATGAACAAGCGTAGTCAATCTAAGACTACTGATGTTGTATGTTGGAGATGTGGCAAGAGGGGGCATCTTAGATGAATTGCCTTAAGCTGAAGAATGAAAAGGGTAAGGGAATTATAATTGATTCTGCAGAAAATGTTGCAGCTGTAGGTGATAATGCCGATTATGTCTTGTTTGTCATTAATGATTCATCGTTTGATGGATGAATTATGGATTTTGGTTGTTCTTTTCATGTCACACCAAATAGAAATTGGTTTATCACTTATCAGTGCACGGGTAGTGGTAAAGTCCAGTTAGGGAACAACGTTGAGTGTGATGTTGTGGGTGTTGGTGATGTTAAAATCAGAATGCATGATGGCATTGTGAGGACATTGATTGGTGTAAGACACGTTCTAGAATTGAAAAAGAACTTAATTTCCTTAGGTGCCATAGATTCAGCTGGTTGTAGGTATTCTTCAAAAGGTGGAGTTCTGAAAGTTGTTCGAGGTGCCCTGGTGATAATGAAAGGAATCAAGCATGGAGGCCTGTATAAACTTCAAGGTGAGACAATGAGAGGTTTCGGCCCAGAGACGTTGGATGCATCTGTTCAAGAGTCTATTGACTGCTCGAAGAAGACCTGGGCGTTTGTGCCGATGCACAAGTTTGATGCTGGTGTCAAGATCATGCGGTTGAGAGCTTTAATCGAGACAAAGACTAGTAAGATGATCAAGCATGTGCGGACTGACAATAGCATGAAGTTTTGTTCGGAGTTGGCAAATAAATTCTGCATGAAAGAGGGCATAGTGAAACACCACACTAGTGCCAATAAATCACAACAATTTGCAGAATTGATGAGCAGAACATTACTAGAGACGGCCCGAAAAATTATCTCTAGTGCTGGTATTGCTAGGAGAATCCTAGCTGATGTGCTTAGTACGATAAGCTACTTGGTGAATAGATCCCCATCAACTGCTATTGAATGGCGGACTCTTGAAGAAGTGTGGTCAGGTAACATTGCTGGTTATTCTATTATTATAATGTTTGTTTGCCTGTGTTATTTTCGAGTGAGTGATGGTAAGCTTGATTGGAGGGCAAGGTGCATATTCCATGGCTATGCACAAGGTGAGAAGGGGCGATCGATTGTGGTGCCCAGATATAAATTCACATTTTATCAGCAGAGAAGTTACGTTTGACGAGTCTCCAGTACTTTTGGCTAAGAGTGATTATAGCAGTGTTCAAATGAATCTGAACGGTGTTTAGCTTGAGGTGGAGTTGCGACCAGAAACTCCTAAGGTAGTGAGTACGAGTACTAGCAAAGTAATCGACACAGGTGGTGCTTGTAGCGAGGTGGAGCTTATAGAGCCAACGATTGCTATAATTACTGATATTAACAAGGTACGTATTCGATCTCCTGATAGATATGGATGTAATAATGGTTTTGCTTTATCTGCGGTTAAGGAGGTTGTATCGGAAAATCCTTGCGGAGCAATTAAAGGTGCATGTGGAGTTGGTATTCTGATGAGGTTCTTGGTTATGGCGAAATTCAAACGAGACTTAGACTTGGATAATATCTGTGGCGGTTGAGCCCATCAAGGGCTATGGGAGAGTAGTAGTAGAATTTGAATTTTTACGAAGCGATTGTAATTTGGCTCAAACGTCGAGCCAAGGTGGAGATTGTTAAAATATATCTCGAGTTTAAGCCCGAAGTGAAAAGCTGAATTTTGAAATAAATTGAAATAAAGAAAGATTGGTGTATTTGGAAGTTTGACCTGAAATAGGAAAGTCCAAACATGGATTTGGACTTGGATTAAATTTTCTATGGGACGTGCAAACAGAGACAAAAGAAAAAAAAAGAGGGGTTCTTTACTTGCAGCGTTTGTCATCGAAGAAGGAATTAATTGGTGGAGCCCAAGTTCAAACCTTTGACCTTGTGGGGGCACACACACATAAAAAGAATTTTTGCAGGTCTTCTCCCTTCTTCCGAAACATGCTGCCGAAGCCTACGTACGAGCTGAGTGAAGCAACATATTGAAGCGCCGTTTACTCGGAGTGCCGTGGGTGTTCTATTTGTGAAACATCGTTCATAGGTGCTGGGTGCTTGGCTTTGGATCTTCGTGTTGTTCGTGCTGCGAAGCTTACTCGTGAATTACATCCAAGAAGTTTAGTGTTTGTAGCCGATTAAATCTTGAGGTAAGATTTACGTGTAATTCCTTCGTGAGATTGAGAGATTATTTCTTAAGGAATTCCGGGGCTAAATACTTCGTGCGTTATTGGATGTAATTGAGGCTTGGGAAACACCAAGAGAGTGTTTGAGTACTCGAGTGTGTAATATTCTTATATCACTTGATCTATAGTGAAATTTGTTGCTGCTCTCCTCATGGACGCAGGTCTTTACGATTGAACCACGTAAATCTGGTGTCCGATTTATTTTCTTCTTTTGTCTATATTATTGTTCGATCGCTCGCCCTTTCCGCAACAGATAATAATATAAATAATCCCTACTTTGACCTACTATGTAATGTGATCTTAAGACTTTTAATTTGCTCAATATGGTCCATGAACTTTAATGTGCAATGTAGTTTATGAACCTTTCAATTTATTCAATGTGGTACATGTCAAAATTAGTCCCTAGACTTGTATGAAAATATTCAATATTATTCTTCAATTAATTCAAGTTCAGGAATAACTAAGAACTAGACTTAACATATATCAAAAGTTCAGGGATCATGTTAAATAAATTGAAGGTTTAAGGACAATATTGTACATTTAATTAAAGTTCAATGACATATTGTACACCAGGTAAAAATTTAGGGATTATTTGCATTATTTTTCCTTAGATTAATTGTGGGAGGAGAAAATTAGTGAGTTTCTTTAGAGTAATATTTAAATGGGACTAGGACAAACAATGATCCATGATTCTTTCGTTGCGTGTGCTATTCAACTAATTTAATTGACGCATTCATCATTTGATCTAAAGTTGGACGGTGGGCATCTTGGGCCTCGTGATTACGGTACTCTGGAAGGAAGCCGAGTTCATGGCTTATAAAAGACTTTGTACGTTTCTGTCAATTCAATTTTGTGTGAATTTGCCGATGATGCATTCAATCACTTCAAAAGTCCTATGGTTCGCCAATAGTGCCACGTAAATGGTCCCCGTTTGGTGTCGCCTGTTCATCAAAACAAAATCAATCACATCTTCCAGCCAAATATCAATAATAATTGCTTTGAAGATACTATTTAATGGTAAGATAAAGAAAAATATTTTCTATGGAGATTATTTTCAAGAAAAATAGTTAGTTTTCATTTAATTGGTATTGGAAACATTGACGAAAATAAATAAATAAATTTGTCTAAGGTGTATAAGTAATATCCTTAAGAATAATTCTACCTCTCGAAATGTGAAACTCGGTGCGATAAGCTCTAGAGGCTATCCTTGCAAGATACAACATATCTTCTTCTATATTTCGTATTGAATATTAGAAGTAATAGAACCAATGTTGCGTATAACCCATTGAAGAAAGTGAAAGGAAATATCTTTTTAAGAAAAATGATATTTTCTTTTTAATTTGGTGTATATATTAAGATTGTCTTTTGAGGTTTTATTTTAATATTCAAACAAAATAGAGCCGTTAAGAAACCGTTATAGAGCCATTGTAGAATAATGGATGGTTTATTTGAGAAATAAATTAAACATTACAAAGAGATTAAAAAAACCGTTGTATAACTATTAAAAAGCTGTTATATAACTGTTAAAATAATGATGGCCTTTAATGTGGTCATGACTTTTATCAAAGCTATTATTGTAAACATTTCAAAAACTATTAAATATCCAATAATCCTCTGCACATTTCAAAATATTTTGAAAATAAAAAATAATAATAATGCTGGGTTATTAGAGTGTAATGCATTGGCATTGGTGCTTGTTAGACTATGAACCAGCCCTAGAAAGAATGAAATATATAATTCACAAAATCATTAGTGAAGTTTGAAATTTCTATAAATCAAGAATTATCTTTTGTAAATTATAATTTTCATCAATCACATTACACTCCTACAAACTTGTTGTTCAATGCAGTTTTATGTGCTTGGTTTATTCATAAGTGCTCTTGATATTTTTGCCAAAAATTCTCCTAGGAACGGCTTCATTCCACACTGATATAGGTGATTCTATCAAATATATTCTACAATTTAATACACTACCAATAATGGCTATGGAATTCAATAAGAGCTTAGTTCAATTCTTTTTTCCTTGCAGTTTTGCACTATTCTCACCTTAGGAGGGACAATAATTTTTAATAGTGTATCACTAGAAAAACAAGCAACTTGTTATTACCTATATGAACCTAATTCATGTGATCGCCAATCACATAAGTTGGGTTATCATTACTGTTGTTTTTCCTCAACTAGCTTAAGTCATTACCCTTGATGTATTATAAATTAATTTTCTTCCCACAGGTTTAGCTAGAGGATTGGCTAAATTTACTTCTAACTTCACATAAAATTTTATCTTCAAGCAGATGCTTTACCGCATCATGTCATGTGTCTACATTTACCATTGGAAGTTTTATTCTTTGCAATGGCTATTGTCGCTTGACAATCACAGTGCATAGACATAGAAGGTGTCGTTTTCATTCCCAAATGAATATTTGCTAAGAAATTCATTAACCACTCGGCCTCATTGCCAACCAATTTCAGAGCCATAAACTCTAAATCCATTGTGGATTGATGCGTGCATGGGCAAATGATTCCGAGATGTAGGGATTTTGTGGTTAAGTGTATGGGATGGTCTGTATGGGGATGGATGTCAAAGGATGAAATGCGAATGCATGGATAGAAAACAATTGACACCGAGGTATAAATGATGTGCCACCATTTAAGGATGAAGATCGAGATTGACGAAGTTCACCACCAAGGTTTAAAGGATGAATCACCTATTATGGATAAAGGACTTTGGGATAGGAAAAGCTCACTACTAGGGCCTAAAGGAAAATTCACTAGTCAAGAATAAAGGGCTTCTTGGTTCACCACCAAGAAGTAATCCACTCTCCAAGGATAAAGATACCGAAATAAGAGTTATCCACTCTCCAAAGATATTCGTTCACGCAGAGGAAATCTCAAGTATTGTCATTCATCAAATCTATTATGGATTACGATGGAGAGGCTTCCTCCATTTATAGGAGGAGTTCAACTTAGGAAATAGAAAAGTAATAAATAGATATGGGAACTAGCCTAACATTAATGACCTAAGAACTCGAAACTTTGACTCTTGAAACTTTACATAATAATAAAGACTCCTAGGAAAATAGAGATGCATTTAATGACTCAAGAACTCACATTCTTAATTCTTCAGCCTTGCAAAGTTCATGCTTCCAACTTGACTAGAAGATAACTACCCCAAGATTTCATCAAATAACCAAGGAAATTGTTCAGAATGGCCTCTCATTGATATGTTGTTGAGAAACTTTGAGATCAGCAACTATTAAAGCGTACCAAGAAATTAGCAACTAATATCATACTAATAACTTTGGAAACTCATAAATCGTCGATATTGATAACTTCGATAAGAATGGTTCGGTATTGCTTTAGTTGAAAATTTCAGTCTCGTCCTATTGAAGCATGTTATGCCCAAATTCTATCTGACTTGAATGAACAATGATGGTGCCGAGCGGGCTGATGGAGCAAAGTCGGATGCTCCCACATCATGGATTTAGCAAATATTGTTTGTTTGGCTGACTTCCAAGTTACAGCACCTCCACTTAGGGTGAACTCATATCCACTAGTGGATTTTGTCTCATTTGAATTCAAAATCCAATTAACAACACTGTGTCCTTCTAATACAACGGGAAATCTACTATATAAAATATCATGGTTCATGGTTCCTCTAAAATATTTCATTACTCTGCTCAGGGCAGTCTAATGATCATAATTGGGATTTTGCATATATTTGCTCAATCTACATACAACATAAGCTATATCAAGTCAAGTATAATTTATCAAATACATTAGACTCCCAATAATTTGAGCATACTCAAACTGAGCCACAACATTTCCTTTATTTTTCACTTATTGGATATTAGAATCATAAGGAGTACTCATAGGTTTAATATCAAAGTGACCATATTTTTTAGGTAGCCTCTCCACGTAATGCTCTTGAGTAAGCATTAGGTCATTATCACTTCTTACGATTCTAACACCCAAAAATAACATTGGCTTCTCCTATGTCCTTAATATCAAATTTAGAAGTCAATAAACATTTTGTTTCATTCACAACATCAATACACTCACAAAACATAAGCATGTCATCAATATATAAGCTAATAATTATAGATTCAACATTGACGATTTTTGTGTATACACATTTATCTACTCCAGCGGATAAAAATCCATAATTAATTAGAACCTCATCAAATTTGTCATGTCATTACTTTGACGCTTGCTTTAAGTTATATAAGGATTTAATGAGTTCATAAACTTTGTTTTCTCAGGTCGATGCTTTGGTGCTTGCTTTAAGCCATGTAAGGATTTAACGAGTTTACAAACTTTGTTTTCTTGGCCAGGAAAAATACAACGCTCAGGTTGCAACATGCAAATTTCTTCTTCTAAATCACCATTTAAAAATGTCATTTTAACATCCATTTGGTGAACATCAAGTTCGTAAATAGAAACTAGAGCAATTAAAACACAAATAGATGAAATTCTAGTAACTAGAGCAAAGGTGTCAAAATAATCAACATTTTGTTTCTAAGTAAAATCTTTTGCAACCAATCTTACTTTATATTTATCAATAGAACCATCAGAATTAAATTTCCTTTTAAAAATTCATTTACAACCAATTTTTTTGGCACTAGTGGTAAATTAACCAATTTACAAGTTTGATTTTGTACAATAGAATCAACCTTAATTTTTATGACTTCTTTCCGAGAACTTTTTCCTCTAGAAGATCTTGCTTCAAAATTAGTCAAAGGATCATTATCAATAAGATAAGTTGCGAAAGAAGTTTCTTTCCTTATTCTTTTACTCATTCTCAATTCATCATTTGAATTTTCAAAAACATTTTTATAAAGAGGTATTGGAGAAATAGTATCAATACTTAATGGAGAAATATGCTAAAAAAATTATGCATTATTTGTCTTAACTATAGTATTATTATCAAGTGCATAACATTTTAATACAATAAATCTATATGCAGCACTATGTTTGACATAACCAATAAACAAGTAGTCAGATATCTTAAGAGCCTATTTTCCTTTTTTTAGAACTAGAAAGCATAACTTTAGCTAAGCATCCTACACTTTCAAATATTTTAAATTCGGACAATAACCTTTCCATAATTCATAAGGTGTTCTATGTTTTCTTATGAGGTATTCTTATTTAGGATGTGGCATGTAGACAACATAGCTTCCCCTCATAAATTATTAGGAGCTTTATAAAACAAGTGTAGAATTCATCATTTCTTGTCCTATTTTTCCTTTCAACTACACCGTTTGATTCAGGGGAATAAGGAGGCGTAGTTTCATAAATTATTCATTCCTTTTAACAACATTCATTAAGCAAGACATATTCTATCTAATCTAATTCTTTTTATCCTTCCATTCAATTGGTTTTCTACCTCAGCTTTACACAAAAGAAATGTATCAAAAGCTTCATCTTTATGCCTAAGTAAATAAATTTTAGTAAATATAGAATAATCATCAATGAAAGTCACGTAATATTGTTTACCTCCTCTGCTCATTCTTTTTTTTTTTTTTTTAAATCTCCTAGATTAGTATGAACTAAACTCGACAAATTAGATTCCCTGTTTATAGAAGCACAAGGCTTTTTTTGTTAATTTTGTTTGGGCACATATTATACATTTATTAAAAGATGGGTTTTCAATTTGAGAAATTAAACCCTGTTTTTGCATTTTCTTAATATAGAAAATACTAACAAGTGACGACCCCAACTCCATCTCTAGGGTCACGAGTTATGACATCCTAGTAGCGCCACATACTAAGCGTAAGCGGAAGTTCCATGGATTATCATTTATGACAGGACCTATTGTTTTCAATTGTCACACAATAGCATCCAAAACTAATTAGTTAGCATGTATAACATGGACATTTTAGGATCTAAAGTTTTATATCACAAGGTCACCCTGTAACTGTCTTGTCACTTGGTATTAGAGAATCCAACTAAGAACATATATAAGGATCATGAGAAGCTTCATTAACTTTCCATTTAAAAACCATTTCGGCTTACATATGTCAACCTGAATTACTTACAAGTTCTTCACCTATGTACAACATATTTACATGTTCTTATCAAAAGTGTAAGTAAACAGCCAAGGAAAAGGGCGAGAGGGTTCCTAACTTCACTACCCTCACACTAGCCCACGTTCATCCAAAAAAATAAAAGACATCTTCTCCGGCTTCATCACAATCTGGGCACTTAAGCACCTCCTGCCCCGACTCCAGGTCCTCCAGCACCGAATTGAAGAGGGCCAAACAGCTCTCCCTCGTGGTTTACAAACCACGCAACGAATCTCATAGGAATCCAGTCTACCCTGCCATTGTCCATCCAAAGTGTAGCCTCATATTTCGTGTAGGTCAGCTCGATATTGGGATCATACACATCATGGAAAGATACATCAATACGCGCTATCACCCCATAATGAGCAATCGGTGGTACGTCCATTCTAACGATCTGAAAAATAGAAAGGAATGAGCAATGCCTAGTAAAGAAATAATAAGACCTTAAACTAGACAATCCACAATTGCCAAAGAAAGCAAGAGAACACTACCAAATAGTTCAACATACCAAGGTAGGATTGTCACAAGTATAACTAAAAGAATACTAAAATGTCACATGAATGATCATTCCATAACAAACATGCTAAATGCACATGTAGACCTCATGCTCCTAATCTAAGTTAAGATAATATGCAATAGTAGCAGGCAAACTCACATGCCAAGTGGAATTTACATTATAATGTGTATATCAAGTCCACCCTTGATCAGTTTACCCACTGGAACGCAAGCCGGCCCGATCGAGTCACTTCCAGAATCCCACATCCGAACTTCCATGATATTGCTATCATGAGCATCTCACTCCGAGGCATCCCGGTATCACACAACCGAGGCATCCCAAGATCACTTAGTGTGGCACCCTCAAACCCGATAGGGTCGCCACAGATACTAAGCACTCTAACCATTGCAATTTCTGGTTACTTGTTTTTTTTTTTTTTTTTTTGTAAAAATGGGAGTTGTAAAGAAGGACCGAGGCTTTATATATATATATATATTTGAAAATATAGGGATTAGCGCAGCTCATAGCGAAAATTAGAGGCGAGTCTCACCATCCCTCCACTTCTCTTAGCGACGGTACAATGCACACCAACTACATAATTTACCTTGATATCATGCACATGTCATCATATCTCATGTATATACATCATCATATAGTCATCACCCTTATCATGCATCCATGCACTCATCATCATCATATCACATGTTATCATCATGCCATAGATGCACATACATCCATGCACTCATCATCATCATATCACATGTTATCATCATGCCATAGGTGCACATACATCCATGCACTCATCATCATCATATCACATGTTATCATCATGCCATAGGTGCACATACATCCATGCACTCATCATCATCATATCACATGTTATCATCATGCCATAGGAGTCACTATACCATGCATAATTTGGTAGTAACTTATGTTTTTCAATTGAATTGCCACATTTTCCTTTCCTGGGACCAATAATTTCATCCCGCATTTCTGTCGCTCGCATCCAACCTGGCATCGCGAGGAACCTCCGGCACACACCTCTGGGCATCCGGCACACACCTCCGGGCATCTCGAAACTCCCGAGGACATCCGGCACACACCTCCGGGCATCCGGCTCACACCTCCGGGCATCCCGACACTCCCGGGGCATTGTCGGCTCACACCTCCGACGGTCATTCATATTCTCATACATCTCTTTTCCAATTTCACACTTGAAATTTTCAATGAAATTGTTTTAAATTACTCCTCTGAAATCATGCAATATGCATTGGGAAAAATTGTCCTTTGATGAAATGGTTTAAATGAAATCTTTCTTTGAGATCATGGAAAATTCATCATTTTCTTTAATGTCATATGAAATGCATGAAAGCCATCACACCATTGCATGAATAATAATCCAAAGTATCATGATTCACACAATAATTCATACAGATCACACATCACAGCATAGAATTGGTCATGCATTCCAATATCGTAAATTTCGAAATTGTACAGCTTACACAGTTTTTAAAACATAGTTCATTAAATAGGCAAATGACCTTCAAAAATCACGAAATTTAAGTATGTTATAGTCAAAACATAGATAAAGATATCACATGAAGGAAATTTCTCCAAAAGAAATTTGTACAGAATAGTATTGGCCATACACTCCAATATCATCAAGTCCGAAATGCACAGATTGCACGGTTTTCAAATTACAGTCGATTAAATAGGCAAATGACCTTAAAAAATCATGAAATTTAACTATGTTGTATTTAAGACATAGATAAAGATATCACATACAGGAAATTTCACCAAAAGAAATTTGTACAGAAAGATATAGGTCATGCATGTCAACATTTTCAAGTCCGAAACGCACAGATTGCACAGTTTTCATATCACGGTCGATTTAATATGCAAATGACCTTCAAAAATCATGAAACTTAATTATGTTATAGTTAAGACATAGATAAAGATGTTTCATGAAGAACATTTCTCCAAAAGACATTTGTACAGAATGATATAGGTCATGCATGTCAACATTTTCAAGTCCGAAACACACAGATTGCACAGTTTTCATATCATGATCGATTTAATATGCAAATGACCTTCAAAAATCATGAAATTTAACTATGTTGTAGTTAAGACATAGGTAAAGATATCACATGAAGGAAATTTCACCAAAATAAATTTTTACAGAAAGATATAGGTCATGCATGTCAACATTTTCAAGTCCGAAACGCACAGATTGCACAGTTTTCATATCACGGTCGATTTAATATGCAAATGATCTTCAAAAATCATGAAATTTAACTATGTTATATTCAAGACATAGATAAAGATGTTTTATGAAGAACATTTCTCCAAAAGAAATGCATGTCAACATTTTCAAGTCCGAAACACACACTTTGCACAGTTTTAATATCACGGTCGATTTAGTATGCAAATGACCTTCAAAAATCATGAAATTTAAGTATGTTAGTCTTTAGGATGTTCTCTACAAGTTTCATGAAGGAGTCAAAGTGGAATTCTCAGTAAAAAGTGACATGCAACACACAATTCCACCAAGAGACCACAAAACAATTTCAGATCTAGCGTTTTTCGTAGAGAGAGAGTTTTGCCCCTCAAAACTCAACCATTTTATCCCAAATTTTAGTATGTTGTAGTTTGAGATGTGATCTACAACTTTTGTGAAGAAGTCGAAGCAAGAATCCAACTCAAACCACACATGCAAGTCTCTACAACGTTCGGGGTCCAGCGGTATACTCAAAAACAGAATGCATTTTCAAGAACAACACATTCTAGCTTCGGTTCCTTAGACCCTAAAAACCCAAGAATCAACACTATTCCAAACACACATGCAAGACACACATGCAAGAGCAGCAAATGGATCCCAACTTGCCTCTTAAGAGCACGCAAATGGCGGCACACGGACAGCACACGGACGGCGACGGGCGGACGGACGGCGAGCTACTCCTTCTTCTTCCTCTCTCGGAACTCTCCCTCTCTCGCAACTCTCTCTCTCTCTCCCTTGGCTTGCACAAAGCTCTCTCTCTCTTCCTCACCTTAACCGGTTGCTTCCCCCTAATGGTCTTCCCTTCCATCATTATCAATGATTTAGGGGTGCATGAGGGACAAAATGGCAAGAGGGTTTGGGACAAATGGGGGAGGACATGCAAACCGATCCCCCCTTGCTCGGTCGAAGGCCCATCATGGGCTTCATGGGCCCAGCCAAAATGGCCCACTTTAGGCCCTTTACCCTTGGGCCTAAAGTTCAATCCAAAACTTAAATTTTTAAATTTTTACTTTTTAGCAATTCCTCTTAATTCCCTCTCGTAGTCAATTTCAATTTCCAATTTCACATGGTCAAAAAAACTTGTAACATTTAATCCATAGGGATTAAATCTATGAGGTGCATAGCCAAGAATAAATTATTCTTATTAATTTATCCCATAATACTAATTAAAAAAAAAAAAACTCAAGAACACAAACATACAATCTCTTAGTCTTAAGAGAAAACTAATGGCTAAAACATAACCCATATGTAATTTCATTACCTAATCAAGGGCTTTAATACATCCTAGAGCTCGCCTCGAATTTTTTTGGGATGCCACACTTAGCATGGGGCATCTCACTTCGAGGCATCCCGGTATCCCACAACCGAGACATCCTTGATTACACACAAGGGCATCTCAACTCCAAGGCATCCCGGTATCTCACTCAACCAAGTTATCCAAGATCACACAGCATGGGCATCCCACTCCCCGCGGCATCACCGACATCTCAGTACCGATGGAAATCTCTTACTCATTTAATTCACACATTTCACACATCAAACCTCTGAATTATATCACCTCACAGCATGCATAAGACCTCAAGAGTACACAATTACTTCAAGCATGACTCATGCTCACACAACATTTCATTCATGTCGCATTCATTGCACACACGCCACAATTAGTAACCATACAATGACTACACTTCGAATTATGGAAGATGCATACTCATGCACAAACTAACCATTATCACAAGACCATTAGACTCCATATATGCCAAGAAAATCAGCTATAAGAGGCACAACATCTATTGCACTATCTCAGATCAAAGCAGGATACGAGCCGACACGGACAGTTTCAATCACAGAAGCAAAAAGTGTATCAATTCTCATCAAAATGCTACAAAATTTTAGTATGTTATAGAAGAGACATAGATTAACATTTTTTGTGAAGAAACCTAAGCCTATATCTCAACGTATAAAGAGAAATAATTTTCTGTCTTTATCCCTAAATTCTGCAGCAACTTCCAGATTGAGTGCCTACAGAAGAATGATCATTTCACTGCCCAAATCTCAACCGTTTGTTCTCAAATTTTGATATGTTGTTCCTAAAGATGTGTACTACAACTTTCATGTAGGGTTTAAGGTCCAATTCTACATAGAAAATTACAGAAAATTCGTAGAACTACCTAAGGTTCTGCTGTCTTCTACAGATCAGCTTACTGTTCTAAGGGAAAATGTTCTCGCCAACACGTTTTCGCAAGAATCTCACTCCAACGAATGGTCGAAGCCAAAAATAGTTACTACACTCTTAAGAAAACTAGTTCTTTCCTTTAAATACACCTTTAAAACTCCAAGCAACACATAAACTAGTAAGTTTTCCATCTCTATCTTTCCAACTAGAACATCCCGAACCACGATCCCCATCTACAGCTCAACTAGACTATTTAGCTCATCTACAACCTATATTAGTACCCGGACACCTCTCCAACAGCACCTAAAAGTGACCTCGGTAGCTCTTCGCCTACACACAGCAACCCACAACTCAATTCAAGACTAGCATTCGCATCTTGACTCCTCGACAGTAACATGCAACGCCTATCCATCACTCAATAGTCGTCCTCCCACCAACTCGACCAAACTCAGCTCCCTTGCACTCGATTCTTTAACCATTCGAAGCCCTATCATGACATGCAAAGACTCACGGCTTCGCTTGAGTGCTCATTTAGCATATTTCAACTCAAAACAGAATCATCAAACCTAATCCTCCACCATTCAACATGCTCCGCGAGTTCCCTCGACAAAACAACGGATAAGTTCTAGTTTAGGAATTCATCATTTCCTTACCGGTTACTTGGCTTCATTGGTGGCTCGATGCTCTCCAAGAATCTGCTTTCAAACTCACACAAGAAGAAGCAAAAATCGCTGGAGTTGCTAGGCTTCGCTTCTACTCGAGCCACGAGAGAAAGGAGAAAAGAGATAGAGTTTTTTGGTTATGTTTTAGGGAGAGAGAGAGTGGTGTGAATTATGAGGAAGATGGCTGTGAGTGTGTGCAATTTTCTTTTGTTTTCAATCCCAAGGAGAGAAGTAATCATTGTGTCTCCTCTGAAGTTTCGGGTTGGGGGAAGAAAACCGAAGGGAAGGAAGGGTGTCGTGGCTTCCATGCACGCCTCATTCTTCATGGTCTACGCCTGGCGTTCAAAAACAATTAACTTATAATCTGTGTCGTTAGTTGGTCTATTAGTTTCTAATGTCTTTTACTTAGTTTCGTTCTGAATCCACAAAATTTTGATTTCCTCGCAACTATACGAATCTATGAGTTCATATGAATCGAAGTGACGTGTTAACATCTCGGCACTAATCTCCTAACAAGAATTTATCACTAGAAATTACTAAAGTTAGTGGTCGACAATAGCATTACAATCGCTTATAAGTTTTAATAAAATTTCTAATTAAATCCTCATAATGGTAATCTATAAACTTAATCGAAAATTAAAGTGCTTGGGCCTAATTACCCGTCTCTGGCCCACCGGGCTCATCCCACGACATTCCACGGCCCACTAGACTTAATTTACCATTCTAATGAACTCAACTCTTGGCCCGCTCCAAGCCAAGCCCATGTCCATATCCTATCCTTTGGCCGATCAAGCCCATACTCGATATCTTTGCGTGTCTTGTTAACTACTTAAGCCCATACTTTCCTCATGGCCCATCAGGCTTGTCATCTGGCACGCTTTAAAAAATAGTCCAAGCCATTAACGGTCCGGTTACACTTAAAGGGTTGGTAAAATTCGGGATGTCACAAACATGACCTAATCTACCATGCCATAAGTCAATAGATTCAACCAAGTAAGCGAAAGAAGTAGCATTTTCATTGATAACATTGGAAATGTTAAGAACAAAAGGTCTTTGATTAAAATAACCCTTTCCTACAAAGACATTAGTTTTTTGTAGTTATGATCTTGTCAGATTCGAATGACACCTTCACCCCAACCTTTCCCAATAGAGATATTGAAACCAAGTTTGCCTTCATATTACGGACATGCAATACATCATTCAGGGCCAAAGTCTTGCCAGATGTGATCTTGAAAAGAACTTTCACTTTCCCAAGAACTTGAGCTGTTCTAGAATCACCAAGATAAATAATTTCTTCAACTTCCCCTAGTGGGAGGAAAAGGCATTTTAGTTTGCACAAATATGCTTGGTAACACTTGATTCTACCACCCACCTTTTCACATTGGCCACAATGTTGGCTTGGGAAATGACCATAATGATTATGTTATTCGTGTCATCTACTTCAATCAAGTTGACTTTTGGGTTAGTAGGATTGTCATTTCCCATTATTTTCCTTTTGCAATGCGCTACATGATGACCTGGCTTTCCACAAACAAAGCAAGAGCCCTTGTCTTTGAAAGTTGGTGAGCAACTTTGGGTTTGTAATCAGATTTTTTGTTATTATCCTATTTTAGTGATGTTGAGGATTGCCTTGCACCAAATTTGGCTTGGTAGCAATTTCCTTAGCTTTGGAGGCTTTAATCTCCTTGCAAGTTGTGTCCTCAATGATAATATGCACGATGAGATTGGCAAGTGGGAGTTACTTGTCTTTATGCTTGAGTCATTGCTTGTAGTCATCCCAAGATTCGAGCGACTTTTTAATCAGCAACCCCACAGTAAATTCAGCTCGAGCCCTAGCTCGCCGCTCGTCCGATTGGCAATGAGCTTAAGCCCTAGCTTGTCATCGCTCGCCACTCGCCCAATTGATGGTGAGCTAGGCCTCTAGGCTCGCCGAACTAGCTTGCCACTTGCCAAGCTCGCCGATTTGGTGATTGGCGAGCTCGAGTGGCGAACTCGAGCCTCAACGAGCTTAAGCTCGCCACTCACCAGATTTCGCTGATTTGTTGAGCGGCAAGCTCGAGCTCACCTTTGGCCAGTCGTGGTGGTGGCTAGCAATTGTCCAAAGAAGAAGATTAAGAAAAAATTTTCTTTATGAATAGCGAAAAACATTTTCCACTTCTTTTCAAGTTTTGGCTGAACAAAAGAAAATAATTACATTTTCCTAGAAAATGGCTTCTTGAAAAACACTTTCTAGAAACGTCACATTTTTCATGAAACGAACGAAGCTTTAATGGAAAAATATGCTAAAAAAATTCCACATTTTTTGTATCAACTATAGTATTATTATCAAGTACGTCACCTTTTAATACAAAAAATCTATATGCAGCACTATGTTTAGCATAACCAATAAACATGTAGTCAATTGTCTTACAGCGTATTTTCCTTTTCTTAAAACTTGGAAGCATAACCTTAGCAAGGCACCCCAACACTTTCAAATATTTTAAATTAGAACAATAACCTTTTCGTAAGGTGTTTTACGTTTTCTTATGAGGTATTCTTATTTAGCATGTGGCATGTAGACAATATAGCTTTACCCCATAAATTATTAGGAGATTTAAAACTAACAAGCATAGAATTCATCATTTCTTTCCAAGTCCTATTTTTCCTTTTAGCTACACCATTTGATTCAGGGGAATAAGGAGGTGTAGTTTCATGAATTATTCATTACTTTTCATAACAAAATTCGTTAAGCAAGACATATTCTCCATCTCTATCTAATCTAATTCTTTTTATCCTTTTATTAACAAGTTTTCTACCTCAACTTTGTACAAAAGGAGCATATCAAAAGCTTCATTTTTAGTAAATCTAGAATAATCATCAACAAGAGTCACATAATATTGTTTACTTCTTCTAGTCATAGTTTGTTTTAAATCTCCTAGATTGGTATGAACTTACTCAACAAATCAGATTCTCTATTCATAGAAATACAAGCCTTTTTTGTTAATTTTGTTTCAGCACATATTATACATTTATTAAAACATGGGTTTTCAATTCGAGAAATTAAACCTTGTTTTTGCATATTCTTAATATAAGGAATACTAACATGACCTAATAACCAAGTAAGCGAAAGAAGTAGTATTTTCATTGATAACATTGGAAACGTTAAGAACAAAAAGTCCTTGATTGCAGTAACTCGTTCCCACAAAGACATTAGTTTATTTATCATTACAATCTTGTCAGATTTGAATGACACATTCACCCCAACCGATCCTAAAAGAGTCATTGGAACCAAGTTTACCTTATATTAGGGACATGCAACACATCATTCAAGGTCAAAGTCTTGAGCTTGAGAAGAACTTTCACTTTCCCAAGAACTGGAGCTATTCTTGAATCACCAAGATAAATAATTTCTTGTCCTTCCCTTACTGGTGTGTAGGAGGCAAAGGTATTTTTGTTTACACAAATATGCCTAGTAGCACCTGAGTCTGCCACTCACTTTTTTCACATTGGCTTCAATGTCGGCTTAGGAAATGAGCACAATGATTATGTTGTTAGGGAGGGACTTGAGTATGTCCTAAAACTACTTTGTCTAAACTCTTGTTAGATTTGAATGACATCTTCATCCCAACCGATCCTAAAAGAGTCATTGAAACCAAGTTTACATTATATTAGGGACATGCAATACACAATTTGGGGCCAAAGTCTTGAGCTTGAGAAGAACTTTCACTTTCCCAAAAACTTGAGCTATTCTTGAATCACCAAGATAAATAATTTCTTTTCCTTCCCCCACTGGTGTGTAGGAGGAAAAGGCATTTTCGTTTGCACAAATATGCTTGGTAGCACTTGAGTCTACCACCCACTTTTTCACATTGGCTTCAATGTTGGCTTGGGAAATGACCGCAATGATTATGTTATGAGGGTCATCTACTTCAACCAAGTTGATTTTTGGTTAAGTAGGATTGTCATTTCCCATTATTCTCTTTCTATAATGCACTGCACAATGACTTGATTTTCCACAAACAAAGCAAGAAAATCCTTTTTTAAGGTGGGGTGAGCAACTTTGGCTTTGTAATAAGGTTTTTTGTTATTATCCTGTTTTGGCGATGTTGAGGTTTGCCTTGCATCAAATTTGCCTTGGTAGCAATTTCCTTAGCTTTGGTGGCTTTAATCTCCTTGCGAGTTGTGTCCTCAATGATAATATGCACGACTAGATCGGCAAGTGAGAGTTGCTTGTCTTTGTGCTTGAGTTGTTGTTTGTAGTCATTCCAAGATTTAGGTAGCTTTTCAATTAGCAACCCCGTAATAAATTCTTCTTACAAATTGATGTTTTCCGCCTTCAATTCCTCCACTAGCTTGTGATATTCATTGATTTGTGTCTTGATCTCCTTATCATCGGACATCTCCCATCGATAATAATTTCCAATCACGAATTTTTGTTTGCTCACATCTTCTGCAATGTACTTTACAGTCATGGAGTTCCATATTTGTTTTGCTTCCTTGTACGGACAGTGGACATCAAACAATTCATTAAAAAGTGTACTAATAATTATGCCTACATACCTTATTAGCATTTATCCACTGATCTTGCAACTTATTATTAGTTGGTTCGGCCTCCATAAGTGTGAAAGCCACCCCATGCACATCTAGGATAGAGAAAACTCTCTCTTGCAACCTTTTAAAATCATTGCCAATAAAAACTTCAATCTTCGATATGTTGGGGGATGGTTCAACATAGGACATATGTGGTAGTGGTGGCAATGCAACTAGAATGGCGAAGATAGAAGCATCAGCAGTGGTGGTGGCAGTGGTAGTGGCATCAACTTGAGACTTGATGGGGCTTATCCTTAAGATTGTTAGAAAAATTAATGAAAATAAATAAATAAATTTGTCTGAGGTGTACAAGAACCGTCTTTAAGGATAATTACGTTCCTCAGAGTACAAAACTTGGTGCGATAGGTTCTAACAGCTATCTTCCCAAGATACAACAAACATTTTTCTATATTCCGCATTGAATATTAGAAGGAATAGAAACAATGTTCTATATAACCCAGCAAAGAAAGGGAAATGAAAGATTTTTTAGGAAAGTGATATTCTCTTTTTCATTCGATATATATATTAAGATTGTCTTTCAAGATTTTATTTTTATATTCAGACAAAATAGAGCCTTTAAGAGATCATTATAGAGACGTTAAGAAACCATTATTATAGAATAATGGAGGGTTTATTTTAGTAATATTAAACGTTACAAAGTGATTAAAAATTGTTATATGACTGTTTAAAAGCTGTTATATAATCATTCAAATAATGATGGCCATGAATGCAGTCATAACTTTTATCAAAGATACTAGTGTAAATTTTTCAAAAACTATTGAAATATCCAACATTTGGTGGTTGAGGGAAAGTGATTTTTCTCTTGCTAAGAGGGAAAGTCATTTTTCCCCAACCTAAGCATGTGATTTTCAGTCTATCAAAAACGTTACTAGAAATCAATTAGCTCTTCGTTATCCAAATATTGGATAGTCATAAAATAATTTTTCGAAGGGAGTTTTCCATCAAACAAACGGATGCTAAGGTTATTATATTTGTTGTTTTGTCACAGCAAATGGATTTGGATTGATCTTTCCGGCAATGATTTTGCAAACTAGTTGTTATAAAATGAGAGGTCCAAAGACTGGGAAAATAATATTAAAAAAAAAAAAAAAAGAGCGCTTGTTGGGCCCATTGAAGGCCCAATTCAGCCCCTCAGTCCATTAGTTGCACCAAGTAAGAAACTGCTATTTATAATGACAACTTATTACTGGTAATTCCATAGAAAAAGAAGAGGCCGTGTTTGTGGAGGAACCTAGAAAAGAGCAGAGATTCATCAATCCTCGGTTGGCCGAAATGAACCTGGTCAGATTTGCTGGGTAGATTGATAAGGGAGGGAGGAATCACATCAAATTGAATGTCCACAAGTTTTGTTGCTATCACACCTTTTTTTTCTTCTTCTTTTTATGTGAGTTTTTCCATTCAAATATCTGGCTTTTAACATGGTGAGATTGCTTTCGATGCTTCTAAATGAAGGATGGTTAGCCCTGGTAATGTAGCGGAGAATAGGAGGTGAATAACCTAAGAAACAAGTTTGAGGGGGTAATTGCATGCTTTTACATTAAAAGCAACGTCAGAGTTTTTAGTAATTTGATAACTTGTTGCGGATGGTATGGTGATTAATTGTATGCTATGTCATGTTCAAAGCGAGATGCCAATTACTCTACAAGTCAACTATGACCCAAGTTATGTTTCGATGTAGAAATTTTAGTCAGCCAAGAATTCTTGTGGTGCAAGGAATAATATGCTTTTTTGAGATAAGATTTGAACTTTTGTGTGGTAAAGGCAAATCTTATGAAAAGCCTAAAAAAGTAAGCGAAGATTCTGTCTCCGCAAGAAATGATATGCTTTTTGGGTTCTGGACCATCTGCTGTTGATCAGATCCATGCAGTTAATGGAAATGAATCCGGTCCTCCTCATGTATCAGATGAACGGCGAGGGTATTATCTGGTGGCATGCTGCCCCAAGCCCTTTTCCTCCATACCAGCCTCATCTTGCTTGCCTCACCCGCTCCAGTCTTCTCTTCACCCTTACACTTGAGAGGGCTCTTTCATGCATCATCAGCTATTGGAATTAAATGGGGAAGTTGCCGTGAAAATACAGAAAATAACCACTTTAAAAGGAAACAGAAAGAGGTAGGACAATATACAGTAGAATTACGACTCCATCAACAGAAATTCTATGACATCTCATCATAAAGGATGTCTCAAGCACTGTAGAATTACAAATTATAGATACTAGTTATATCAAATATTGCAGTTGAAGATGTCTCGAGCACTTTTAAGGATTTCCAAATTTGAATCAATAGAGATTTTCAGTTAAACGATTCATACACATCTGAACATCCAGATCATATATTTATGTAATATGCCCAGTTCACAGAACCCTTTTTAATCACCTTTCAGGAATTTGGTGCTAGGTGAAATGGAACTTCAGTCACAATCACTTTTTAATCATCTAATGAAAACTTGATTTTGAGGGCCAAGACAGTGCGTGCTCAATGGCAGATGAAGCAGGCCAAGAAAACAGGCAAAATTCATGCTGAGCCACGAATTAATCACTACATTGTCGAAAGATGGGGAAAAAGTGATTTGAAACTGATAAAGAAGGAAAAAGGGAAAAGAATCATGTACCACAATAATTCATGTTAAGACATTTCAGGGACTTCTATGTTGCATAGAGGCACGTCTAAGTACAGGGCAAGAGCCCTATCCTTCCTCAAGTGGAGATGTTCCTGTATATATAGAGCACTGGCATTGTTTCTTTGCTCATCAACTCAAGGCAGATAACACACTGAAAAAAGGAGAGCAACAATATGAATCAGGTGTCCCCTAGAGTTCTCCTGAACACTTCAATGGGACTTTCTTTGAAAGCACTTCCCAGTGAAGTGTTTGGGGGAACTCCTGATGTCACTTGATGCTATGGTCGGAACTGAATATGACGCAAAAAACTCTCTCGAGGAGTCTGTACACTGTATACTTGAATCGCTGTTACGTCAGACTTGTCATCCTTCGATGTTCAGTGGCTTTCCTCTTAATGCTTTTCAAAGTTTCTCTCGTTCTGTTGGCCATATAGCTAGTGAGCTATGTCACATAGGCTGCAGGATCTTCCATTAAAGTAATGGCAACAATAACGAGGAGGCTGGTAACATCCACAATATACGAGTAACTGGTATGGTTCTGTCTCTCATTTAGTTAGTCAGTGTTCGAGTTCCTTATTCCTCGGGACCCTAGTTGCTCGAGGAGACTCTTTCCATGGAGAATGTGCTGAATTGAATCTGAACCATTTCCATTGTATTTTCATTCACAAAATGACCGGGAGAGTCGAAGGAGTGTTCGATTTTCATTTTATTGCTAATTCTCTTGTCCCTTATGCGCCTCCCCAATGATGGAAGTGGCAATGCAGCAGGTGCATAAATTTTGCCGGAAATTGTGAACACTGAAAGCCGATGAAGATAATTGCGAATATTGAAAGCTGATGAACTGATGTTCACTGGTCTAGTAGTGCTACTTTGGGAGCTCTTCGCAGCCTGCTTGCAACAGAAGAAGAACAACAACACACATAAGATTGGTTAGAAAGAACTGACTCACTAGGCCACCCAGACTTCTCTGGTTTGCATCTTGTTCTTTTAACCCTAATGGTCGTGGACAATGGTTTGTTATCATTTTATTAATTCAAGTTTAAAAACAGCATTAAACATTTCCATATAATTCAGAAATTAGAATGAATATGTATTAAAATTTCATGATCACATTGAACAAATTAAAAGTTCAGGATGACATTGCATATTGAGTATGGACCACATTTTCCTTAAATTGGTGGAGGAAATTATATAGGTAAGTAGCGAGTTTCTTTTGTGTGATATTTAAATGAAATCGGAACAAGATGAAAGATGATTCTTTCCTCACGTGTGCTATTCAGCTAACCTTAATGACGCATTCATTCATTTAATCTAAAGCCCATGTGGGTGGTGGACAGCAGGTATACTGCGCCTCGTGATTACAGTACTCTCGGAGGAAGCCGAGTTCGTGTCTTCCAGGGGACTTGGTACGTTTCTGTCAATTCAATTTTGTGTGAATTCTGGATTTACTGACGATGCATTCAATCACTTGCAAGGTCCTACGGTTTGCCAATAATGTCACGTAAATGATGCTCGTTTGGTGTCACCTGTTCATCAAAACAAGATCGATCACATCATCCACCCAAACATTAGCAATAATCTCAGAAGATGCTAATTAAAAGTACGATAAAGAAAAATATTTTTCATGGAGATCATTTTCAAGAAAAATAGTTAGCTTTCATTTGTTTGGTTGTTTAAAGAAAATGCTTTTTTTTTCTTGCTAATAGGGAAAGTCAATCTATATCAATTCAAACGTGTTGTTTTCAGTTCATAGATAATGTTTTCCATAAATCAATTAGTTTTTGATTTTCCAAACACAAGAAAGCCGGAAAATAATTTTTCAAATGGAGTTTTCTTTCAAATAAATGGATGCTAAGGTTATTATATTTGTTGTTTTGTCATGGCGATTGAATTCGGATCAATTTTTCCAGCCATGATTTCGTAAACTAGTTGCTGTAAAATGAGATGTCCAAAGACAATTAGAGATGTTGTTGGGCCATGAAGGCCCAATTCAAACCCCACCGCGCCCCCCCTTCCCCCACAAAGTCCATCTTTTTTTTCTTTTTTTGGGTCAGTCCTACTCTAATCCTACTCTAACACTCACTCTCAGACTTTTGCCCTGCCACTTTGTAGGGCGTGGGAGTCGAAACTCACTCCTGAAATGAAATCGTCCCCACCTCAAGTCCATCTAGTTCAACAAAAGATAAAGAAAGAAAGACGAAAAGAAGGAAGAGAGTGCGCAACAAGAGGAGCGGGGAAAATAGATAGTGGGTGGTTGAAAATGTCTAGAAAATGCCTGTTGCAAGTGATTGGTTAGCGTTTCAAGAAGCCTTAACCCTTCCCCAAGTCAATTCTATGTTTAGAGTCTAGTTTAAAGCCCTAGCTAATGACACTCTGGCCTAATCCAGGCTACCCAATGATAACAATTAGATTTCTTTCTTTCCTAAGAATGTGCAAAATTTCACAAATCGCAATTTGTACTTTCATTATAAACTATTTTCATTTTCGAAGTTCTAAGAAACTACTATAATATTAATTGCCTATCTGCTACTGACAATGTTTTGCAATATATTTTGTCAGTTGTTCACTAGATGTTAGGTTGGGGGAGCTTTGGATCTTGTGGTACTCCAAAATTCTATAAACATAGAGCTTGTTTGAAATGGAATTTGATAAAAAAAGATATGATGAGTCAAAGTTCGTTGCACTAGCTAAGCTTGCTACTTTGTTCATTATGTTAGGTTTGGTACTTGTGTGGACAATCCGCCAAAAGTAGCACCTTATAATAGAGTTTTAATCGAGTTAATTTGCATGTAAGTTTGACATTTAGTTAATACTTATTTGGTAGGATTTTGAGGCTTTTTGAAGGGCGCAACCTTTGGTTTCACTTTTGGCTTTATGTGAGTGGTGCTTTTAGCAGATGTAAGATATGCGCGGCAAGACATGGTATTTGAAAGGAAAGTGAAAGTATTTGTAGGATTTCTTTAATAACTTTTTTATTACCAGGATACGCATTAGAGCTTTGTGAACTTAGTTTAATGATTGTTTTTTGAAATGGATTGAAAATATGAAATGCTCTATGAAGGTGATATATGATTTGACTTCTGAACTCTATTAGGGACGTGAGTTGTGATGGTTTATATTATTGCACTTTGTGCCCTTGTTACTATATGGAAACCTAAATTGGGGCAATTTGTATTTTGTATTCAATATATACCGAATATTGCTTTTCCAGAATATCCTGTGTGGGTTGAGTCTCCGACTAATAACAAGTAGACACCTGTACGGAGGCAGAAACTTGGAAATGAGGCTGAAGCGTATGACATGGGGTGAGAGATTAGCCAATCGACTCGTCCAACCACATGCTTTTTGGGTATATTAAATATTATGTTGCGAACAGATATTTATACTAATCATTAAAGACGTGTTGTTTTGGCCATATAAGCTTCATTAAACGTATTATGGGTTGAACGTAAAATCATCAAAATATACATTGTCGGTGTAAGTTCTCATATAAAGATAAATATCACAAACTAAATTGCCATTTCTTCTGTCCTTTCTTTTAACATTTTACGTTGCATATCCTACGAGGCTTAGGAGTGACCCAACGATTTTTGGGTTGAACGATTTGGGTATTAGCTTTGGCCCAAGTTGTCACATATTTTTGGTGTAATTTTTTCTCATTTAAAATAAGTTGGTTTGCAGTTATGTTTGTGCATTGATATTGTAGTACAAAGCCTTTATAACTAGCTTTTGTTACATATGGCGACCACCTTGTCATCCCGGTGCGGTTTGTAATTATAAAAGTCACGATAATGCATTTTAGTTCTAAACTTTCATTTGGTGGGTTGGAGTCATAAAACTTGCAATGACCACCCACTTTACATCATTTAGTTATCTCCATTAGATTTTATAAACTTCATTGATAGCAATCGAGTCGCATTACTGCATATATTTGTGATAAATTTCAGGACTTAATGGCTTGTATTTTTAGAGACCGAAGGAATGCAAAGGAAGTCAACTATATATTGGTATGCAAGCTCCCAATATATTCACAGATTCGTCAAGAGAGGTCCCAGGCTTGACCTCCTCGCTTACTGAACTTGCTTAGCTTACCAAAGAACATAACCACGACGATGATCAACTTCCCGGTCTTGCTCCACCTCCCTACAAAACCATACGTCGCGTCTTTGCAGTAACCCTCCGCCTTGAGCCGCCGCTCGCAGCTGTAGCCGGTCGTGAATCCCACGTTCCCGTACGCGCTGCGGAAGTACAGCAGAAGATGCTCAGATCACGAAAGGCGTCGGGGCAAATGTCCATGCGATGATGTTCATTCGCATAAGATCAGAGAAGGCGCGATGCGAGCGAAGCTTCGTTACCTTATCACTTCGACGGCGATGTTCAGCGCGTTGAAGTTGAGGGGGTCGTCGACCATGGCCCGCCGCTCGGTGATGCAGACGCCGACGACGCAGATGACCAGGTAAGAGATTTGAGAGAGCGTGAAGCACCCTCCGAGAGTGCTGCTCTGATGATGGGCGGCGTTTCCGGTCGGGCGTCCCAGAACGACCTTCTGATGGTACTTCTCCGGCGCGAACGACGTGTAGGGAGGGAGGTACCTGCGATGATTACAAGAGGGCCTGCATCAGACACAAAACCCAGTTCGCAGACAATCGCATCCCGGTTCGAGAACCGAGACATCACGGTTTCCGACAGAGCCACAGCATCGAACTACGCTTCGAGCGATCTGATCGTTGCTTTCTTTCTGGAAAGCATCGACCGTATCGCGCGGCAGCTTAGAACTTTCACCCTTCTTGAAACGACGGCAGATCGGGAGGAGGGATTCTCGTCAGAGGTCCGAATCAAGTTTTCCGGCAGTTTTTCCGGCAGTTTCTGACGCAACCGCGCTGGAAGTACACGAGAGAAAGCCTCAAAGGGCCGGAGAAAATATTGGCCGGAGATTTCTTTTTTTTTGGCAAGATTGGCCGGAGATTTCACCGTGTTAAATTATGAGTCCATTTATCGTGCGACATGTGTTGCCCGGATCCCATCAGATCAGATCTTCTGACGCCCCACCTCCCCCGTTATTGACGACTCTCTCCCTCTGCTCCTCTCTACTTATCTTTTTGTCTTTCCTTAAAGATGGGTCCTACTTGTCAATTAATGCCTCCACTCTCTCTCATCGTTACTCTCTCTCCGCCACTCTGTTACTGACCGTGACTCCCCCTCTCTCTCTCTCTCTCTCTCTTCCTCTCTACTTCCCTTTTCTTCCCCCCTGCGTCTGCCATGGCTCGAGTTCGAGCTCAAGGCTCATGGCCACTTTGGCCATGGAGCTCGACCTCGAACCCAGGACTTGGGGTAGTTTTGGCCACTCGAGCTTCGAGCTCGGCCTCAAGCTCGTGGCAATGGCCACTTGAGCTTCGAGCTCATGGTCATGGTGGCCTGAGCTTTAAACTCCCGTCCATGGCTGCTAGATTGAGAGAGAGAGACGAATGGAGGAATTTGTTGCTGAAGCCCTATTGAGCAGGGACGGTGAAGGACAAATTCAGGATGCTATCGAGCTTAGCAAACTCGACAGCAAACGCACAAGGTGACCGACCGCGACTTGATATCTCCTGCGAAATCGCTAGAATCCTTCGAATCAAGTTTTCCGGCGGTTTCTGACGCAACCGCGCTGGAAGTACACGAGAGAAAGCCTCGCCGAAGGAGCATTCGGATTCTCACCTGGTCTTCGATTGATTGGATCTTACGGATTTTGCCTCGATTTCTTTTTAAAAAAAAAATTTATCTGGAAAAAGTACTCCCACTTTTATTTTATTTTTTTAATTTTGCTTTGCCGTTCACACGAACCGTTTGACTTGGATCCCACGTGAGTACTTCGTAATGCGACCGTTCATACAATATGGACCCACAGGTGCAGTTAAAACAATTTTCGTACAAAGCATTAGGTCATAAATGTCCAGCATTTTATGGGAATAGCAGGTAGTAATTCTAGATAATACTCAAGATTGGTCCACAAAGTTAAATATAGAGGGTGATGGGGTTGAGCTGTAACCCTTTAAATAGAAAGCCCGTACTCAGCTCTAAATTATAATTTGTCATGTAATGTTAGTATAAGGTTTAATATCATAAAAATTCTAAATTATACACTGTAATATAAATATTCCGAACAATTTTTTTTTGTCACTTAAAATCTAAATTTATATAAATGCCTCAAACTTTTAATTTTTAATTATTCATGTCTTAAAAAATTCGATATTTATACAAATATCTCTTAGATCTAAAATAGATGATATATACATATATATATGTCATTATATATATATATATAAGTTTGAGTTTTTCAAGATAAAAAAAAAGTTGGGGTTACTTAGGTTTTTAATGACACAAAAAAAGCTTGGAATATTTATGCTACAGTAGACATAAATTGAGATTTTGTGTGGAATTTGTTAAGAAGCATATTGAATTTTTTCTTGAAGAGGATGCCTGCTCACCATAAGTTGATTTTCTTTTTGTCATTTTCCTTTTTTGTCTCGTGAGTACTTTCCACCTGTGATTTCAGCAGAATCATTTGGGACCATGAAAATTTTAGGAGAGGGGGAAGAGAGAGAGAGAGAGAGAGACTCACATCATCATGAGGAAGAGGACCAGGACCGCAGGGGAGACCTTGGAGAGGTCGAACACGCTCTCCCCGGCATACCTGGAATTCACCACCTGGAACAGAGAGCACACCAGCTTCTGGTATGGGCTCAGCCCGCTCATGATCCCCGACCTCCACTCCAGCCCGCAGAGCAGCACCAGCTGTACCGTCACGAACCCGAGCGCGGTGAGGCATATGTAGCGACACCGGACGCTCCCGAGCAAGTGGAAGTACCCCACGTCCCTGCCGTTCCTCAGCGCGTCGCCGAGCTCCTTCCTCTTCGCCGACGCCTTCTGGAGGGCCCAGACCGCCGCGTGCAGGCACGGCGCGTACAGCGTGTTCCCCGCGAGCACTTGGGGGATCAGGATCAGCAGAAGGCCTGGGCTCTTCTGGAAGGCCGCCATGCCCTCGTTGAGGGGCACGAACCCGCAGCTGGCGAACGTGGACACCATCGTGAACAGGCTGAACAAGTCCCCTCGCAGCCCCTTGCGCTCGAGCACTTGCTTCGCGTCTCGATCCAGATACACGTACAGCGTGATAAGGCCCGACCCGAGCACGTGGAAGACGAGTATATAGCCGAGAACGACCTGGCTCAGGCATGTCGCTGCGTCGTACTTCAGCTTGTTGGACATATTGGGGTTGCGAACTGATACGGCTTTCGCTTCGTTGTGCTGGTTCGAGTTGACTTTCTGGGCGGAACTTGGGATGTCCAACTCGATGCAGTCGACGAAAGCGCTTGGACGGTCGGCTTGCGCATCGAGCCTGGACTGCTTGAGTAGCTTCAATCTCAACAGTTGGAGTTCGAGCAGTGAAGTGAACACCTCACCGCTGAGCAACATCAAGACAATCATGACCAGGAGCTGCGCCCTCGAGAGCTCCTCCATTTCCACGGTGGACATGCTCGAAGCCGTCGTCGCCGACACCGAGGTGAAGAAGAGGTCCAAGTCCCGGTGCCTCAGCTCAGAGCCATCCCGTGCGGTTGCCTTCAGAACGAGATAGCCCGCCAGAGAGACGGCAAGGTAGTAGCCGAGCTGAATCCAGAAAGGGTGGACGTGGAACAGCAAGAACCGAGAGAGCCACGAGATCGAATCTCGGCATAGCCGGAGAAGACGAGCCACTCTGGGTCTTACCCAGTTGCAGAACCGAGAGCCAGCGTAATGGCAGGAATGGATCAGCTTCTTCATGCTGGACATGGCGAAAGCACTTGCGAAGTGATTTTGCGAGAGATGGGATTGCGCTTGCCGAGCATGTTGCGTTGCGGAATCATATCGAAAAGGTTAGACGGCATGTGGGAGAGATTTGCGTGGACTCCGCGTGAGCCCGTGGACCCAGGGCTGACGACCTGGTGTTGGAAGTATTTTTTTTTCGCTGTCCCTTGGGAATCATTTCTACAAACTAGTTACCAAGACTCGCTTTCTCCTTTCCACCCCAAATTTCATTTTGCATAATTTACTTCTAATATATATAATACCTCTTCAAATCTTAGTCCATAACTACATAGCCCAAATTCCAGAATTGCCTCAAAACTCGTTTCAACACCTAAAACGCTCTTACCGTAAATTCTCTCTCCTCGATGTAGCTACCGTCGATGGCAAATCTTTCTCTTG
This sequence comes from Eucalyptus cloeziana, assembly GCA_014182715.1. Lineage (NCBI taxonomy): Eukaryota > Viridiplantae > Streptophyta > Magnoliopsida > Myrtales > Myrtaceae > Eucalyptus > Eucalyptus cloeziana. The sequence continues at coordinate 41,346,415 of CM024641.1, read as the reverse complement.
CGCGCTCATGCACCGTCGAAGATATGGTAAGAGTGAATCTAACCCCCAAGAAAAGAAAAAACCCTAGATCTCTCTCCTCTTCTTCTCTCTTTTTCTCTGCGCATAGACAACTCGCGCCCTTCGGCGATGCTTTCATCCCATGCCGTCTTTATCTTCGAGGAAGCTCTGACCCTTAAGTAGAGAATAAGGTTGCGATCGGCATTTTTTTATTTTTTATTTATTATTTATTTTTTTATTTTTTATTTTGGTCGGTGGTTGCGATCGATATTTAAGATGCAGGTTGAGACCAGATCTCTGGGGCATGAGAAGGTGCGAGAATTGGCGGTGGAGAGACCATTCACGAAACCAGATGAAGTTCAGATGGGTCCTAACCAGCTATGCACTTTCCTGACGTTGCGGTGACGACCTTACCCCATTTTGTAAGTGTGTATTGAGCAAAGTCAAGAAAGTGTTGACACGAAAATTGACCAATTTTGATTATTATCGACAACTAACAAACTGAGTCAATAAATAGAATTTATTTAGGATAATGGATAACTTTAAGAAATTGACAACTCTCCAATAAAGTTATCAACAACAAGTATTAGATATTGACGAGAATTTTACCTCAAACGATGTCATTGGCACTGGCATGTAACTTCCGACTAGCAATATTTTTGAACATGTAACTTCCTATATATAATTGTTGCTTAATAATAGGAGATCACAAAGTAACTTCTTGTGATCACATATGGGATTAAGAAATTGTTTGTTTTTTCAAAATCAGTCATCTTTGTATGTACCTCCCATATATAAAATGTTGGTAGAGGATTATATATATAGTGTATTCATAAGGAGATCCCAAATCAATCACACAATTCAATAGGTTATTGCATATTTATCTTTATCTTTATTTTTTACAATTTAAATCACTAATAATGCTTGTTCAAAGTCTTATATTTTTAAATTTATTGTCATTTACTTTTTTGTCCAAAATCAACGAAGGACTCTCCTCCTTTGTTGATTCATATTAATCCATCCATATTTTTTTTTTAAAATAGTTCAATATTATTTTTGGTGAAATATCTTTTTGGCATGCCTAGTGACACATTTTACTATTCGAGGAGATTACAATGGCAAGCACCATAAATCAATAAGAATCAACAATGATGCTAGCAACAACAACCCTACCACAAATTGTTAATGAGAGGGCCACACATTTTAAAATTGTAGCTAATGGGAGAGTAGTAGAAGATAATCGATGTGAGAAAGTTGATCTTCCGATACATCAAATCGAAGAGCAGTCTAGGGATGTAGCTCCAAATCACAACATCGTGTCAACCATGAGAAGATTGTTTAGAGAGCAATGAAATGATATGATCAACTACATCATGAGTCACATGTTAGACGTGATCAAGTCAATTGTCATCAACGCTGTGATTGATGCCTTCTTGAGGTCAGAATCATCCAATAGGTATGTTCCTAGTCCTCCATTTATTGAGACAAACAATGTTGTTTAGAGTAGTTGACCCCTATAAGAATAATGCAAAGGACTGACTTTTCTAATCAAGGTTAGAACAATGAGAATAATTAGGCTAATGTTAGTCATAATAACCAAATTGGTAACAATAATTTGGCAAATCAAACTTGCCAACAAGCTAATTTTTACTTATTCTAAGGCTAATGGCTATATTGGTACCACTCAATGTGAATATCCTTGTTAAGTTTAACATGCTGATTAACGAACATAATCTAGCGAGACTAGTATCATTGCCTAGGGGAAAGAAAAACCAATCAAATCCACACTTGAACCAGCACAATTTGCTGAAGAAGTTTGATAGCAATTAGGGTTACATATGGGTGTTATCATATCTATTTATAGGACACCACATCCTTAATGGGTTGATTACTAGCCTTTTCCAAGAGGCTTCAAAATCTCTGACTTTGCCATTTTTGCTAGCTAAGATGGACCATCAACCACTGAAAACATGGTTTGATTTATAGCCAAGAGTGGAAAAGAAGGGACAAAGGAGTTTGCAAGAGTTGGGTTCCTCTTGCCTTCGTAAAAAAATTGCTTTTACTTGGTACACTAAGGCTGCGTTTGTTTTCATTCTTTTTTTCTGTTTTTGAACAACTTTTCTGTTTTTTTGTTCCTAGGAACAAAAAAGGAATAGAAACGCGTTTGGGTGCGTTTTTGTTCCAAAATTATTTTTTTGTTCCTTAAACACATATGGAACGTAAAACAAGAAACAAAAAAAAAAAGTTGTTTCTTGTTTAACAAAATTCAAAAACACTTCTCTCTTTTTTCTTCTTCTTTTTTTTCTTTCTTTTTCTTTGGCCAGTCGCCGCCGACCTTAGCCATGGCCGGCGACCGGCCGTCGAGGGTCGGCAACGCCGTCGAGGGCTGGCGACCTCGCCGGAGCGTCGCCGGCCCCGGGCGAGGCCGAGCGTCGCCGGCCCTGGCGAGGCTCGGCCTCGCCTCACCCGGCTCGAGGCAAGGCCGGGCGAGCTCGGCCTCGCCGTGGCCGGGCGAGGCCGCCGGCCCTCGTCGGCCGGTCGCCGGCCATGGCCGAGGCCGCGCGACCGGCCAAAAGAAGAAAAAAGAAAAAAAAGAAAGAAAATAAAAAAATAAAAATATTAAAATATTAAAAATTAAAATAAATAAAAAAAGAATACAAATTTACCAAACTTGTTTCTGTTCATTTTTTTTATTCCCGGAACAAGTTTACCAAACCCATTTTTTTGTTCAAAAATTGTTCCCCGGAACAGAAACACTTTTTTCTATTTCTGTTCCCTGGAACAATTTTTAAACGGAAATGTTACCAAACGCACCCTAACTTACCACCCAATTATGTTGGAAATTGGTTTGAAATGGAAAGATTATTCCATTCTCAATTTTATAGAATAATACTTGAAGTATCGATCGTTGATTTGGCTAGACTTTATCAATATAATTGTGAGTTGGTTGATTAATTTATTGCTTGGTTTAGGAAGGTTAAAACAAGATGCCTCACTTTGCTCTCACATAAAGAATTCACAAATTTCAATGGGTTAAACCTTTAAATTGCGAGAAAGATTTAAAGATCAAGACTTTGTCAATTTATTTTAATTGCAACGAGAATATCTAAGTATGTGCAGTTGCTAAAAGACAAAGATTAAGGGCCACATGAAGACTTTATACAAAACATGACTTTAGTGGAAACATATGAGTCAGTGAATTTGACTAAGAGGAAGATAATGAAATAGCAGTGACAAAAATAGTGCTCAACAAGTGTTATGTTTGTCGATCCTTAAAGCCTGCCAAAATATAAGAAACAACCATGGCTACGGCTAAAGACACTCAAGTTTTCTCGTTTGATATTAATAAATTGAATGAAATCTTCAATTTACTTTTGAAAGACGCCCTAATTAGATTAACCAAAGGCTAAGTGATTCCAAATAAAGAAGATTTAGTGAACAGAAAAATTGTAAGTGGCAACATTCATGGAGCTGTAAGACAATTAATTGTAGGAAAACAATTCATGAGGTAATTCAGCAGGTAAAAATCAAATTTTCCGATGACACAAGAGCATGCGATAACTCTTAATTATCTAATTTTAAAAATCAAATGATCAATGAATTATTCAATTATTTTTCAAAGGAAGCACATGTTGAAACCAAAAGATAACAAACTTTTGGCCATTATCGACAACAAACATATTAAGTTGATAAATGTAATTTAGTCAGAATCGTCGACAACTTGAAGAGAATTGACAACTCTTCAATCAAGTCATTGATAGCAAAAATCAGTTATTGATGAGAACCTTCATTAGGGATGAAGTCATCAACACTGGCATGTAACTACCAAGTAGCGATAATTTCCAATATATAACTTTTTTATAGATAAGTGCTGCTTAATAATAGAAGATCGATTTCTTGTAATCACAAATAGGATTAAGAATTTATTCTCAAATTCAGCCATTGTATGTAACCATCGGTATAAGGTGATAAATATCCTCTGTGTATCCATTGTCATTTACTTTCTCATACAAAATCAACATAAAACCCCCTAACAACCTTTATCGATTTACATCGATCCATCCACGTTCTTGAAAGATATTTTATCATCATTTTTGGTGAAACAGAAAGATAGCCCACCAAAGAGAGAGCGTGATTAGAACCGAGTCGAATCTATGGGTGGAAATGCGAAGATCAAGAAGAAAGAGAGCGACGTGATTGAATCTTGGCAATGTTGAGGAAGATGAGTGACTTCAGGTATTGCACACTTGTAGAAGTGAAAGATAATGCGACTGTGGAGATTGATTTAGAGGTAGTTTTGCACGGCTTTTTCGCAACAATTTAAATTTGTAAAAATGAACGTTGCAGCTTTTATAAAATATTTGACAAATACCTGTAACTGTAGCACTTACAAACTAGCTCTCAGGTGCTGCTGTTTAAAATATGTGTTTACAAATACTCAAGTCACATTTATCATAATACAGTTACAACGTAGCATGGGTATAGTTCTACCATAGTCATGTCAAACATGCTCTTAGTTCAAATGTTATCAAGCCAACTTATTGATCGTGATAGTAAATTCCAGAAGATAGAGATTAGTAGTACAAAGATATGATGTTGCGACATGCAAGCGTTTTCGATCATATGGCGGATTTCAATAAATCTGTAAAAGATAGAATGGGCATGTGCAAAATGCAAAGGAAAATAATAGAGATTCCACGTAAGCCCTTAGATTAGACGTACGTTAATCTTCTCGACGTTGATTCTCTTTATAGTTTGAGTATGTGTGACTACCTCATAATGCCTAATACCTTTAAAGAAATTTATCAGAAGAAACCCAACCGAACCCTAATTTCCTCTCTCGTCCCCCCTCTGCCTTCGCAAGCACCTAGTGGCCCTTCGGAGCCTCCGTCATCACTCATTCTTCGTCTCCTTGCATCCACGCTTCCGTCACCTCTCTCTCTCTCTCTCTCTCTCTCTCTCAGCGCGACTTGCGCATCGGTCGATAGTAGTTTCATTCATTGGATTTTGCTACTAAAAATCCCTGTTCTCCTCTTGAAGAAAAATTTTGCTCAAACGTAATTGAAGGTCAATTTGTTGTCATCAGATACTCTTCCAAACTTCCCAGATTTCTCCATCCCCTTTCTAAAAATGGCACTTCCACTTTTCACACTTTTTTCAAATACTCCCCTTCCGTCTCCAAATCGTCCACCCCTGTCCTCTGTTTTTTGTTAAGCACGCGCAAGCGTTCCCCATGTTTGCATACGCAATCAAAAAATGATTAACCCATCAAATTTTCTTCCCTGGTCAAATCACATTTTATTTGTGGTTGGCCGAATTTCTTTCTGTCCATCAAATTCCGTCCACGTATCCAATTCCACAAACGCGTGTTGTCCGATGATGTGAACCTTGCCAATCAGGACAGAAATGGATTTGGGCAACGTGGGACGGTGGAGATCGACACTAACGTTGGTCCCAAGTAGCGACAAAGATGATTGAACTAATTCCGAACGCCACTCTCTCTCTCTCTTTGACAGGCACACCGGCAAAAGATGAGGCTGTGGTTTGCGAGGTGGATGTCCACAAAGAAAAAGGAAAATCTTCTTCTGGGAACACTTCCAACTCAGTGGGATTTGATAATATGCGGAACGGAGGTTTCTAAGCCTTATCAATGACTCTGGGTAATCCTCGGACCAATGATTGAACGAACTAGTTGTTTAGTTTTCCATGACTTGATTTGACTGACCACCTATCACTGCTCAATAATGCTTACATGGGTCCTCTCCAATTACGAGTGACGCTTGAATAGCTCCGTCTATTCTAACAGAAGATATCTTGAGCTCGATCGCCTCTAATTGAATAGAGAAAAGAGTTCCTTCAATAGGGTTGTAACCATGGCTACTGTTTGGCCTGAATGGATATGTCTTCCCGTCGCACATGTTTGTGGGGGTAACGTACTAATTAGTGAGAGACAGGATCACATTACTAATTCATAGTGTATAGATATAAGCTTTGCAGTACCAATTGTTCTGTCAGTGTCAGTTTGGTGATTGAATCGTTGTGATTTTGAGATATCAACTCTATACATATTCAATCCAAGGGGACAGATAAAATTCATAACGATTGAGATCCCGAGTCTCAAGAAATGTGGAGTCCTAAGCTGTTCCTCATTTGGTACACCCTCTTCAAGTTAGCCCAAAGAATTTGAATCTCATGATTCCTGAACAGATGGCTAACTTTTCTGAAATTTTCACAAGGCATCCCCATATTCATACTCATATCAATTTACATTTCCATTCTGCAATTTACAATCTCTCAATAAAATCCCAAAATTTGAAAGACCAAATTCCCCTCGATACCTAAACCGCCACGTCGGTGTCGGTGTCGAGATCGAGGTTGGCCCGGGGTGGCAACGCCATAGTGGAGACCGTGAGGGCGAGGCGAGCGACCCAGAGACCAGAATGGGAGGCAGGTAATTGTGGGGTAGGTTAGGGTCTTTTTATCTTTTTTAAGGAATTGCGTGGTGGCGGGCATGAAATAGTGGGAAGGGACAAACTTGAAAAAGGAAATGACCGCTTTGCTAGTAGGACCCCTGCTGCCGGACGTGATTTGGAGTGCAAAGTGAGATTGCGCACCTCAATTTTTAAAATTAGGAATGATTTATGAATACATCCTATCTTTCATCAAATCATGGAGATGAACTTAATTTGCTAAACAGGGTTGGGGCAGGTTACTGTCCGAGTACAAACTGAAAGTAAAAAATAAATGAAAATGAGTTGAGTAGGGCCGCGTAAATTAACAAAATCAAAATGGAAAAGGCTAGATATAACTAGAATATTGCACAAAACATATGCTACGAGCATATTATATGCACATTGTATTTTCATTCGCATCAACCTAAGTATGTGTAAGATTTTATTCTTAGGCTTTTATTTCGTCCGTAGCCAGTGGCCCAGTTGCTCCCACCTCCCATATGCTAAGCATGTGCGCATCTGTTGTTGCATTATTGGTGTAGCTCGAATATTTTAGCACTAGCTTGTTGAATAGTGAATTTTGGTGGGGGATGGACTCAATAAATTCACATTCTTTTCAATGTACTGGAATGTTAAAGAAGAAGAAGTGCGGACCCCAAAAAAATGCTTATCTGCAAAAGTGCGTGGAACGGTAAGATGCTATGATGGAAAAGCATAATTATATTTTGGGAGGTAGATAAGAATAATTCCCCAACACTTATGCGATGTACTCGGAATATGATCTTCCTAAGAGCGAAAAACAATGTTCGTGCATTGTAAAATTCCTTCTCAAAGTCTCCATTGAACAAAAGTATTTGAAATGCAGTCAAGTCTATAAAAGGAATCAATCCCGTTCATGATGATCAGAACATATTGCTTTACTTTTAAGAGATTACTAGGTTCCTGTACGTCAAGTCTAGTGACCAAATATGCTATTTTGATTGATATAAATAGAATTAGAATTTCACACCCACTCTTTTGTAATCACTTTTAAGATATTCTAGATTCCTGTGTCTAGCCACTGATTATACTAATTTGATTGACAGAAATAGAACAAGAATTTCACTCCTGCTTTTTTTTTTTTTTTTTTTAAATTTCCAATGGAAAACGCTATTTCTACTCTCTACATGACTAAACTCACCCATTTGCATTAAAAAGACAAAATTGCCATCAATCATTCAATTGCAATTTAAAGTAATGGTCCCAAAAGTTATTTTCCTTCTTTTTTTAGGTTATTCAGTTTCTATATAGCATTTAGTTGCCATAATTAATAGTTGACATGCTTTGTTATTGTTTATGGTGGATATCCTATGTATATTAAATCGTACTTCTATTGAAATTTTTGGAGAAGGGGACATTACCCCATGCCAAAGTCAGGTCTAGAAGGTCTTTTAGTGGACTTCTACACAAATTAGTTTCCTCGAAAAGAGTAATTTCCATTAAACGCAGTTCTTTCCTATGTTGTCAAGCAAATTTATGAATAAATTGTCAAGTAGAATCTAGAAAACTTTCACTTTTGTTATGCATGTTACCATCAAACCTTTTTTATCAGTTGTCTTTATATACATATACATATAATGGGATGATCAGATGAAGGAATTTTTTCTTTTAAAGATTTTCATAAATAGAATCACGGGTAACATTCTCAAACATGAAATTGAAAAGATGAAATATAATTAAATCTGAACATCATCATCAACTTGGATTGGCAAAAATTAATATTATCCATGAACTTTTGTATGAAAAAAATATCAAGATAAAAAGGGTTTGATTGTGATGTAAATAATAAAAGTAAAAGTTAATAAATATGTGATCATGTTAAAAAAATTGTCTATGTTAATTTTTTTTCTGGATTTTACTGGATAATTAATCCAAAAATTTGCTCTACTACATAGATAAGAATTATTAGGTTTCCCGAAAGTTTCTCTCTTCGACCACAATTATTTCTTCACAGCTAAATTTTAGGATTAAAATAGAAAACATTATGCCTTTAATATACATGAGGTGCCTACGATAAACAAAAATAAAACATATGAAATGCTAAATTGTGAGAATTAGTTCTTAAGTAGAAATAAAAAAAGGAAAAAAATAATAATTTGGAGCCATTACTCTAAATTGCAATTGAATGATTGTGAGCAATTTTGTCTTTTTAGTGAAGATTGGGTGGATTTAGTCATATAATGGGTGAAAATAGTGCCATCCTTTTTCTAACATGTAATGCACTTTTACCAATTTTAACAGCTTAATTTGTGGTCCCTATCACAACCGCTATAGATAGAGCTATACAACTGATTAGGTTATATTTGGTAATTGGATTAAACTTGTCACGCCCTGATCCTCAAGTGCGCGCCCATCCCTCATCGGTTGATTAATTAGTGACATCCTAGGACGCATCGCCGACCCTTTCATTTTAATATGCATGTGAAAACATATAAATAATCCCAAGACAATAAAACAATGGGATAAGAAAGTAGGACTAAAAATCTCAAACCTAAAAAGAAAACCATCACACTTATATATATTGCAAACCAAAATGCAAAAATATACAAAGTGAACTACCAAGCCAGGTCCTAATAAAATATTATTCACAAAACAAAGTCTACAGACAAGGGTGGGGTTTCAGTCTTCCTTTGGATCCTCCTCTGGGTCCTTCTCCGAGTCCTCCTCCTCCTCAACAATCTCTCCTTCTTCCTCGCTCTAGTTGGAGTTCACGGCTGAGTACATCGGAGAGTCAGAATCACCCTCGAGCTTGGGATCCTTTGCATCCACCACTGATCCACCCTTAAGATCTACTGTCCCCTTCCCGAACGCAACCTCCAAAGCATATAGAGGTACATCAGATTCCGGCACCGGACCCTCCCTCCGTTCATCATTGTAATGGCGATACCACGCCCAATATTCATGGGGCACCTTGTGGGGTTCACCCACATCAACCCAGACGGTAAATTTCACCAAAACATACTCCAATCCTTCAGGGTGATGGTGTATCGAAATGTGATAACCCATCTTAGTGAACTTCTTGGGCTACCCAAACTGTTCGGGAGGAGCTGCAGGGGTGGCCATCTATGGACCTGAAATATTGTCCCATAACGGGATGAAACTACATCTCATCGAGTTCTACCCCCTAAGCTCAATTAGGAAGAAAATATGTCATAAGGGCTACCTAAGCCCAACCACGAGTCAGAGGACTTACCTTGGCCTCAGTTCCACCCTACAAATCAATATCATTTACAGATGCCTCAAATTACATCAATCAATTAATTCATAACATCAGATCAAATCATTGAACAATTGACCTAGTCGATTACATGTCACCACGACCTTTCCTTGGTCGACCCATTCAATACTATCTAATAAGTCCAATCATATCATGACTGCTCACTTTAAGCTAATAATAGCTAGTATACCCACGCTAAGCTGATAAATAGTATACTGCTCGCAATCTAAGCTGACATATCGTTGTAGACTAATATAGTATACTAATAATGCTCCATTTAAGCTGATAATAGATCTTGCTCGCTCTAAGCTGATAGGGTATACCGCTAGCAATCTAAGCTAACATATCGCTCGTAGGATGATATAGTATACCATCCCAACCATTCAATCAATTCATCATTTTTATCATACTCGATAAAAATACACGTGTGGGTACACGGCTGGCCTTAGCCAAAATACAAGGTTTTCACTTTTGAACCTCCCGTTATTTTCAGCAGTCCCAAAATAGATTTTTGGCACTGTAGACCGATGCTCGGTAATTCCCCAATTAATTACCAAAATTATCCATTTTTGGAATTAAATACCCACAAACACTAATCACAATCAATTTGCACAATCATGTACTCAATTAAATAAACAGAGAGTACCACTGCGATCAACAAATTCCGGTCACCGACTATCCCGATCTTATTTTCGAAAAATAAATAAATAAATAATTACAGAAAATAATTAATAAATGCAATAAATGCATACTTATGTCCGTAATGCCTAATGATATGCCGGAACGGGCTCGGAAAATTTCTGAGACTTGTTAAATAAATACTAGAGTCTATTTACTCGTTAATTGCTATCCACCTAACATGCATTGGCAATTAATTAAATTCACTAATTTAGTCTAACTAACCACCTAATCTAACTTAGCCTAAACTAAACAACTCTTAAGCATCATTAATCTACTAAGCAAGGATTAGTGAGTTAAACTCACTTGCTTTGCAATCTGATCGGCTCAAATCGTCGGGGACGCAACGAGGCTCACTTCTCTCCAAAGCGGGCCTAGCTTTCGGGGCCGGGAAATGGACCAAAACGGGCCTAAAGCACCGCTAGAAACCCACACTTTTCTGTTCTGTTCTTGGCTGAAATAGAGGGCAACAAGCTCGACTTAAGGTGGGGATGGACCAAGGAAGGTTGAGGGGGCCAAATCAGGTTCAAGCGGGGACTCATGGTGGTTGGAGGTGGGCCAAATGGCTCCAGCACGGCTGAGGCAGCTTGTTGGAACGGTGTGAGGGTGAGATGGGGCGGTGGCATGCGCGGTGAGGTGCGGTGGCACGTGCAGGGCGGCGGGCTTTGTGGGTAGGTGCGGGTGGTCCGGTGGCGATCCTAGCTTTGACGGTGGCTGCAATGGGCGGCTTCTGCTCCTAGAAGTCTCGAACAGTAAGGAAGCGGGGGAATTAGAGGTGGTCGACTGGTCTTGGAGAGAAAAAGAGAAGATAGGAGACAAGGGGGCCACTTGGTCTTATTTTTTTCCCATTTGTCCCATTGACCTTATCCTTCTACCAGCTGACTTCCATGGCCACAAATCAGCCACCATTCCCTTCTAGAAGCTAAGTTGAAGTGGTCCAATAGTCATGGCAATGGGGGGCTATGGATTTGGTTTAATTTCTCTTCAATTGGACATTAATCACTTCTTAATTCAATCCAATTTGGCCTCTCAAAAATCAACCAACACCTCATTGATCCAATTGGTATTTTTCTCACCAATTGATCCCACATGTATCCCAATTGCGCGATAACAAACGATTCCCGACATTTTCTGGACAAAAACGACCCTACCTTGACTTTTTCTAAAAAGTCGAGGTTTGCAGAAAAATCTTCTAAGACTGAGTCAACACTCCTAGAATTAATTGTGACACGATAGAACTTTCAATTTCTAAAATCGGACTCAAATTCACAGTTAATTTTAATTTCGCGCGATTTTAGCGTGACCTAGGCTACCGGATAACTTTCAGAAATTTTTAGTGCAAATGACCCGTGGTCGATTTTCTTCGAGCCACAATGAACCCACTCGACACATTAGTGACTCTTGGTTATCGTGAAAATCTTGAGGATTCAAATACAAACACAAGGTACCAAAATGATAGAAAAATCAGTTTAGTGCCGATTGATGAGAATTTTCCAAATTAGTGGAGTCACCCACGTTTAGCCATACATCTCAGTCAAACTGATCTATCCCTGATCCTTGATCAATTTTTAATTGTGCCATAATGGTCTCTTAAGATGAGCACGATCAAATAATCGATTCCTGGTCGAATTATCAAGTTTATTGCATTAAAATTCCTTAATAATTTCCTAAGATAGTCTAGTTATCTCAAGAGTGATTAGTTTTGAGAACAGCCCTATAGGTGCGTCAATGAAATGCCCGATTTATTCAATAGAAAACAAGATTGAAAATCTGAGATGTCACAACTCTTCCTCTCTTATAAAAATTTCGTTATTGAAATTTAAACATTTACAATACTTTAAGCAAAAAGGTAGGGGTACAACTGTCTCATCGACTCTTCAGTCTCCCATGTTAATCCTTCAATACCGTGGTGTTGCTAGACCACTTTGACCAACGAGATGGTATTTGTATGCAAAACTTGCTATTTTCTGTCCACGCTATGAACTAGGCTTTTAACGTATGACACACGGTCATCCACGTCCAATTCTTCAAAATTAAGCACGTGGGTTGAGTCAGGCTCGTACTTCCTCAACATCGACACGTGAAAGACGTCGTGCACTTGCACCAGTCTCAACGGCAACGCAAGATGATACGCTAGGGCCTCGATTCTCTCTAGAATTTCAAATGGACCTACCTACCTCGGACTTAGTTTTCCTTTCTTACGAAAGCGCGAAGTTCCCCTCATTGGTGACACCTTCAAAAAAACGTGATCACCAACTTAGAATTCCAATGGTCTTTGGCACTTATCTGCATAGCTTTTCTGTCTACTCTAAGCGATCTTTAATTTGCCTCTAATTACTGCAACTGCATCCACTGACATATGAACCAACTCTGGGCCTGTGATCTTTCTCTCACCAACTTCATCCCAACATACTGGTATTCTGCATACTCTGCCATACAACGCTTCAAAAGGAGTATTCTGAATGCTCTGTTGATAACTGTTGTTGTAGGCAAATTCCACAAGATGAAGTGGTTCTTCCCAACTTCCTTTAAAATCTAGTACACAAGCTCGCGGCATGTCCTCGAGGGTTTGAATTGTCCTCTCAAACTGGCCATCCATCTAAGGATGATATGCCGTACTGTACTGCAGCTTGTGTGACATCCCAAATTTCACCAACCTTTATTAGTGTAATTAGATCATTAAGAGCTTAGATTATTTTAAATCAGGCCAAAAAGCGAACCCAATGGACCATAAGGAATGTGTGGGCTTGAGAAGTAGGCGGGCCACACGAGTTTTCGAATTGGGCTTGAAAAGCCGAATGAGAAATTATGGGCTTGGGCTTAGTTTAAAGCGGGCCAAGACTCGGATTTGTTAGATTGGTAAAATTTAGTGGACCGTGATCGTTGTAGATTGAGTCTGTTGGGCCAAAGATGGATATTTAGGCCTGAATAATTTTATTTTCAATTAAGTCTATAGATTATAATTATGATAATTTGATTAGTGATTGTAATGCTAATGTCAATTTCTAAGCTTAACATTTCTTGTGATGAATTCTCTATAGACTAACACTAAATAGTTAACATGTCATATAATTTCATAACTTTGTATAATTATGAGAGGATTGAAATCCAGTGAAATCAAAAGGGAATTAAGTGAAAAACATTAGATACTAATGAACTGACTAACGATATGGATTAACTGTTAATGGATGGTGAATGATAGATGGCGAAAGTGTTGTGCATGGAGGCCACAACATCTCTCTCTCATTTCTTTGTGTGGTCTCTCTTCTCCCACGGTTTTCTTCCTTAAAAATCGAAAACAAGCAAAGGAGACATCATCATTAGATTTGCTAATGATTAGCCTAGCCTAGGGATTAGACTTGTAGACCTATTCCCCTCTTAATTCTTGTAACCTCTCTCTCTCTCTCTCTCTCTCAAAAAACCGAAACCCATCTTCTTCTTCTTCTTCTTCTTCTTCTTCTTCTTCTTCTTCTTGTCTTCTCTCTCAGTTGAGCAGCAAAGAACCAGCAACAAACCAGCAATACTTTTCTTCTTGCATGCGAATTTTAGGTGTTGATCTTGAAGAATCCTTGAGTCATCTAGCAGCTGAACTAAGGTAAGGAAAGATAAGTCTCTAACTAGAAGTTATCCATTGATTTTGTCAAGGAACTTGTGGATCTAGCTGAATGGTGGAGGATTAGATGTGAAGTTGCTGTTTGTGTTGATTTGAGCTTGATGAGTACTAGATTGAAGTTACAAGTCATTACATGTTGCATTTGAGGCTTGCATGTCTCGAAATCTAAGTGTGAGTAAGCTGTGATTGTTGAGCAAGGTGAGGAAGTGGTTGCCAAGTGGAAAGATGTGGTGTATATTGCGGTAAGTGAGCTTATGGATGAATATATGCTTTGAGCCAAGCTGTGGAAGGGTTCTTTGTTAAATAAAAACCTATTGAAAGTACTCTTAGATGCTGTGGAAGAGTCTTGAGGTGTTGTAAAAGAAATTGGAAGAGAAACTAACGGTTTGATTGAGCTGGAAACGAAGAAAACCATATATAACAATTCCGTTTTAGAGAAATTTAGATAGGAAGTCTTTTTATTGTGTTGCATTGATTTCTAATGATGAAGATAAGGAAAGGAACCATTTTGCATAATGGAACATCCATTAGATTGAGTTTGACGTTTAACTATAGTCATATGAATGTAAAAACATGAAGATAGAAAACAGTAAGCTGTTTCATAGAGAACATCATGACCTTTGATTATTCCATGAATTTTCTGTAATTATCTAGATATAATTGGACTTCGAACCCTTAAGGAAAGTTGTAGGAAACATACTTAGGAATAACATATCAAAATTTGAGAATAAATGGACAAGGTTTGGTTAGTGAAACGAATTTTCTTTGTAGATGTTAAATCTGGAAACTATTACAGGATGCTAGTAAAGATTATAGTCATTACTACTCTTAATACAGTGAGATATAGACTTAGGTTTCTTCACGAAAAATGTCAATCTATGTCTCTAATTGAACATAATAAAATTTCGTAGTATTCCGATAAGAATTGATATACTTTTTGTGTCTATGATCAAAACTGCTCATTTTAGTTAATAATCTGTTTAGACCCGAGAATATGCAATAGTAGTTGCGTCTTTTATATTAGTCTTGCATGACACACATAGAGTGACCTTTTAATAGTTGTTAGTTTGTATAAAAGTAAGTCTCATATATCATTTGAGGTATAAGCAGAAATAGTATCATGTGTGTGCAATGAGTGCGGTGCATAGTGCTTGATTATGGGGTAAATATCTATTTGGCATGGTATGGGACATGTCATAATGGGCTTTATCTTATAATTTGGACACGCACGTGTGCTAGGTACATGAGAGTTAGATGTATAGTTATATACTTTGAAGTTCCTTTGCATACGGTAAATGCATTAATCAAAGGTGTGGTGGTGTGAAATGTGTGCTTAAATGAGTGAATGAACCCATCGGTACCGAGATACCGGTGATGCCCCTCGGAAGTTGGGATGCCCATGCTGTGTGATCTTAGATATCTCGGTCCTGTGTTACTGAGATGCCTCGAAGTGAGATGCCCTCATGTGTGATCAAGGATGCCTAAGTTGTGTGATATTGAGATGCCTCGGAGTGAGATGCCCCATGCTGAGTGATCTTGGGAGGGCCTCGGAGTGAGATGCTCATAATAGAAATATTGTGGAAGTCTAGATAAGGGAATTTCCGGAAGTGACTCGATCGGGACGGCAGAGTTCCAGTGGGTAAATTGATCGAGGGTGGACTATTATGCACACTAAATATAATTCTACTTGGCGAGTGAGTTCATTCATTATTGTTGTGGCACCCCCAAACAACTTAGGGTCGCCACAGATACCTTTCTAATACTAGTTACTTATCTTTGTACGGGGTTAAGGAAGAACCGTAGTTCATGGGCATTTTTTTTTTTTAAGAATTTGGCGCAGCTCATGGCGGAATTAAAGACGAGTCTCACCATCCCTCCACTCTCGGTTTGATGATACAATACACACCAACTACACATCGAAGGAAAACATAAAGCCGAGCCACTTTTATTTACATTTTTAGGATGGACATCTTGGGTCGGTACAACCAAAAGCCAAGACTTTTCACTAACTTGGCTATAACTCAAAAAGGGGTCTTGACCCTCTATAGCGATCACGTATAACCCTCAATCTACAAGTGTCGGCTATCTCCAAAAAGTGTCAGCTCCCTCTCCTCACACGGGTCATCACACCCACCTTGGCGCATTGGGCGGTGGCGGCGGCAACATCCCCATCATCACTCCGTCACGATGGACGTGGACGGACAAGAACTCCTGGACGATTGGGCCCCCAGCCAGGCCCACGTTGTACATCACCAACACCCGAACTCGTATGAACACTAAACCAGGGATGGTGACGCATACGTGGTCCATACATTCGACCTCCACGTCAAATGGAAGGCCGTAAAAGGTACCGCGCGTGACCGGAGGGAGAGG
This sequence comes from Eucalyptus cloeziana, assembly GCA_014182715.1. Lineage (NCBI taxonomy): Eukaryota > Viridiplantae > Streptophyta > Magnoliopsida > Myrtales > Myrtaceae > Eucalyptus > Eucalyptus cloeziana. The sequence continues at coordinate 41,330,046 of CM024641.1, read as the reverse complement.
CATCTTTCTAATCTGAAATGTTAGTCCCCAAAGGGGTGAGTACAACCACTCCGCAGGTAAAAGATCCATTAAACTACTCAATGCATAAATCAGAACAATCATGACATCATGGTAGAGTACATACATGTTAAACATACCTCACCTTTTAGCCATGCACTCATTCACATAACATCATACCGCCATGCATACATGTCACCATACCATGTGCACAAACCACCATGCACTTATACATATTACATCATACAGCCATGCATACATGTCACCACACTATGTGCACATACCACCATACATTTATACATATTACATCATACAGTCATGCATACATGTCACCACACTATGCATGATTAAATTTCGGCTCTTATTTTTCAATTGGATCACCACATTTTTCTTTCCTGGGACCATTAATTGCATCCCACATTTTATTGCTCGCACCCAACCTGACATCGCGAGGAACCTTCGGCACACACTTCCGGGCATCCGGCACACACACTCCGGGCATCTCGAAACTTCCGAGGACATCCGGCACACACCTTCTGGCATCCGGCACTCACCTCCGGGCATCCCGACACTCTCGGGGCATCGCCGGCACACACCTCCGAGCATCCGGCACTCACCTCCGGGCATCCCGACACTCCCGGGGCATCGTCGGCACACACCTCCGACGGTATCCTCATTACAATGCATACTCTCATATATCTCATTTTTCAATTTCACATTTGATGTGACAATTCCAATGATTGGAATTAGCCCTTTTTGAAATCATATAATATGCATTAGGAAAAGTATCATTTGATGCAATGGTTTTGAAAAACTTTATTGAGTTCATGAAAAATCCATCAATCCTTTAATGTCATATGAAATATATGAATGTCATCACATCATTGCACGAATAATAATCCCGGATATCATGATTTACATAACAATTTCAATAACTAGTAAATAAAACAATTTCTAGCTTAAATAGAATACATGCAGTTCATGAAAATTCCGGAAAAATTAGTAAACAGTGGAAGTAAATTCTGAAAATTTACCACATTGCAAATAAGATCTAAGAAAACATATTTTGTGAAGAACACTCTATCAAACAAGGCTTCATAGAATACGTAAAGGTCCGTATATCACTAAAAAGGATTTTTTTTGCCTTACCCATGCACAGTTTTTGAAATATTTTCGATTAAATAGGCAAATGAGCTTCAAAAATTCCAAAATTTGAATATGTTGTAGGCAAAACATAAAGAAAGATATTTCATGCAGAATACTAATCCAAAAGAATCTCATACAGAACAATATAGACCACTCATTGCAACATTACCAAGTCCGAACACATCAAATTACACAGTTTTAGAAACATTTTCGATTTAATACACAAATGACATTCAAAAATTATGAAATTTGACTATGTGATAGTCAAGACATAAAGGCAGATACTTCATGAAGAATACTACACCAAAAGATCCCCATATAACTCAATATACACCATGCATCACAACACTACTAATTCTGTCCGTTCAACTTGCACAGTTTTTGAAACATTTTTGTTCAGTTCGTTCAAGTACCGTTTCATGAAGAAAACAAAGTCCAATTCGTTCTGAATTAAAAGTTAAAATCGATTTACTTTTTCTGTTCTCAGTACCGTTTTCTAGATCTACCCGTATTGGAGAAAAATCATTTCCTTAGTCATTACTAGTCCATTTATTCTGAAATTTCAGTATGTTGTCCTTCAAGATGTTATCTACAAATCTCATCAAGAGCCCGAATTCGAATTCGAACTGGAACATTTTATAAAATTCACAGAATTGTAAGAGGTCAAAAAGCAGTTTTCCAAATCTAATATTTTCGGAGAAAAAGGGTTTTACCACTCAATACTTGTCCATTTTGTCTCAAATTTTAGTATGTTAACCATCAAGAAGTCCTCTACAACTTTTCTTAAGAGGTCGAAATGAAATTCCAAGTAGAACATTGCATGCAACCCACGAACTCACCAAAGGACAAACTGTTTCTTCAGAAAACAGAATGCAAGACTTAGAACACAGCTTCTTCATCTTCAAAAATGTTCACCCCTACTCCATTCGAATTCTACCATGCATCACACATCATCACACCAAGTAAACCACAACAACAAAGTGTAGATTTAACGGACTCTACTTGCCTCAAACTTAAGCACAAAGAGCAACAAAGATGGCGGGCAAAGCGGCGAACGAACGGCGGACGGTCCTCCTCCTTCGTCTCGCACGCACGGCCTCTCCTTTCTCTCTTCCTTTCTTCCTTTCCTTTCCTTTCTCTCTTTCTCTCCTCTCTCTCTCAGACGACACTCTCTTTCTCTCCCCTTTCTCGCCTAATCCGCCCCCTATTTCCCCCTAATTTCTTTCCTTCAATCACTAGCAATCATTTGATTGCATGCAGCCGCCCAAAGGAGCCAACGGGGGCAGCCATACTTGGCTCAACCTCCTTGCCACTTGGCAACTCACATGCAAGGGTGGATGGACTTCAATGTTGGGCCGTGCGGCATCCCAAAATTTGAGACCGGCCCTAAGATGCATTAGAGCTTTTGAGTAGGTAATGAATTTCCTTTGAATTATGCTTTAGCCATTAGTTTTCTCTTAAGGCTATGTGTTATGTACTTGTGCTCATGAATTTTTTTTTAATTTGGACTATAGGATAGATTAATGCGAATAATCTATGATTGGCTATGCATTTTATAGACTAAGTTCCCATAAATAAAATGTTATAAGATTTTGGCTATAGTAATTAAATTCCTAAAAGAAAGAATAAGAAAGGGGTAAAATTTGATAAGGTTGAGCCCTAGGCCCAAGAGTGGACCTTTAATGGGCCAAGTTGGCCAGCCCATTAAAGCCCACAAGAGGGCTGCCGTCGACCATGAAAGGGGGAGGAGTGGCCGGCCCATTGCTGGCCCAAATGCCTCCAAGCCCAAGCCCAAAGCCCATTGCATGGGCCTTGCCAAGTGGCAAGGAGGACTTGCATGCATTGGCCATTAGAAGAGGCAATCTCATGATGAGGAATTGGGGAAACAAAAGGAAGAGGAGAGAGAGAGTGACCGGTGGTGTCGTTCGGCCAAGTGAGAGAGAGAGAGAGAATCGTGCGAGAGAAAGAGAGAGTAAGGCCGAGTGAAGAGAAGCCGGGAAGGGGGAGGAGTTGCCCATCGCCGCCGCACGCCGCCTGTTCATCCGCCGTGTGCCGTCGTTCTCCTCGGTCTAGAGGCAAGTTAGGGTCCTCTTGCTACTCTTGCATGTGTATATTGCATGTATGTTTGTAGAAATGTTGAATTTTGGGTGAATAGGAGGGAGAAACCGAAGCTAGAATGACTTGTTCTTGAGTGATGTTGCTGTTTTCGCGTGAACCGCCTGAGTCAGAATCTTGTGAGAGCTTGTATGCATGTTTTGAGTTCGATTTTGACTTTGATCTCTTCATGAAAGTTGTAGCTAACATCTTAAACTACAAAATACTAAAATTTGGTGCAAAATGATGGAGATTTAATGGGTCAAACTCTCATCCTACGGAGACACTAGATCTGGAACTGTTTTGTTGATCTTGTGATTTGAAAACCGTGCAAACTGTGTGTTTCGGACATGAGAATATTGACATGTATGACCTATAACTTTCTTTACAAGCTTTATTTGAAGAAATGTTCTTCATGAAACCTCTTTATCTATGTCTTAACTACAACATAGTTAAATTTCATGATTTTTGAAGGCCATTTGCCTATTTAATCGACTGTGATTTGAAAACCGTGCAAACTGTGTGTTTCGGACATGAGAATATTGACATGCATGACCTATAACATTCTGTGCAAATTTCTTTTGAAGAAATTTCCTTCATGTGATATCTTTATCTATGTCTTAACTACAACATAGTTAAATTTCATGATTTTTGAAGGTCATTTGCCTATTTATTTGACTGTGATTTGAAAACCGTGCAAACTGTGTATTTCGGACATGAGAGTATTGACATGCATAACCTATAACTTTCTGTGCAAATTTCTTTTGGAGAAATTTCCTTCATGTGATATCTTTATCTATGTCTTAACTACAACATAGTTAAATTTCATGATTTTTGAAGGTCATTTGCCTATTTAATTGACTGTGATATGAAAACTGTGCAAGCTGTACATTTTCAAAATTTATGATATTGGAACGTATGGCCACTTCTATGCTGTGATGTGTCGTCCGTATGAATTGTTATGTGAATTATGAGACTTTAGATTTTTTATCCATATAATGGTGTACTGGCTTTCATGTATTTCATTTGTCATTCAAGAAGATGATAAATTTTCCATGATCTAAAAGAAAGATTTTATTTAATCAAAGGACAATTTCATTAATGCATACTGCATGATTTCAAAAAAACAATTTAAATCAATTGCATTGGAAATTCCAAGTGTGAAATTGAAAAAGAAAGGTATGAGAATATGAATGACTGTCGGAGGTGTGAGCCGACGATACCCCGGGAGTGTCGGGATGCCCGGAGGTGTGAGCCGGATGCCCGGAGGTGTGTGCCGGATGTCCTCAGGAGTTTTGAGATGCCTGGAGGTGTGTGCCGGATGCCCGGAGGTGTGTGCCGGAGGTTCCTCGCGATGCCAGGTTGGGTGCGAGTGATAAATTTTGGGATGCAAATGTTGGTCCCTAGGAAGAAAAATTGATGAGACCCTTGTGAAAGATAAGAATTGAAAGTGAATCATGTGCTTGGGTGTATGTATATGGCATATTGCATGTAAATAGATGCATGTATGTGAGATATGATGACATGTGCATTAATGATGATGAGTGTATGGATGTATGTACACCTATGGTATGATGGCACATGTGATATGATAATAATGAGGGCATGAATGCATGATGAGGATGATGACTATAGGATGATGCATGTATGTGAGATATGATGACATGTGCATTAATGATGATGAGTGTATGGATGTATGTACACCTATGGTATGATGGCACATGTGATATGATAATAATGAGGGCATGAATGCATGATGAGGATGATGACTATATGATGATGTATGTATGTGAGATATGATGACATGTGCATTAATGATGATGAATGCATGAATGCATGATGAGGATGATGACTATATGATGATGCATGTATGTGAGATATGATGACATGTGTATGATACCAAGGTAAGTTATGTATGTATACTTAAATGACATGTTATGCTATGATTGTATTGTATTATGCTTTGAGTGATCATTGGACCTTTACTTGTTAAGTGGTTGTACTCACCCCTTCGGGGACTAACATTTCAGATTAGAGAAAGATGCCTCTCCCTCCTGTTTCACGGGGCACGTTTTACGGCATTCCATCCGACGTGGAGGTGGAATGTATGGAGCACATCTATGTCACTATCCCTGGACTGGTGTTCCTGAGGGTTCGGGTGCTAGTCATGTATGACGTGGGTCTGGCTGGGGGTCCCGTCATCCAGGAGTTTTTGTCCATCCACGTTCGGCGTGACGGGCAAATGCTGGGGATGCTGCCACCGCCACCACCCGATGCACCTGACTGGGTGTGATGGCCCGTGAGCGAGAGAGAGAGAGGGGACGACACTTTTTAGAGTTAGAGCCGACACTTAGATGGAACGTCTTTCATGTTTCTTTTAGGGGGTCGATGATCTCATTAGAGATATAACCGAGTATAGTGAAAAGTCTCGGTTTTCCTTTTTGGCTATACCGACCCAAAAATGTCCATCTTAAAATGTAAATAAAAGTGGTTCGGCCTTATGTTTTTCTTTCACTATGTAGTTGGTGTGCATTGTGCTATCACTAAGGAAGTGGAGAGATGGTGAGACTCGCCTCTAATTTTCGCTATGAGCTGCGCTAATCCCTAAGTTGTTTAAAAAAAAAAACAATTATGCCTAAACCTCGGCCCCTAATTACGACTCCCTTTTTACTATCGCATAAAGAAGTTGTAATTGCTTTAGATATAAACGCTTAGTATCTGTGGCGGCCCTATCGGGTTTGGGGGCGCCACAGGCCGGTCTTGGGCCTTCATGGGCCGGTCGAATAGGGGGCTGCGTGGGCTGGTTGGACGGTCTTTGGGCCTAAAAATCAATCAACCCTCTCCTATTCCTATTCCGTTTAATCCTCATTTAAATAAACACCTAATCTCAACTTATAAGTTCACAAAACTTTGTAATTTAAATCAATAATATTCCACGTATAAAGTGCACCACCAAGAATAAGATTTCTATATCAGTTTACACCTTAATAAAATCCTTGGGTCACTTGTAGACACATTTCCATCCAAACAATTGTCCACTACAATGCTCGGCCCTAAATTAATTGAAATTCATTGATTAAATTGCTAATACAAAATCAAATGACACTTCCATTACCTAATCATGGTTCATGGTACTCCAGAGGTTGTCATGAGATTTTAGGATGCCACAATTTTCCCCTCCTTAGAGAATTTCATCCTCGAAATTAGACATTACCTATGTCTTCTCAAACAAGTGAGGGTACCTTTCCCTCATCTCGTTTTCACTCTCCCATGTGGCTTCCTCCATATCGTGATGTCGCCATAATATCTTAACCAAAGGAATCTTCTTAGTCCTAAGAACTTGCTCCTTTCGGTCTAGTATTTGCATAGGCTCTTGATGTATCACACTTTCTCATCCACTTTGATGGCTTCATGATCGAGTATGTGACTAGGGTCTGGCTGATACTTTCTCAGCATCGACACATGAAACACATCATGTAAATTTCCCAAATTAGGAGGCAACGCCAAACGGTAAGCTGCATCTCCTATTCTTTCGAGTATCTCAAAAGGTCTAACAAATCTGAGACCCAGCTTTCCTTTCATTCCAAATCGAGATATTCCTTTCATTGGAGATACTTTGAGGAATACGTGGTGTCCCACACTTAACTCCAAAGGCCTTCTATGCCTATTCACGTAGCCTTTTTGTCTACTTTGGGCTGTTTTAAGTCTCTTCCTGATAATCTCAACGGTTTCAGTGGTAACTTGCACCAATTCGGGTCCCGTCAATCTTCTTTCACCTACTTCATCCCAACAGACAGGGGTCCTACATCTTCTCCCGTATAACGCTTCATATGGGGCCATGCCTATACTTTTTTGAAAGCTATTATTATAAGCAAACTCTATCAAATGCAAGTTCTCATCCCATCTTCCTCTAAAGTCAATAACACAGGCTCTCAGCATATCTTCTAGAGTTTGGATCACTCTCTCTGTTTGTCCATCTATTTGAGGGTGATAAGCAGTAATGAATTGAAGCTTTGTCCCTAAAGCATTTTGGAGACTCTGCCAAAAGTTTGAGGTAAACCTAGAGTCTCGATCAGAGGTGATTGTTACAGGTATACCATGTAAGTGTATTATCTGACTCACATAAATCTCAGCAAGTTTATTCATTGAATAGTTCATACGGACTGCTAAGAAATGGGCAGATTTAGTCAAATGGTCCACTATTACCTAGATAGAATCGTGACCATTTGATGTCCTTGGCAGTCATTGCACAAAGTCCATCGTTACATGCTCCCATTTCCACTCTGGTATATCTAACGGCCTCAAGAGTTTTGTAGGTTTGCGATTTTCCGCCTTCACTTGTTGACATGTCAAACATTGAGAAACATGCTTAGCTGTGTCTGCTTTCATACCATTCCACCAAAATTGCTGACGCAAATTCCTATACATCTTTGTACTACCCGGATGAACAATGTATTTACTCCTATGTGCCTCCAACATAATTTCCTTCTTCATTTCTTCAATGTCGGGAACACAGAGTCGTCCTTGGCATCTTACCACTCCATCTTCAGAAACTTGAAATTCTGGTCTTTTTCCTAAAGACACTACCTCTTTCACTTTCATAATCTCCAGATTAGACCTTTGTAGGGTCTTAACTTTTGAATAATTTTGGGTTTGATCCTTAATGCTCTAAGCATACCGGTAAGACCATCCACTTTTAATTCAAACTCCGAGTCCGCTACGGACTTTAATAAGTTCCATTCCGCCATTCTTAAATTGGCCATCTCCATAGCTGACTTACGACTAAGAGCATTCACTACCTTATTTGCCTTTCCTAGATGGTATCGTATCTCACAATCATAATCCTTTAACAACTCCATCCACCTCCTTTGTCTCATGTTCAACTCCTTCTATGAGAATAGATATTTCAAGCTCTTATGATCTGTATAAATCTCAAACTTTTCCCCATATAAATAATGCCTCCATATCTTCAAAGCGAACACTATAGTTGCCAATTCTAAGTCATGTGTTAGGTAGTTCAGCTCATGGGGTTTCAATTGTCTAGATGCATAGGCTATGACCTTGCCATGCTGCATCAAAACACATTCCAATCCTTTGTGAGATGCATCGCTATACACTGTAAACCATCAGGTCCAGATGGTATCGTCAAGATTGGGGCCGAGGTTAACTTCCTTTTAAGCTCTTGAAAACTCCTTTCACATTCCCCACTCCATTCAAACTTCGTGTTCTTTCGAGTCAATTTGGTTAAAGGGCCCACCAGTCGTGAAAATCCTTTAATAAACCTTCGATAATAACCGGCCAATCCTAAGAAACTCCGTATTTCAGTGGGTGTTGTCGATCTCGGCCAATTTATTACCATCTCAACTTTCTCTGGGTCCACTACAATTCTTCCTCCTAACACCCACATGTCCTAAAAATATTATTCGGTCTAGCCAAAATTCACACTTGCTGAATTTGGCATACAACTTGTGATCTCTCAGAGTTTGCAAAACTATCTTTAAGTGTTGCTCATGTTCCTTAGGCCCTTTCGAATAAATCAGGATATCATCGATAAAAACAATCACAAACTGGTCTAAATAAGGCTTAAATACCCTATTCATTAGATCCATAAATGCAGCCGGTGCATTTGTCAATCCAAATGGCATGACAAGGAACTCATAGTGTCCATAACGAGTCCTAAATGCAGTCTTAGGAATGTCTTCTTTCTTAATTCTTAGCTGATGGTATCCCGATCTTAAGTCAATTTTAGAGAATACCGAACTTCCCTGGAGTTGGTCAAATAGGTCATCAATTCTAGGCAAAGAATATTTATTTTTAATGGTCACTTGATTCAGTTGCCTATAGTCAATACATAAATGCATTGACCCATCCTTCTTTTTCACAAACAAAACTAGTGCACCCCAAGGTGAAGCACTTGGCCTAATGAATCATTTATCAAGCAACTCCTGCAGTTGCACATTCAATTCCTTCAGTTCCATTTGGGCCATCCTATATGGAGCTTTCAATATCGGTCCTGTTCCAGGCATTAATTCAATTTCAAATTCAATTTCTCTTTCCGGCGGTAATCCAGGCAATTTCTCAGGAAATACATCTTGAAATTCATTAACTACTCGAATTTCATCAAGCTTAGGCTCTTCCTTGGCATAATCTATAACCATTGCTAAGTACCCTTGACATCCCTTGTCAAGTTACGCACAGGCCTCTACCGCTGAAATAAGTGCTATAAACAGGTTGGTCTGACCTCCCACAAATTCACAACTAGACTGATCAGGTAAAATAAATTGGATCACTTTTCCATAACAATCCATTTTTGCCCGATACTTATGAAGCCAATCCATTCATATGATAACATCAAAATCATACATATCCATTACAACTAAGTCTATTTCCATATTCCTTCCTCCTATGGTTATCTTACACTTTCCACACACCAGCGTAGATAACACCATATTGTTTAAAGGTGTAGAAACATAAAGGGGTGTCTCAAGGAATGTAGTTTCTATTTTACTCAACAATCTATATCTTTAAAACACAAATGAATACGTAGCACCCGTATCAAACAATACATAAGCCTTCTTGCCATTTATGAAAATTGTACCTGAGATAACGTTTTTGGAAGCTTTTGCTTCCTCTTGGGTGACAGCATACACTTTTCCTTGTGCCGGTGGTCTCTGTGGATATGGTCCTACAGTTCGTTGTGGTATCCGTTGCATTGAGTTGATGTTTGTCCGCGACCTCTCTTGTGGACAATCTTTCTTAAGGTGTCCTACCTGTCCACAACCATAGCATTTCAGTCGTCCATTACAAGGTCCTGGGCTATGTCACCCATCACACCTTCGACATTCTTCATCCTGATGAGACGCTTTTCCTAAATTCAGGCCACCCTTAGCTTTTCCAAAATTCCCGAAATTGCCTTTCTTCTTAGACTCCTAGGTCTGGCCTTGACTTGTATAGGGTCTCTTACCCCGTCTGATATCACCAAAAGACGACTATCTCTTATATTCCGACTGCTCCCTTACTAACTCCTGCTCCACTAACTGGGCCCTCTCGTAGATCTTAGTATAATCTCTTATGTTCAAAGGCACCAGTTGCTTCCTTATGTTAGTTCTCAATCCCTTCAAAAATCTTTTAGCTTTCTCTTCCCGATCTTCAATCAATCTAGGAGCATATCTAGACAGTTCAGAAAATCTTGCCTCATATTGATCCACTGTCAGCTCCTTTTGTTCTAACTGAACAAATTCTGTAATTTTCTTGTCCCTAGCACAGTCAGAAAAATGCTTTCTATTGAAAGCTCTGACAAACTTGTCCCAATTAACATCAGTACCTGGTGGAAAGATCGTGTCCCTCGAAGCTCTCCACCAAAACTTTGCATTTCCCTCTAGCTGGTACTCTGTCAAAGTTATTTTCTTAGCATCATTGCAGTCCAACAACTAGAAAATTCGCTCCATCCCATCAATCCAATGCTCCACCTCCTCAGGACTTCCCATTCCATTGAATTTAGGTGGTTTCAACTTCAAAAATTGCTCCACCAGTCCTTGAATACGGCGTTCTGCTCCGGGTTGTTGTTGTGCTTGTCTTTCCATCAAATTTCCAATATTGGCTAATGCCTGCAGGATATCTTCCATTCGGGGTTCAGCCCTTGCTGCAGAGGCTTTAGCCCTCGATGGATGATGACTTCCATATCGCACCATGATTTTCTTGCAGTTTCCAAGCATTTGCCTAAGGAAATATCTGTGACTCAAAGTCTCCATGAAAAGCAACAGCAATTAAGAAAATAAGTAACATAACCATGTTACTGGCACCTAAAAGCAACTCATAATAAACTACTAGGGATCCACGAGTGAATACTCATCACCCGTTGTTCAGAGTTAGTCAACCATTCCAGTTAGTATCCTATGATGTGCATCATTCTATCCTCATTTCCATTTGAGGCACCTTATCACTCCCAATAAACCATAGCTCTAATACCAACCGCTGTGGCACCCCCAAACAACTTAGGGTCGCCATAGATACCTTTCTAATACTAGTTACTTATCTTTGTTCGGGGTTAAGGAAGAACCGTAGTTCATGGGCATTTTTTTTTTTTTTTTTTTAAGAATTTGGGGCAGCTCATGGCCGAATTAAAGATGAGTCTCACCATCCCTCCACTCTCGGTTTGATGATACAATACACATCAACTACACATCAAAGGAAAACATAAAAGCCGAGTCACTTTTATTTAAATTTTTAGGATGGACATATTGGATCGGTACAACCAAAAGCCAAGACTTTTCACTAACTTGGCTACAACTCAAAAAGGGGTCTCGACCCTCTATATTGATCACATATAACCCTCCATCTACAAGTGTCGGCTATCTCCAAAAAGTGTCAGCTCCCTCTCCTCACGCGGGTCATCCCACCCACCCTGGCGCATCGGGCGATGGCGGTAGCAACATCCCCATCATCACTCCGTCACGACGAACATGGACGGACATAACTCCTGGATGACGGAGCCCCCAGCCAGGCCCACGTCGTACATTAACAACACCCAAACTCGTATGAACACCAAATCAGGGATGGTGATGCATACGTGCTCCATACATTCGACCTCCACGTCGGATGGAAGGCCATAAAAGGTACCGTGTGTGATCGGAGGGAGAGGCATCTTTCTAATCTGAAATGTTAGTCCCCAAAGGGGTGAGTACAACCACTCAGCAGGTAAAAGATCCATTAAACTACTCAATGCATAAATCAAAACAATCATGACATCATGGTAGAGTACATACATGTTAAACATACCTCACCTTTCAGCCATGCACTCATTCACATAACATCATACCGCCATGCATACATGTCACCATACCATGTGCACATACCACCATGCACTTATACATATTACATCATACCGCCATGCATACATGTCACCACACTATGTGCACATACCACCATGCACTTATACATATTACATCATACAGCCATGCATACATGTTACCACACTATGTGCACATACCACTATGCACTTATACATATTACATCTTACAGCCATGCATACATGTCACCACACTATGCATGATTAAATTTTGGCTCTTATTTTCAATTGGATCACCACATTTTTCTTTCTTGGGGCCAGTAATTGCGTCCCACATTTTATCGCTCGCACCCAACCTGGCATCGCAAGGAACCTCCGGCACACACCTCCAGGCATCCGGCACTCACCTCCGGGAATCCCGACACTCCCAGGGCATCGTCGGTACACACCTCCGACGGTATCCTCATTACAATGCATACTCTCATATATCTCATTTTTCAATTTCACATTTGATGTAACAATGCCAATGATTGGAATCAGCCCTTTTTGAAATCATATAATATGTATTGGGAAAAGTATCATTTTATGCAATGGTTTTGAAAAACTTCATTAAGTTCATGAAAAATCCATCAATCCTTTAATGTCATATGAAATATATGAATGTCATCACATCATTGCACGAATAATAATCCCAGATATCATGATTTACATAACAATTTCAATAACTAGTAAATAAAACAATTTCCAGCTTAAACTGAATACATGCGGTTCATGAAAATTCCGGAAAAATTAATAAACGGTGGAAGTAAATTCTGAAAATTTACCACATTGCAGATAAGATCTAAGAAAACATATTTCGTGAAGAACACTCTATCAAACAAGGCTTCACAAAATACATAAAGGTCCGTATATCACTGAAAAATGATTTTCTTTTTTGCCTTACCCATGCACAGTTTTTGAAATATTTTCGATTAAATAGGCAAACGAGCTTCAAAAATTCCAAAATTTGAATATGTTGTAGGCAAAACATAAAGAAAGATATTTCATGCAGAACACTTTTCCAAAAGAATCTCATACAGAATGATATAGACCACTCATTGCAACATTACCAAGTCCGAACACATCATATTACACAGTTTTAGAAACATTTTCGATTTAATACCCAAATGACATTAAAAAATTATGAAATTCGACTATGTGATAGTCAAGACATAAAGGCAGATACTTCATGAAGAATACTACACCAAAAGATCCCCATATAACTCAATACAGACCATGCATCACAGTACTACTAATTCTGTCCGTTCAACTTGCACAATTTTTGAAACATTTTTGTTCAATTCGTTCAAGTACCGTTTCATGAAGAAAACAAAGTCCAATTCGTTCTGAATTAAAAGTTAAAATCGATTTACTTTTTCTGTTCTCAGTACCATTTTCTAGATCTACTCGTATTGAAGAAAAATCATTTCCTTAGTCATTACTAGTCCATTTATTGTGAAATTTCAGTATGTTGTCCTTCAAGATGTTATCTACAAATCTCATCAAGAGCCTGAAGTCGAATTCGAACTGGAACATTTTATAAAATTCACAGAATTGTAAGAGGTCAAAAAGCAATTTTCCAGATCTAATATTTTCGGAGAAAAAGGGTTTTACCACTCAATACTTGTCCATTTTGTCTCAAATTTTAGTATGTTAACCATCAAGAAGTCCTCTACAACTTTTCTTAAGAGGTCGAAATGAAATTCCAAGTAGAACATTGCATGCAACCCACGAACTCACCAAAGGACAAACTGTTTCTTCAGAAAACAGAATACAAGACTTAGAACACAGCTTCTTCATCTTCAAAAATGTTCACCCCTACTCCATTCGAATTCTACCATGCATCACACATCATCACACCAAGTAAACCACAGCAATAAAGTGTAGATTTAACGGACTCTACTTGCCTCAAACTTAAGCACAAAGAGCAACAAAGATGGCGGGCAAAGCGGCGAACGAACGGCAGACGGTCCTCCTCCTTCGTCTCGCACGCACGGCCTCTCTCTTTCTTTCTTCCTTTCTTTCTTTCTCTCTTTCTCTCTCTCTCGACACACTCTCTTTCTCTCCCCTTCTCGCCTAATCCGCCCCCTATTTCCCTTAATTTCTTTCCTTCAATCACTAGCAATCATTTGATTGCATGCAGCTGCCCAAAGGAGCCAACGGGGGCAGCCATACTTGGCTCAACCTCCTTGCCACTTGGCAACTCACATGCAAGGGTTGATGGGCTTCAATGTTGGGCCGGTCTTGGGCCTTCATGGGTCGGTTGAATAGGGGGGCTGCGTGGGCTGGTTGGACAGTCTTTGGGCCTAAAAATCAGCCCACCCTCTCCTATTCCTATTCCGTTTAATCCTCATTTAAATAAATACCTAATCTCAACTTATAAGTTCACAAAACTTTGTAATTTAAATCAATAATATTCCACTTATAAAGTGCACCACCAAGAATAAGATTTCTATATCAGTTTGCACCTTAATAAAATCCTTGGGTCACTTGTAGACACATCTCCATCCAAACAATTGTCCATTACAATGCTCGGCCCTAAATTAATTGAAATTCATTGATTAAATGGCTAATACAAAATCAAATGACACTTCCATTACCTAATCATGGTTCATGGTACTCCAGAGGTTGTCATGAGATTTTAGGATGCCACAATTGTTGCAATTCATGTTGATATGGATTGATTCTATGATGGATATTTATAGATATGGATGCATTTAGGATGTTATATATAAGGTGGTTATACATATGATGTGTTAGTATTCAATCGATAATACTCGTGACAATTTTATCTTAGTATCTTAAGCTGTTTGGTCATGATTCCCTTGTAAACTTGATGGTTGTGGATTGTCTAAGTTAAAGTCTTATTATTTCTTTACTGGGTTGCTCGTTCCTTATATTTTTCAGATTGATAGTATGGATGTGCCGCCAATAGCTCGTTACGGGGTGGTAGCGCGCCTCGAGGTTTCTTTTCACGATGATTATGATCCCGACGTCGACTTGACTTTCTCCAAGTATGAGGCTGTGCTGTGGATGGATGATGGTAGAGCTGAGATGATCCCGATGAAGTTCGTTGCATGGTTTGTTAATCACGATGGAGTAATGTTTGGCCCCGTTCCTTTTAGTGATGATGGACCTGGAGTTGGGACGGATGGCACCTAGACACCAATGATCGTGTAGAAGCTGAAGGGATCGTCTTTTGTTTTTTGTTAGACGTGGGCTTGTGTGGGACTAGCGGAGTAGATACCCCTCGCCCTTATCCTAGGCTGTTTTGTTTGTGCCTTACTTTTGTGTTTGTATATGTGATGTAAATAGGCGATGAACATGTAAGAAGTCCAAGTTGATTTTTGTAGGCCCGAATGCTGCTAAGGAAAGTAATGAAGCTTCTCATGATCTTTATCTATATTCATACGTGGATTGTCTAATATTATGAATTGGTAGGAGTATTGCGGGATAACCTTATAATATAAAGTTTAAATTTTAAATAATCCATGTTATACATGCTAACCTTCAAGGGTGAACACTATAGGTTAACAATTGGAATTTTATAAATCCTACAAGATGATAATAATTATAATTTCCGCTTGCGCTTAGTACGTGATGCTACTGGGACGTCACAGCTTGGTACCTAAAGCACTCTGCAAGCTCTTCTAAAAAGCGGCGGTAAACCTTGGGTCTCGATATGAAGTTATCGTAACTGGCACTCTATGCAAACAAACTACCTGATGCACGTACAACTCAGCATGCCTATCCAAACTGAGGTCTTTTCATACTGCAATAAAGTGAGCCGACTTTGTTAGTCTATCGACTACTACCTAAATCAAATCATTAACTTTTTGACTCCTCGGTAGGCTGGTCACAAAATCCATCGTGATATGCTCCCATTTTCATTCTGGGATCTCGAGAGGTTGTAGAAGTCTTCTCGGCTTGCAATGTTGAGCTTTCACTTGCTGACACATCAAACACTTAGCGACATGCTTGGCGATGTCCGCCTTCATACCTGATCATTAATAATGTTGACGTAGATTCTAATACATCTTGGTATTACCAGGATGAATGATATAGCTACTACGATGTGCTTCTGATAGAATATCCTCTCTTAAGCTCCACATCGTCAAGTACAACCAAACATCCTCGAAACCTCAGTATTCCCTCATTAGAAATCTGAAAGTCGGCTTTTCTTTTCTCAGTGTCCTCTTGTAGAATCTTTTGAACATCAGGGTTTATTGGTTGGAGTAACTTAATTCTGATCTGGACATCTGGTTCAATTTTGAGGGTGGCCATAAGACTCGAAACGTGGCCTACCTCAAACTTGAATATCTCGAGCTCTCTCGATTAGGTTCCACTCCTTAATCAATTTATGAGCAATTGAAGACTTTCGACTCAGAGCATCGGCGACCTTGTTCGCCTTTCCTGGGTGATAAAGGATATCACAGTCGTAGTCCTTCAGTAATTCCATCCATCGGCGTTGTCTCATGTTCAACTCATTATGAGAGAATAGGTACTTGAGACTTTGATGGTCCGTGAAGATCTGGAATCTTTCTTCGCACAAATAGTGTCTCCAAATCTTTAGGGCAAAAATGATTGCTGTGAGTTCTAAGTCATGCGTCTGGTAGTTCTATTCATGAGGTCTCAATTGACGGGAGGCGTATGCAACAACTCAGCCATGTTGCATTAGTACGCAACCCAATCCTCTGAATGACGCATCACTATAGATCTCATATCCTCCAGGACCAGATGAAATGGTCAGTACAAGTGCGGTAATTAGCTTTTGCTTCAGCTCTTGGATACTACGCTCGCACTTGTCTGTCCAAACAAATTTCTCTTCTTTCTTTAGGAGTCTTGTTAATGGCAACGCTAAGGCTAAGAATCCCTCTACGAACCTTCTATAATAACTGCCAAACCCAGAAAACTTCTGATTTCTATCACTGTAGTCAGTCTTGGCCAATTGATTACGACTTCAATCTTGCTCGGGTCCATGGAGATTCTTTCGCTTGAAATCACATGACCTAAGAAAGCAACACGAGTCAACCAAAACTTGCACTTGCTGAACTTAGCGTACAACTGATGAACTCTCAGCGTCTACAACACCAATCTCAAATGACTTTCATGCTCTCCCTCACTTCTCGAATACACCGGAATATCATCGATGAACACGATCACAAACTGATCTAGATATTCCTTGAATACTCGGTTCATCAAATCCATGAAAGCAGCTGGAGCATTTGTCAACCCGAATGGCATCACTGTGAATTCGTAATGACCATATCGAGTACGAAATGCTAAGTTAGGAATGTCCTCCTTCCTAATCCTCAGCTGATGATATCATGTCCTCAAGTTAATCTTCGAAAATATTGACACTCCTTGCAACTGATCGAACAAGTCATCGATCTTAGGGAGTAGATACTTGTTCTTGATCGTTACTTGATTGAGTTGCCGACAGTCGATTCACAAGCGCAATGAACCATCTTTCTTCTTTACAAACAGAACTAGTGCTCCCTAAGGTGATGCATTGGGACGAATGAATCCCTTATCCAGTAGCTCTTGCATTTGCACCTTCAGTTCCTTCAACTCAGATAACGACATTCGGTAAGGAGCCTTAGAGATTGGCTCTGTCCCGTGTGCCAACTCAATCACAAATTCAATTTCTCTCTTTGGCAGTAATCCTGGCAATTCCTTTGGAAAGACATATGGAAATTCTTGCACCACAGCAATGTCTTCCATCTTCAGCTCCTCAACTGTCGTATCCACGACAGTTGCCAGATAACTTTGACAACCCTTGTCTAACAAATGGGTTGCCTTAGGTGACGAGATCAAGGTAATCGAGGGTCCTCCTCGATTCCCAACAAACTCAAAACTCTCACCCTCTAACGGGTCAAATTGAATTGCCATGCGATAGCAGTCTATTTTAGCTCGTTACTTGGTGAGCTAGTCCATGCCAATTATTAAATCAAAGTCATACATGGCTAGGCCTAACAAGTCTATTTTCCCCTTTCACTCACCAATCACTAACTTGCAACCAGCAAAACCCAAAGCAGCTATCACTTTATCCTTTAATGGCATAGATATGCAAACTGTCGACTCCAACAATATAGGACTTAATCCTAACAACTTAACATATTGCTCGGCAACAAAAGAGTGAGTTGCTCCTAGGTCGAATAAAGCGTAAGCAGGATGGTCATTCAACAAAACCATACATGTGACCACGTCAGGTGCAGCCTTTGCTCGACCTTATGTGATGGCATACACCGTGCCTTGAAGTGGTGGTCTCAGCTGTCCTCCTTGCGGTGCATTTTGAGGCACATACCCCCTAATCTGACCCATAGGTTGCGGCAACGGCAATTACGGTTGTCCTCTTGGTCACCTAGAACAATCTCTGGCCATGTGGCCTTGCTAGCCACATTCAAAACAGGCGCCCGTCCTTCGGGGGCATTGATTCACACCATGTCATCTTCCACAAAGGTGACACATCTCAATCCAGTTTGAACCGGACTTGCCAACTCCACCCAACTTGTTGGGCAAGATTTGAAATCTACCTCTAGTCATAGGCTTCTTTCCCTGACGGATCCCTTCTCGGTGAAAGTTAAACCTCGATCCAGATGAGGTAGCTTGCTCGATCAAACCTCTCTCTATCATCTGAGCTTGACTATAGACTTCTTGATAATTAGTCAGATCCAATGGTAGCAAGGGTTGCTTCAATTCAGAACAAAGACCATTCCTGAACCTTTGGGCTTTTTCTTTCGGATCTTCAATCAATCTCGGAGCATACTGGGAAAGCTCCACGAATTTGACCCCATACTGGTCAACAGTCATCGCCCCTTGACGGAGATGTTGAAACTCCTCGATCTTTTGTTCTCGAGTAGTACCCAAGAAATACTGATCATTAAATGCTCTGAGGAAGGCGTCCCACACCGGGATCACGCCTTCCGGGAATACAGACTCTTTGGCGGCTCTCCACCAGATATTGGCGTTACCTTACAATTGGTACACCAAAACTACTTTCTCCTCTTCGTTGCACCTCAGAAGTGCAAATGCTTTCTCTACATCTTAGATCCAGAGTGACGCGGCTTCCGGATCTCCAGCACCAATGAATCTCGGCAAGTTCAACTTCAAAAACTGCTCCACTAACTTGTGGATTGGCCTCTCTCTTTGTACTGCCACATATCAGGCTGGACTTTGGCAGGTGTAGTAACAGGTGCGGCAACGGCTGCAATCTCAGCAGCAATAGCGGCGGCTTGAGCGACAGCTGCAACAACGGCAGTGAATGTGGCGGCTTGATCCTGGGCCTATTGCCCCATCAATTCTTTCATCGCATCCAAGGCCTGGGTGATCTCGATGGTTCCCTGATCACCCAGAGTTGCTACCCCAGCACCAATGGGATGTGGTGCTACTCCACTAGCGCTAGCCTGTGCTGGCGCCTTACCTCTGCCTCCTCAGGTACCGACCCTAGTCGGTGTCCTACCTCGAGTCACAAGCCTAACTGATCTCTTACTAGGACTTATTTGCTCCTGATCACTCATGGCTCAGCTTTACTAAAACCTGCTTCCAATTCCACATCGAATTAGAAGCTGAGCGATTAACACAAACATACCATTCTATCACCATCACAAACATGCACTAGTATGAATTTAAAGGCCTTTCCTACCACTATCCCATGAACCATTGCACCTTATCACTCCAATTCTAAACCATGCTCTAATGCCACTTAAACGGGGATGTTACGCTCCGATCCTCGAGTGTGCACCCATCGTTCACCGGTCGATTAATTAGAGACATCTCAGGACGCATCGCCGACCCTTTCATTTTATTACACATGCTAAAGCATATAAATAATCCCCAAACAATAAAACAATGGGATAAGAAAGTAGGACTAAAAATCTCAAACCTAAAAAAAAAAAAAAAAAAACCATCACACTTATATATATATTGCAAACCATAGTGCAAATATATAGAAAGTGAACTACCAAGCCAGGTCCTAATCAAACATAATTCACAAAACAAAGTCTGCAAACAAGGGTGGGGTTTCAGTCCTCCTCCGAATCCTCCTCTAGGTCCTCCTCCTTTTCAACGATCTCTCCTTCTTCCTCGCTCCAGCTGGAGTCCACGGTTGAGTATACCGAAGAGTCAGAATCACCCTTGAGCTTGGGATCCTTTGCATCCACCACTGATCCACCCTTAGGATCTGATGTCCCCTTCCCAATGCAACCTCCAAAGCATGTAGAGGTACATTAGATTCCGGCACCGGACCCTCTTTTTGTCCATCATTGTAATGGCAATACCATGCCCGGTATTCATGGGGCACCTTGTGGGGGTTCATCCACGTCAATCCAAACGGTAGATTTCACCAAAACAAACTCCAATCCTTCAGGGTGATGGTGTATCGAAATGTGATAACCTATCTCAGTGAACTTCTTGGGCCGCCCAAACTATTCGGGAGGAGCTGGAGGGGTGGTCATCTATGGACCTGAAATGTTGTCCCACAACGAGGTGAGACTACATCTCAGCGAGTTCTACCCCTTAAGACTCAATTAGGAAGAAAATACGTCATAAGGGCTGCCTAAGCACAACCACGAGTCAGAGGACTTACCTTGGCCTTAGTTTCACCTTGTAAATCAATATCATTCATAGATGCCTCAAATTACATCAGCCAATTAATTCATAACATCATATCAAATCATTGATCAATCGACCTAGTCGATTACATGTCACCATGACCTTCCCTTGGTCGGCCCATTCAATACTATCGGGAGAAGTACACTAACAGTGCCATAAGTTGTGTACGTCACTCACTTTAGTGCCAAAAGTTTCTGTCGAATCACTTAAGTGCCAAAATTTTTGAAAAACGCTTGCTTTGGTGCCAACTCCGATCCGATTGGCCGGAAATCTGACGTGGCATTTTTTATTCATTTTTGAAGCCGATGTGGCTCGCTGGAGAGCACAATCAGCATCTCAACACCAAAATGACGCCGTTTGGTGTCTCCCTTAATTCAAAACCCTAAATCTCTAGCACCATCCTCGACGGCCCCTGTGCTCGGCGGCCGCAGCTCTGACCCCGACCCCGACGATGGCCACTCAGTGGCAGCGGCTCCGACCCTGACCCCGACCCCAATCCCGACCCCGACGATGGCCACTCGGCGGCTGTAGCTCCAACCCCAACCTTGACCCCGACCAGCGAGGTCATCCATGTAGGACGGCATCGAGGGCATATGAACAGCACCGAGCAATGGTGGCTGAGCAAGCGACGGCGACCCAACGACGGCGGAGGCCGAGCGATGACGGCCAACCAAGCTAGGTCGAAAAAACCCTAGGACGGCGTTGTTTTTGTGAGGCCATCCATGTAGGATGGCAAAACGACGTCGTTTTCTTAAGGAGGACCGAAAACGACGTCATTTAAGGCCTTGTCGATTTAAAAAAAAAAAAAAAAAGCCACGTAATCATTTTGGCCGGAATCTTTTGCTGGTGGCCAGAATCTTTCGCCAGTGGCACCAAAGTAATCGTTTTTCCTCTTATTTGGCACTTAAGTGATCCGACGGAAACTTTTGGCACCAAAGTGAGCGCCATACACAACTTATGGCATTGGTAGTGTCCTTCTCCCAATACTATCTAATAAGTCCAATCATATCAGGGCTGCTCACTCTAAGCTGATAATAGATAGTATAGCTCGTGCTAAGCTGATAAATAGTATATTGCTCGCAATCTAAGTTGACATATTGCCCGTAGGCTAATATAGTATACTAATAATGTTCCCTCTAAGCTGATAATAGATCTTGCTCGCTCTAAGCTGATAAGTAACCTTGCTCGCTCTAAGTTGATATGGTATATCGCTTGCAATCTAAGCTGATATATCAAAGCCCGTAGATTAATATAGTATATCAGTATACTGCTTGCAATCTAAGCTGACATATTGCCCGTAGGCTGATATAGTATACGATCCCGACTATTCAATTAATTCATCATTTTTATCATACTTGATAAAAATACACGTGTGGGTACACAGTCGACCTTAGCCAAAATACAAGGTTTTCACTTTTGAACCTCCCACTATTTTCAGTAGTCCCAAAATAGATTTTTGGCGCTGTAGACTGACGCCCGGTAATTCTCCAATTAATTACCAAAATTATCCATTTTTGGAATTAAATACCCACAAACACTAAGCACAATCAATTTGCACAATCATGTACTCAATAAAATAAACAGAGAGCACCACTATGATTAGCACGAAATTTCGGTCATTGGTTATCTCAGTCTAATTTTCAGAAAATAAATGATTAATTAAATAATTATGAAAAATAATTAATAAATGCAATAAATGCATACTTAGGCTCATAATGCCTAATTATATGCCGGAATAAGCCCAAAAAATTTCCGAGACTCGTTAAATACTAGAGTCTATTTACTTGCTAATTGCACTAACTATCCACCTAACATGTATCGGCAATTAATTAAATTCACTAATATAATCTAACTAACCACCTAATCCAGCTTAGCCTAAACTAAACAACCATTAAGCATTATTAACCTACTAAGCGGGGATTGGTGAGTTAAACTCACATGCTTTGCAATCCGATCGGCTCAAATCGTTGGGGATGCGACGGGGCTCACTTCTCTCCAAAGCGGGCCTAGCTTTTGAGATCAGGAAACGGGCCAAAATGGGCCTAAAGCATCGCTGGAAACCCACACTTTTCTGTTATGTTCTTGGCTAAAACAGAGGGCAACAAGGTCGGCTTAAGGCGGGGATGGACCGAGGAAGGTTGAGGGGGCCAAATCGGGTTCAAGCAAGGACTCACGGTGGTCGGAGGTGGGCTAAATGGCTCCGGCACGGCTGAGGCAGCCTGCTGGAACGACGTGAGGGTGAGACGGGGCGGTGGCACGCACGGTGAGGTGCGGTGGCGCGTGCAGGGCGATGGACTTCGCGGGTAGGCACGGGTGGTCCGGCGGCGATCCTGGCTTCAACGGTGGCTGCGACGGGCAGCTTCTGCTCATGGAAGTCTCGAACAGCAAGGAAGAGGGGGAATTGGAGGTGGTCAGCCGGTCTTTGAGAGAAAAAGAGAAGATAGGAGACAAGGGGGCCACTTGCTCTTATTTTTTTCCCATTTGTCCCCTTGACCTTATCCTTCTACCAGTTGACTTTCATGGCCACAAATCAGCCACCATTCCCTTCTAGAAGCTAAGTTGAAGTGGTCCAATAGTCATGGCACTAGGGGGCTACGGATTTGGGTTAATTTCTCTTCAATTGGACACTAATCACTTCTTAATTCAATCCAATTTGGCCTCTCAAAAATCAACCGACACCTTATTGATCTAATTGGTATTTTTCCTCACCAATTGATCCCACTTGCATCCCAATTGCGCGATAAAAAATGATCCCGACATTTTCTAGACAAAAATGACCATACCTTGACTTTTTCACAAAAAGTCTCGGTTTGCAGAAAAATCTTCTGAGACTGAGTTAACGCTCCTAGAATTAATTATGACATGACAAAACTTTTAATTTTTGAAATTGGGCTCAAATTCACGGTTAATTTCAATTCAGCATGATTTTAGCATGACCTAGGCTACTAGTTAACTTTTAGAAATTTTTAGTGCAAATGACCCGTGGTCGATTTTCTTCGAGTCACAATGAACCCACTTGACACATTTGCAACTCTTGTTTATTGTGAAAATCTCGAGGATTCAAATATGGACACAGGGTACCAAAACGATAGAAAAATCAGTCTAATGCCGGCCGACGAGAATTTTCCAAATTAGTGGAGTCACCCACATTTAGCCACACATCTCAGTCAAACCAACCTATTATTGATCCCTAATTGATTTTTAACTATGCCGTAATAGCTTCAAAAGATGAGCACGGTCGAATAGCCGATTCCTAGTCAAATTCTCAAGTCTATTGCATTAAAATTCCTTAATGGTTTCCCCAGATAGTCTAGTTATCTCAGGAGTGATTAGTTCTGAGAACAGCCCTATAGGTGCGTCGATGAAATGCCCGATTTATTCAATAGAAAACAAGATTGAAAATTTGAAATGTCACAAAACCATCCTGAAAAACTAGTCTAGTTCCATGTTCTTTTTGAAACCAACTCGAAACTCGGTTCCAAATTTTTGGAATTGGTGACCATCGGTTTGGTTTTTAGTCCCGAGTGAAGAACTACTTAGGACCAGGACTGATTGGACATTTGGAACATGTTTATAAAGCCTAAAAACTCTAATTTTTCACTTGGCATCTTTTTTTCCCCTCTCTTTCTCTTTTTTTCTTTGTCCTCTCTAACTGCACTTAGGCACTTCATGACTCTCTCTCTCTCTCTCTCTCTTTCTCTCTTCTCTCTCTCTCTCTCTCTCTCTCTCTCTCTCTCTCTTTTGCACGTGCACAACTCACCCCCCTCCTTGCTTGCTTGTGACTTTCGCCCTCCCTCATTTGAGCCTAGCAACTCTCGCTCGCTCTTGAGTTGCTTTTGCTCGCTTGCCTCCGTTCATCTTTTACTTTGAACCATATTGTTGCTCATATTATTTTACGGTAAAAATAAAATTTAAAAAAAAAAGAACAAATGAAAAATCAGTTCTTGAGTAAATTATCGGAAAAACATGGTAAGTTTCATGGTAGGTTCTAGATTCAAAAAATTGATGAGAATCAACTCTAAAAGGGTGGGTTCCAAGTTCTAACTGTATTTGATAGATTTGACTAAATTTGTAACATGTTTATAAAGCCTAAAGACTCTAGTTTTTCTCTTGGCATAATTTCTTCTCTTTCTTTCTCCTTTTTTCTTTGTCCTCTCTAACTGCACCAAACACTTCATGACTCTCTCTCTCTCTCTCTCTCTCTCTCTCTTTTCTCTCTCTCTCTCTTGTGACTCACCCTTCTCCCCACTTGCTCGCTCCCCTATTCAAGCCTAGCAACTCTTGCTTGTTCTTGAATTGCCTTTGCTTGCTTCCCCCATTCATCTTTTACTTTGAACCATATTTTTGCTCATATTATTTTACTGTAAAAAGAAAAAAAAAAAAAAAAAAAAAAATTAAAATGAAAAACAGGTTCTTGAGTAAATTTTGAAACAGAATATGAAAAACAAGGTAGGTTTCAAGGTAATAGGTAGGTTCCAAGTTCCAAAAACCAGTGGAAATCGATTCTAACAGGGTGGGTTTCTAGTTCTAATTGTATTAGATTGATTGGACTGAACTTGGAACATGTTTATAAAACCGGTGGAAATCGATTCTAACATGGTGGGTTTCTAGTTCTAATTGTTTCGGATTGATTGGACTGAACTTGGAAAATGTTTATAAATCCTAAAGACTCTCTCTCTCTCTCTCTCTCTCTCTCTCTCTCTCTCTCTCTCTCTCTCTCTCTCTCTCTCTCGACTCACCCTCCTCCATGCTTGCTTGCGACTTGCCCTCCCTCATTTGAGCCTAGCAACTCTCGTTCATTCTTGACTTGCCTTTGGCAATTTGCCCTGTTCATCTTTTACTTTGTAAATTGAATTGTTGCTTATATTATTTTACTATAAAAAAAAATATATAAGAAGAGCAAAAGAAAAATAGGTTCTTGAGTAAATTTTAGAACTATATAGGAAAAGCAAGTAAGGCACTGTTTGGTAACCATCCAAACAGTGCAAGATTCTGATTTTTTTGTTTCCATAATCAGTTTAGGAACAGAATCGCGTTTGGAAAATTTTTTGTTCCCGAGAACAGTTTTGGACAAGAATTGAGAATTAAAAAAAATGTGATTCTTGTTTTGGGAACAAAACTGAGAATCAAAACTCTTTTTTTTTTTTTCTCTTTTCTTCTTCTTCATCGACCGCCATCCCGCGACCGTCGCCCGTCGCCCATCGCCCGTCGCCGGTGCCGCCCGGTGCCACCCGCCGTTGTTTGCCGCCGCCAATCGTCGCAACCAATCCGGCGAGCTTGCTACCAAGCCAAGGCGAGGTCCAGGTGAGCTCGCCAAAGGCAAGCCCAGCCACCGGCGAGGCCAAGCCTCGGCGGGGCTGGGCGAGCCTCACTCAGCGACCGGCGAGGCTCGGCCGATGAGGGCTTGCCTCGCCAAGGGTCGGCGACACTCCGATGAGGTCATCAGCCCTCATTTGGCCAGTCGCCAGACCAGCAACCGGCCTGAAGAAGAAGAAGAATAGGAGAAAAAAGAAAAAAAAAAAAAAAAAAAGAGGGAAAAAAAAGAAAAGAAAAAAAAGGAAAAAATTATAAAATTATATAAAAATTAAAAGAAATTGATTTGGAATAGAATCAATGAATACGGTTACCAAACACAATTCTATTCTAGAATAAGAAATTTTATACGATTACCAAACGCGTTCTTTTACTCGAATTAGTTTTAGGAACAAAATAAAAAAATATATATCATTTCTCATCGAATTTGTTCTTAAATAAAATCGTTACCAAACACACCCTAAGTTACTAGTGAAGTAAGTAGGTTTCAAGTTCTAAAAATTGGTGAGAATTGATTCTAATTGGGTGGATTCTAGGTTTTGGGTTTAGAACCTACTCACCCTAGAACCAATCATCCTTAGTTGCATAGATGGATATGAAGGTAGTTTAACGAATTGCTAGGTGGGCACAACTTCCTTTCTTGCACTCCAAGAAAAACACCCTCACGTGACAACATGTTTTGGAAAAAAAAATAGTCGCCTTAGGTACCCCTTGAAGGCGACAACATTTAATTCTTGTCACCTTAGGATGGACCAAATGTCACAAATTGTTAATTTTGTTGCCTTAAGATTGACCAAAAAAATCTGTTGCCTTAAGTCGTATCGTAAGGCTACATAATCAGAGTTTCGTCACCTTAAGTCAAACTTAAGCAACGAAATTCCTATTTTGTTACCATTGATTTAATCAAAGTTGGGGCAATTTTGAACTTATGATGGTAAACGTGAAGTTTTGTCACCTCAGAGTCGTTTAGACCTAAGCTAGGCGATCAAATTGAAACATTTTGCTACTCAGAAGTGAAAATTTTGAAACTATGGCAAGAAGAATCTTTCATCTCCTTTGGGTAAGAGCGTTTTTTTCGTCGCCTTTGGATATGAATAAAGGTAGAAAAATTAGTATTTTATATCGGGTAGGACTTAAGGTTACAAACTAAGCATTTGGTCACCTTTGATAAACGCTAAGGCAACAAACCTAAGAATGTGTTGCATTTGATTTACCCTAAGGAGACAAAAGAAAGTTTCGTCCCCATTGACCGCAATTTAAGGTGACACACTATCCAATTCGTCGTCTTAGGTGTATCACTAACGAACAAAAATATTATTTTTGTCACTATTGGGTTACCCTAAGGCGGTTGGACAAGGGAGTGAAAGTTTTCTTTGAACAAGACAGGTTTTATTATTAAAGTGTTGATAGGTAGACGATATAAATAGGAAAGCTTGTCGTAATAAAATAAACATTGATCCTAACGCATAGGTTACAAACTGAAATATATATATAGACACACACACACACACACTATTAAAGTTTGAATAGTTATTAATTTGTATAATAGAAAATACAAGTACTTTTTTTACCATGAGAAGTTAGACAAATTAAGTTTTAAATTTGGAATCAATTAATTGCATAAACTTTCATTCTTTCATTTAATATCTATATATATATTACCTAACAGTTTTAAATTTGGAATCAATTAATATGTAGAAACATCGCGATGCTAACATAGGCTGCAGGCCTGCAGCTGTAATTGTAATTTTATTTCCAAATTTTCAACTAATATTACACGTGCGGTTGATATCAATAATTAGCATATAATTTGTTTAATAGAAAATTATCTATACATAATATAAAGCAAAAAAGACCACCTACTTTAAAAAATCTCAATTATCATTTTCTTTTCTATAATGTCCTTACTTACTTTCTTTGGATTGCTTATTTTACCATTTAGTGTTTTTGATGATCTAGTAATTCAAACGTAGTAAGCCAATTTTTCTTATTATGTAAAGCATATAAATCGTTTGAAATTATTCTTTAACTACTGGAGCATTAACTACATATCCAAAACCTTGTATTATTTAATATTAAAAAATAATTTAAATAAGAATTAAAAGGTAAACTACAATCGGAACATGTCAAGAAGCATACAAAAATGGTTATGTCATGTTTACTACATGAAAAATAATATCTTCACTTTCTTAAACTTTCAAATGACAATTTATTGCATAAATATATATTTGCTAATATGTGTGTCTATATATATATATATATATATATATATATATATATATTATAACCGCTTTTTATATTATTTAAATTATCATAAGAAACCATTGGGATTCGCCCTAGTGGCCACCCTTCCAATATGAAAGGGGGAGGTAAGGGGTTCAAATCCCCACCTTCTTAGGAAGGGATGGGGTGGGGACGCGTAAGTTTCAAGAGTGGTTTCGACTCCCACGCCCTACAAGAGGCAGGGCAAAAATCTGAGAGTGAGTGTAGAATAGGAATAGAGTAGGACTGACAAAAAAAAAATTATCATAAGAAAATATCGGTTATATTTTAAATAGTAGACAATCATTTTGAATTCAATTCTAAAAGGTAAGATATTAATTGATTACCAGTCAATCATCTTAATTATCATAAATTATCACTTTGTCCACCTATAGTTATGTGCGAACATAGTGCACTTCGCTAATATGCATGAATAGTACATAACAATTTTTTTAGAATGGACTTTTTATTGAAATGATTAAATGATATAAAAGAAACTGATGAGACGAAATAGGCCCAAAAATAAAACGGGTGGGAAAAATCCTGCCCATTGGGCCAAAAATGAAATGGATGTTAGTCCGCTCGTTGGGCCGAAAACCAAAAAAAAAAAAAAAAAAAAAAACACGAACGTACGCTGAAATTAGACACACGTTTCGCACGCTCCCACTCAGTTCCTTGTTCGACACGCACGCTTTTCAACAAAGGTCACCCATTTTTGTCGCCTTTGGCGCCAGCTTTGACCCAAGACTGCCAATTTTTGTTCTTTAGCTCAGGATGTTGCCTATGATGAATGGTGGTCCTGATTTTCCTTTAATAGCAAAGCCTTTTTTCTTCTTGGCAAAATTTTATAGTTAACTAGAAAAGAAAAAAAAAAGGGTATTGATGATATAGATGCGATGTTAAAAAATCTAGAAAATAAACTTGATTGCACATTATAATTTAGCCTGATTGTTTTGTTATCAATGTTCTTATGAGATGCCACATTAGGCAATGTGGTACTTGGTTGAGCCATTTCGTCAAGAGTATCACTAGAGTTACTAAAAATAGTGGAGTGTAAACTTATCTCTTCCGTACCAATTTGGGGTAAATTTATCAAATATATATAATTTTTGGGTTTTTCGTAATATTAACCTTATGGATTTCTATGTGGACTTGCTACGTTAACTGTTTTGTTTTGTCTAAGTCGGAATTTAACAAGAAATTTAATGAAAGTTAAAAGAGGGTAAATTTGTAATGTGTATACTAGTTTGAGAATTTTGGTAATCTAAAAATTAGTTTGAGATAATCTGCCAATGTATCGATTTGAGTTTTTTTGTAATATTAAGTTATTTTTTTTAACAAAGTAATATTAAGTTATTAACCCTTAACAAGACAACCAATTTTGTCTCCTCGGGTATAGGCAATAATTATTACTTTTTTTGTTGCCTTAGATCAGCAAGATCGTTTCCTCGTCTTTGGTATCTAAGGCAACAAAATTTGGTCCTAAACCTGCCTTATTTTGGTCGTGTCACGCTTATCCTTCGCATAGACTCTCTTGATTCCAACCAACTACATCTTGATTTATTGTTTATCATTAATCAAATAAGATTAAAGTTGTCATTAACTTATTTTAAAGGAGATAGGATCCTAGTAACGCATAGGAGGTTGCTTTACTTTTGCAAATAAGAGATGTTTAGCTCGGAAACTTTGTTACACTAGTTTTACCAAACACCCATCACAGGTACTATTTGTCTTTTGCGGAAATCATTTTTCATGCAATCTCTTTCAAATTTTTTATTACCTAACCGTACAATAGTAAGTGTCCATGTGTAACTGCGCAAAAGACTAATGAAACAAACTATATAATAATGGATCAAAATTAGTAAGCCACTAATGCCTAGTAAATGAAAAAGAATACGGAAAAGTATCCAAAAAATCTTAAACATATTGTACGTTAGCCAATTCAGTCTTAAATCTTTCAATTATATTGATTAATTCCGAACCTTTTAATGATTTGTCAATTTAAGGTGCGTTTAATGACATTTATGTTTTAGAGAATAATTTCTTTTCAGAAATAGTTTTTTTTTTCTATTTCTATTCTTGGGAATAATTTCTAAGCAAAACAATGTATTTGGTAACTACACAAAATTTCTATTTTCAAAGTAGAAAAAGGATAGAAATACATTTGGTATGACCCACAATTTTTTATGTGTCGTAGAATTTCTTTTAATTTTTTAATAAATTTTTTAGGTTTTTCTTTTATTTTCTTTTCTTTTTTCCCCCTATCTTTTTTCTCCTGCTCTAGTCGGTGGTTGGAGCAATCAGCGGTCAACGGGCAATGAGTCTCCACTGGCCGATCACAAGAGGAAGAAGAAGAAAAGAAAAAGAAAGAAAATGACTTATTTCTAAAACTATTCTTGGAAACAAGAAGTTATTTTTTCTATTTCTTATTTTTATCCCAAATTTATTTCATGACCACTTTTCTATCCTAGGAAATAGAAAAATTAACTGACCCTTGACCAAATAGATTTTTGTTTTTTTTTCTTTTTTCTATTTTGGGGAACAAAAGTACAAAAGAACATAAAAATTAGAATGCTACCATATAGATCCTTAGTTCTCCTGGTCAATTTTGGTTAGAAATTACTAGTATGGATATTTTTTGCAAGTTTAAAAAAAAAATGAATCTTTTATTAATCTTTTTTTCTTTTCCAACTCTAGGTTAGTAAGGTCACTAGCCAACTATTGTCTAGACCAGGCGAGGATCAGCTAACGATCTTGTCAACCCAAAGTTGGATACAAAAAGGAAGAAAAAAAGAAAAGAACAAAAAATTTAAAATTCGGAAAAATTTTAAAAATTGCAAAAATTGTCTATGTCAACACCAGTCATCCTATATGGCACGACTAGTATTGACTAGATCGTGCATCAACTATTTCTGGCCAAAATTAGTGAAAAGGATTAAGTGGAAATCATAAAAATATTTAGGACTAAATTAACTAATAATAAAACAATATCTAGAACAAATTTATACAATTAAAATGTTTTAGAGTGTATTAGCCGTTGCATAAAAGGTTTATGAACTTTTTACATTTATCCTAAAAGAACAATCCAAACTATATTTGGTGGTACAATTTCGAGTTTTCATTGCAACTTTCCGGTGACATGATTCATGTGAGAAAAACCTTTTCAAAATTAAAGTTAATTTTTCCCAAAACGATATCATTTTGCCCTCAAATTTGATTTTTAATATAAATATTAATTAAATTAAATCAAAACAACTAAATTTAAAAATGGGGCAAGCAAATCAGTGAGGGCCCTTTTTTTTCAATTTCAGTTTTTTTAAATTTACTTAATTAATATTTATATAAAAAAAATCAAATTTGTGGGCAAAACAATGTCGTTCTGGGACAAGCTAGCCATGTCGATGCCAAGCGGATTTCTAGCAAGCCACGTAGACATGTTGGATTTCTTTTCATCCGCACACGAAGGTTGGTACAATAGTTGCTATCTATAGAGATCACACAGGTCGCATGGTTGATGGTCTTACCAGGACAATCACAGTCTCCTCACCTCTGCAAGCGGAGTTTATGGCGTTGCTGCTCACCCTTCACCATCTGCAACAAATTGGGCGACATCAAGACCAGCTCCTCCTTGAATCGGATAGTTTGATTTTAGTTGAAGCGATCAATGGCCATACCTTGCCTCCATGGGAGGTGCGCTCTGTCTACACTGAAGCTGCTTTCCTCTTGCGAAGCTTTCCTTGCATTAGGGTTACGCATTGCCGAAGGGCAACCAATCGCGTCACGGACTGGGCCGCAAAGCTACATAACACGGGGGCCCTTTACGCGAACTGGCCGTGCCCACCCCCCCACCACGCCCGCGGCCCCCATTCGATCTTTTGCTTGTTGATACTTTGCCTACTCGTTGTAATCCCTGGCGTTATTGAATATATTTTACTTCTGACCAAAAAAAAAAAAAAAAAAACAAGGGAGAAAAAAAGAATGGCCCAGCTACTCCCTCTCTCCACGTATCCCTAAAAAGTGCTTTGTCGTCCAAGAGAGTAATTTCGAAATCAGTCCACAGCAAGGTATTTTGGCACGGGATTTCAGACGTGTCAACCGTGAAAACAGAGGCATGATCTTTATCTATTTTCCCATTAATTGGAAATCTGGAAGCAGTTTATTCAGTAAGCTCTGAATCGGACCATCAAGAGGAGTCATCTTCTTGATTGGTCACCGTATTAACATAGAATTAAACCATAAGAGATATGGTCAGAACATATGACGAAAAACGTCTAAAGACTTGAGTACCGTTGTCTGATCAAGTGCCATGATTCAAGGCCTGGCCGGTGATAGAGAGAAGGCAGTTTAAACAGACCAAATGCTTCGTCATCACAGGTTCTCATCCCTCAGGGATCGTTAGAATCAAGCAATGAACATAAGGTTAATAAACTTGTAAGAACACTCGCTGCTTGCGACCGTCAGTCCAGTTAGGTCTTATCATTTGAATGAATCAGAACCCGAATGATTTTTAAGGATGGATTTGATGGCACGGGACCACTAGCCCAAAGAAGCATTATGTGTCCTAATGGCATTTCAATGACTTCTCTATTTACCATGAGAGCAGTGATGAGAACATGCGATCATTTTGTGGCAGTAGCATTGTCCTCTCCTCCAAATGAGGTAACATCCTCCTGGATCAGAAATGCGTGAAATTCCCATTGCCTCATCAGAACAAACATTTGCAACCACAGAGGTAAGGACTTTGGTATATTCCAACTAATAAGCATCTTGACACTAGCAGCAACAAGCACATGAATGGCATCCATGCACAGAAGATTTAGCATGAGCACAGCATAACATCCATGGGCCAAAAGAATGCAATTTGACATTCTAGAGAATCAATGCCGGCACCATTCCTGGACGAACTTGCAAAACTCAGAGATTACACCTTTCTAACAGTACTAAATTGAACAGGGTATTTATAAGGATATGTAATCGCACTCAAACTGTGGGCCAAAAACAATAATCACACTCATAAACAAAGACGGTCTCGTGCTATTCATACATAAGCCTACTTACAGCAAATGGATTGAATGACCAAAAAGTGTAGCAAAACTGCTTGACACATCCAAAGTATCAGCGTGTGTTAGCTGAGAAGAGGAAAGATGTTTTCACCCTTCAAGTGACATTGACCTTACATATTCTTTTGATGTGCTTACCACGTTTTATCAGCACATTGTCCTGCTTCTGTCGCTCCTTAAACATCTCAAGAGCTTGTACTTTCTATGATGAATTAAGAACGAAGTAATGTGGTGCCAGCTCTGACAAGGTTTTTTAAACATCGAAATTTGTATAATGAACAAGAGAAACCAAACAAATTCTCAAAAGTATCATTCTGTGAGTAACATTGCCAAATTGCCAATTAGCTGATCTGTTACAGTTACAGGGCACAAAACACTGAGCAAAAAGCAGCATAATCATATGGGATTGTCAATGGCCAATAGAGGCTGAATCTTGAGAGAACATTTGAAATTTGAGCAGCTAATAACTCCATCTACATCGAAGGAACTCAAACAGCAGTTCCCTAGCGAGAGAGTCCAAAAGTCAGTCTCCAAAAAAGAAGGTTCTCAATCTTTGCATTATTTCCAAGCCCCTAAAAATCCTTAAGTTGCTAAATAGTCCTAACAGTATTTTATGCATGAATTGGTCCATCAACCTCAAGTTAGTAAAAAGTGGAGGCATACTTCTACTATGGGCAAACTAACTTCACCAGAATATCAGTAATTCAGGCAATGATCCTGATGTTGCCAAATTTGGTGATCTGCTCAACCTCACCTCGTGTTGATTACCATATATCGATATAAATCTAATGCAGTCAGGTTATAATTGACTAAGTTATTGTATACTTTAACTTAAAGTAGTAATAGAAAG
This sequence comes from Eucalyptus cloeziana, assembly GCA_014182715.1. Lineage (NCBI taxonomy): Eukaryota > Viridiplantae > Streptophyta > Magnoliopsida > Myrtales > Myrtaceae > Eucalyptus > Eucalyptus cloeziana. The sequence goes on along the minus strand of CM024641.1, from coordinate 41,295,884 downwards.
CGACAACTTGGACTAATTATGTCATAAGTTTCATAACACTGCAGCCAGCACTGAATGAAAGCTTCACTCAAAAGTCATGAACTGACTAAACCTAACAACCCATCATGTGAGAAATAACAGATCTTCAATGTAAATGCAATTGAACGAATGTAGATGCTTTGGGAATTAAACTGCCAAATTTTACAACGTCAAGAACTAAAATGCACATTCTGGTGAACTCAAGGACCAATGATGTTATGTTCCTGCCTCCAATAGTAAGATGAGAGTAACCTTCTTCTATCAGCAGCAGATTTTTCATTGGGTCATATATCAGCAGCAGAGTTACTTCAGCAAACATAATGACCAACACATGTCAACAGGGTTGTTGGTCAAATAAGCTAACAAGATAACTAGATCAAATTGCAAGTACATCAGAATTAAACCCCATTTGAGTACATATGTATGGATCAACCTCTAAAGGTTAGCACACACATAAGGATAAGTTCCAAGTTGCAAAGACAGATTCTTACTAAGTATTTAACGGATTTAGGTTTTCAAGCTTTTTAGATGGTCCTTCAGCAGCTCGAATGCCTGCTAAAAGCACTCAACTGAAACAAAACAACATCAACTTGCATGAAGTGTAAAAGAATTCAACCTGGAGATACCTTAGAGTGATCTAGTCTGATGAATAAATGAACCAACAAGACCAGGAACAAAGAAATTATTATCATTCTTCTGCTAGGGCAACTAGCAGTAGCAATAGAAGCCCCAACTTTCAGTAGCATACATCCAATCAACCATCTGAAACTCCCAAAAAATAAAAAATCATACAGATAAGTAAAAGGACATACTTCACTAGTCCAGAATAACTTCTAGTGAAAACAGCAATCAACCCGTATACAACAACTAAAGTCTAAGTATATCTAATCACTCTGGTTCTCCATTATTTGTGTCATATGCTTCACTCCTTCAGGAGAGCGAAATCCAAAATAATCTACCTACAACCTAACCAGCCATGAAATAAGGTTGTCTGGAGAGTGTGTGCTCTCCTCACACTAAAACTAGACAATCCATGTATGGAATGACTTCAAAAGATTCCGCTACACCATACAATCCAAGCCGATTAATTCTCTGACCCCTCAAGTCATATGAAACCAGCTCATCATTGTGAGTCACGAGCAGAACGTCCCCCTGTTTCCTAAAACCTAACATCCTCCGGATCCCGCCATGCTCACTGATGTTAATGGTAAACAGCTTAGTCCAGGAGTCTGCTGCGCCGTATTCTTTCATGACCCAGACCCAACAAACCCCATACAACTGATGCCCATCTTCTTCCATCGGATGGCGATGCAACAAGCAAATCAAATCTTGATGCACGGCCAGCGACAAATTCAGCCTGTTCGCATAATCCCCGCCTTTCGGCAACTCCATTTCCCTAAACACCTCGTCCTGCATATCGAATAACACCACAATCGACCTAGGACTTGAAGCCACCTTATCAGCTGCGTTATACCCAATCCAATGGATAGCCCCATTCACAAAGGCCTGCGACGAAGATTCTCGTATGACATAAGGAACGGCCGTCTGTATCCCTCTCCAAGCATTAGTTTTAAGGTCATAGACCTCAACCTCCGGTGGCTTCCCCAGAATGTAAATCAACCTCACGACCTTGTAATCGCCACGCCGCGTATCGAACCCAAACCCGAGAACATACGTGTGCGTGAGATCAGTATCGATGAACCGCGGGATCGGCAACTGCACGCACTTCCTGAGGGAAGGGTTCCAGAGGATTACCTGGAGGTTGTTGATGATATAGTCGGAAAAGCAGAGCAACCCATTACAGGAGCCGGCGAGGTAGTAAGTGTCATGGGTCTTCAAGGGAAATTCGAGCTCCTGGTGCTCCAAGAAAGACTCCCCGTCGAGGTAGAGGGTGTTCCGCTCCTTGCGCTGGGTGAGGGAGTAGTGCCGGAGGAGGACGACGGAGCGGTCGTGGCCCGCCATGGCGTGGCGGAGGTGGAGGGAGACGAAGGATGGGTCGGTGATGAGGGAGTCCCACGACTTGGAGACGCATCGGAATCGGACAAGCGACTTGGTGGGCAATTCCAGGAGGATCTGGATCAGGATCTCTTGAGGGAGGTAGATGCCGCCGCGCATCTCTTCTTTCACTTCAGCTTCGCCTCTTCTTCGATGGCGGCGTTCTTGCACAGAGGACTCGATGGTGATGTTATCTTCTTCCTCGCCTATATTGTTGGAGCCGAGGTCGACCATGTCTGTCCTTTATTTTTTCTTTTTCTACCGTTGAAACAGTACTAAGCACGTTTACTTTTGAATAATTCAAGTTTTAAAAGTATTAATTATTTAAGGGAAAAAGCCAGAAACTTATACCTATTATGACTCATATAATTTTTGACACATTTCCCTTAAATATTTTTCTCGTAACATAAAATTTAGTAATTTATATTTATGTAACACATTTATCCTCTATGAAATGACGGTAGATAATTCTTTAGCCAAAATAACATTGATTTTATTTTACTCAAGTCACAGGGCATTATGTTAATATTGTTCACTTTGTGGTATTCATGTGGGTAGATTTTTAACGGTTCTCATTAACAGGACTTCAATAAAATGGTAAATGTATTATTGAATATAAGTTTGAGATTTTTAATATCACAAAAAGGTTCGAGTAAATGTGTCGTAGTGAGTATAATTTAAAGTTTATGATGGTTTTTGTCTTAATAAGAAAATAATCGATAAATAAGTTCTTGCGCATTTTTTCTCTCTCTTTCTTACAAAGACAAAAAACTAAGAGTGCATCTTATTTTTCCAATAAATAAAAGACAAATTATTAGTGACCCAAATATACCGATGTAATGGCGTGGGGATTTATTATGATCTTCCATAAATCGATTTCCCTTGTAACGTATCTTATATGTAAATTAATTTTTATGCATGTCATTCTACCTAAGTAAATAAATTTTCACTGTTCATTGGTATTATTTTAAGTGTCTGAGTGGTACAAAATTTTATGGAAATTGAGAGAGAAATCGGCTTTTTTATGATTCACGAAATTCCCTATAGAGACTCAAGTTATTTAGCTTGATAAGAATAATTATTTTGGAGGCGTGTTATTCTTGAAACTTTCCTTATATTTGATTGTAAATATTTTACTGATGAGTTTGAAATCATTTTGGAGTTCAATTTTGAAAAATAATCTGCCCGTTGAAGTTTGGAGTACGGACGCCAGAGGGTTCAGATTTGGCTTCCGAAGGTCTCAAATCTTGCGGTTCAATTTGTTAATTTTGAATGTGCAGCTGGAGCTATAGTTGATCCAAGTCGGGTCAGTGCACCGCCAAGCTCAAGGTGGACTCGATTTGTAAATTCGATGCTCAAAACTCGACTCAATATCGATGGAGTAATGACACTTTTTCAACCCGGATCATGCTAGAAACCTGAGACTCAATTTAACTTGGGTTGATAACAAGTAACTCAAAAATGTAGTTGAGATCAAGTTCAATGAGTTCGAATATAATGTAAGTCTCGAGGATTTTGTGCCTACTATTTTCACCATTAAAGAGGCTTGAAAGGCCGACGAGCAAGTTGATATCAATGAGCTCAAACTTAATTTATAATTATGTTTGGGTAGCTTAAGCTTGAGCTCGGCAATTAGACAAGTTAATCTCAAGTAATCATCGAGTCTAGCCCGAACTACTCACAACAAGCTATGAGCGATTTGACTCGGTTTCACCACTACATGCGGTTGTAGGTTTGAATGGATTCGACCAACAAATCTCTACTCTACCTATATCATTTTATTTATGATTAATATCATAAAAGCCTTTAAAATTGTACAACTGTAATAAATTTATCCAAAAATAATTTTTCTACTGTAAAATTTTTTAAATTAATGTATTTGTGACAAATTTACCCTCCATTAATTTATGTTAAATTGAATTAATATTACGAAAAATCACAAACCAGTACACTTATGACACACATGTGGTAAAACCCCATACTGGTAAACATATAATCCAATTCAGCAATTTGATGATAAAATTTAATGAAAATTAATAGAGAGTAAATTTAATATAGATATAGATTTAAGATTTTTCGTGATATCAATCTTTTTACTTGTGAGTCGTTAGTTTGATTTTATGATTTCGTTCAACATAAGTAATTTCTTCTTTGCTTTCTTCTTTAATGGTTTGTTCAATCAAAAGTCCTATTTTTCCTTGTTAAAATTCCTAAAACCGATGGTCAAGGCACATGTCCTTTCTGACCTTGTCTTCGTTTTCGGCCGCTGGCTGCTGGGAGAGAGCCCCACACGGTCGGGCAGGCTTAGAGGACGAGGTCAATCAAGTCCTGCTTCTCTCCCTTTCTGAAGTTATCCTAACAAAGCAGAAATCGAATTTGTACACCCGAAAAAGAGAGTTTTTCTCTGGTGCACTTTTGGCATGTACTCCTCTTAAGTTCGCGAACTGGCAATTCCGGCATGCAAAACTTGAATGGATGAGAAACTAGTTAAAGTAAGATTTTGAGAGCTAATGACGTCGGTGGTCTCTATACTCTCCTTTGAAGTTGGAAATCGTCTTTGTCTTTTCGTTTGATTTGAAAAGTACTTTCACTAAGTAAAGACGTCCACGACAATGTTTGAAGTCAAGTCCGCATCGCCGAAATATCGCGGTGAAGATGGAATGCTTTTTTGGACAAATGAGGCCTTTCTGATCCTCTAGTTTTCACATTGCACGTTTTACGTGGTGGTGCCGAGCATGAACCAATTTAGTAATTCGGAAAAATAAAGAATGACAATTATTGCGGGATGGAGGATGGAAAGATTAGCCAGGGAAAAGTATAAAAACAAGTTTAAAACCTTTTATATTCGTGTCAATTTAACTCCAAACATTTTATTTGTATTAATTTAGTCTTAAATATTTTTATTTGGTGCCAAATTCAGTCATTCGACTAATTTTGATCATATTTTGCTAACTGAGTGCTAGTCAACTAACGTGGTATGGCCGATATTAACGTGAACAACTTTTAATAATATTTTAATATTTTTTGAAATTTTAATTATTTTAATTTATTATTTTTCTTTTTATTTTTATTTTTTCCTTTTACTCCTCATTTCTCCAATTGATCGGCCAACCTCGACCTTGCCGGTCTTTGTTGAGCCTCCTTGGCCATTGGCAAGGCTCGAGCCCTTACCAAAGCTCGTGAAGTCGCACTTGCAAGGGCTCGAGCCCTCACCAATGGCTAGGTGAGGCTCACCCTCACTGGATTTGGTGAGGGTTGGTTAGTTGACAAGGCCTGACCCTTGCCAGATTCAATGAGGGCGAGCCTTGCCACCTAGCGTGAGTTGGCCTCATAGCCTTTGCGAGATCGACCTCGACCTTGTAGCGCGATTGCCTCTAGCCAATCATTAGAAGGAGGAAGAGAAGGAAAAGCAAAAAAAAAAAAAAGGAAAAGGAAAAAAAAAATAAAAATTTTGAAAAAATAATTATTAAAAGTTGTTTACATTAGCGCCGATTGTCCCACGTTAGTTGATCGACGCCAAGTTAGAAAAATCCGACTAAAATTAGTTGAAAATGATTGAATTGGCACCAAGTCAAACGGTTTGAAACTAAATTGATATCGATAAAAGGTTTAAGACTTTTTAACACTTTTCCTAGAAAAATAGGTTATCACGCAATGGTTCTCAAACCTCCTCTTGACACCAAATCCTCAAGGTGCTTTAGGTTTCCAGCCAAAATTCTACAAGGTTATATAGGTTTTTGGCGAGGAAATTATCAAAAAAATTATACACTTATTACATTTATGCCAACTTTCAATTTGACATATATAATATTAAATCTTTTGGCGATTGGCCAATGTGGTTTTTCTAGTCAATTTTGATTGTAAAATCATTGACGCGGACATTGGTTGTCTCATATCGCATGATTGGCCTTGATTTGAATAATTTTTTAAAATTTAATAATTTTTAAAAACATTTTATTTTTATTTCTTTCTTTCCTTCTTTTTCTTCTAAGCCCTTAAGGGACATGAAGCCCTTGTTGGCTAAGGGCAAGGGTCATGGCCCTTGCTGGACTTGATAAAGAAAATAAAGAAAGAAAAAGAAAAAGAAAAGATAAAAGATAGAATGAAAATTTTAAAGAAATATAAAAAATTATAAACAATAAAAGTTTATATAGACTTGTCCATGTCAGCTTGAGGATTTAATGAGAGAAATGTCTAAAAATCCTAAACCTATTGTACTTTTGTCAATTCAGTCATAAACATTTTAATTGTATCAATTATATTCTAAACATTTTTTACATTTTGTCAATTGAGTCAATCTTTTCAATTTTAGCTAGAAATTGTTGACATGAACTTCTGGACAATTTTTAATGATATTTTAATATTTTTTAAATTTTATTTTATTAATTTTTATCTATTCTTTTCTTTTCTTCTCTTTTCCTTGGTTATTTTTTTTTTCCTTTTTCCCTTTTCTCCTCTGTTGGCCAGTAATTAGTCTCGATGACAGCGCTGGTGAGGGAAAAAAAGGGAAAAAGAAAAAAAGAAAAAGAAAATAAAAAAAGAGAAAAGGAAAAAAAGAAGAAGAAGAGAAAAATAAAGAAGGAAAATAGAAGAAAAGGAAAAACAAAAGAAAAGAAAAGGAAAAATTAAAAATTAAAAAATTATTAAAATTGTCAACGTCAAATCCAAATGTGTCACGTAAGACAATTGTCATACACATCAACGGTTTTTGACTAAAGTTGTCCAAATGGATTCAGATGAAAGTTATAGCACTTGTGGTATTTTATTCAGAAAAAGGTCATACTACTATACTTTTGGTTCTTGATTCTTCTATCCATTCAACTCTTTACGTAATTTAGCTAAAGAGTAGATAGATTTATTTACACTCGCAACTTCTACCGCACAAATCACCAACCGATTCACCCGATCTTGACTATGGTTTGTCCGTATCAACTCAAGAGATGATGATGAGCTAGAATTGGAAGGAAAAGAATTCTTTCTTCAAACCAATGAAAACGAAGTTCCCAAAAGAATCCTAAAAGGAAACCTAGGAAAAAATCAGACGCGCGAATGTAATGGGAAAGAATAAACTTTGGTAACTTCTTTTCTTCATCGACTTTGACTGATGAATAAGTTAATTATCGAGGTAAAATTTTGAAAAAGAGATATCTTTGGTCATATTTCGAACTTTTTCTACGATATGCACCGAACTTTATTCAAGTAGGCTTTGATTGTTCCATCTTTGCCATAACCGAAACCTAACGAGGTTTTAAGGAACGGGCGGAGTGGGAAACAAAGAATTTGAAGTAGCTTCCCAAGCTTCTTTTATATCAACATAAACGACTGTCCCTCGAGCGGGTAAACTGATTTCACTGATTCTTCATGCTTGTTCATCTTTTACTGTAAATTGAATTGTTGCTTATATCATTTTACTATAAAAAAAAATATAAGAAGAGCAAAAGAAAAATAGGTTCTTGAGTAAATTTTAGAACTATAGAGGAAAAGCAAGTAAGGCACTGTTTGGTAACCATTCAAACAGTGCATGATTCTGATTTTTTTGTTTCCACAATCGCCTTAGGAACGAGAATCGCGTTTGGAAAATTTTTTGTTCCCGAGAACAGTTTTGGACAAGAATTGAGAATTAAAAAAATGTGATTCTTGTTTTGGGAACAAAACGAGAATCAAAACTCTTTTTTTTTCTTTTCTTCTTCTTCATCGACCGCCATCCCGCGACCGTCGCTCGTCGCCCGTCGCCGCCGTGCCGCCCGCCGCTGCCGCCGCCGCCAATCGTCGCAACCAATCCGGCGAGCTTGCTACCAAGCCAAGGCGAGGTCCGGTGAGCTTGCCGAAGGCAAGCCCAGCCACCGGCGAGGCCAAGCCTCGGCGGGGCCGGGCGAGCCTCACTCGCCGATCGGCGAGGCTCGGCCGATGAGGGCTTGCCTCGCCAAGGGTCGGCGACACTCCGATGAGGTCATCGCCCTCATTTGGCCGGTCGCCGGACACCGCGACCGGCCGAAGAAGAAGAAGAATAGGAGAAAAAAAGAAAAAAAAAAAAAAAAAGGGAAAAAAAAAGAAAAGAAAAAAAGGAAAAAATTATAAAATTATATAAAAATTAAAAGAAATTGATTTGGAATAGAATTAATGAGCACGGTACCAAATGCAATTCTATTCCAGAATAAGAAATTTTGTACAGTTACCAAACGCGTTCTTTTACTCAGAATTAGTTTTTGGGAACAAAATAAAATAAAAAATATATCATTTCTCATCAGAATTTGTTCCTGGAAATAAAATCGTTATCAAACACATCCTAAGTTACTAGTGAAGTAAGTAGGTTTCGAGTTCTAAAAATTGGTGAGAATTGATTCTAATTGGGTGGATTCTAGGTTTTGGGTTTAGAACCTACTCACCCTAGAACCAATCGTCCTTAGTTGCATAGATGGATCCGAAGGTAGTTTAACGAATTGCTAGGTGGGCACAACTTCCTTTCTTGCACTCCAAGAAAAACACCCTCACGTGACAACATGTTTTGGAAAAAAATAGTCGCCTTAGGTACCCCTTGAAGGCGACAACATTTAATTCTTGTCACCTTAGCATGGACCAAATGTCACAAATTGTTAATTTTGTTGCCTTAAGATTGACCAAAAAAATCTGTTGCCTTAAGTCGTATCGTAAGGCTACATAATCAGAGTTTCGTCACCTTAAGTCAAACTTAAGCAACGAAATTCCTATTTTCTTACCATTGATTTAATCAAAGTTGGGGCAATTTTGAACTTATGATGGTAAACGTGAAGTTTTGTCACCTCAGAGTCGTTTAGACCTAAGCTAGGCGATCAAATTGAAACATTTTGCTACTCAGAAGTGAAAATTTTGAAACTATGGCAAGAAGAATCTTTCATCTCCTTTGGGTATGAGCGTTTTTTTCGTCGCCTTTGGATATGAATAAAGGTAGAAAAATTAGTATTTTATATCGGGTAGGACTTAAGGTTACAAACTAAGCATTTGGTCACCTTTGATAAACGCTAAGGCAACAAACCTAAGAATGTGTTGCATTTGATTTACCCTAAGGAGACAAAAGAAAGTTTCGTCCCCGTTGACCGCAATTTAAGGTGACACACTATCCAATTCGTCGTCTTAGGTGTATCACTAACGAACAAAAATATTATTTTTGTCACTATTGGGTTACCCTAAGGCGGTTGGACAAGGGAGTGAAAGTTTTCTTTGAACAAGACAGGAATTATTATTAAAGTGTTGATAGGTAGACGATATAAATAGGAAAGCTTGTCGTAATAAAATAAACATTGATCCTAACGCATAGGTTACAAACTGAAATATATATATATAGACACACACACACACACTATTAAAGTTTGAATAGTTATTAATTTGTATAATAGAAAATACAAGTACTTTTTTTACCATGAGAAGTTAGACAAATAAGTTTTAAATTTAGAATCAATTAATTGCATAAACTTTCATTCTTTCATTTTTCTATATATATATTACCTAACTTTGTTATTCTGAGTAAATTAATCATGCTTGTCATGATTTATGTAGAAACATCGCGATGCTAACATAGGCTGCAGGCCTGCAGCTGTAATTGTAATTTTATTTCCAAATTTTCAACTAATATTACACGTGCGGTTGATATCAATAATTAGCATATAATTTTTTTAATAGAAAATTATCTATACATAATATAAAGCAAAAAAGACCACCTACTTTAAAAATCTCAATTATCATTTTTTCTATAATGTCCTTACTTACTTTCTTTGGATTGCTTATTTTACCATTTAGTGTTTTTGATGATTTAGTAATTCAAACGTAGTAAGCCAATTTTTCTTATTATGTAAAGCATATAAATCGTTTGAAATTATTCTTTAACTACTGGAGCATTAACTACATATCCAAAACCTTGTATTATTTAATATTAAAAAATAATTTAAATAAGAATTAAAAGGTAAACTACAATCGGAACATGTCAAGAAGCATACAAAATGGTTATGTCATGTTTACTACATGAAAAATAATATCTTCACTTTCTTAAACTTTCAAATGAATTTAATATATTATTTAAATTATCATAAGAAACCATTGGGATTCGCCCTAGTGCCACCCTTCAAACACAAGGGGGAGGTGAGGGTTAAATCCCCACCTTCTAGGGGGATGGGGTGGGGACGCGTAAGTTTCAAGAGTGGTTTCGACTCCCACGCCCTACAAGAGGCGGGCAAAAATCTGAGAGTGAGTGTAGAATAGGAATAGAGTAGGACCGACAAAAAAAAATTATCATAAGAAAATATCGGTTATATTTTAAATAGTAGACAATCATTTTGAATTCAATTCTAAAAGGTAAGATATTAATTGATTACCAGTCAATCATCTTAATTATCATAAATTATCACTTTGTCCACCTATAGTTATGTGCGAACATAGTGCACTTCGCACATATGCATGAATAGTACATAACAATTTTTTTAGAATGGACTTTTTATTGAAATGATTAAATGATATAAAAGAAACTGATGAGACGAAATAGGCCCAAAAATAAAACGGGTGGGAAAATCCTGCCCATTGGGCCAAAAATGAAATGGATGTTAGTCCGCTCGTTGGGCCGAAAACCAAAAAAAAAAAAAAAAAAAAAAACACGAACGTACGCTGAAATTAGACACACGTTTCGCACGCTCCCACTCAGTTCCTTGTTCGACACGCACGCTTTTCAACAAAGGTTACCCATTTTTGTCGCCTTTGGCGCCAGCTTTGACCCAAGACTGCCAATTTTTGTTCTTTAGCTCAGGATGTTGCCTACGATGAATGGTGGTCCTGATTTTCCTTTAATAGCAAAGCCTTTTTTCTTCTTGGCAAAATTTTATAGTTAACTAGAAAAGAAAAAAAAAAAAAAGGGTATTGATGATATAGATGCGATGTTAAAAAATCTAGAAAATAAACTTGATTGCACATTATAATTTAGCCTGATTGTTTTGTTATCAATGTTCTTATGAGATGCCACATTAGGCAATGTGGTACTTGGTTGAGCCATTTCGTCAAGAGTATCACTAGAGTTACTAAAAATAGTGGAGTGTAAACTTATCTCTTCCGTACCAATTTGGGGTAAATTTATCAAATATATATAAGTTTTGGGTTTTTTCGTAATATTAACCTTATGGATTTCTACGTGGACTTGCTACATTAACTATTTTGTTTTGTCTAAGTCAGCAATTTAACAGTAAAATTTAATGAAAGCTAAAAGAGGGTAAATTTGTAATGTGTATACTAGTTTGAGAATTTTGGTAATCTAAAAATTAGTTTGAGATAATCTGTTAATGTATCGATTTGAGTTTTTTTGTAATATTAAGTTATTTTTTTAACAAAGTAATATTATGTTTTTAACCCTTAACAAGACAACCAATTTTGTCTCCTCGGGTATAGGCAATAATTATTATTTTTTTTTTGTTGCCTTAGATCAGCAAGATCGTTTCCTCGTCTTTGGTATCTAAGGCAACAAAATTTGGTCCTAAACCCGCCTTTTTTTGGTAGTTTCACGCTTATGCTTCGCATAGACTCTCTTGATTCCAACCAACTACATCTTGATTTCTTGTTTATCATTAATCAAATAAGATTAAAGTTGTCATTAACTTATTTTAAAGGAGATAGGATCCTAGTAACGCATAGGAGGTTGCTTTACTTTTGCAAATAAGAGATATTTAGCTCGGACTCTTTCTTACACTAGTTTTACCAAACACCCATCACAGGTACTATTTGTCTTTTGCGGAAATCATTTTTCATGCAATCTCTTTCAAATTTTTTATTACCTAACCGTACAATAGTAAGTGTCCATGTGTAACTGCGCAAAAGACTAATGAAACAAACTATATAATTATGGATCAAAATTAGTAAGCCACTAATGCCTAGTAAATGAAAAAGAATACGGAAAAGTATCCAAAAAATCTTAAACTTATTGTACATTAGCCAATTCAGTCTTAAATCTTTCAATTATATTGATTTAATTCCGAACCTTTTAACGATTTGTCAATTTAAGGTGCGTTTAATGACATTTATGTTCTAGAAAATAATTTCTTTTCAAAAATAGTTTTTTTTTTCTATTTCTATTCTTGGGAATAATTTCTAAGCAAAACAATGTATTTGGTAACTACACAAAATTTCTATTTCCAAAGTAGAAAAAGGATAGAAATACATTTGGTACAACCCACAATTTTTTATGTGCCGTAGAATTTCTTTTAATTTTTTAATAAATTTTTTAGGTTTTTCTTTTCTTTTCTTTTCTTTTTTTCCCCCTATCTTCTTTCTCCTCCTCTAGTCGGTGGTTGGAGCAATCAGCGGTCAACGGGCAATGAGTCTCCACTGGCCGATTACAAGAGGAAGAAGAAGAAAAGAAAAAAAAAAAGAAAATGACTTATTTCTAGAAACTATTCTTGGAAACAAGAAGTTATTTTTTTCTATTTCTTATTTTTATCCCAAATTTATTTCATGACCACTTTTCTATCCTAGGAAATAGAAAAATTAACTGACCCTTGACCAAACAGATTTTTGTTTTTTTTGTTTTTTTCTATTTTGGGGAACAAAAGTACAAAAGAACATAAAAATTAGAATGCTACCATACAGATCCTTAGTTCTCGTAGTCAATTTTGGTTGGAAATTACTAGTATGGATTTTTTTGCAAGTTTAAAAAAAAAAAATGAATCTTTTATTAATCTTTTTTTTCTTTTCCAACTCTAGGTTAGTAAGGTCACTAGCCAACTATTGTCTAGACCAGGCGAGGGTCAGCTAACGATCTTGTCAACCCAGAGTTGGATACAAAAAGGAAGAAAAAAAGAAAAGAACAAAAAATTTAAAATTCGGAAAAATTTTAAAAATTGCAAAAATTGTCTATGTTGCACCAAATATCGTATATGGCACGACTAGCATTGACTAGATCGTGCATCAACTATTTCTGGCCAAAATTAGTGAAAAGGATTAAGTGGAAATCATAAAAATATTTAGGACTAAATGAACTAATAATAAAACAATATCTAGAACAAATTTATACAATTAAAATGTTTTAGAGTGTATTAGCCGTTGCATCAAAGGTTTATGAACTTTTTACATTTATCCTAAAAGAACAATCCAAACTATATTTGGTGGTACAATTTCGAGTTTTCATTGCAACTTTTGGTGACATGATTCATGTGAGAAAAACCTTTTCAAAATTAAAGTTAATTTTTCCCAAAACGATATCATTTTGCCCTCAAATTTGATTTTTAATATAAATATTAATTAAATTAAATCAAAACAACTAAATTTAAAAATGGGGGAAGCAATCGGTGAGGGCCCTTTTTTTCAATTTCAGTTTTTTTTTTAAATTTACTTAATTAATATTTATATAAAAAATCAAATTTGTGGGCAAAACAATGTCGTTTTGGGACAAGCTAGCCATGTCGATGCCAAGCGGATTTCTAGCAAGCCACGTAGACACGTTGGATTTCTGGTCAGCCTCATCAGAATTAGCACTTAAGTGTCCAATTTTAAAAAAAAGAGTCCTTAAGGTTGCGATTAGTAGTCAGGGCAAAATTCAGGATATGATAAAATTTATCATATCCTACTTTTGGCATCTACTCAAGATATGATAAAGTTGGATCTAATGTAGCATTTGATGGTACACCAGTCAACTGCCACATGTTATCCAATGTAGCATTTGATGGTAAAATCCAATGAAAACTAATAAATGGTAAATTTGTCATAAGTGTACTAATTTTAGGTAAATTTGTTAAAGGCGTACCGGTTTTGGGTTTTTGATTGTTAAAAAATTAATTTGGGGTAAATTTATCACAAATAGTTTTGGGTTTTTGGGAGGTATTGACCCTTAATCTTATAGGTCATATAATTTTCTATTTGACAGACTCACCCCAAAATTGGATCATGTCTAACTGTTTTGTAAGGTTAGTAAAATGAATCCCTAGGATATTTACTTAGAATGGACTTCCTCATTGTAAAAAAAAATCAATTTATAACTAAGAAACTCGTGACGAACCAATAAGCTGTTGTAACAAGGCATTGTTACAAGAAGACTGTCAAGCAATATGCATGTCAAGCGGACATAAGTATATGGTGAATACACGATCAAGTGAACAAGACAAAAACCCCTTACTAATTTGAATTTTATCTGCGTTTAGTTATTTACTTTTACTCATAGCAGTGGTCAACTTCATAATCATGTTTTAGTTATTATCTGTTAGACACAAGGGTCTGGCTTGTACAGAAACTCCGTATATACTTCAGATATTGTTCGATAATTCCATTATGTTGTTTCTCAAAGATATGGAAGCATGAGTGCAATCACTCGAGCATGACTACTTAGAGATCCATGAAACACCCCATTAAGTTAAGTTCTTGAATTGGAAATCCTCGACGCCTAACCATCTGCGCCGAAACTCTAGGGGTTGAACACACTCATTTTTATGACTAGTTACAAAAGAAGTGGTTATAGTTGATGGAGGTGAAGTGAAAGACTAAAAATAAACAAGGGAGAAAAAAAGAATGGCCCAGCTACTCCCTCTCTCCACCTATCCCTAAAAAGTGCTTCGTCGTCCAAGAGAGTAATTTCAAAATCAGTCCACAGCAAGGTATTTTGGCACGGGATTTCAGACGTGTCAACCGTGAAAACAGAGGCATGATCTTTATCTATTTTCCCATTAATTGGAAATCTGGAAGCAGTTTATTCAGTAAGCTCTGAATCAGACCATCAAGAGGAGTCATCTTCTTGATTGGTCACCGTATTAACATAGAATTAAACCATAAGAGATATGGTCAGAACATATGACGAAAAACGTCTAAAGACTTGAGTACCGTTGTCTGATCAAGTGCCACGATTCAAGGCCTGGCCGGTGATAGAGAGAAGGCAGTTTAAACAGACCAAATGCTTCGTCATCACAGGTTCTCATCCCTCAGGGATCGTTAGAATCAAGCAATGAACATAAGGTTAATAAACTTGTAAGAACACTCGCTGCTTGCAACCGTCAGTCCAGTTAGGTCTTATCATTTGAATGAATCAGAACCCGAATGATTTTTAAGGATGGATTTGATGGCACGGGACCACTAGCCCAAAGAAGCATTATGTGTCCTAATGGCATTTCAATGACTTCTCTATTTACCATGAGAGCAGTGATGAGAACATGCGATCCATGTGGCAGTAGCATTGTCCTCTCCTCCAAAATGAGGTAACATCCTCCTGGATCAGAAATGCGCGAAATTCCCATTGCCTCATCAGAACAAACATTTGCAACCACAGAGGTAAGGACTTTGGTATATTCCAACTAATAAGCATCTTGACACTAGCAGCAACAAGCACATGAATGGCGTCCATGCACAGAAGATTTAGCATGAGCACAGCATAACATCCATGGGCCAAAAGAATGCAATTTGACATTCTAGAGAATCAATGCTGGCACCATTCCTGGACACTCTGGAAACCGACATCGAACTTGCAAAACTCAGAGATTACACCTTTCTAACAGTACTAAATTGAACAGGGTATTTATAAGGATATGTAATCGCACTCAAACTGTGGGCCAAAAACAATAATCACACTCATAAACAAAGACGGTCTTGTGCTATTCATACATAAGCCTACTTACTGCAAATGGATTGAATGACCAAAAAGTGTAGCAAAATTGCTTGACACATTCAAAGTATCAGCGTGTGTTAGCTGAGAAGAGGAAAGATGTTTTCACCCTTCAAGTGACATTGACCTTACATATTCTTTTGATGTGCTTACCACGTTTTATCAGCACATTGTCCTGCTTCTGTCGCTCCTTAAACATCTCAAGAGCTTATGTACTTTCTCTGATGAATTAAGAATGGAGTAATGTGGTGCCAGCTCTGACAAGGTTTTTTAAACATCGAAATTTGTATAATGAACAAGAGAAACCAAACAAATTCTCAAAAGTATCATTCTGTGAGTAACATTGCCAAATTGCCAATTAGCTGATCTGTTACAGCTACAGGGCACAAAACACCGAGCAAAAAGCAGCATAATCATATGGAATTGTCAATGGCCAATAGAGGCTGAATCTTGAGAGAACATTTGAAATTTGAGCAGCTAATAACTCCATCTACATCGAAGGAACTCAAACAGCAGTTCCCTAGCGAGAGAGTCCAAAAGTCAGTCTCCAAAAAAGAAGGTTCTCAATCTTTGCATTATTTCCAAGCCCCTAAAAATCCTTAAGTTGCTAAATAGTCCTAACAGTATTTTATGCATGAATTGGTCCATCAACCTCAAGTTAGTAAAAAGTGGAGGCATACTTCTACTATGGGCAAACTAACTTCACCAGAATACCAGTAATTCAGGCAATGATCCTGATGTTGCCAAATTTGGTGATCTGCTCAACCTCACCTCGTGTTGATTACCGTATATCAATATAAATCTAATACAGTCAGGTTATAATTGACCAAGTTATTGTATACTTTAACTTAAAGTAGTAATAGAAAGCGACAACTTGGACTAATTATGTCATGAGTTTCATAACACTGCAGCCAGCACTGAATGAAAGCTTCACTCAAAAGTCATGAACTGACTAAACCTAACAACCCGTCATGTGAGAAATAACAGATCTTCAACGTAAATGCAATTGAACAAATGTAGATGCTTTGGGAATTAAACTGCCAAATTTTACAACGTCAAGAACTAAAATGCACATTCTGGTGAACTCAAGGACCAATGATGTTATGTTCCTGCCTCCTATAGTAAGAGAGAGTAACCTTCTTCTATCAGCAGCAGATTTTTCATTGGGTCATTTATCAGCAGCAGAGTTACTTCAGCAAACATAATGACCAACACATGTCAACAGGGTTGTTGGTCAAATAAGCTAACAAGATAACTAGATCAAATTGCAAGTACATCAGAATTAAACCCCATTTGAGTACATATGTATGGATCAACCTCTAAAGGTTAGCACACACATAAGGATAAGTTCCAAGTTGCAAAGACAGATTCTTACTAAGTATTTAACGGATTTAGGTTTTCAAGCTTTTTAGATGGTCCTTCGGCAGCTCGAATGCCTGCTAAAAGCACTCATCTGAAACAAAACAACATCAACTTCCATGAAGTGTAAAAGAATTCAACCTGGAGATACCTTAGAGTGATCTAGTCTGATGAATAAATGAACCAACAAGACCAGGAACAAAGAAATTATTATCATTCTTCTGCTAGGGCAACTAGCAGTAGCAATAGAAGCCCCAACTTTCAGTAGCATACATCCAATCAACCATCTGAAACTCCCAAAAAATAAAAAATCATACAGATAAGTAAAAGGACATACTTCACTAGTCCAGAATAACTTCTAGTGAAAACAGCAATCAACCCATATACAACAACTAAAGTCTAAGTATCTCTAATCACTCTGGTTCTCCATTATTTGTGTCATATGCTTCACTCCTTCAGGAGAGCGAAATCCAAAATAATCTACCTACAACCTAACCAGCCATGAAATAAGGTTGTCTGGAGAGTGTGTGCTCTCCTCACACTAAAACTAGACAATCCATGTATGGGATGACTTCAAAAGATCTCGCTACACCATACAATCCAAGCCGATTAATTGTCTGACCCCTCAAGTCATATGAAACCAGCTCGTCATTGTGAGTCACGAGCAGAACGTCCCCCTGTTTCCTAAAACCTAACATCCTCCCGATCCCGCCATGCTCACCGATGTTAATGGTAAACAGCTTAGTCCAGGAGTCTGCTGCGCTGTATTCTTTCATGACCCAGACCCAACAAACCCCATACAACTGATGCCCATCTTCTTCCATCGGATGGCAATGCAACAAGCAAATCAAATCTTGATGCACGGCCAGCGACAAATTCAGCCTGTTCGCATAATCCCCGCCTTTCGGCAACTCCATTTCCCCAAACACCTCGTCCTGCATATCGAATAACACCACAATCGACCTAGAACTCGAAGCCACCTTATCAGCTGGGTTATACCCAATCCAATGGATAGCCCCATTCACAAAGGCCTGCGACGAAGATTCTGGTATGACATAAGGAACGGCCGTCTGGATCCCTCTCCAAGCATTAGTTTTAAGGTCATAGACCTCAACCTCCGGTGGCACTATCACGGACCAATTCTTCCCCAGAATGTAAATCAACCTCACGACCTTGTAATCGCCACGCCGCGTATCGAACCCAAACCCGAGAACATACGTGTGCGTGAGATCAGTATCAATGAACCGCGGGATCGGCAACTGCACGCACTTCCTGAGGGAAGGGTTCCAGAGGATTACCTGGAGGTTGTTGATGATATAGTCGGAAAAGCAGAGCAACCCATTACAGGAGCCGGCGAGGTAGTAAGTGTCATGGGTCTTCAAGGGGAATTCGAGCTCCTGGTGCTCCAAGAAAGACTCCCCGTCGAGGTAGAGGGTGTTCCGCTCCTTGCGCTGGGTGAGGGAGTAGTGCCGGAGGAGGACGACGGAGCGGTCGTGGCCCGCCATGGCGTGGCGGAGGTGGAGGGAGACGAAGGATGGGTCGGTGATGAGGGAGTCCCACGACTTGGAGACGCATCGGAATCGGACAAGCGACTTGGTGGGCAATTCCAGGAGGATCTGGATCAGGATCTCTTGAGGGAGGTAGATGCCGCCGCGCATCTCTTCTTTCACTTCAGCTTCGCCCCTTCTTCGATGGCGGCGTTCTTGCACAGAGGACTCGATGGTGATGTTATCTTCTTCCTCGCCTATATTATTGTTTCCGAGGTCGACCATGCCTGTCCTTTATTTTTTCTTTTTCTACCGTTGAAACAGTACTAAGCACGTTTACTTTTGAATAATTCAAGTTTTAAAAGTATTAATTATTTAAGGGAAAAAGCCAGAAACTTATACCTATTATGACTCATATAATTTTTGACACATTTCCCTTAAATATTTTTCTTGCAACATAAAATTTAGTAATTTATATTTATGTAACACATTTATCCTCTGTGAAATGACGGTAGATAATTCTTTAGCCAAAATAACATTGATTTTATTTTACTCAAGTCACAGGGCATTATGTCAATATTGTTCACTTTGTGGTATTCATGTGGGTAGATTTTTAACGGTTCTCATTAACAGGACTTCAATAAAATGGTAAATGTATTATTGAATATAAGTTTGAGATTTTTAATATCACAAAAAAGGTTCGAGGTAAATTTGTCGTAGTGAGTATAATTTAAAGTTTATGATGGTTTTTGTCTTAATAAGAAAATAATCGATAAATAAGTTCTTGCACATTTTTTCCCTCTCTTTCTTACAAAGACAAAAAACTAAGAGTGCATCTTATTTTTCCAATAAATAAAAGGCAAATTATTAGTGACCCAAATATACCGATGTAATGGCGTGGGGATTTATTATGATCTTCCACAAATCGATTTCCCTTGTAACGTATCTTATATGTAAATTAATTTTTATGCATGTCATTCTACCCAAGTAAATACATTTTCACTGTACATTGGTATTATTTTAAGTGTCTGAGTGGTACAAAATTTTATGGAAATTACGACTTCATATGAGAGAGAAATCGGCTTTTTTATGATTCACGAAATTCCCTATAGAGACTCAAGTTATTTAGCTTGATAAGAATAATTATTTTGGAGGCGTGTTATTCTTGAAACTTTCCTTATATTTGATTGTAAATATTTTACTGATGAGTTTGAAATCATTTTGGAGTTCAATTTTGAAAAATAATCTGCCCGTTGAAGTTTGGAGTACGGACGCCAGAGGGTTCGGATTTGGCTTCCGAAGGTCTCAAATCTTGCGGTTCAATTTGTTAATTTTGTATGTGCAGCTGGAGCTATAGTTGATCCAAGTCGGGTCAGTGCACCGCCAAGCTCAAGGTGGACTCGATTTGTAAATTCGATGCTCAAAACTGGACTCAATATCGATGGAGTAATGACACTTTTTCAACCCGGATCATGCTAGAAACCTGAGACTCAATTTAACTTGGGTTGATAACAAGTAACTAAAAAATGTAGTTGAGATCAAGTTCAAAGAGTTCGAATATAATGTAAGTCTCGAGGATTTTGTGCCTACTATTTTCACCATTAAAGAGGCTTGAAAGGCCGACGAGCAAGTTGATATCAATGAGCTCAAACTTAATTTATAATTATGTTTGGGTAGCTTAAGCTTGAGCTCGGCAATTAGACAAGTTAATCTCAAGTAATCATCGAGTCTAGCCTGAACTACTCACAACAAGCTATGAGCGATTTGACTCGGTTTCACCACTACATGCGGTTGTAGGTTTGAATGGATTCGACCAACAAATCTCTACTCTACCTATATCATTTTATTTATGATTAATATCATAAAAGCCTTTAAAATTGTACAACTGTAATAAATTTATCCAAAAATAATTTTTCTACTGTAAAATTTTTTAAATTAATGTATTTGTGACAAATTTACCCTCCATTAATTTATGTTAAATTGAATTAATATTACGAAAAATCACAAACCAAGACACTTATGACACACATGTGGTAAAACTCCATACTGGTAAACATATAATCCAATTCAACAATTTGATGATAAAATTTAATGAAAATTAATAGAGGGTAAATTTAATATAGATATAGATTTAAGATTTTTCGTGATATCAATATTTTTACTTGTGAGTGGTTAGTTTGATTTTATGATTTCGTTCAACATAAGTAATTTCTTCTTTGCTTTCTTCTTTAATGGTTTGTTCAATCAAAAGTCCTATTTTTCCTTGTTAAAATTCCTAAAACCGATGGTCAAGGCACATGTCCTTTCTGACCTTGTCTTCGTTTTCGGCCGCTGGGCTGCTGGGAGAGAGCCCCACACGGTCGGGCAGGCTTAGAGGACGAGGTCAATCAAGTCCTGCTTCTCTCCCTTTCTGAAGTTGCCCTAACAAAGCAGAAATCGAATTTGTACACCCGAAAAAGAGTGTTTTTCTCTGGTGCACTTTTGGCATGTACTCCTCTTAAGTTCGCGAACTGGCAATTCCGGCATGCAAAACTTGAATGGATGAGAAACTAGTTAAAAGTAAGATTTTGAGAGCTAATGACGTCGGTGGTCTCTATACTCTCCTTTGAAGTTGGAAATCGTCTTTGTCTTTTCGTTTGATTTGAAAAGTACTTTCACTAAGTAAAGACGTCCACGACAATGTTTGAAGTCAAGTCCGCATCGCCGAAATATCGCGGTGAAGATGGAACGCTTTTTTGGACAAATTTGGCCTTTCTGATCCTCTAGTTTTCACATTGCACGTTTTACGTGGTGGTGCCGAGCATGAACCAATTTAGTAATTCGGAAAAATAAAGAATGACAATTATTGTGGGATGGAGGATGGAAAGATTAGCCAGGGAAAAGTATAAAAAAAAGTTTAAAACCTTTTATATTCGTGTCAATTTAACTCCAAACATTTTATTTGTATTAATTTAGTCTTAACTATTTTTATTTGGTGCCAAATTCAGTCATTCCGACTAATTTTGATCATATTTTGCTAACTGAGTGCTAGTTGACTAACGTGGTATGGCCGATATTAACGTGAACAACTTTTAATAATATTTTAATATATTTTTTTAAATTTTAATTATTTTATTTTATTTTTCTTTTCCTTTTATTTTTCTTTTTTCCTTTTACTCCTCATTTCTCCAACTGATTAGCCAACCTCAACCTTGCCGGTCTTTGTTGAGCCTCCTCGGCCATTGGCAAGGCTCGAGCCCTTACCAAAGCTCGTGAAGTCGCACTTGCAAGGGCTCGACCCCTCACCAATGGCTAGGTGAGGCTCACCCTCACTGGATTTGGTGAGGGTTGGTTAGTTGACGAGGCCTGACCCTTGCCAGATTCAATGAGGGTGAGCCTTGCCACCTAGCGTGAGTTGGCCTCATAGCCTTTGCGAGATCGACCTCGACCTTGTTGCGTGTTGCCTCTAGCCAATTGTCAGAAGGAGGAAGAGAAGGGAAAGCAAAAAAAAAAAAAAAGGAAAAGGAAAAGGAAAAAAAAAAATAAAATAAAATAAAATAAAAATTTTGAAAAATAATTATTAAAAGTTGTTTACATTAAAACCGATTGTCCCACGTTAGTTGATCGATGCCAAGTTAGCAAAATTTGACTAAAATTAGTTGAAAATGATTGAATTGGCACCAAGTCAAACGGTTTGAAACTAAATTGATATCGATAAAAGGTTTAAGACTTTTTTAACACTTTTCCTAGAGAAATAGGTTATCACGCAATGGTTCTCAAACCTCCTCTTGACACCAAATCCTCAAGGTGCTTTAGGTTTCCAACCAAAATTCTACAAGGTTATATAGGTTTTTGGCGAGGAAATTATCAAAAAAATTATACACTTATTACATTTATGCCAACTTTCAATTTGACATATATAATATTAAATCTTTTGGCGATTGGCCAATGTGGTTCTTCTAGTCAATTTTGATTGTAAAATCATTGACGCGGACATTGGTTGTCTCATATCGCATGATTGGCCTTGATTTGAATAATTTTTTAAAAAGTTAATAATTTTTAAAAACATTTTATTTTTATTTCTTTCTTTCCTTCTTTTTCTTCTAAGCCCTTAAGGGACATGAAGCCCTTGCTGGCTAAGGGCAAGGGTCATGGCCCTTACTGGACTTGATAAAGAAAATAAAGAAAGAAAAAGAAAAAGAAAAGATAAAAGATAGAATGAAAAGTTTAAAGAAATATAAAAAATTATAAACAATAAAAGTTTATATAGACTTGTCCATGTCAGCTTGAGGATTTAATGAGAGAAATGTCTAAAAATCCTAAACCTATTGTACTTTTGTCAATTCAGTCATAAACATTTTAATTGTATCAATTATATTCTAAACATTTTTTTACATTTTGTCAATTGAGTCAATCTTTTCAATTTTAGCTAGAAATTGTTGACATGAACTTTGTGGACAATTTTTAATGATATTTTAATATTTTTTAAATTTTATTTTATTAATTTTTATCTATTCTTTTCTTTTCTTCTCTTTTCCTTGGTTATTTTTTTTTTTCCTTTTTCCCTTTTCTCCTCTGTTGGCCAGTAATTAGTCTCGATGACAGCGCTGGTGAGGGAAAAAAGGGAAAAAGAAAAAAAGAAAAAGAAAATAAAAGAAGAGAAAAGGAAAAAAGAAGAAGAAGAGAAAAATAAAGAAGGAAAATAGAAGAAAAGGAAAAACAAAAGAAAAGAAAAGGAAAAATTAAAAAATTAAAAAATTATTAAAATTGTCAACATCAAAGCCAAATGTGTCACGTAAGACAATTGTCAAACACATCAACGGTTTTTGACTAAAGTTGTCCAAATGGATTCAGACGAAGGTTATAGCACTTGTGGTATTTTATTCAGAAAAAGGTCATACTACTATACTTTTGGTTCTTGATTCTTCTATCCATTCAACTCTTTACGTAATTTAGCTAAAGAGTAGATAGATTTATTTACACTCGCAACTTCTACCGCACAAATCACCAACCGATTCACCCGATCTTGACTATGGTTTGTCCGTATCAACTCAAGAGGTGATGATGAGCTAGAATTGGAAGGAAAAGAATTCTTTCTTCAAACCAATGAAAACGAAGTTCCCGAAAGAATCCTACAAGGAAACCTAGGAAAAAATCAGACGCGCGAATGTAATGGGAAAGAATAAACTTTGGTAACTTCTTTTCTTCATCGACTTTGACTGATGAATAAGTTAATTATCGAGGTAAAATTTTGAAAAAGAGATATCTTTGGTCATATCTCGAACTTTTTTCTACGATATGCACCGAACTTTATTCAAGTAGGCTTTGATTGTTCCATCTTTGCCATAACCGAAACCTAACGAGGTTTTAAGGAACGGGCGGAGTGGGAAACAAAGAATTTGAAGTAGCTTCCCGAGCTTCTTTTATATCAACATAAACGACTGTCCCTCGAGCGGGTAAACTGATTTCACTGATTCTTCATGCTTGTCCACTATTCTATCACTCATTAAAAGAATTTAACCAGCAATCCTTGAATCCTTTTTATTTTATCATAATAAACTAATTGAACAAAATCAGATTAAAGATTTCCAACTGAAATTGACCTATCGAAACTATCCGTTACCTGAAAGAGTTTGATATTGGCAATGACTGGAACTGAATCCCGCGAATATCCCTAAAAACATGTAACTTAAAATACAACAAGTCCATGCTGATGTGGATTTGGCATAACCCGCAATTGAAATCTTATAGTAGAAATGACCCATATTTAAACAGGAATTAAAATTGAAATCGATCCAGCACATCTATTGGACATCTCTAACAAGTGAAAGTAAGGTGACAAACGAGATGGATTATCATGCTCCTTTTTATCACGATCGACACATTAAGAAAGCTACAAAATCAAAATTTGTGGCAAGGTTGATTTGCACAAGTCTCTAATCTCACGTAAACATTTTATCCTTTTATCTTATCTTCTTAACCGACATAGAAGAAAACTCTTCTTTTCTTCCCGAAGAAATGTCTAGAACCTTTAATTTTTCATCAACATGTCTAAAGTTGGATATTTCAAACTAACTGCGCGGAGCATATGAATAGGTGAATGAATACAAAGAGTATAGCAACATTTTACAGCTTCAATAGGCGGAGAATAAGGAGGGTGAAATTGGACCAAACTAACTGCATCTACACCAGGAGGAAAAGATCAACAAGTCTGAACTATCTATAGCTTTTTGCTCCTTGATTGTAGGACTACCACAACTTAGTTTTGTAGTTTGTTAATGAAAATGAGATTAGAAAATAAGCAAGCAATACGCAGTACTTGGATCCCATGTGTTTGCTGAACTCAGAATTTCATTAAGAGCTCGACCACCTTTCATAAAATGGTGAAAAAGGAAAAATGAATTGGCCCACGACATTTAGGATGCATGAACATAATAAAACAAAATCACGTTCGGTTGCTTAACAAGACATCTTAAGTAAAATTGGTTCCTATGTAACTTGGTCAAGAATAGCAGAAGAGCCACGAGAGCAGCCAAACGCCATGGAAAGCCCTCAACATCCGACTCGTCGTGGCAGCCATTGGAAACCGTCACCTTCTTCTTATGGTCGTCCACAGTCGAATTGCAATGAACAATTATCATGATGGCCAATGCAATTGCAGGAAGAACCCAACCCGTGTTCTCTCTTGTTGACTTCACAAATAAAATACAGGAGACATACCTTGGGAGGCATATTAAACATGACAGGAGTCCTAGAATTAGCAAAACCGGGCAAGGTGAAGGTTGTTCTGTGAACATCTCGAAGAAGGAGAGGTCCTTTCTGCTTTGACTGTCGTAATGTGCCATACCAGAATGGCTCATTTGAAGAGTCTTGAGACAAAAATGAACAAAGCTTTGTTGGCAAGGGAAAGTTCGAGGCATGTGGATGAATTAAACATGGAGAGAGTGCGATAGATGAACGTTTATCTCGACTTGGACGAATCAACTTCGTCTAATTTTTTCAGGTTAAAAAAGATGAAAAGAAATTTATTGCTTCTTACCTTTGGATAGACAGGAACGTTCTCTGAACGAACCCAAACAAACTGAAATCACACGTTGAGTCTACAGCTTTGAGATGTCCGCCAAATAAGGATAAGGAATCTCCTATCGTTGCATGGAGGATTTTGCTAAAAGGCTTATCTATTTTTTTCAGTCACTTTTACACAAGAATGAGAGGAAGGAAATAAACATCTTTTAAAGGAAAATGAATAGTTTTGTGGCCAAAGATTGGTTGAAAAAGTTTCATTTCTGTCGGTTTAAGGTCTGGAAAATCACACGACAAGTCCTAATTCTTGCGTATGGAATGTAATCACAATTTTTTTTTTAAAGTTTAATTAAGTCCTAAACTCCTTAAAAAAATAAAATCAAGTCCTTTCGATGGATAATACCTAAACTTTTTTTTTTTTTTTGGCATCTATAAATTTTGCTTTTCAACATATATTGAGGACTTCATAGCATTTAATGATAAAGGTCGAAGATTTAGTTGAATTAGTTGATAAGTTTAAGACTAGATTGTACTTTTTAGTAAATTTTTAGGACTCGATCAAATTTTATACATAAGGTCTAAGACTTGTGGTTTAATTTTCCCAATAAAATATAAAAGTCTTTGGGAATTAAAAAAAAAAAAATCCTAAACATCATTTGTACCAATTCAGTCATACACCTTTCAATTTGGTCAATTTAATCCTAAATCTTTGAATTGTCTTTAGCTATTTTACGTGACACGACCAACATTGATAGAGACAATTTTTGCTATTTTTTAATTGTCTGAAATATTTTCCTTTTTTTTTTTTTTCTCTCTCTCTCTTTTTCCTCTTTTTCCTTCCGTCGTTGTTGAGTGGTTGGTGGTTGCTGACCTCATACTACGTCCACCCTGGTTGGCCTTAAGCAAGGGAAGCTCTTGTTAGGGGCCGGCAAGCGCAACCCTCGCTCAAGCAAGGGAAAACCAACCCTTGCCCAAGGCCCATGGATAGCAAGAGCATCAAGGCCCTCGTCGATGGCCGATGGAGGGAAAAAGAAAAAAAGAAAAAAAATACAAAAAAATTGTCCATGTCAGCTTTGGTCATTCCACATAGAACAACCAACATTGACTAGATTGTTACATCAGTGATTTTTAACCAAAATTAGTGGAAAAAGACTAAATTGACAAATTTGCAAAAGTTCTAGGACTAAATTGGCCAAATTGAAAACTTTAGAACTAAATTATCACAAATAGAATAAATTTGAGACTTGTCCGGTAATTTTTTCAAAGGCCTTCTATTCTGACATGATACAGTCGATTTGCTCAGTTTAATTTAATAAGAGTAGACCGGAATATTAGAACAAAGGCAGGAATGGACCAGACCGTGTCAGTTTATATTCTAGTTATGTCATTAACACTTTGTATGACATGAGGTGATATGGTTAATTTGTAAATAAATCGATCTTCTTTCTTTTCCGTGCATTATTTTTTTATGCCAATTAAATTTTTAATTATCATAAATATTATTTATTGTATTTGAAAAACAGGTAAATTGCTAGATGGTCCACGTCTTTTTACCACGCAAGGGAGAAGCACATAGAAGTGGAAGGTTGTGTATTCCTAGATAGAAAAAGAGTCATATAGGGATCAGTTGTGTATCGAGACTTCCGATGATTTACATTGTTCTATAATGTATCCTATGAGGTGTGTGCATATCTATAAATCTCTGTCATAATTTTGTGGACTTATAAATGGATTTTGGTAATGTCATTGAAAATGGGGATGGATATATATGAATTGTTATATCTAATACCGCTGACATATAAATTTTTCGCCCCAAAGGTCTCTGTCATATTTATTGGAAATTAGGGATAGAATTTGTTGATATCGTCTACAGTTGACTCTTAATTAAGAACATCCGTATTGCATATATTCTCATTTTCCGTGGTATTCTTCTGCATTAAAAAGCTGGGGATGGTTTTGATTGAGGACAGTGTGCGCACGTTAAACATAACTATGAGAAAAATCACGAAATTGTGGTGAACCGGCTCAATATGCGACTGGACCTAAATTTTGTTCTGTGTTGAGTTTTTTTTTTTTTTGGTCGAGTAGTGCTTTCATTTCATTCTTTTAAGCGAGAATTACATGGAAAGGTCAAGTTGAAATCTGAACACAAAATATTCCAAAGGGGTTGTGGAGGTTCGCGCTTCCATGTTGAGGGGAGAGTTTTTAGTCGAGTTGAAACGAGATTTTTTCTAGAGGTCAATATGGCGGGCAAAGGTCCAAGGTTAATAGACTTATATAAAAAGCTCTGGTGTTGAAGGCCCATGTCCTCAAACCCAGTCTCAATCTCTCTTTTCCTGTGAGCATGCTGTGTACGAAGGATTCCCTTCCCCATTCGTCTGATATTATTATATCTTGTATGTAGCTGGACACTAAGGCAAGTCTGGAAAGCGCAAAGCAGATTCATGAACTCCTACTAAAACTTGTTAACAAGTAATTTGCCCATATCCTATATAATTTTTTAATTCAAACAAGTTATCAATCATCAAAAGCATCAACACCCTACTAGCTTTTACATCAAATTAATATTCATCACAGAAACATTGTAAAGAAGTTTCAATAAAAAATTTTAGTGTCTCCAGCACTGCTCCTGCTTCACTGGGTATAAGATGTAGTTAAACATGCACCAAGTAAATTATTGATCAATCAGATTACCTAATGAAAGACCTGAGAAGTAAGATAAGACACTTTTAACCACCGCCCTTAGCGGCGCAGCTGGCTCGGGCTCTCCTTCCCTTATGAAGGGGAGAAGTTCGAATCCGAGATTTTTACCTAGAGTACTGTGGTGGTAGGTCCTGCAGTCGCTCCCCAGGGTTTGCTCGCCAGCTGTCGGCTTATGGGATTCTTTGGGTTATAAAAAAAAAAAAAAAAAAAGATAAGACACTTTAATATGGATGGCAAATCACTAGATCTCAATATATGGAAGTGTTTCCCTTGGTGCACTACAATTTTGTTTAGATAACTTTGCGGGTGTTCATCGCATGGAGTAATCGGATTTTATCAATGGCGCCTAATCTTCTGGTCAAGACAAATTACTGTCGTTTCTCGGCAAAGCTTACCAAATTTTTAGTGAAAAAGTTATTTTTCATTTCTATTTCTTTCCTTTTTATTTTTTCTTATTGAAAAGAAAAGTCACCTCTTTTCCAGATTTTCAATTCTGTTAATGGAAAAGAGGAGAGGAGTGAAAATCATTTTCAAGGCACTCCTCCTAAATATTTTTTATTATACCGGAAATAACTTTATGAGTGAATGAGCTCTTTTACGAATTTTCATTTTTTGTTAATGGATGAAAAAGAGGAGTGGAAATTACTTTCAGGCACTCCTTCGGATTAATGCATGTCCACGGACTGTGCACATGTACTGTGCACGTGCATGGCACAGTATGGTATGGAGCCATGAGAAACTGGAAAGTAGGGGTGTGCATGGCAACGCTTCTTGATTGGGGAAGATTTTTTTTTTTTTTTAGAAATAGTTCTTTTCTATTTCTATTCCGAGGAACAATTTCTGAGTAAACGAACGCGTTCGGTAACTATACAAAATTTATACTATTGGAATAGAAAAAGAATAGAAATGCATTTGGTAACGCAACAGTTTCTTTTTTGTATTTATTTATTTTTTATTCTTGTTCACGGATTGCCGATCGCCAACCGTCACCACTCGTCGCCGCCCACCACCGCCGCTGCATGATCGCTGGCTGCCGATTGCCGCCGCACAGCCCATTGGCTGCCGTCTACCTCCGGCAAATGGGCGGCTGCGGGAGGGGGTGGCCGATGGGTTGTGTGGCGGCGATTGGCGGTGATGGTCGGCGGCCGGCGGTCGGCGGTCGTGCAGTGGCGGTGGTAGGCAGCCGGAGGCGAACAGGCGGCGGGCGGCGGTGGTGAGGGTGAGGGCTACGGGTGGTTGGAGGTGGCCGCGGCAAGAAAGAGGAATAAAAGAAAAATAAAAAAGAAAATTAGCTTATTTCTAGAAATTGTTCCCGAGAACAAGAAGCAACTTTTTTTTGTTTCTCATTTTTACTCCAAATCTATTCCCGAGAACAAAAAAAATAGAGAAATTGTTCTCGGGAACAAACGTTTTACCAAATAGATCTTTGTTCTTTTTTTGTTCTGGGAAAAAAAAAAACAGAAATTCAGAGAAATAGAAATGTTACCGTGCAGACCCTAGATGGCTGGCAATCCCATGTCACTCATTGTAGTCTAATGTAATGTCAAATATCACCAGAGGTATCGAGACTTACTATTTTTTCTTGGCTCGTGCCTGGGGTCGAACTCTTGAAACCACATCCACCCGGGCGCAAAGCAGATTTGTGACCACCTACTAAAACTTGTTAACAAGTAATTTAACCATGTCCTATTTAATTTTCTAATTCAAACAAGTTATCAATTATCAAAAGCATGAACACCCTTCTTGCTGTTATATGAAATTAAGATTTGTCACAAAAACATTGTAAAGAAGAAGTTTCAATAAAAGTTTTAGTGCCTTTAGCATTACTTCCGCTCTTCACTGGGTATATGATTTGGACAAACACCCAATAGATTATCAATCAATCAGATTACCTAAGGAAAGACTTGAGAAGTAAGATAAGACACTTCAACATTAATGACAAATCGCTAGATCTCAACATATGGAAGTATTTCCCTTGGTGCATTATAGCTTTGCTTAGATAAGTTACGGGTGTACATCGCATGGGAATAATCAGATTTTGTCAATGGCGCCTAATCTTCTGGTCAAGACAAATTAGTATGTTTCTCAGCAAAGCAATAGAGATCACCACCCAATGTCCATTACTGAGGTCAACATAACTGGAACCGCATTGCAAAATCAGGTACAAAAGACTGAAAATGAAACTTCATCCTCCTTGCTAAAATTTGAAGCATGTGAATCTCGAAGGCTTTCATTATGCTGCTGATGAATTTCAAACATCTAAAGCCCTTCGGTATTGACCTCAGAAAACATAGTTCACTCCTTAAGAATACTCAAACAGCAATTCAAAATCTTGAAGGATTGAGAAAAAGCAATTCACACCGAGCATTGTAAATGTTCTTGTATTTTTTTTTCATTAGTTTTCCTTTTGTTCTCGTTCTGACATTAGAATCGCTCTATTACATCATTATATTTCTTATTAGAAAAAAGAAATCTTCGAGAGCAAATTAAAGATTTAATTAATGTGGACATTCTAATACTCACAACTTCCATGCCAGGGTCGCGCGCAGATAAACCATCATCTTCATCTTTTAAGTGGTGATCAAGGGCAAAACTTTCTCAATCATATTTGAGATACCAATTGTAAGTACCATATCTAGCTATCTCTCCATCTACATGCACAATAAACATGCTTCTTATGTTACAATTTTCACATTATGCAAAATTAGTAGTTATTCCGCAACTCGAACATGGCCTTGCATTTAACTACATAGTGAGACAACTCTTGTCACTAATCGTGTGTATGCTCTTTTATGGATTTTCATTTTCTATTAATGGATGAGAAAAGAGAAGTGGAAATCATTTTGAGGCACTCATTCTAATTAATGCATGTGCATGTACCATGCACGGTACATGCACATGCATGGCATGATATGGGACGGAGCTAGTGCACATACCGTGCCATGCATGTTGTTGTGGCATCCAAAACTTTAGATGACTTTCAGATAGGTGACAGTCATTGAGCTGTGACTTTGTTTTTATTTTACAGGCATTAAATTGTATTTGTTCATTTGGATTAGTAATTTAATTTTATCCTTTTAAGCCAAAAGGACACCCCATGGGTGTTGCACAAAGCAAGGGGGAGGGAAATTTGCATGCCCTCCCACACTTGTCTTCCTCCACCCTTACACTTGTCTTTTTCCCTTTAACATTTGTCCATCCTATAGTCTACTTAATCATTTTCTTTCATGCAAAATGATGGAAATTAATTAATCAGAGAACAAAGAAAGGGGGAAGGGGGGGTTTTGCATGGATAGAGGAGGGAGAGACCGAGAGAGAACTTGAGAGAAAACCAAACCAAAGAGAGAAGGACGGCCGTGCATGGGTGCGGGCAGCGAGGGAAAGGAAGGAAGGGCCGCCTCTCGCCGTGTCCGTGCAGCCACCGTCAACGCCATTGGACCCCGTCGCCGACCGGCCAAGCCGTGACCCCCGGACCTCCATTTTTCGGGCAGCCTTTGTGTGAAGAAGTTTAAGGCAAGCAATTGTTCTTCCATCTATGTTGTTGCATGCTGTTTTGCCTAGAAAAGAAGTGAAATAGGTGAGGAAGATGGAGTACTAGAGCTGCATGTGGAGTTTTTGATATATAGGAGGGTGTTAGATCAAGAAAACTAGGTGTGGATGAAGTGTGAGTGCTGGATTTCGAATTTGATGAAGTGTAAGTGCTGGATTTCGAATTAGCAAGTGAAACCAAACGAATTTGAGATCTGACCATGAGGAATTTCGGTGATAATCATGCTGTGGTATGGTGTAATGTGTGTATATACAATGAATATAATGGTTGGAGGTTGAAATCTAAGGTATAGGAGGAGTTCTTGTGAAATTGTGGACTGTTTTGTGAAAAACGGTGTGACCCCTGGCGACTTTTTAATTTTTCTGTAATTATCTGGCCACAATTTGATTTCGAGCCCTTGATGAAAGTTTTAGAGCACATCCTCATGAAAAACATACAAAAATTCAGAGAAAAAGAACAAGGTATGACCATCGAAATAATTTTCCTATGAAAATATCAAATCTGGTATTTTTACAGAGTGATGGTTAGGAAGAAAATCGAGATTTTACCCTCAGTACATACGGAATCTGACCTAGTGGCCTTCTTGAGATTTGTTCCTCTAAGTCTCATTGATAACGTGGCAAAATTTCATAATTTTTAGTAATTAATTTAGAATTGTTACCAGAACTGTGCAATTGTAGAAATTAAGCTGCTGTTTCGAGATTTTCATAAAAATTGTCCTATAAGAAGTATAGTTTTCGAATTGCTATATGACTATGATAATGCTGATGGTGGGATATTGAAATTGATGAAAGGTTCATGAGATATCTTGCTTGACATATGATGATGCATTTGTGAATACAAATATGAATTGTTATCCATTGAACCCTTGGGTTAATGATGCCCTGAGAGTCGGGAAGTCCAAAGGATCGAAAGAGTCGATGCCTTGTGGATGCCCAGTGGCCCTAAGAGGCTGAATGCTGGAGGTATGCCCCGGGAGCTTCGGGATGCCCGGTTGTATGCTTGTCGGTACGTAAACCCGGATGGCCGAGCAACCATCTTCATGGTGAGCTTCGGAGGTTTTCCTCGTGATGCCAGGTGGTGTACGAGATGCCTGGAGGCGTGATATGCTCTGGATAGCTAGTGGCCTTGGTGGCTAAATGCCGGAGATTTTCGTGATGCCAAGGTGGCTGCGAATGCCCAGAGGGACGCAAACATTAGTCCTCTAGGAAATTAAATCTTTCGAAAGCTAAAAAATGATATGGGATTTGGTTATGTGGCGCATGATTTTTTTATGGAATTACAATTGTCTTAATATTGAAGAATTTCCATAACATCGATGCCTATTACCTCTTGATTTCCTACTTGGTCTATCTAGTATAAAGTTAGATGCTGATTGTTATGCTCGACATAGCTTGTTGAATCTTTTGCTGCTGAGTGGTTGTACTCACCCCGTTTGGGGACTAACATTTTAGATTAAGATGCCTTTGCTACCTGTCTCTTGTGGCACCTTTTATGGCGTACCGGTCGATGTCGAGTGCTCGTGTTCAGAGCACATTTGTGTTGGTGTGCGGGGGTTGGTGTTCGTTCGCATTCGTGTACTAGTTATGTATGATATGGGCCTACTTGGAGGCCCTGTGGTGCAGGAGTTCCTGTTTGTGCGCGTTCGCCGCGACGGGATCATATGGGGATGCTGCCGTCGCCGCCAGCCGATGGGCCGGGCTGGGTGTGATCGATCTCGGGTGATGGGTAGCTGGTGAAGCTTTTTGACTGCCAGCACTATCGGATGGGCTGAAGTTTATGGTTGTTATGGAGTTGGACGCTTTTGGTTATAGCCGAGTTTTAAAAAACCTTGGCCTTTTGTAGTACCAACTCATGTTGCCCATCAAATTATATAAATAAAAGTGCTTGGTTTATCTTATAAAAATGTTTAGTAAATGTGCATCGTTCCGATATGAAAGGGTTGGGAAGGTGTGAAGTCGCTTTCGCTTTACTCTTTACATTGCGTTGGGACCGTTAAAAGTGAATAACAAACTTTCAGGACTTATTGACCTTCAAGCCAAGGTATGGAGTGGAAAGCGCACTGTGACGACCTATTGGATTGGGGTGCCATAGTTGTTGATGCCTAAAATTTAACTATTCATTTAGTGATAAATTGCATAAAAATTAGGGACTAAATTTTGGCCTCTAGACAAAAATAACATAATTGAATTGCACAGCATATAGTATTTTAGAATCATTTATTGCATATACATTGGACCGAGTGAGCCGGCCTTAACTAATCATGCAGACTTGGTCCACAATAGGAATAAAATTCGGCCAGCATAAGGATAGGAGTTCCCCACTGGCAGTCCAATATATATGCGATAAACGATTTTAAAATACTATATGCTATGTAATTCAATTATGTTATTTTTTGTTTAGGGTTGAAAGTTCAATCACTAATCTCTATGCAATTTATCAATAAATGAATAGTTAAAATTTAGGTATCAATAACGTGCATGGCTTCATACCATATTGTGCCATGCACGTGCACATGCATTAATTAGAAGGAGGTCCTCAAAATGATTTTTGTTATAATATTAATGCGGAAATAATGGTATTTTTGTAAATTAAGTCAATAAGAAAATACCAAAGAAATAAATGAGGAATAATAGGACACTAGAGATTTTCATGGCTCTATCCAAGTATCGATACCTACATTTACGGAAAGAGCCAACGGCAATAATCCACTATAATCGGAAAATCAGAGTTACAATCGTTGACATGCTCGAGTATTTCCTACATCTAGATTTAACTCAAACTCAAAGTACTTATAAATAAAGATGTAAACTCATAACACAAAATCACCGTGCATTCAAGCCAAAAGCAAAATGCTTGTGTATAGTTAGACAGTAACCCCATTCTTTCTTTTGCGCTTCATACAATGGCTTCCTCTCTCTCTCTCTCTCTCTCTCTCTCCTGTGACTTCTTTTCTTGTGCGGCGCTCTTCTCTTGCTGTAGATACCCACGCATTTTTTATATGTGCATCTAAGAGTCAACAACTTTGACCTAGGGCCTATCATGTGCGGCTTTTCATGCTTAGGGAAATATAAGAGGAAGAACCATTATTCGGCTACTGCAGGTAAAAAGAAACCCTTGCTTTTTTCTTTTTATGACAATTGCTTTTTCACCCCCACATGATAAATATATTCCAATTTGCACAATATATGTGCCCAATCTTTTTCTCTAGTTTAGTGCCCATTCTTTCTTTGGTACATCCAAAAACAAGTCCAACAAAAGAAGAACTTCTTCGTCCGAATTCTAGTCCACTCGGAGAAATCTTTTTCAACAAATTCGATTTAAATATCCAAATTCAAACTTGAGACATTAATTTAATAATTCTCCACCTTGGCTCAACGTTGGAAGCTAAGTTATAGTGCTTATCATCCATGCCGCTCTCCCAACACCTCGAAGAGCGCTCATTCTTCATAGACACCAATTGAGCTCATGTAGAGCTTGAGCTTCACCAAAGGAATAGGCTTAGTCATTATGTCTGTCGGATTCTTTGCTATGGCAATCTCTTTCACAATAACCTTACCATTTGTTGAGATATCTCGGATGAAGTGGTACCCGATATTGATATATTTCATTTGCTCATGATAAATTGGATTATATGCTAAATGTATCACACTTAGGTTATCATAATTTATATCAACACTTTTATGATCTAACCTAAAGTCTAAGCAAACTTCATACCCATATCACCTCATTCACCATAAAGGTTAGTGCCATGTACTCCGCCTCAATTGAAGACAAGGCAACCTAATCCTGTAAGGATGCTTTCCAACTCATTGCACCTTTTGCTAAAAACCTGCAATCATCTAAGTCACCGGTATGATCCAAATCTACAAAACCAATGGTCTCACTGCTATTACTATCCCTTTAGTGCATTATATCCACATTTGTTGTCCCCTTCAAATATCTTAGGATCCACTTCACAACTTCCTAATGAACTTTACCAGGATGCTTCATATAACAACTAACCATACTCACAGCTTGTGAAATCTCAAGGATAGTGTATACCATAGCATACATAATATTACCCATGGCACTAGAATAGGGAATATGAGACATGTGCTCCTCTTCATTTTTCAGTTTCGATGATAAATTATGTGAAAGTTTAAAGTGCTTCGCTAAAAATGTATTTGTAGATTTCCCTGATTGCAAGTTAGAACATGTTACAATCATCTTAATAGACTTCTTTTGAGATAGACGTAAAAGTCTTACATCCTTATCATGCAAAATCTCTCTATAATGTGACATATGGATTTTCAGACCAATTCGATTAGTAAGCTACGAAAATAGAATTTAGCAATGGTAATTAGATAGGTTAAATTGGCATTATTAAAAATGTGTTAATGACAAGATCGAAAGACAATAGTTTTTAAACTATAATTTTTGGGACTCCTTAAATGAATCTAGACTTAATTTATGTTTCGTAGTGTCTAATGTACATAAAAATTGGACACAAATAGTATTTTCCTTCGTGGGCTGGCCACATCTCTCTTTCCCCCCTAATTTCTCCCTTTTACCCCTCTCTCCCTTTTTCCCTCTCCCTTCTTGCCCCCATTTGTCAAGATGGCAAGGCCATGTGGCGCCGCCACCCCATGCGGCCAATAGGATCACATGCAAAGGAATTAAAATTGGCTATAAGACCCATTCTTCTTCTCTCTCTCGAGACCCCTTGTTGATTTGTTTTCTTAATTTTCAATCATAAGACCGAGGGGATTACGCTTTGTAGAGTCGTGCCTAGCCAAGGCGAGGGATCAAAGCTCGGTTTCACTGCAAAATTAGGTTCGACTAGCTCGTGAGGCAAGTGAAATTCCAACTCCCTATGCTATGTTGATTTGCTGGTCATGCGAATTGACAAATTTATCTTTGATGTGTTGGGTTGCTTGTCTTATGCTGATTTAATTCAGTTTGTATCAAATATTGTGTTGTTGCCATGGGTTGATCGAGGTCTACATGAGATGCAAGGCATCGTGGGATGTTGCGGGATCATTAGGATTACAAATTAGACAAGTCAAGATCAATTTTGGCTTCGCATGTGGCTCGATGGTCTTGGTGTGGTTTGGTTCGACATGAATCTTGGGGTCGTTTAGTAGTCTCGGCTCGTGTGGGTCTTGATGGGTACATTGGAGGCTCGGAGGTCCTGAATTATCAATGGCTCAATTTGCAAGGTTTGCCAATTGTAGGTTGTCGAAGGTTTAGGTGTGGTTCGGCAGATGTGGGTCGAGCAATGAGGTTTAGTGTCAATTTTTTTTTTTTTTTTATGTTTAACTTGGCTAGGCTATGTGGGATGGCATCGGATTTTAGGCATATGATGGATTTGATTGGTATTGATCGGGTTGGTCCCTCAGTGTGTGGTTGTTTAAATTGTGTTGATTTGGTGGATGCGTCCTTAATGATGGTTCAGTTAGTGCTAGTAGAGTTGGGTCATTGATTTCATGAGCAATTTGGTTAGTTGGTGTTGAGTCCTTAATTGCATGATTGGTTCTACTAATGTCAGTTGGTGTCAAGTCTTTGAGGCATGAGGTTTTGCCTTGTGTCAGTAGATGTAGAATTCTTGGATGCATGGCCAAATAGGTCCTTGCGAATGAGTGTCGTGTTTTGTTATTCGTATGCTTAAGCCAAGATAATCGTGCATGAATTGCATGCTTAAGATACCGTATAATGAATAATGTCAGATAGTGAACCGACGATGCCTTGTGGAGTGGGGAATCCTGGAAGCCTAATGAATAATTCGAAATGCTTAGGGGCAGCGAATCCTGGAAGCCTAAGGATAATGGACCTTCGATGTCCTGGAGTGGGGATGCCATGGTTAGTGGACCATGAAGCCTGTGCAACCGAATAACGAACTGACGTACACTGCGGTGGACATGAGAGTGCATTGGAATTTCGTTAGACAGGAGATTTCTTGTCACACCCTCGCCCCACCTCTAGCATGAGAGCATGACTCGGCGGGTTAGCATTGATGCCCCAGGCAATGTCGAATGTCCGAAAGTCTTTTATCTTTAGTTAAGCATATGTGGAAGCGATCATAAACAATTCCCGTACAAACAAACATGGAAGTCAGACAAGACATATGCAAGCCAAGAAAATAAAAGCAATATATACACATATTCACATATCAAAAGCTGTTTTGATTACATGCCCGTCCTAGTTCTGAGCTACTTATTTTCATTTCCATATATAGTCAATCAAAAGGCTGGGGTAGCCTAGCTCCTCTACCGAGCTACTCCCAAAAGCGGCCCTCATGCTAGGTTCATTTCTTTCTTGGATCGAGGTTCACCCATCTTAC
Organism: Eucalyptus cloeziana; assembly: GCA_014182715.1. Classification (NCBI taxonomy): domain Eukaryota; kingdom Viridiplantae; phylum Streptophyta; class Magnoliopsida; order Myrtales; family Myrtaceae; genus Eucalyptus; species Eucalyptus cloeziana. The sequence continues at coordinate 41,257,857 of CM024641.1, read as the reverse complement.
ACACTTGAAATTGTGAGAACAACAAGAGTGAATTGATGACTCAGTAAGTAGAAATCCCTAATTCTCCTATAGGAGGACATCTTGCCATCAATTGTCGGATACAAGATCACCACCCACTTGTCAATAGCAAATCAATAGCAAGGTTCGTACCTTGCCTTGCTTATGCATATCAAAGGCTCTCAACCGTCTATGTGCTTTCAAGAATCAAAGACAATGAGTTAGTGCATATGAACAAGCTTTCCAAAGATCCGTGGCTTATGATCATTTCGGTCACAAAAAGGATGCATGCATCTCATGAAACTCGTTCAAGCACTAAGTGACCCAATTCAAACATTTCCTCAAATTGATGCAAGGACTTAACAATACATATCAAACAAATCCAGCTTTTGCAAGCATCACACACGTATCAGTCATGGACCACATATGGACTTTCATTTTTCTTTTTTAGTATCATATTAGTCGAAATTAATTGACTCTTCCGGTAACAATCAGGCACTGGTCCCTTCCTTGGCAATTGGTGTCATCCCAATCTCATTATCAGGATGGTATTCAGGGCCATCCCTAGGCATCGGCCTCACCTGGGCTGGCATCGTTCACGATCTCAATATCGGGATGGCATCACGGGCTTTACTCCAAGTAATGACCCGGCAACCCCTAGCATTGGCATATAAGTCCATTGTGTGTCCATGCTTTTAAGCATCAATCGATTCATTTTATCTTTGAACTTTTAGTTGGATGAAAGGCCTGAAGGCGTGCCATTAAAAGTGAATCAATGAATGACTATTATACCTTGTTAGACTCATGTCGGATGCGATTCGGCCTTGTGGTCTTGACTTGGAACTATTTGCTTTGACTTCGGCATCGACTGGTGACTTGTCCCGGGGAACAACACGCCTCAATATTGTCCCGATACCAAGTGTGAGTCGTGCACCCACCTTGGCACACGTCCAAAGTTGTTGAGACCATTCCTCGGCATCTAAGTGTGCTCGACACTCATGGGAGATCATGAACTTACTCGATGCAACAACAAACAATAGAAACACAACAAGCATAATAATACAAAGCCAACACAAGCAAACGATGACATGATCCTAAAATCGATAAGTGTAGCACATCGCCCTATCGAAAAGTTAGGAAAATCTACTTACTACTTTTTGGACCTAGCTCCATGATGCTTCTTTGGTGGTCGGTTGGCGTCTAGGGCGGCTTGGAAGAGAAGGGTGTGAAAGAGAGGAGAGGAAGTGAGAGGAAAGGAGAGAAAGGCCAAGCCTTAAAATGTGAGGATAGCTCATCCTATTTATATGCCTCCTCTTCTTAGATTTTTATGCAAACTCATGATTACGCCTAAATGACGAGTTGGCCTACCTATCTTCTCGAGGTGGCGCCTAAGTCCTTTGGTGTTGGCTTATGATTGGTCCACCTTTTGCTTATCCTCCATGCCTCAATCTAGGCTCATTATTGCCTATGGTGCCTAAGGGACACATAAGCCCTTTTAATGCCTAATGTTTTATTCTAATTGGTTGGTCCTTACCTTGTTCACTGAGGTTACAATCTAGGGCCCTCATAACCTAAGATTTACCTAAGATTCTAGGGGATACCTAAGTAGGTGACTCACCTCTCTCATTAATTGCCAAGATTTTATGCAATCATTAGGTTTAAATGTGTTTACGTTAGCCAACTTGCTCTTCGAGTTTCTTCTCGTTAACACACTAAGGTCCAAAAAAGCATTTAATGCATTCTTATCTTTAAGCCAAAAAGTCTCTAGATTAGTTTGTTCCTCAAGCTAGGCATGCAGCCCCCTTCCCCTTCAAGTTGGGCAAGTGGTTCTTCCATTCTAAGATAAAAAACAATTTTGAACAACTTTCGAAATTAGTACCATTACCTTATCAAACAAACTCGAAAAGTTATAAAATTTTAATATGTTGTAGAGAAGACCTTAGAAAACATTTTTCATGAGGAATCTAAGCCAAATTCGTTTTGTGGAAAGAGTAGCAATTCATTGAACATAACCCAAAAAATTCATCCATCGAGCAGACTCAACGGTTAGAGAGAGACTCATTTCGAAATTCAAATCTTCACAAAACTCTTTGATATTTTAGAATGTTGTAGATATGTATGTCATTTAAAAATTTTGTGAAAGAAGAATGTCCAAATTCGAAAAAGAAATTTTTATAAAAATTCGAAAAAGCAACTTGGTTACAATTTTCACTATACTGGGCAAGTTCTATATGGTAATTGATTGGGCCTTTGTCCCAACCATTTCAATTCAGAAAAATCTGAAATTTAAGTATGTTATAGATTAAGATGTTTTGAACAACTTTCATAAAGAAAGTTTCTCAAATTCGAAGCACAAAGATCTCTATAAAATTGGAAAGCAGGAAAGATCCAGTAGTTTTGAAAAACTGGGAATTCAAAACCTATGAAACTCAAGGTAGCATCAAGGCTATAGGATAGCCATAATTAGCTCCAATGTGTCCTATTTTTATTGGGACATTGGCTTGGATATTTTACTTAATTCCCAAGGTAAATCCTTGATAATCATGGCCATATCTAGAAAAATCTAGGTGGAACAATAAGTCAACCTCCTTCATGAAGAAGCTAGGGTGTTCTAGAGAATTCCATTTTGTCCTTTTCTTCCTTAAGAAAGCGGCCCGGAGAAATCCATCATCTAGGTTAGTTTCGGGGCTGAAAAAGGAATCATTAGGTACACCTCAAAAAATCGAATCATGTACACCTGAGGTTCGGCCATCACGCCTCATGCTCGCCCAAACCGTTCCTTTGGATGGTTGGTCGGCTTAGAGGGTCGGTTGTCCTTCGGTCAATTCAAGTCTAATCCTAAGGCTACCCATGGCCTAGCACTAAGACAAGGCACTCATGGACCTTAGAATTAGTGACGGAATAGCCGGGTCCATCCTTGAGCTCATTCCGGTCGACACCCGATCCATTCGTATGGTTCATGGTCGGCGCGTTACTATCCACAATCAGACATCACCAATTAAAGATTCCTTTATGATCACTAAGAATTAAATAGGAATGATGCATTTTTGGTCGGAAGATGATCATATTTGGTCAAGTCGGATCGTCCGTGTATCGGTGCTTAGCCAGGCGGAATCACCCATGACCGCGCACTACAACCAGTTGGATTGACCTATGATCATATGCCGATCCAAAATCATCCCGTGACCAATCTTCATGATCAAAAGGTCATCTTATGAGCTAGTGATCCCATCCCATCAGTATGGTTAGTAGAAAATTCACGATCGGCACCTCGACTAGTTTGTGATCGGTCGGTCTTCGGTCCATGACAAATCATTGATGCCTTACCGATCGAACCAATCAAACCCATAGCCAATGGCCCATGGTTAATCCTTATGGGGTTGGAATCAAGGGTGTTACAATTCTTCCTTGTGTGGTTCGGTTAGCGCGTCCACCATGTGTCTTGGAGTGGAAATAGAAAGTGAAAACAAACACGTGTGAATTGTTTGTGTGTGTGATTGCATTGTTCATCGAGGTCAATAGGTTCTTATGTCGTGAGCTTACTCATGATTCTAGATTTTATTTAGGTCATGTTGTTATAGATCATTGGTCCTTAGCATCGTTTTGTATAGTCTTGTCTAGGAGGTGAGTGAGTTGCGTGTCTTAGGTAGATTTTTTGTTTGTGTGAGGGGTGGATTGTATGGTATGGTGTTTTGGATATTTCATTGTTGGGCATTAGCTCACTCTTCTTATTGTTGACATTTTTTTTAGATCCATAGACATGGCTATGATTCCTTCTACCCTTATCTTACGTTACAGCGCCCCAGTAGATCTTGTGGGGTAGTTGTACAAGCTCATCGTTCTATACTTTCCTTTTATGACTTTTGTATGCTACACATCCACACTATAGATAGATGTAAGTCCATCAACTAGCTATACTGCCTATCACTCTGTGGCGCTCTACACTCATATCAAAGGATATCTGGGTGATCTTTTGCCATACCCGAGGATAGTAGTAGTAGCGATGATGAGGACGATGCTGGTGGGGAGCCTTAGGCAAGGGAGACATGGTTTTGGCACTTTTTGAGATTGGATTGGGCGGATTGGTGGTACGTTATAGATAGTTTGAGGGTATAGATGATGGCTGAGTGGATAGCTTATGGGAGTAATGTATCCCTTTGACCTCCTAGTGTAGCTATGTTATCACCTATGTTTAAAAATGATACAAGAAATGAAAGCTATTGCTTGTTTCTCCTCTTTGTTCATTCGTTATTGTTGATGTTTTGCTTGGTGTTTAACTTCAACTTCTGCTTATGCTAAAATATGAAAGATTAATATCTCGCGTTAGTAAAGTGGTAGATTGGGACGCCACATGCAACACCTAAATTTTTCATCTCAAATTTAGCACTCAACTACCTCTTTAGCATATCAATATTATACATATCATTAGTTGGTATCAATGTGTCATCAACATATATTAATAAATATATCAAAGAGCCATCTTCCAATCTCCTAAAGTAAACACAGCCATCCATCTAATTTTTCGAATAGTTCTGACTAGCCATGGATGCATTGGAACACTTGTACCATTGCTTAAGAAACTGTTTCAGCCCATACAAAGATTTCTTTAAACAAGCAAACATGATCTTGCTTATCTAGAATAGCAAATCACTTTGGTTGCCTCATGTAAATTCGCTCCTCTAACTTACCATGAAGAAACATTGTTTTCATATCTAGCTACTCTAACTTGAGATCCTGCGCAGTAACTAAGACAAGTCTACTAAAAATATGTCTTACTACAAGAGAGAACATCTTGTTATAATCAATGCCTTCTCGCTGTGTATACCTTTTCACCACAAGTCTTGACTTATACTACTATCTCGACATTAGGAGTGCACTCTTTCCGTTTAAAGACTTATTTACTTCCAATAATCTTCTAGTTCTTGGGTATGTTTACTACCTACCATGTCCGATTTTGATGAAGTGATTCCATCTCTTCACTCATAGCCCCTAACCATTGTGATGACTTATTACTAGCCATTGTCTCAGGATAAGATGAAGGCTCATCTGTCTCCACCTCATCACCTATAGTTAATGCATAAGCAATATCTATATAACCATAATGTATCGGTGATTTAATTTGTCTTTTCTATATGTTTATGACTATAGTATGCTATGTCTATACTGGTTGTTCACTATCACTGACTTTAGGAACTGTGGCTACATCTGCAGTCTCAACTTTTGTTACCTTTGAGGTCTTCGAAGTCTCCACATGAAACTTTACCTCACTAATAACATCATGATTTGTTTGCTCTTCTAGTTGTATTTGAGAACTCTTCTGTTGAAGCATCTTAGTCTCGTATACTGATTATAAAATAAGGTGATCTAGGATTGGTGCACCATAGCCGTTAGCCTTCACCCTATGTGCATAACTCGAAAATATGCACTTCTTTGCCTTTAGCTCAAGCTTACTATCACTCACATAAGCATAGGCAGGACACTTGAATATATGTAATCGGTAGTAATTAGTAGGTTTCTGCAACCATACTTCCTTAGGAATGTTGCACTTGATAGCAGATGATGGAAATTGATTAACGAGGTAAAATGCTATATTCACTACTTTAACCTAAAATTCCTTGCCAAGTCTTGCATGAGAAAGCATGCATTGAGCTCGCTCAAGCAAAATTTTGTTCTTCCGTTCTACTACGTCATTCTGCTATGGTGTCCTAGGTATTGTATAATGTCTCACAATCCATTCTTTCTCACATAACTTGGTGAAGTCTTTACCCCAAAATTCTATGCCATTATCGATTTTTAGGCACTTGATTTATTTATCTGATTGCTTCTCAATTAATGCCCTAAATTTCTTGAACTGATCGAACACATCATATTTATGCTTAAGAAAGTATAGCCATACCTTCCTCGAATTATCGTTGATAAATGTCAACATATTTCGAGCACCTCATTTTGAAGGAACCAGAGACAATGTGACATCCTGAATTTTCACCCATTTATTTAGCAAAAGTTCAAGGAAATATTAAGGTCCGTAATGATCGAGGTGGAAATACCAATTTCTTGGGACGCCTTTGAGAATTTATTCGACCTATTCGAGTCCAAGAATATAGGGGAAATTCATTGCACAATTATAGAATATAGTTTTGACTATAATCTTGAGTTAAATTGAAATATTATGGTCACTTTAATTAATGTGGCCATTATAACCTAAAATATACCTTATATTATATCATGAATGATTAAATTAGGGTAAGCTAAGTCACTATTAAGCCCTAATCACCCTTGACTGGTCCCCTCATTTTCTAAATGCCCAATTTGCCCTCATTTATTATGCATGAGAAGTAATCATCGGTGAATAGTGACGAGGCCAATAGATTTTCATCCAATGTGAGTATTGAGCAAGTCGTAATAAATTTTTCCTCTCTCTCTACCTTCTTCATTTTCTCACTTTAGCCCCAAGAGTTCTCTCCATTTATGCTCTCCTCTCTCTTGGCCGCACCATCACCAATCCCTCTCCTCTTCATTTCTTCTCTCTTCTTTGCCTTTTCTTGCTTGAATCCTCACCTAAAGTGAAGCTTAATCTCAAGGCAAGGAGAGGAGACTCATTACTAAGCCTCTTGATCTCTCATTCTCTTGGTTTTGTTAGTTTAGGCCTCAGTGGATGTTTGATATGGTGCATGTGTTGATTTATTGGTTTTCTTTGTGTTTAGAGCAACCAAGCCGATTATTCACCGATGAATGACTTTGATCGAGGCTTAAAAGAGAGGCTTGAGTTGTTATATTGTGACGCATATTGATTTTCTAGTGATTTTTGAGCTTGCATATGAATGATCTAGCCATGGATGGCTTAGACTGTAGGTTTTGTGCTGAGTTCATGCCTTGCATGTGTAATCAACGACTTGTGGATGTGAGATGCAGTTGAAATGAAGTCTTGCATAGTTGTTCTAGCTTATAATGTTATGTTTTGATGTTTGGAAGTGGGTGAGATTACAAGAGGACTTGATTCGCGCACTTGGTTCAAGCCCAGAAATCTCGTGCATGTTGTACCCTTCTCTCTTTCTATTTTTTATGCAATTTTTCCAGTTAAGATCTTGAGAAACTTCCTTCTCAAAAGTTTCTTCTAATATCGTAAAGTTTAACATAGTTAAATTTGAGATTTTTCTGAGCTAATTTGGGTGGTCAAATGGTCGTGTTTCTCTTTGGTTCTTTACTGACCACTACCGCCATGAGTGTGACCTTCTTTGCCATTTGATTTTCCATAGATTTTTATAACCAGAATCTTGATGAACTTTCTCACAAAAGTTGTTCAAAACTTTTTTTTTTCTACCACATATCAAAATTTGGGAATTTTTAAAGGTGATTTGAGTTTTGTGGAAACCATTTACTGAGGGATTACTTAATTAGTTTTGAGGTTCTGTTTTACTCCAAATTCAAGCAAATAAAAGACAGGGTTTCATGTCGATTTTGACTAGGTGTTCTCATGAAAAATCTTTGTCACGGTCTTTTCTATAACATATCCAAATTTTGGAATTTTTGGAATTCACTATTTTAATCAAAGCAATTTCTAAAATCAGGCAAAACCGTTCTGTTTTGACCAGTTTTCAAAATGAGTCATTTATGAAGGGAACACTTGAGATTCTAGAAATGATATCTTCTGGAAAGTTGACCAACGCACTCTAAGCTTTCCAGTAAGATAAAATTGACTGTAATGTGATGTTATTTGATGATGATTTCGAATTATTAATTATAGTGCCAGAACTTGTAATATTTGGCTGTTGAGTGTGCATGAAATATCAAGTATCGCAATAGTTGCTTGTTATAGCCTAGGCACGAAATTGATAGAATGAAGTGTCACATAATGTGTGTGATGTGCATGATGATGGATGAGTATGAGGTTACGGATGGCAACTGGTGGCGATGTGTGATTAGGTTACTAGTGTGGTGCTCGAAGCCTATGTGGTGTGATTTTCCGATGATGGCCTGGAATGGATGTTGAAAAGGTTTTCTAGAATGCTGTGTGTTCCCTAGATGCCTTTGAGTGAGAAGCCTGGGGGGTGATAGGGTTCCCTAGAAGTTTGACTGAGTGATAGGCCAGAAGTGACCCATATGAACTTAGCATTGGTCGAAATTATGAGATGAGGGTGGACCAAATGATGTGGCATGCTTGAATTGGAACATGTGCCGTGTGCAATCGCATTTTGTGTGCTACACGTGCTTGTGAGTACATTATAGGCATTAAGTACTTGTCATTTGCATTATATGTTCATTATAGGTGAGTCCTAAGAATCAAAATTGCGTTAGATCGATTAATTTATGAATTTGTCTTATCTTTTGCTAAGTTTTGTCATACTACTTTTCAGATAATTAAAAAATGAACATACCTCCGCTAGCTCATTATGGACAACCGTATCATTTTGAATGTCATTTGAGAATGTTACTTTCTCCTGGTCTGAATGCGTGTATGTACGCCAAAGCTCTACTATTTGGGTAGATTTAAGGTGCACTCAAATGATGCAGTACCGCTTCGTTGCTTGGTCCATTTGAAAGGGAGATGAACTAAAGGGATCTCTCCAATTTTGGGACGATAGTGGTAGTAGCAACATGGATGACGATAATAGCAGCAATGGACCTTCAGAGTATAGTGACCCCGATGAGGAATGAGATAGCTATAGTTGGGAGTGATGTAGGATGTTAGATATATAGGCAGGTTGATTTCCATGACGATGAATTCCTCGACAGTCACTTTTTGGGTTTTGGTCACGAAGGTGGGTGTGTGGATGGAGTGACACGTACATGTGTCACTAGTAGGGGTGTAAATTTCGTTTTGCTTACCCTAGGTTTTAGACAAGTGTTTGTTTTGGTTGCGTATCGCCCATGTAATTAAATAAGTAGCCCAATGAATGGAAATTGACCTTGACCTATTATGTTTTGATTGTGCCTATTTGTATAATTTATGTTATACATGCTTTCGCACTTAAGAAGAAATAATGGCTATTAAGATGGCATAATTAGGATGGCGTGCCTGGGGCGTCACAAACGAGCCCTAGGCGTCTCAATGAATATACTCAACTAGTCACCTTGTTAGATGAATAGCTCTAGCAAACTTAATTCAACACTACTTCCTAAAGATGTATTGCTCACATAAGTCTAGACCCTTTAACAACCCCTTTCACTCAACATCATTATACTTACCTCACTAATGTACTTTAACGCTTATGTCATGACTGAGTCAAGTTAGAGTTTGACTCACCTGATGAAACTATAATAATTCTGGTCAAGGTCTTTTCCAATAGATGATGGAGAGTATTCACTTTTTTCCCCTTCATCATTATCGTGGCGCCTTGAGAGATATTCAATACTCCACTTCAACGGTGTGCCTACATCCAATGTCATCTAGTGTCCCTAGAGAAATCCTTGAGCTCTGGTATGTGCTTCACGTTTGTCAATGTACGCACCACCCAATCGTGTATTTGAATATGAATTGTCCCTATCCCCACATTCTTGCAGGCTACATTATTCCCCCAAATAATTTAACCACCATTTGCAATTCGGTAATTAGTAAACCAATCCTTATGAGGTATCATATTATAAGAACACCTCAAATCTAGCACGCATTTGTCTCCTGACAAATTAGTAGTCACAAGTAAAACAGCTTCTACATTATTAATGCTTTGCTCGGCAACATTTGCCATATTACTTGTGGCATTGCTTGTCATCTTTGTTTCTCCACTTTGAACAATCTTTCCTAATGTACCCCTCTTGTGACACTCAAAGTACTTCACATGTCCCTTCAACTTTCTATGGCATGATTTCAACCTACTTTTACCTTTGCTGCCATTAGGCCCTCAATATTGATCTTCATCTCGAATCACTAGTCTTTACGCTACTCCTTACGCTAGACTATCATCTTGTAACTTTCTTTGACACTTCTTAGAAAGCAAAACCAACTTTACCTCTTCTAAGGTAATTATAGTACACCCCTATTGAAATTGCTAGCACTAACATCTAGAGGGAGGGGTGAATAGATGTTTAAAATAAACATTGACAAATAAATGCGAGATAAGATAAGTTGCGAGTAAAGCCTAAAAAAGAGTCAAAGTTTGACTAAAAGAGCCACCAAACTTCTGATGAAAATTCAGAATTAGATAAGAGATAGAATAGATTTTTGAGAAACTCAAAAAAATTGCAATGGATACAACTGAAAAGAGTTAAGGGAACAGAAAATTGCACACGAGATTTATAGTGATTCGACTTAGATCAAGCCTACGTCTACTCTCCCACACTGACAGCTTTTTAATTGAAATTCACTAAAATATTAATAGAGAAGTACAATATTTCGAGTGCAAACACTTAGTGGAAGATTTCTTTTTTCCCTCACTAAGTTACTCTTTTTGTGATTTTCTCTCTTGAATACAATTTGTAAGAACTGTCGTTGAAGAACAAATGGTTGGAATGACTTCAGACTTTGGAATTTTAATTTTCATGCCCACTTCAAATAGATTGTATGACCTTCTTAAATATTCCTTCACGCCTTACTAGCTGTTGGCATTCTCTAGAGGAATTTATTCCAATCAATCCGTTGGACAAAATCGATTAAGGAGATCTTGTAGGCGTTTGAAGATTGAGATGAAAATCCATTAATTTTGGTCACCCATACAATCAGAATCTAGATTTCCATAAGTAGATGCTTCCCAAAAAGGAACTTGTCTTCAAGATTGATTTCATCAATTCGTGATTTATTTCATCAATGTATTTATAAAAGGTAAGTGAGATTCTTCAATAGAAAGCCAAATATTAAGGAATAAATCTCTATTATGTTTATACTGAATCCTCACAAGATCAATAAATCTAAGTTTGATTATATCTTCGTTCTAGACTTGGTTTTAGTTTGGATTGCATCAGAGTGGGAAAGACTTCTGGAATGAATAGACTTTGACAAAAGTCTGCGATATGACCATAATTCTACTATTCTTCATAACAAGAATAAGAAAGTTTTGTCAACTTCAAAATCTGGTAGGAGATTTCTCTACAATCTCCCACTTTTTTATGGTGACAAAACTTTCATGTAGATTTAAGCATAATATGAAAGTTATCCTGCAAAACAACACTTTAGTAGCACATGATAATTGATAGAGATAACAAACAGTAAGCACAATAAAGTCTGCATAAGTCTGCACAAAATACACCAATCAATAGTCATAATGAAAGAAACACCATCATAAAAAAACTCAATCATGCACTAGTCAAAACTTCAAATTTGCAAAACTCTCTCCCTTTTTGTCAATAGCAAAAAGAGAAAATCAAACAAGAACAAAGAAAATAAGAAAAAAAGGTTTGGTTCGAAAAGGATCAAGGTTGCCTAAGAACACGAATAAGTTGGAAATCCTCCAAAGTTTGCATGGTCTCCTCAAGCTTAGTCAGGCATTGATGGAAGACAGTCTCAACCTTTGCTAAATTCTAAGATGCCTACCGATTCATGGTCTGAATTTTATCATCAAGAGATTGTACCTTTCCGGTGAGAGATTCTGAGGTAGTACCGAGAGCAACATGCAACTTTTGGATTTCAACCTCCATCTCATATTGCTATGCCTTAATCTTCAAAATGAGCTCCACTATATGAGGATAGTTTGATTCTAGTTCAGTTTGGGCACTAGCTTCTGCAAATTGTATTGATAGAGTATCCAAAGGTGAAGGAACATTGACCTAAACATGTGAAAGTTGTTGCTCCCCTGAACATCAATTTCTTTGTTCTGACCTCTAGAAAAAACAACACTTTAGTAGCACATGATAATTGATAGAGATAACAAACAGTAAGCACAATAAAGTCTGCATAAGTCTGCACAAAATACACCAATCAATAGTCATAATAAAAGAAACACCAGCATCAAAAAACTCAATCATGCACCAGTCAAAACTTTAGATCTACAAAACTCTCCCTTTTTGTCAACAGCAAAAAGAGAAAATCAAACAAGAACAAAGAAAATAAGAAAAAAAAATTTGGTTCGAAAAGGATCAAGGTTGCCTAAGAACACGAATAAGTTGGAAATCCTCCAAAGTTTGCACGGTCTCCTCAAGCTTAGTCAGGCATTGATAGAAGACGGTCTCAACCTTCACTAAATTCTGAGATGCCTGCCGATTCATGGTCTGAATTTTATCATCAAGAGATTGTACCTTTCCGGTGAGAGATTCTGAGGTAGTATCGAGAGCAGCATGTAACTTCTAGATTTCAACCTCCATCTCATATTGATGTGCCTTAATCTTCAAAATGAGCTCCACTATATGAGGATAGTTTGATTCTAGTTCAGTTTGGGCACTAGCTTCTGCAAATTGTATTGATAGAGTATCCAAAGGTGAAGGAACGTCGACCTAAACATGTGAAAGTTGTTTCTCCCCTGAACATCAGCTTCTTTGTTCTGACCCCCAGAAAAAACTTCAGGGAAATGAGATGCATAAACATCTTCAGCATTTGAAGGAGATCAACTAATGCCATCACTAGCAGTTGATTCTTCTGTCCGGTCATCAAGGTGAGTTTTTTCACCTATTCCCCCTATTACAGTGGCTTCAGTCGAAGAAAGAGTTCCATCTCCTTCTTGCACTCATTCTCTTTCAGCACCGGTTTATTGACTAGTTCCCATCTCTCCAGCATCTCTCACACTAACTTCCCTCGTATCTTCTCCTTCCTTGTCAGAATGTTGCTGGCCCTTGTTCATATTTGCATCTTCCTTTTCATCATTTGAGTCATCATCATCCTCACTCTCTTTTACTCCAGTTTCTTCTCCTTTACTTTCTTCTTCCGGTTCTTTCTCGCTCTCATCCTCTTCTTCTTCCTTAGAATCGGCTATACCACCAAGAGGATCACGCATGGCAATATTTGCCACAATATCAGAGACGGTCTTGTCTTCATCATCTTCCTCTTCTTCATTTTGGAGAAGAAGAACACGTTGTTTTCTTTTTGGAGTTTGCGAGACAATGCTCTTCCCTTTGCACTTCTTCTCAGCCCCAGATCCTAACTTAGCTTTGCTAGTAGATTTTTCTTCAAAAGTTTCAAGGCTCTAGAGAGATCCTTAAAACTCATTTTTGAGATCATTTTTAGTCCAATTTGCATGAAAACAATAGTTTTAGAGCAAAAATTGGATGGCAGTTGAATTTGAAGGTATTGGAAAAGTTTGGTTACCAATGCTGTATACGGAAGTTGTCCCTTTTCTTCACGACAGTTTTGTACATATGCAGTAGGATTGTGTGAGGGAGTGAGAAAACTACACCATTACAGATGGCCCACATCATTTTTGCCTTGAATCTAGAAACATTAGTTTTGGAAGCAGCCTTGGGTCTGATGTAGTTGATGATTGTCGCGACCTACCCTTGGGAGAGGGAACAGGTTTTGGGGTATTGCCTAAAGGATGGACCTAAGCCCCGTGATTAGGTGCAAGCTCTCCCAATCCCATACCCCGGGTGACGTTGGGATATTTTTTAAGAATTTTACACAAAAGGAGTCGCCACTAGCCTATTGGGGTCGGTTAGAAACCAAGTGAGACATGGGAGTGTACCTCACTTCCTACACAACCAAAGAATCTAGGGTCGGGGACTTGATTACACTAATTGACCAATTAGTGCCCTTTTGGTACCTAATCTTGTTCATTTTCAAAAAAGGATTTTTTTGGCAAGCAATTTGGATTGATTTTATACATATCCACTAACATGTGAGGTGATAATGTGGGTGCACAATCATTAAAGTAACAATCACAGCTACCAATGTTCTAATTGCAATAAAATTAACACAAACAACTAAACAATGCAAACATAGTCAAATATATAAATTAAACATGCGATATAATCAATATACAAGTAAATAAAGGCCTAATTACACTAAAAAGGGAATACATGACAAATCCTAACCAAACCCATCATTTTTTAATTTTTGAAATTTTTTAATTTTTTTAATTTTTTTTTTTTTTTTTTTTTTAATTTTTTTAATTTTTTAATTTTTTTTTAAAAAAGTAATAAAATAATATTTTTTTTTTTTTTTGGATCGGACTAGGTTGGGTTCGGTCCGGCCCGGTCGTAGCGGGTCAGGTCCGATCTCTGACCGGACTTGGGTTCGGTCCGGCAGGCTCGGGTGGGGCCTAGCCTGCTCGAATCCAACCCAATTGAGCTGGGCCCAACCAGCCCTGATTGGGTCTTCGCTCAGTCCAACTTGGGCCCAATTTGGTATATGTTTTTTTAAACAAAAAGGCCCACAAGCCCACTACCTAAACCAACCCAAACCCACAAATCCAAAAGCCCAAAAACTTAGCCCAAATCGTTCAAAAAAACCCTACCTGTTTCACTTTCACCCAACTCGGCCAAGACCTGGTTCGCCTCCTCTCACCCCAACTGTTTTGCGACGCCAGAGGAGGACGCTCGGGATGCCGATGACTCAACGATTGCGGCGCGGCGGGCGACAGCAATAGCAATAGGGACGGCGATTGCGTCGCGGGCGGAGGCACTGTAGGGGTTGCGTCGAGTTGCGGCTAAGGAGCGACGTTGGGCGAGCAAATCACGGGTGGAGCAGAGGCAGTAGCAACTTCGCCAGGGTCTTGCGGGTTGCGGGTGAGGCGGAGCGCGACGGTGTGGGTGTCGCGAGTCAGTAGCAGCGGGAGCGTCGGGCGGCGTTGGCGCTTGGACGGAGTCCGTTGCGACCAGAGGGTGGAGGTGCCGCACAGACGTGCAAGCGCGGTGCCGGCGTCGGGTGCGAGCGTGAGCTGCGGTAGCAATGTGGCGGCGATGCTACTGGTGCTTGGGGAGAGGCCGACAATAGCGTCAGGCTGCTGCAGAGATGCAGCTTTGGAGGTGCGGCACAGGCACCAGATCATGGGTCGACGGGTGAGGGAGTGAGTGGTGCCGGACGAGGTGCTGCAGATTGCTGGTGGTGGAGGCGGTGGCACGAACTCGTGGGTGAGAGAGATCTTCGGCGGCTGGCGGGACAACGTGACTGGCGCGGCGCGACTCCGGCACGATGGTGGCTAGCGCGATGAGGGCAAGCAGCAGCGGTGGAAGAGCTCCTTTACAAGACCAAGTAGCGTCCCCCCCCTTTGTTTTTGTGTCTATGTTCGGTTTTTGTTCTTTATTTCTTTTTCTGTTTTGTTTTGTTTTCCTTTTTTTTTTTCTTGTTTTTGTTTTTTAGTGACTAATTCCTAATTTGGTACACGATCAAATCCTAGATAAAAATTGTAAAATTTAGGTGTCAACAATGATGATCTTGTGGAGTAAAATATTAGAAGCAGACATCCTAGAGTAAGTAATGCTTCTCCTAGGAATCTTGTCCTTCACCAAAAACTTGGTAACGTTGGACACATGAATAGGCAAGAATCCACTCATTTCTACTCCTAGAATATTAGCCAACAAATTGACATCAACATCAAACACTTTATCACTGACAGTAAATTGAACATGAGTAGGATCTGGAACATACAAGTTGGAATAAAAGTAAGCAATCAATTTGGGATAAGCATCAGATGACTCCATACAAAACCTCTCCATCTGAAGCTTGGCAAATTTTTCTCGCAAATTCACCTTGATGGAATCCAGGAAATCAAATCTACCGTTCGAGGGTTGATGACCCCTCTGTTCAGCATCTGTGCATAGACTTTCTTATGGTCCTTTGACCAAAATAACTTTCCTTTTGTTCTAGTGATTTTTGCAACATCACCCATTTTGGGTTGAAAATTTTTGAACACCCTCCATCATCATCTTCCTTTTTACTCTTAGTCTGACCTTATGTATCAAAACAAGGATCAGCAGGAAAATTTGAAAATTCCTTTTCTACTCTTCTAGCTTCTACCAACCCTAAGTTTTCCATGACTCTCAAAAACAAGGTTTTGTTCCCATAGTCATTTTCTTTCAAGAATGAACTTATGTGATCCACGAGACTTCTCCCCTTTTTCAAAAACTCATAATGTTTGAGAAGTACCTTGGGCTTTCTTACCAAAATAGGTGTCGGTTCTTAAGTAACCTCTTCCTTCATCGATTGTCAATTCGTGCTTCGAGGCGATTCATTCCCGGTGAGATCAAAATGCATTGGACCTTTAGGGACAAATCGAGGCAAGAGGATTTCCTCTAATAAGACATCGAAATGGACTTGGAGAGTTTTGATGACATGTTCGAGAGTGATTGAGTGAGAAATTTTGCAAAGAATGTGAGAGTAGATCAAAAGAAGCAAGAGTTTGAGAGAAAGATTAGGGTTTGTAAGAGTCTGGATATCGAGGGAAAAAGGTTGAAGATTTTATTTAAAGAAAATGAACCGGGGCAACTGAACAAGCAAAAAAAAAAAAAAAAAAAGGATTCCATTTTAAATTTTTTTAAAAAAAGAGTAATTGTCAATAATTTTTGAAATATTAATTTTGAAAAATCAACAAAGATATAACAATTTCCAAAAATATAAAATGCAAGTAATAATTCCAGAATAATCATACCTGTTCAAGAAGGAAATAAACTTCGCACCAAAATTTAAAATATAACTACTTGAGTCTAGAAAGGCTTTCAGAAGGATGTTTCTACCAAAGGTTGGATTGATGAGTTTGCTCGACCAAAGACTTTAACCAGATGCAAGTATAATATTCAAATTTTCACGAATGAACTCGAATGATCATTTTTCCATTGGCTTGGTGAAGATATATGCCGGTTGATTCTTCGAATCAATGAATTGGACATTGATTTCGCCATTTTGCACATGGTCTCTAATGAAAAGATGTCTAATTTCAATATGCTTTGTCCTTGAATGGAGAATAGGATTTTTTGTGAGGTTAATCGCACTTGTGTTGTCATATTTGATTTTAGTGCAAGGTTCTTCTATTCCAAAGTCTCTTAGTTGTTGCCTAATCCAAAGAATTTGTAAATAGCAACTTCTAAGAGCAATATATTATGCTTCTGTTTTGAAAATGCCACAGTATTCTACTTCTTTGAGAACCAAGACTCCAGCATTTGTCCCAAGAGTTGGCACGTTCTAGAAGTACTTTTCTTGTCAACTTTACAACCAGCTAGATCAGCATCTGAGTATCCAAATAATGTAAAATCTCATCTTTTTGGATACCATAGACCTAACTTTGGATTCATTGCAATATATTTGATAATACGTTTGACAGCACTGAGATGAGATTCTTTAGGGTTAGCTTGGAATATATAGCACACATATACATACTGAATAAAATATCAAGTCGATAAGTAGTAAGGTAGAGAAGAGAGCCAATCATGCTTCTATATGTCTTTTGGTCATCTTTCTTTCTATCTTCATTTTTGTTAAGTTTGGAAGAACTTGACTTTGGAGTCTCAGTCTTCTTGTAGTTTTCCATCCCAAATTTCTTCATAAAATCTTTTCCATATTTCTCTTGATAAATGAAAGTTTATTTATTTGATTGTCTGACTTGTAGACCTAGAAAGAATGTTAACTCACCCATCATGCTTATTTTGAATTCTTCCTGCATAGATTTTGAAAATTTCTTACACAAACTTTCGTTAAAAGATCCAAAGATTATATCATCTACATATATTTGAATAAGTAGAAAGTCTTTTTCTTCCCTTTTGATAAACAAGGTTGTGTCAACCATTCCTTTCTTGAAACCATTACTTACCAAAAACTTACTCAGTCTCTCATGCCAAGCTCGAGGTGCCTGTTTCAGATCATACAAAACCTTCTTCAGTCTGTAGACAAAGTTTGGTTTTCTAGAATTTTCGAATTCTGGTGGTTGTTCCACATAGAGTTTTTCTTGTATGAACCCATTTAGGAATGCATTCTTGACATCCATTTGGAATAACTTGAAATTATGGAAACATGCATATGCTAACAATAATCTTATGTCTTCTAACTTGTCTACAAGTACATATGTCTCATCATAGTCTATTCCTTCCTCTTGTGATTAACCTTTTGCAACAAGCCTTGCTTTGTTCCTGGTTATTTTACCCTTTTTATCTATAGTGTTTCCGAACATCCACTTTGTTCCAATAATAGTTTTTTTTTTCTTTTGGTTTTGGAACTAACTCCTAGACATCATTAATTTTGAATTGTCTAAGTTCTTCCTGCATTACTTCTATCCAACTTTCATCAGACAAAACTTCTTCTACTTCCTTTGATTTTATTTCAGAAATAAGAGTTAGAGCGCTTGAGTCTCCTTTTACATTGGATCTAGTACAAATCCCTTCTTTTATATTGCCAATAATGAGCTCTTTAGGATGGCTTGATTTGTGCTTCCAATTACTATTATATTTGTCACTTTCTGCAAGGGTTTGTTGAACGTCTATTTTATTTTATTCTTCTAACTTTTCTTCTGCTTTACTTTAATCACTAGAAGGCTGAGGTTCCTCGGAAGAATCAAATTTCATTAAGTCTGAAACTAGTTTAGACTCTTCAAGTTGAGTCTAATCTTGTTGAAGACTCTATAAGCTTTATTTGAAGTAGAATCGCCAAGAAATATATTTCTTCAAATTTCCCAATCCGATCATTTCCATTCTCCAAAATGAAACACTTGCAACCAAACACATGAAAATATGATATATTTGGCTTTTTTTTTCCTATATAACATTCATAGGGAGTTTTCTCTAGGATAAGCCTTAAAAATACTCTGTTAATTATATAATAAGCGGTAGAAATTGCTTTTGCCCAAAAACAAGAAGAGACTCTACTTTCTATTAGCAATGTGCTAGCCATATCTTGTAAAGACCTATTTTTTCTTTCTACAACTCCATTTTGTTCTTGAGTGTATGGAGAGGAGAAAACATGTTGTAGACCATTCTTATCATAAAAATTTACAAAGTCTTGATTTTCAAATTTACCTCCATAGTTAGTCCTTATGCTTGAAATGACATAACCTTTCTCATTCCGAACCTTCTTAACAAACTATGAAAAATATGAGAAGGTTTTTGTTTTATTTGCCAAAAAGAAAACCCATGTGAATCTTGAATAATCATCCATAACTACAAAACAGTAATTCTTACCACCAATGTTTTGTGTTCTAGTTTGTCCAATAAGATCCATGTGAAGAAGCTACAAGACGCGATTAGTGGAAACTTGATTTATAGGTTTAAATGAGCTTTTGACTTGTTTTCCCAAAATACATGGAGTACACAACTCAGACTTCTAGTACACCATTTTGGAAAGACCACGAACCAGCTTCTTAGATGATAGTTTAGCAATTTCTTTCATACTCACATGTCGAAGCTTGCAATGCCAGAGATCTGCTTCATCTTGAATTGAGATAAGACATTAAGAGCTCTCTAGACTTATGTCCAAAAGATAAATATTGCCATGTCTTTGCCTAATGAAATTTTGAGAGAAATCTCGACCAACCCTAGAACAAACAAACATCTTCTTGGAAATTGATTATGAATTATGTATCACATAGCTGGCTTATGCTCAGAAGATTATAATTTAACCTTTCACCAAAGAAACATTGTTGATGATCAAACTTCCAATCCTCACTATTCCACGTTCAATAATTTTTCCTTTGTTGTTCCCACCAAACGAAACATTTCCTCCTTTTTGTTTTTCTAGTTTTATGAAACTACTTGAATCTTCAGTCATATGTCTAGAACAATCACTATCCAAATATCATTTGCTTTTCCTTATAATAGTAACTTGTAGTAAAAAGGAAATCTCAAATTTTTTTTGGTACCCAAATTTTCTTGAGTCCTAGTGAGTTAGTTTTAAAGACAGCCTTTGCCTAATCTTTCTTAATAGGTCTCCAAACTTTAGGACATTCATTCTCAAAATGTTTTGAGCTATTACACTTAGAACATTTAAGAGTACTCCAACCACCAGGTTTTACAAAAAAATTTTAAAAATGATTTTTGTAAGAAGATTTTGGAGGTCTTTGTCTAAGTCTCTTTTTGACTTTAGGAAAATCGATCAAAAGAGTACTTTCTTTATTCATACCAAAACTAGATTTGTTATAATAGAGTATTTGAGCTAAAAGGATTTTCTCTAAAGTTTTTTACCATTTAGAGAACTTTGTAGAAATATCTGAAATCTCATTTTTCAAACACTCATTTTCTTTTGAAAGAGAATTAATATTTTCTTTCAAATCATTAAAATCATTTTTCAGATTCTCAAACTTTTCTCTCGAAGAATTATCCTATTGCCTAAGTTTTGAAGTTTCCTTCTTTAATTCAGAGATCTTTTTAAGAGAAGATTTGAGGTTCAAGTAAAGTTCATCTAGATACTTAGAAACTTTAATAGGAAAATCTAAATGACTTATCTCAATTTCCTTGTCAAATTCCGATTCTGTGTCAAAGTCTAACTCTAATTCTAAGTCTGATTCTGAGTAAGCCATCAGATAGATATTTGCAAACTCCTCTTCACTTTCCTCAAATTTTGTGTCACTCCAAATTTCTGCTTTTAGAGCTTTCTTGTATTTTGCATACTTTCCTTTCTTCTTTTTCAGTAAGGAATAGTTAGGCTTAATGTGTCCTTTCTACTTGCACTCAAAGCATATCACATCCTTGCTAGTGTCAACATCTTCCATTAATCTTTTCTGGAAAATTTTGTTTGATTTGCTTTTTCCAATTCAATCTTCTTTCTTTCCTATTTAGTTTCCTAAATTTTTTTTATCATGAGAGCCAACTCCTCCTCGCCCATATCATTGTTTGTGTCTGTATCATCAGAATCAATATTAGACTTAAACGCAATTGACTTCTTACCTTTTGGATCCTCCTCATCATTGATCTGTTCCACTTCATACGATTGAAGAGTGCTTATTAGCTCGTCAACAGAAAGAGGCATGATTCTTTGTGTCTCCCAAATTGATGTTTTTACATGATTTCAGTCCTTTGAAAGTTTTCGTAGAAATTTGTTGACCTTCATTGGTGTAGAAATTGGCTGACATTGATATGCCAGCCCATTTACAATTTTTGTAAATCGACTGAACATATCTCTAATAGATTCTCTATACTTCATTCTGAAGGATTCATATTGGCCAAGTAAGATATTTATTTTTGTTTTCTTTACACGATCTATTCCTTCATAGGTGATGTGACATCCTGATTTTCAAATTCTGCTTTCGACTAAATGAAATGGGCTTTTCATCGATGCGCCTATAGTTCTTTTTCCTGAGTTGGTCACTCACGAGATAACTAACCTATCAGGCAAAGCCATTAAGGAAAATAAACGCGACCGACATGAGAATTAGACCAAGAATCGACTACTCGACCGTGCTACTCTACAAGGGTCACTACGGCACAGTTAAAAATCAATTAAAGACCAAAGATAGGTCGATTCAACAAAACCATGTGATTAAGTGTGGGTGATTCCACCTAATTGCAAATTTTTTGTCAATCGACACTAGACCGATTTTCTGTCGTTTTGGTACCCTGTGTTTGTATTTGAAACCTCAAGATTTTCACAATAATCGAGAGTCACCAATGTGTCGAAGATGTACAATGTGGTTCGAAAATAATTGACCATGAGTCAATTGGGCTAAAATTCATAAAAGCTACCCGATAAGCTAGGTCACGCTAAAATCGTGTCAGGTTAAAATTAACCACAAATTTGAACCCGATTTCAAAAATTGAAAGTTCTGTCATGTCACAATTTATTTTAGAAACGTCGACACATCCTTTGAAGAATTTTCGGCAAGCCCGGGATTTTATGGAAAATCAATTTCGGAGGATTTGGAAACGAAAGGAAATTCGGAGGGGCCAAATTGAGGGGATTTTTGGCCTCCAAAGTGAGCTACTTAGTGAAGGGAAATCGTGGAAATTGTGTAGGCTTCCTCCGCAGCAAATTTAGTCATCAAATTGGAGATTTGATGAAGAAATTGAAGTGAACAATTGTGAAATTCGTAGGCTTGTGTGAGGGCTGCAACATTTGGCACCAAAATTGGTTATTTGTGGAGATTTATGCAAGAAAGTATTTGGCACAAAGGGGATGAACATGTGGAATTTTGGGGGACCAAGCATTGATTAATTTGGGATATTTTCTTTGACTTCCTACCTCCCCTTCTCCAATCTTCTCTCGCGCGCTAGCTGTTCCCCCTCCTCCTTCATGCGTCTCTTTCCCCCGACCCCTCTGTTTTCTGCCTTTTCTTTCTTTCATTTCCTTCAAAGACTCCAAGCTTTCCTCCATTACCTATTGCCATCTCCACCGAATCAACCCCTGCAGCTGCCACATGTCCGCGGCTCACCCCTCTCCAGTCAACCCCTCCCCTCCAGCGAAGCTTCCCTCCTTTGACCGCCAACCTTTATCGTTCCAGGAACCCCTCACAAAGTGGACATCTTTTTCCCCTCCAACAGTGACATCGCTAGCCCTACTCTTCCACTAAATCCAACTGCTTTGGTATTCCTTTTATTTGTCTACCTTTCACGCCTTGCCAGCAGCACCCCACCGAGTCCAACTCCCCAGCAAGCCCTAACGTTGACTCTAGCAACAACGTCCACGTGCCATCCCACCGTCCCTCCGCTTTCACCCCATCGAGCAGCATCTCCAACCTTTGTCCAGCAACCGTGACTACTTGCAGCCAGCCGTAGCTCCCTCCGTCTTTGCCGCGCTGCTAAGGTCAACTCAGCCCACTGGCTACAGCCCGCAGGCTACAGCCTCGTCAAGTCAAGCCCAGTAGTTTCATTGTGAGCTTGCAGGGCTTTTTCGGCCTCGGTTTGGTCTCCTTTGGTGCCACCGTCGCCGTGAATCAGTTTTTGCGCTAAACCAGTGAGTTTATGCACTAAACTCTCATTAGGGTGCTAATGATGTTTGATGGGTGATTAGTTTAGCTTAAGATGAGACAGGTGGTTAGTTAGTTTAGATTAGCAATTTAATTATTTAATTATGCATGTTAGGTGGTTAAAATAAACTAATTAAGGACTAGATAGATTGTACTATTTATCTAGATAGGTTCGGAAATTTTCTAGGCCCATTTAGGTGGTTAATTTAGCATTTCCAACATAAGTTGGTATTTTTGGTATTTAATTGCATTTATTTAATTATTTATGTGGCATCCTAAAAATTCATGGTGACCTCTAGATGCATTACGACCTATGGAAAGGTGATGGAAGTGTCATTGATTTATGTTATGGCCTTTAGACCAAAGAATTGTAATATATTAAGGATGAGTATTTTTAATGGAAAATTGTTTGGTTGGAAATATATATATATATATATATATATATATATATCAAGGATTGTGCTATAGAATATTATTTGATAAGGAAAATTTTGTTCTTGACCATGCACTTTATAGGTTTGATTTTTATGGATTAATGTTACAAGTCTTTTGGCCATATTATTTTGCAATTAGGTATTTATTTAAGTGGGGAAATAATCGTGGATTATTAAAGGGAGTGGACTGATTTCTTAAGGCCCAAAACCAACCCACATTCCCCCACCATTCGACCGGCCCAAGAAGCCCAATGGGCTGTCGACCAAGGAGGGTCCGGATGGAGAAGTTGGCCCAAGGGAGGCCCATCTTCTTGCATGGCAATTAACAAGTGGCTAGGGGGGATTATCCAAGTGTCCTCTTGCATGCAATGTGATGATTACTTGCTAATCATGAAGGGGAAGAAAAGAAGAAGGGGCAGATTGATCAAGGGGGAGGGGTGTCGCATGAGAGAAAGAGAGAAAGAGAGAAAGGGAGAAGGAGAGA
This sequence comes from Eucalyptus cloeziana, assembly GCA_014182715.1. Taxonomy (NCBI): domain Eukaryota; kingdom Viridiplantae; phylum Streptophyta; class Magnoliopsida; order Myrtales; family Myrtaceae; genus Eucalyptus; species Eucalyptus cloeziana. The sequence continues at coordinate 41,234,266 of CM024641.1, read as the reverse complement.
AAGGGAGGAAGAGAGTGAACCGAGAGAGTTCGAGCGTGAGCCATGAAGGGGAAGAGGGAGACCGTCGACGCCGCCTAGCACCGCCGTCGATCGAGCCCGCCGAAGCCCCAAGTCGCCGTTGCTTGCTTGTTTTCGTTGAACTTGAGGCAAGTAAAGTCCATTAGCCTACATGTTGCTTGCTGTGATGTGTGTGTAATGGATAGTAAATTTCGGATGAACTAAGTGTTAGAGTCATTGAAATTTGGGAGTTTCCTCTTAGGTTTGTAAGCTGTTCTATGGAAAACAGCTTGAGCTCTAGTGATTCCGTGAATTCTAGGTGAATATCTAGTCGAAATCTCACTGCATGCTCTTCATGAAAGTTGTAGAGGACTTATTAGGGAGTAACATATCAAAATTTAAGAGGAAATGAACAAGTATAGGTCGGTGAAACCATTTTTCTTTGAAGAAATTAGATCTGGAAATCGTTAAGTTGACCTAGTGTGATTCTGTGAATTTTCTAAAATTATTCGGTTGAAATTTGATCTTGTGTCCTGATGAAAGTTGTAGATGACATTCTGAGGAACAACATAATGAAAATTGAGAAGAAATGGACATGTGTAAGTCGGTGAAACGATTTTCTTTGAAAGGGGATAATCTGGAAAAACTGTACCGAGAATAGGGAGAATTAAATCGACTATAGCTCTTAATCTAAAACGAATTTGATTCTGATTTCTTCACGAAACATTTACCTCTAGGTATTTTCTACAACATATCAAAATTTCAGAATTTTCGGAGCTGGTTTATGGTTTATACCGAATTTGTGAATGAAACTGTGCAAGGGTGATGTTCTGAAATTTTAAAGGCTGTGATACATGGACCGTACCAAATTGTATGAAGCTCTTTTGATATGGTATTCTTCATGAAATATTTTCCTCTAGATCTCATTTTTAACGTGTCAAATTTTCAGAATTTATTAAGACTGTTTACTAATTTTCCTAGAATTTTAACTAAAGGAGTGCATCTTGTTTTGTCCGAAAATTGCTGTATTTTCAAAAATAAATGAATTGCTCTATGTGATATAATGTCTTGAGTGGTTGCTTTTTCTACACATGTGGTGAAATTTAGCATGTCATATAATACTAAAAAGCTAATTTAGACCTTTGATATTATTGCATCAGGTCCCATGTTGAAAGTGAAACATACATGTGAATATAAATTGTGATAATGATGATACCGTCGGACCCTTGAGTCGACGATGTCCCCGAGAGTGTCGAGATGCCCGGAGGTGTGTGCCGGATGTCCTCGAGAGTTTCGAGATGCCCGGAGGTGTGTGCGGGATGCTCGAGGTGTGTGCCGGAGGCTCCTCGCGATGCCAGGTTAGGTGCAAGCAATAAATGAGGGATGCAAACACTGATCCCTGGGAAGAAAGATGAAATGAGATCCTCTTTGAAAATTCAAATTGAAAATTGAATCATGTGCATGGGTGTGTGCATATGGCATGATGCATGATCTGATTGTGAAAGTAAATTGATACTATATGATATTGAGAATGCGATCATAAGGCTTGAATGGATCTCATGGGGATATACACATGATTATGTATGTGCATATGGCATGGTGAGATATGCACGACTGCATGGTGATGTATGCTCGATAGCATGGATGATATGTACTTTACTCGTGATATCTTGATTGTTTTGCTTGTTGCACTGTATAGTTTGGTGGATCTTTACTACTGAATGGTTGTACTCACCCCTTTGGGGATTAACATTTCAGATTAAAAGATGCCTCTACCACTAGTCACGCGTGGTACTTTCTATGGCTTGCCATCTGATGTTGAGGTTGAGTGCTCGGAGCATATTTGTATTAGTGTTCCTGGTCTGGTGTTTGTTCGAGTTTGTGTTTTGGTTATGTATGATGTGGGTCTGGCTGGGGGCCTTGTAGTCCAAGAGTTCTTGTCCGTTCATGTTCGACGCGACGGGATGATGCTAGGGATGTTGCCATCACCGCTGGCTGATGCACCGGGGTGGGTGTGACGGCGCGTACGACTGGTAGAAGATGACACTTTTTGGATAGACGACACTTGATGATGGATAGGTGTACATGTCTGATGTAAGGTCGAGTTCTTTTGAGTTTAGCCGAGCATAGTTAAAAGCCTCAGCCTTTTGCTGTACCGACCTAAGATGTCCATCATGAATATGTAAATAAAAGTAACTCGGCTTTATCTTTTTATCTAATGCGTAGTTGGTGTGCATTGCATTATTGTTGTTGGAGTAAGGGATAGGGAGATTTGATTATGTTTCCGTTATATGAACTGCACTGGGACCACTTTAAAATATATATATTAATTAACCCCCATGAATTATGGACTCGCTATAATTAAAAAGTATCAGAGTGTTATGTAAATAGGATAAGTGAATAGTACCTGTGGCAACCCTAATGGATCGGGGGCCGTGTCGAGGGGGTGCCACAATTTATTATATCCAAAAATTATATCGGGATAGCCGATGACTAGAATTTCGTGCTGATTGCAATGATGTACTTAGTTTATGTAATTGGGTGTTATTTTGTGTAAATTGAGTGGCGATTGAGATTTTGAATATTTATTTCAAAATTAGGAAATTTTGGTAATTAATTAGAAATTATCGGGTGTCGGGTTTCGACATCGGAAATGATTTTTAAGTACTATATAAAATAGTGGGATTTTTAAAAGGAATGATATCGATTTTCTGGTTCAAACTGACTGTGTACCCACACACGATTATTTTACCGTGTGTTTTCAATACGAGGAAAATAGGCCAAGTTCGTTATTTTAATTAAGGCATTTAAGTGCAATGCACAATGCCCTTGGCCATGTTTGAGTGATCGTGTGATGGGTTATAGTCAAGGCAAGATGATTATTGAAAATTGAGGTGACATGTGTTGTGTTGAGGGAACCCATTGGGTTGTGAATCGGTAAAGAACTAAGTGTTACACGATAATGGAAATTCGTGTGAGCCACCTCTAGTACCTTGTACAGTTGCTTATTGTAATCAAGGACTAAGTGCTACATGGTGACTTGAGTCACATGGGAGCTACCTCTAGAAGCCTTGTAGTACTATCTTGCATAGTCAAGAACTAAATGCTACAAGATAGCGAGATTTCGTGTGAGTTATCTCTAGAACCTTGTACTAGTGCTTTTCGTGATCAAAAACTAAGTGCTACACGACAGCGTGACTTCGTGGAAGCCACCTCTACTACCTTGAGCTATTGCTTATGATAGTCGAGAACTAAGTGCTACACGATAGTGTGACTTTGTGGGAGCCACTTCTAGTACCTCGAGCTATTACTGATTGTGATCAGGGACTAAGTGCCACATGATATCGGAACTTCGTGAGGAGAGGGCACCCCTAGAACCTTGAGTCTGGTATTGAGTATTGAGTTGGAATGTGGAGTCGGATTATTGAGTGGGGATGTTGAGTTGAATTGGGAATTTGAATATTTAGAGTGGATATCGGGTGTGGATTGAACCACTGATATGATTTACCCACGCCTGATTATATGACGAAATTGTGTGGCACAGTATGGGACGTGTCATAACGATTTGACCTTATAATTGGGACTCATGTGTTTAATTGGTTTGATAGTGAGATGTTCCAATTGATGAGTGCATTGAGTGTATGCATATGTTTTACGAATTGTACTGATGTGCAGGAAGAAACCGAGGCAAGGTAAGTCTCATTGGTTGTGTGTGTAGGCTGCCTCTAAGTGTATTATCTTCCTAATCGGGGTTTAGGGCGTGAACTCGCTAAGATTTATATCTCACCTCATCGTGGGTTACCATTTTCAAGTCTGTAGTGTGAAGAACCCCGAGCTTAAGGCGGAAAGGTCAGGAGCATGGGTGGCTTAGTAGTTCTATTTAGAGATAAACCTCCTGTACATAGACCTTAGAGTTGGTCTTTGTGCTTAAACCATATTGTTTCTAAAAGGTGTGTTTGATTTGAAATTGGTTATTCTGCTTTTCTATTCCAAGTCTGTTGTTGTTAAGGGATTAGTTAATTCGCTTCCACATGTGCATAATCGATTGGGTCGGTGACGCGTCCTGGGAACGTCGCAAATTTTATCGACCATCGAGGGATGTGCATGCGCTCGAGGTTCGGGGCGTGACAGGTGACATGAAGTCTATTCCATACTTCTTTAACTATTTCACATGAAGAAATTCTATTATATTCAGCATGAGACAAGGCACAATATAAAGAATAGATGACTTTTGCATCAAAAGCATGTCTCTTGGTAATTTTTGCTTGATTGGATTCCTCAGCATCCTTAGCCAAGACTTTTTTTCCCTTATCAGAACTTGAAGTTGCCTTTGAGTTGATTCCTTTTTCTACAACATCCCATTCCAGAGGATCTTTAGATCTCAAGAACGCTTTCATTTTTATTGTTTCACACACTATATTCTTTTCCATCAAAATAACGTGGCCTGGTATTACTCTGCCCCTCCACGAGTCCTGGTGCTAAACGACTAGCCATATAAGATCTTTAGCTTAGAAGTATAAACATTTGAAAAGAAGAGCACAGGACTCTGACACCAATTGAAAATGCTAGCACTAACACCTAGAGAGGGGTAAATAGGTGTTTAATATAAACCTTGACAAATAAATGTGAAATAAGATAAGTTACGAGTAAAGTCTGAAAAAGAGTCAAAGTTTGACCAAAAGAGCCACTAGACTTCTGGTGAAAATTCAGAATTAGATAAGAGATGGAATAGCTTTTTGAGAAACTTAAAAGATTGCAATGGATAAAGCTGAAAAGAGTTAAGGGAAGAGAAAATTGTACACGAGATTTATAGTGGTTAGACTTAGATCAAGCCTACGTCCATTCTCCCATGTTGACAGCCTTTTGGCTGAAATTCACTAAAGTATCAACAAATAAGTACAATATTTCGAGTGCAAACACTCAATGGAAGATTTCTTTTTCCTGCACTAAGTCACTTTTCTTGTGATTTTCTCTATTGAATACAATTTGTGAGAGCTGTCGTTGAAGAACAAGTGGTTGGAATGGCTTCAAACTTTGGAATTTTAATTTTCATGCCCATTTCAAATAAACTATATAACCTCCTTAAATACTCCTCCATGCCTTACTAGTCGTTGGCATTCTCCAGAGGAATTTCTTCCAATCAATCTGCTAGATAGAATCGATTAAGGAAATCTAGTAGCCATTTAAAGATTGAGATGAAAATCTGTTAATTCTGGTTGCCCATACAATCAGAATCTAGGTTTCCATAAGTACATGTTTCCCAAAAATGAACTTGTCTTCAAGATTGATTTTATCAATTCGTGATTGATTCTATCAATGTATTTATAAAAGGTAAGTAAGATTCTTTGCCAAAAGCTTGATATTAAAGAATAAATCTCTATTATGTTCAAATTGAATCCTTATTGCGAGATCAATAAATCTGAGTCTGATTATATCTTCGTTTTGGACTAGGTTTCAGTCTGGATTATGTTAGAGTGGGAAAGACTTCTGGAATGAATAAACTTTGACAAAAGTCTATGATATGACTTCAGAAGTCTACTAGTCTTCTAAACAAGAACAAGAAAGTTTTGTCAACTTCAAAACCTTACAGGAGTTTTCTCAACACCTATAACAATGAATCAGTAAAGTGCTCCCATGACTCTCGTAAAGAAGCTAACAATATCATACCTCGTTCTTCATCATCAAGTATTGTACCAACATTTTTCAAATCTATCATGAGTTTATTGAATTCATCTAATGGGGATCTAATAAACATACCTTCGGTATATCTAAACTGAAACATCCTCTTCAACATGTACAAGCGGTTGTTCAAATCCTTGGTTACATAAAGTGCCTGAAATTTTGCTCATAATGTAGCAGCATCCTTCTTCTCGGCCACCTCTATTAACACTTCATCCAATAAATTCAACAAGATTGTGCTATTTGCCATTTGCCATTTCCATTAACTCTACTCCATCAGAGGCTTTTATTATAATTGACAACTCGTCTTCACCATCCAATGTCTTGGCCAAACCTTGGGCTATCAATAGCGCACACTCTTGATACTTCATAACCCAAAGTTGTTCCACTCATTAAACTTCACAATTTCAGCTTTCGTCTCAGACATAATTTCAATAATAGAATTTCTAGATAATAATCAAACAAGTAAAAGCCCCAAATCATAATGAAGAAGTTTGATTCCAAGCTCTGATACCAATTGTTGCAATATTAACGCGAAAATGACCGAATTTTGCAAACAATATCAAAGAACTAAACAAGTAATAATAGGATACCGGAGATTTATGTGGTTCAATTTGAGTATTAGTACCTACATTCATGGGGAGAGCTAGTAGCAAATAATTTACTATAATTGGAGAATTAGAGTTAGAATCTCTCACACGCTCGAGAATTTTCTACATCTAAATTTAAACTCAAACCCAAATTGTTTACAAATAAATATAAACTCATAGCACAAAATCATCATGCGTTCCAACCCAAAGAAAAATGCTCATGTAAGGTGAAACAAGAAGTGCTTTCTTTCTTTTATGCTTCATATGATGGCTTGCTCTCTCTCTCTCTCTCTCTCTCTCTCTCTCTCTCTCTCTCTCTCTCTCTCTCTCTCTCTCTATGCAGCTTCTTTTCTTGTGAGGCACTCTCCTCTCGCTTGAGAAACTTACACATTTCATGTGTGTGCGTTTAGGAGTCAACAACTTTGACCTAGGCCCACCTTGCACAGCTTCTCATGCTTAGGGAAATATAAGAGGACCAACCACTATTCGGCTATGTAGGTAAAAGGAAACCCTTGTTTTTATCCTTTTGTTACAATTACCTTTTCACCCCACAAAATAAACATATTCAAATTTGTACAATAGATGTGCCCAATCTTTTGTCTTGTAGTGCCCTTTCTTTCTTTCATATGTCCAAAAACAAGTCCAATATAAGAACTTCTTCATCTGAATTCTAATCAACTCAGGGAAATTTTTTTCAACAAATTTGATTTAACAAATTGATATCCGAATTCAAACTCGAGATATTAATTGAATAACTTCCACTCCTCTTTTCCATCCATTAACAAAAAAAGAAAATCAGTCAAAGAGACCGACTCCTTGTCGTGACTTGAATAATCATTGTGAGCGTAAGGGGGGGGGTGAGGTCTGAACTGATTCAATTGGTTTGGGTGCTCATAAAGTTGATTTTGGGACAGTTTTACAACCAAATCAAGGTTGAGACAATGATTTATGGCCACGTCGTGGCATTGTGACATGGCTCCCAATTCAAATTGACGGCCCAAAGTGAGGCAAGTCAAGGCATGGGGTGGCTGAGTATTGGCACGCGAATAGTGTCATTCTTGGATGTTTTGTGCGATTCAAAATCATCGGGGTATGAATTCAACTAGTTTTGATATAGGCATTGTCAAGGTGAAGAGGGGTGTAGGGTGGATAAGTCCTAACACATAAATGGCGTGACCCGCAGCAGTTTTGCACAATTCATGGTTGCCTAGCTTGGAATTGGATCGATTTAGTCTAGCATTGTTAAGGTGAAGTGTGGCATGGGGCAGCTGAGTTTGGTTAGACTAACGGCTGTGGAGGCTGATTTCATCTTGTTTATGTTAGTTGTATTGCCTAAAGCAACCATGTAATAGTTACATGTTAGGGATTATTTAATGGCAAATAAGTTTTATTTATTCATCGTCCAATTTATATGAATGAAATCCCTAAGATCAACTATGGTGAACCTCTTCTTAAGGTGTTAAGAATATGTATGACAGGTTTACAATTATGCTGAAACTTTAAACAGTTCCCGGTCGATGGATCATTGAGAGGATATTGATGATCCTGTTGAGACCAATGTGTTCTCAAGCTTCACTTCAGTATTAGATACTTGAGGGGATGATGAGTCACAAGTCATTGGGTATTGTGATATCTGAGCTAGAACACAAGTGCTTGTCTTGAACAAGTTCACTGAACATAACATACATAGAACGATTGGCGACATGGAAGCTTTTTAGCGGGGTCAATGTCTGATCGTTCATGATTTGGTTAGGTATAAGATCCTTAGACCTGAGGCACAATGCTAACTTGTATGTTGGATGGCTATGGTTCACAAGTGTGCATATTGACGCTTCGTTGAACCATCTTTGTACTTGATGGTCATAGTTTGTTCGCATACGAAGCCACATGTGTGCGCAATATGGAATTTGTCTTCTTGTTATATATAGATATACAAGATTGATGTCATATGCGATCTAATCGAGACATTGTATTGAAATCCTCGGCCGAGGTTGCAATCGAGAATGAATGATTCATGTCTCGAAGAAATACATATCAATTAGATTTGTGCATATGATCAAATTGGTGGCTTGTCCAATAGTTCCATGGCCTTTGTTCGATCGGGACATGGTGAGATAGAAGGATCGAATTACATGGTCGCCAAAGCTAACAGGTTCATTATGTTATGAAAACATTTCATACTGTCTGGGTAGCCATGATATATTGCTAAATGTCACTCATGGTTTGCAGGAACAGGAGATTGATTTGGACAATCAGTTCTCTTAGTTATGCTAATGTGTTAATACAAGTCTTGCTGCTAGCTCAGTGATGAACCTAGGGATGTCACACACCATAACCAATTAGAATGGCATTTGAACAAGAGAGAGAGAATATTGCAAATGTGTTTGCAATTGAGCCAACCAGATTGAGTCGGGCTAGAAATAAAAGTTCTGATGAAGGGGCATCTGAGTTTACAAAGTCTGAAGCGGGTTTTAGACTTTACGATCGAATAAAAGATCTAAAGCATGTTAAGATTTAGTGATCGAATTAACGATCTGGAGTGAGTTTAGAATTATTAGTTGGATTAATAATCTGAAGTGAGTTAAGAATTAATTGCATCATTAATGATTTGAAGTGAGTTTAGAATCAATAGACAAATTAATTATATGATATGGTTTCAGACTTAATGGCTAAATTAAAGATCTGAAATGTTTTTTTAGATGTAACGGTCACATTAATGATCTGAAATAGTTTAAGAATAAATGGGCAGTTTAGTGATCTGAAATGGTTTCAGATTAATGATCAATTAATGCTCTGAAACAATTTTAGAAGTAACGGCCAAATTAAGTATTCGTGACAGTTACAAAGTTAATATCTAGAATAAAGACTTGTAACATTTACAAATAAAATGTCTAGAATAATGCTTTGTAACAGTTATAGAGTTAATGTCCGAATTAGTGTTTGTAACGGTATTAGAACTTATGTCCATAAGGAGTTATGGCTGAATTAATTCTAAAACGGTTTAAAGTTAATGCACCGATTTAAATGTGATATGCACTGTCTATAAAAGGTAATACAGAGAGCAAATCATTGGATGATGGACGATCGACAATCGACAATCGATGATTCAGTACTACTAATCAACAAATCACTCACATGAGATCAATTGCTAGCACAATTGTTGTTGTGAGATCTCTCAATTTCTTTCTTGTGTTCAACGTGAGAATTGGTGGTGTGTCTGTATTAAAGGCCCAACACTTGTGGGGCTGGATCTGAAGAACATCAGAGCCTGCAAAGAGATCAGACGTTCTGCATATGAAGAACATCAGAACCAGTATTACCAGAAGGCGTTAGACGCTCGTGGTCAAGAATTCAAGAACGAGAGAACCGGTATTACCAGAAGGTGTCAAATGTTCACGATGAGAGTCTGAAGAACGTCAAAACTACTGCTGTGAGGACATCAAACATTCGTGTTCAGAACCCGAAGAAACTTCTGAACCAAATTTTGGAGCACGGTACAAGGTTAATATGATTAGCCCCTTTATCTCTTGCATGTGCTTTCATTAAAAAGCACGCAAATGCTATGGAAACACGTGTATAAGTGTTTTTACTTCCGCTACAATAAGACTTTTGATTTTAATTTACTTATGCACATATACTTGTTTATCGAAGCAAATACCAATAGTTTAGATGATCTTCGAGTGATCTGAGCTTATCGTGGATTGGTTTTGTGTCAGTTTCAAATGCTGTTGGCTTGGATTTTGGTCGGAGGGAGCACTCGGCTCCTAGCTGCTTTTTACTCGTGTTACTCGCTTTGCAGGTTTGGAATCTAATGAGAGCTCAGTTGTGCTTTGAAGATTAGCAGGGGATTGACTATATTGTTTGACTCAAAGCGAGCTCTTTGACTTAAGGTTGTAGAAACGAGAGGAGCCCTCTTCCCTTTTTTGAAATGATTTTTGTGCCGACGGTTGGTTTGTGGGGTATTTTGAAGATGTTGTGAATTTGTGGGTTGGTGGAGGCTTTGAATAATTTGTTTGTCGTGAATGGAAAGTGTTTTTGAAGTGCTGTTTCGATGTTGAAACGGGCTGAAGAGTTGGGATTGAACAGCTTTGATTATCTGGCTATGCTCCTTGCTTGGAATTAATATGCTTTTACCTTTGGCAGATGCGATGGCAAAGAAAGGCAATCGAGTCAGGGGCAAGGAAACACATGAGGGATGTTGTCTTATCTACTTCCAATCTTGATAGGCCGATAGAAATCAACACGGATGAGTTTTGGCTGTCTCGCCAAGGAGGCCTCTTGGGATGCAGTTTCTTCTAAGGCTGAGGTGTAGAATCATCCTGATGCCCCTCAGACTTCTTCTCGGGGTCGGAAGTACCTAAGGGCAGTGAATCTCTCTCCTAACATTGAGCCAAAGGTCGTTGGTGCACACTAAGCCTGTTAGAATAGATCATGTACTCATGAGCTAAATTATCATATATGTAGTTATATTCAATAAATGGTTTACAAATGGATTTAAACATAACATAGACGTTAAATGGGTCATAAATGAGTTTACAATTTACTTAGACTTAACTCACTTCTATGAATTCTATGATTCTTTTTTCATAGAAGTTTCACCAAGGGATTGTGGCGCGTCTCAAAGCAGCCAATTTATTCTAAAGTTACTTCATTTTTTCTTGATGGACACCATTAGGCATTGAGTAGGATGCATGCACATGTTGAAAGTCTCAGTTTCATGGTCCTATGGGCAAGGTTGATAGGTTAAAGACGATGCTTGGTTAACATTTAAATTGCTTTAAATGCTTTCCCATTCTTAGCATGTGCATTTTGGTAGGTCTTTGTTTATTTTTATCCTTTGACAATAGGCATGTGCCTTACAAGTTTTAATATGAATTCGAGATGTTTTCATTCAACAAATTAAGTATTATTTAAAAGATTAACAGTATTCTTTAGCCAATTCATTTTTAAATATTTCAATTTTGTCGATTGAGTCTATATAATTAATTTCTATTGAAAATTACTTATATGGATGCCAACTGTCCTAGGAGACATGGACAACCAATGCTAACATGAACATTTTTTTAATATTTTTTAATATTTTTTGATATTTTTTTTATTTTTTATTTTACTTTTTCCCTTTCCATTTTTTTTTTTTTTTTCTTCTTTTTGTTTCCCTTCGCCGACCATTGTAGGGCCTTGTCAATGGCAAGCGAAGGCTGCTAGCCTCAGGTGAGGCCTGCCTAGGCTAGGGCTAACAAGGGTTGCATGGAAGAAGAAGAATAAAGAAAGAAGAAAAGGAAAAAGGGAAAAAAAACAAAACTTAAAAAAAATTAAGCTATTATTAAAATTTGCCAACGTTAGTGTTGGTTGTGCCACGTGTGACGCTCAGCATCCACATCAATAATTTCCGGCCAAAATTAATCAGATAGGCTCAATTTGCAAAACGTAAATGAGTTTAGGACTTAATTGAAAAAATTTAATATGTTTTGGATTTTTTGAATAATTTTCCCCGAAAGCAAGTGCCAAGAACATTCCAGATTAGGATGGAAGTGGGATAGATTCAAATAGATTGATAGTATTTAAAATTTCATCCTCTAAAATTCTTGTTATTTCCCAACTCGGTCCCAAATTCATTAAGAGTTTCTCAAATCGGCTCACCAAATTAGTTTGGTACTTGGATACATTCTATATTATTTCCTTGGTAAACAAGTTATAATCACACTAAATACATAGTAAACTCTATCATATTTGCAAACACAATTTTTTATTTCAAACTCATGGATTGGAGATTTCCAATTGGAAAGCCTATAGAATTGCAAAACATTGGATCTGAGTATTTTCGTAAACTATTTCGTCGGAACTCCGGAACGTAAAATTTCGAGAGTGTTCCTTCCTAGTTAAGGAAGATAAAGATTCAAGGGATCAAGGTGGGCCCTTGGGGGAAGGTGAACTCTCCATCTTTTCTTTAGAATAGGCTACCACTGAGTAGGTAGATGTAGTAGCCTCTTGCGTCTAAAGTGAAAATGTAGGCCTCGAAAGGGTTCTTGCTGGATTTACTTGTGTTTTGTATAGTGTCTTTAATCGACTTGTCGGCCTAATACCCCCTAGTTGAGGATACTGTGCAAATAAGTTATAATCACACTAAATATACAATGAACTTTACTTTGCACTTAAACTACATAATATTATTTGCCATAACCAAACATTATTTTTGCTTAAGAACATTTGGACAAATTAAAATCAAATTAATCGATTTTGTTGATTGTAAACAAAAATAAAACAATGAATCCAAAACCATCATAGCTTATTATTAATCTTGTTTTTGCATCTCACGGTATCATTTAAGTAACCTTGTTAAGGTAATTATTTCCGTTTTCACAACCAAAAAAAAAAAAAAAAAAACAAGGATTGCAAAGAAAACAAAGGTATATTTGTAATTATTCATAGGGTTAATATTCTAAAAAACCCCAAATTAATACACATGTAACAAGTTTACCCCAAACTATTCTTTTGACCACCAAAAATCCTAAACTGGTACACTTGTGACAAATTTATCCCGACTGACCATAAAAAACCCTAAACCGGTACATTTATGACAAATTTACCCCCAAACTAATTTATTTGACCTCAAAACACCCCAAATTGGTAAATTTGTGACAAATATACTCTCCGCTGAATTGAATTAATACCACAAAAAAATTACAAAAATTGTAAATTGTGATAAACGGGGCGTAAAATCCCAAATTGGTACATTAGTTAATTGTCACGTATCATTTAACTAAAAAATTTCACAGTAAAATTTAACAAAAATTAGCAGAGGGTAAATTTGTTGCAAGTGTACTAATTTGGGATAAATTTGTTAAAGGTATATCAGTTTGGGATTTTTGGTGGTCAAAAAAATAATCTAGGATAAATTTATTACAGGTGTACTAATTTGGAGTTTTTCAAGGTATTAACCCTTATTCATATCTTGCTTCAGCATCAAGTTTCTCAAATTAAAAATTTCAAACTTGTCTCAAATTTATGGAATTATTCATAGTTGATCCCAAATTCGTCCTATTATCTATAAAAATACTTAGACACCGTTTATTTCAAAAAAATAATTTAAAAAATATTTTCTAAAAAGGATCACTTTAAATAATTAGTCATAAAAATTTATTCTTATTTTCGACAACAATTTATATTTAAATATTTTTATGGTTGATGAAAATATTTCTTGTTTATTTATTTTTGTAAGAAATATAAATGATGATTTAAAAAAATCTTATAAATTATATATTTTTCACAAAATAAACGGACTTTTTTTTTCTTTTTGTTCGAAAAATAAGCGCACTTTAACATGTGATATATTAACCACCTGGGGGTTCACCAGTGGCCACTCTTCCATATGCAGGGGAGGTGAGGGGTTGAAATCCCCACCTTCTCACTGGGGTGGGGACGCGTAAGTTTGAAGAGTGGGTTTCGACTCTCACGCCCGCAAAGAGGCGGGCGAAAGTACGAAAGAGAGTGTAGAATAGGAATAGAGTAGGAATGAAAAAAAAAAAAAAAAGTGATATATTTATTACAAAAGCTGCTTAAACCCTGGAAACCCTCCCCCACGCCGGTGCACCTCCGAGCTTTTCTAGCTTCTTGGTCGTCTCTACTCGAAAGCGCCATCAGACCGAAAGCTCCCTCCGAACTCTCCGCCGCCGTCATCTTGCAAGGTTAGACGCCATTCCAGCCCCATGTCCTTGTCGTCAACATCGCGTTCATGCTTTGCTTGTTTGGTTTGGTCTAATGTCCTTGCTGTGTATCGCTTGAACGAAGACGTCCCGCAATTTATGGGCAATCTTTTGTTGGCTGCAAAAATGTCTTTAACATATAGGGGGCAACTGTTTATGCGTTTATCTCGAGTTACCCACCGGCGTTGCTTTACATGCTTGTGCCTGAAATTCTGTACAATCAACTGGGTGTGCACTTGGTGGGGTTAAACTTGATTTTGATGCATCTGTAGTTATGTACTTGAAATATTTGTAGGCTTTGCGCCTCTTCTGGTGGGTAATTTCACTGTTAAGTGAGTACCCGTTATGTGATCTTCAGCACTGAGGTAGTTCTTCTAATGAAGTTGTGGATTTTCCACTAATAGGCAAGTGAATTTTGGCAGTTATCCAAGAAGAAGCATGTCTCTCCCGGATGAAGAGATTACCAGATTGTTTAGAGTCCGGAGAACGGTTTTACAAATGCTTAAGGATAGAGGCTACGCTGTTGAGGAATCTGAGCTAGAAATAACGAGAAAAGATTTTGTTCAGAAGTTTGGAGAGAACATGAAGAGGGAGGATCTTCTAATCTTAAAACACAGAGAGAAGGATTCATCTGATCAGGTATATGGTTTTTCCTCTATTATTTTCTGATACAAAATTTCGGGTATCGTCTTAAGCTATTTATTCTTGTTACATAGTTCTTTACATAAAAAAAGAAGAAGAAGAAAAAGTAAGATAATTAGTTCAGTAGGTGGATCTTGGTTATGCATGGTGTTGACTCTTTTAGCTATTGACCTTTTCTCCCGTGTTAGCTATGCCGGGCTTTTAAAATATGTAGGAACTGTCAAATGAGTGCAGAGTGGGTTCTGCTATTTGCTATAGGCCATACTTTCTCTTTCTTCACAAAAGTACATAAGGTTTTCCTTCTGCTAGATGATTTAGGGAATTGGATATCTCTAGTGAAATTTCCTTCTGTGCCCTGTTATGTGCCAGAATTTTTTATCGACACTATTCTTGTGGTCAAAAGGCAATTGGTGGGCTGTTGTTAAAATGGTTACGTTGTAGAGTCTTTCTTAATTCCAAGATACACTTATGCTTTACAATGCTTGTCCACTATTATTTGGTCTTCCACAGATTAAATGATGCAGTCTCTTACATTAATTCTTCAAGTAGTAAATAATGGAAGAGAAAAGATAATTGTGTTTTGTCATTTGAGATTGAAGATAGTGTAAGCAATCTCTTATGTGGCTACTGCAACATACATGTTTTCTTAACAGGTGAATCTTGCCTCTGCATGTCTAGGGAAGTCAGATTCATGTTCTGGAGTTGCTACCTAAATTTTTGTTTAAGATGCTCATTCTCTTGGAAAAAGTGCACTCTATCATTTCATTGCAGCAATATCGAGATACTTTTGAATGTTTCTCTTATTGCTGATTATTACTGGACTAGATTTACATCTTTTTTCCTGAGGGAACAAAGTCTGGCGTCCCTGTGGTAAAGGCTTTTCTCAATCGCATGAAAACAGATAACGTCCCAACTGCAATCTTGGTTGTCCAGAAGGGTCTGACTCCCCCTGCCAAAGCAGCTGTAACCGAAATTAATGCATGCTTCCGGATGGAGGTTTTTGAGGTAAAAGATTGAATTGCATTAGAAAGTCACTTTTTAAGGCAATATTGTTCCATTCTTTGTCATTTTCTAGTTCGTATTATTGTGAGCCTATGCTGCTTTCATTTTGCTTCTTTAAATTGTCATAAGGTCATATTTTAATCTTATGGGCAGCTTCTGGTAGATACATAGAAAATAGACTATCACTAGGTCACCTAGAATGACTTCCTTGGCTATGTTTGCTCCTTTCGATTTAACTTTTGAACTTTGACTTGAATATAGTATACCCATGTGAGAGGAATACAAAACTATGATCAACACATCAATGTTTTAGAAAATGTTGAATAGAAAATGTGGGACAAATTGTTCTGGACTAGTTTAATAACGCTCTTTATCATTCTTCAGCAGTTTTTTACCAAGTGTTAGTTTCTTAGGTAAACCTAGCTTTTGTCTTCGTCACTTGTAAATTGTCAATGAGTTCGTAATTGGTCTTGCCATGCTAATTATGTATCTTTTCTTTGGGGGTGCAACTCATACACAAAAGAAAGCCAAAAAAAAAAAAAAAAAAAAAGCACAGGACACCAAAAAAGGTCTCAATTACAAGACAAAGTAGAATGTCAATCAGTGGATACCAAACAGATAAATGTTTGAGCCAATTTTTGGTTAAAACGAAAAAGGAAGATGCCTAAGTAAATAGTGTGGAAATAGCCTGGAAAGGCTTTGAGTCTACATTCTCGTAAATGAGTTATTGCCTCATTCAAGCTGTCTCTTTATACTTTTGGATTTGTCTTATTTCCATTGTTCATATACCATTATACTGATTTTTCAAGAGTTTTTATAGAAATCTGTGTAATGTGGGAAATTTTGAAATACTGGATATGATATGGCTTGTTGGAGTCCTTGCTAGAGATATTTATGATTATGTTATTGGTGCCAGAACTTGAGTTTTTTCTTAAATTTATTCTTGAGAAAAACATAGCATATCTTTTCGACCTGCTATTCCCTATTATGCTGGTGAATCTTTTGACACATTGAAACATTCTTATGGATTAATTTGTCAAAGTCATGTGCAAATAACTTCTGTCAAAGTCATGCACAAATAACTTCTATCAAAGTAATGCCCAATATTATGTTAGAAGCAAGTTGCAATGTTCGTTGTTATTCTCTTTAATTTCTGAATGCTGGAATGGTTCAGGAAGCAGAGTTGCTGGTTAATGTCACAGAGCATGCCTTTGTTCCTCAGCATAAGGTGCTTAGCAGTGAGGAAAAAAAGGAAATACTGGCAAAGTATGGGGTAAAGGACACACAGGTTAGTCAATTAGATCTTTCAGATAACAGAAATGAGCTTAGAATTCCGTTCTTATAGCCCTGATGAGAATAACTATTGTAATTGGGTGTCTTCCCCCAGTGGCGAGATAATACTATTTTCTTTTGCATTATTATTTTTAATTCTCGAAACTGACTCAATTGTGCTACCTCAATGCAAGTTGCAGCAGTTAACTGAAGAAGAAAATCTTTTCCTTTTTTCTTCTTACCTTCATGTTCTCCTATGATGCCTGCAGACCCATCATTGGTTTCTGTGGGAGAGTGGGATGTACTTATTCTGACATGTGGCGGCGATATGATTTTCCCCACTTGCTGAAAACTAGCATTTGCATTCTACTGATTGTCTAACTGGAACCAATGAAGCTTATTTCTATGCAACATATAATGTGCAATTTTTCTTACTTCAATGTGAACTAGAAAGCTGACATCTCCAACGGTAATCTTTTTCTCTAATACATTAAAGGCAGTAACATCTAACAGACTATAAAATGCATTGTCCACCTTTTCTTTTCATTAGACATGAAGGTAGGAACCTGGTCACTTGTATTGTTTATGTTCTTTGTATATTACCTTTGTGAATTACTCTTATTGTTGGGAAGGGGATACAGCATTGGCCTTCCTATCTTCAGTCATCAATTTTTGCTTGAAATAAGTCTCAACAGTTGATTCCCTGTCTATATATTCTGCCACCTGCATCTTGCCAAAGAAATCAACAGCTCCAATCTTGATTTCTTCACCTCCTCTTTCTATGTTAGGAGAGAATCCTGCATCATGGAAGGAATTCCTCAGAGTTCTCTTCCTATTATCTTTCAATAAGTCCAAGGGCCTGTGATTGCCTTCCAGACCCTCTTTCGAGATGAAGTATCTTTGTCTGAGTTCTTGGGCTCTAGTACCCTTTCAGATAGTGGAATCTCCATTCTCACGGCAACATAATTACAGATGAGAGTGAGAGAATATAAGCTGAGAAAGCCAAAATAGCTGAATGTATTATTGCAAATACTTAATGAGAGAAGATACTTGCAATAGGGTTGAAACTGTTTATATTTACTTGAAACAATCTTAGATTCTCATTCTCAGGTATCTAATATGCTAGAAAATTTTCTGATCTCGGCCCTTAAACCTAAGTAAAAATGACGACTTTTTACACTCTAAAAAAGACAACTACATACTAAACAAATAACTACCACAACTTCAAAACTAATTAGCCTGATTAACTAGTTTAAGTTTCTCAATG
The DNA here is from genome assembly GCA_014182715.1 of Eucalyptus cloeziana. Classification (NCBI taxonomy): domain Eukaryota; kingdom Viridiplantae; phylum Streptophyta; class Magnoliopsida; order Myrtales; family Myrtaceae; genus Eucalyptus; species Eucalyptus cloeziana. The sequence goes on along the minus strand of CM024641.1, from coordinate 41,216,114 downwards.
CTCCGGCATGATTCAACGTTTGTTTTGTAGCTAAAAGAATGTATGGTCAATTGCATCTAGGAAACAAATGTATTCGAATTTGGTGATTTCAATACAGAGTGGTTCTTTTCCTCTTTTTGGGTGGAAAGATTGGTGTGCCTACTAGTTGATTGTGTAAGTTGGTAAGTTCTCAGACAGCCTTTCACAAAAGTGATCTCAATTACTGAAATCATGCAGTTAAGCTTGCAATTGGAAGTTCTTCCCTTCATAATGAGGACCTTTCGCAGGGTTTTCATGGGATTGTTCTGCGTTTATGCTACTACATCTAATTTTGCATTATGTTGTGATTTTGTGCTCATTTCTTATACCTAGTAGCTTTTCAAGATTTTCTTCATGAGTTTATCCTTGGCAAATCCGTGTTCCAACATTTGAAGCGCCCTGTTTCCAATCAGTAGCCAATTTCATCTGCTGCATTGCTTTCAAATTTTTTGTTCAAGACATACATTTATCAGTTCAGAACTTCAAAGGCTGGGTTGACTAACATTTGTAATTTAAAATTTCTGACCATAATGCCGTCTAAATATCCCTTTTTTGTGTGGCAGCTGCCTCGTATCTTAATTAGTGACCCAGTTGCTAGATACTTTGGGCTAAAGCGTGGACAAGTTGTAAAGATCACGAGGGAAAGCGAAACTGCTAAGACATACGACACGTATCGTTATTGTGTGTGAGCCTTCCTTCTCCATTGTCATTCTTGAATTGCTTGCTTGATTCACATCCTCAAATTGCTGGCATGGGAGTGATCAGCAAGGAAAAGGAAATAGCAACAGTTTGGAATGGACATATAGGCGCATGAACTATGGCAAGGCGATCTTTGACCAATGGATTCCCCCTCTTTGTTTTTCGTTTTTCATTTATCGCTTCGGAGATGATTTAGCACTGCATTTCAGACCCTATAGGCATTTGATTTTTTGGGCGAACTGTTTTTTTTTTTTTTTTGGTGGTTGTGTGTCAGTCTTTGTTGCTGTGGAGGGATACCGGGGCAATGTCTCGACACAAGCTACTCACATGGCTCCTGGAATGCAACATTTGAATGGAGAAGTGAAAGAATGTCTTTTTATTCTTTTATCATGACTTCATGGGGTTTCTAATGTTCCAAATTTTGTTTGTCAATACAAAGCATCAGCGACTGGAATTTCATTACATACGTCAGCTGTTGAACTGCTCCATGCATCAGTTTTGACTACTATACGCTTAAAAGACAGCCAGTCTCTTCCCCATGCTTTGATCAACTCCTTACGTTGGCTTAGGTGTGGTCCAGGAGAAGAACATCGTATGCTCTCAAAAATTTGCTGCAAGTGAATCTCATATGATGAAACGTTAGGCAGAATAACCATATGGTACACAATAATTTTTTTTTGTTGGTTTGTGGGTGTCGAGATTAATCGGCTGGTTAGATCGTGTAAAGAAGACACTATTACTGTCAAAATACATCGTTTTAACCCAACATTTGTTTCTAACTCAAGGATTGAAAATGAATTTGCTTATCATACTCGTTTATCTTTTTACCATACCTGGTAACAGAATTGATGGACCGATTAGTGTTCATGGAAGAGCTCTACAACATCTGCATAAATTAAGTTTTGCTATTTTGGTATAAGCATATATTAAGTTTAATTCTAGTATTTCTTAAGACAGGTATGCAAGGCCCATTTTAGTAGAATGTAAAGTAGCCCAGTGATATGACCCCAAAAAAAAAAGCAGCCCAGCGAAAAGACCTCGTTTCTGCCATCTGGTCCAGTCTCATCAATACCAAAAGCAAAACAGGCATTTCATTGGGCCACAAAAGGTTAGAATTTTAGAACATCTCCCATGTGAAATCAACTCCAGAAGCACATATAATCAATGGTGGAAAATACCATAACTAATTTTATAGATTGAGCTAAAACATGAACATTATATGGTCATCTATATATTCAATTAGAGCTTGAGGAATTTGAATAAATCAATTTTACAAGTCAAATATCGTATCTTAATGTTATTTTGTAACCAAATGCTTCCCAAGAAGATTTGAGAGTTTATTTGCCTATAGCGATCGGTTATTTCCGGCTTTGAGCCTGTTAGCGGTTGAATTGTAGCTATGTTGTGTTTGTGACTAGAATATAGAGTATTAAAAACTTTAAAGCTGTAGCACCTTAAAAATGGGTGAGATAACATTTCCCAAAAGTTATCTAGTTTTAAAAATGCAATTGCAAAATGTAGCCAATCATCTCATAAATTGCGAATCCCTCTTCATGACCAAAACTGTTATGGAAATATTGTATCAAATAGACTACTCATGACTTTCGAAAATTTAGTTAAGGATATTACCTAACCAATTGAAAATAAAAATCCTCTGGATACTTAGATATTCTTCGAGTACTAGTCTTTTAATATAATTGGTAAGGGTATCTGGCGATAAATAATCGCCATTGCTTACTAATATTGGGATCTCCTATTAAAATTCTAATTAGCTCGCTCAACAATAACATACCACGTGTTACGTGTCAAGGACTTGGGAACTGGGTTGATGCTTAGCTTCTTATATCAATGGATTACAATGATTACTTTATTACCTGTAACCTCTCAAGAGTTTAACTAAGTGACAAAATGCTTAATTTCCATGTGCAAATTCCATATCTGAATCACAGCCGGTAATAGTCCTAGGGGGAGCAAGTGGTGGCCTTCACCCCCGCACCATTGCATGGGAATTAGAATTTGCCTTGGGCAACTTTTTTTTGTATATTTTTTCCTATAGGAATCCTTAGAATAGCATAATCTTTTTATGTACATTTCACTCACATGTCCACCATATTGTTACGGAAGCCTTACATGATATAAGTGAAAGAAACAATTTCTAAACATTAATATGGAGAAAATTACCAAAAAAATCTTAAACCTATTACATATTTACCAATTCAGTCTTAGACATTTCAATTGTGCCTATTATGTCATAAAAATTTTTAGGCCAGTCAATTTTGATTTGAAATTGCTAATGTGGACGTCAAGTGTCCTACATGGCACAACCGGCACCGACATAGAGAACTTTTAATATATTTTAATATTTTTCAAAAATTTAATTAATTTTTAATTTTCCTTTTTTCTTTCTTTACTTTTTTTAACCATGGCAACTGGGTGAGGGCAATGCCCCCCAAAAAGAAGGAAAGGAAAAGGAAAAAAAATTAAATTATTTGAAAATACTAAGATATTATTAAAATGTGTCTACATTAATGCTGACTATGTTATGTCAGATGGCTCATATCCACGTTAGTAATTTCTAGCCAAAATTGACCGGACGAACTCAAAAAGCAAAATATGTAAATATTTTGGACTCAATTGATACAATTAAAAAGTTTATGATTAAATTGATAAAAATGCAATATGTTTATAATTTTTTTGATAATTTTCTGCATACATATGCATCAATCGAAATTACAAATTCAAATATTTAATGTTATAGAAAAAGTAGCACATGCTTTGTTGAGCGAATCGGGGTCGTTTGACTGTAGGAAACACCTTTTTTTTTTTTTTTTATAACTACTAAAGAAGATTGGGCACCAATTTGTTATCGATTACCCATTGTGTACAGTTAAAGCCAGATTCTCCCATGCTCGCAATCCTGCACTTCACTTTGCCTTTGTGCTTGCCATGTAAAAATAGGTAATATATTTTTGCCACACTGCACATGATCAACCAATACCAATAAACATTACTTATTGATTTGATCATTGAATTTCCAACTCTTTTGAGTTTTACTTTCAAAGAACGATTTAAGGGAAGAATTTTCAAATATATTACAAAAAGTAGATAAAGTGGAATATCATATTCCCTTGTCATAGAAAGATATCATTAAATGAAGATATTTTACTTATTTTAACCTAAACAAAACGTAACCAACTACTCCTATCTTTTACTACTAAAAATATTACTGCAATTTTATCACTCAATATATAGATATAATTTTTCTTATTCAAAAAGTTCAATTCTGTGAATCAAATAGGAAAAAAATTCAAAATATTATAGCTTTTCAATATAATTTGTTAAGTTTTCTGCTTTTAGATATAATTAAATTAGACTAAATATATATCATATCTTTAAAGAGTGCAACAAAATAAACATGGAATATTAACATTTGTTTAATATTCAGAATAATAACTAAAATAACTAAAAATTCATGAGTTTAAGTTTGCTGTGCTAGAACTGTCACATTTTATCTGACAATTAAATAAAATTTAAGTGATTACTGAAAGGGTTATAGTACAGCTAAAGATACTATCATAAAGATGCTTTGATTTACTAATTAATGGATAATAAGAAAGATGGCCGTTATTGATTTAGCTTTTAGTATGTGTAAGTGAGAATAAAAAGGAACAAGTGTACAAGAAGTTCTCAAATTTATCATAACCATGTAATTGAGTTATAAAACTTTCAAAAAGTGCAATCAAGTTGTAAATCTTGTCAAATTAGTGCAAGTTAATCCCTTGGTTAACTCCAACCCAATTTGGCAAACGAAAAATACCAACATTGCTTATTAATATTAATTTCTCTCTGTGACATGACTGTTAATTCTAAATTAAGTTTGAATCAATGCATAAAACCATGTTATTTTTCCCCAAACCACAACTTTATTTGAGTTATTCTTCTTCCTTGCCCTCTTCTCCTTGGTGTTGGTGTCGGCGAGAGCATGAATGAGACTGGAGTGAGATGGGAGCTTAAGCTGGCCGTCCCACTACGGACTATATCTAGGATAGAAGAGTTGTCGAACCGTGTTGGAGATGAAGTCGTAGTCGAGGGAATCGAAGTGGAAGTTAGGTTTGGGCATTCATTTGGGCTTTGGCGGAGCGAAGGAGACTTGGAGTTCGCAGCCATGACACCTGGAGCTTCTTCGAGCTTTACCGTCATGGCCACTTAGCTTCTTTAAGCCCATGGAGCAAACGAGATTTGGAGCGCATGGCCATGGAAGTTGGATTTTTTGGACCTTGTGGCCACAGTTGCTCGAGCTTCATCGATCTCATAGAGCAAAGAAGATTCGGAGTTTAGGGCCACGGCAGCTGGAGCATTTTCACGATCATAGAAGTGGCTGCTTGAGCATGGATTAGCTCGATTATGGCGCTTGAGTTTCCTCGGGGAATGAAGGAGATTTGGAGCTCTCGATCGTGGTAGCGAGAGCTTCTTCGAGCTTGCGGCCTTGGCCGCTCGAGCTTTATCGAGCTCATGGAGTAAAGGAGGTTTGCAGCTTGTGATCAGGACAGATAGAGCTTTTTTGAGTTCGTTGTCATGACTGCTCAAGCTTTGTCGAGCTCAACCACGGCCACCCGAGCTTCCTCATGGAGCATTGGCTAGGTCTTGCCTCTTTTTTAATTTTTTTTATATCTTTTGATTCTTATATTTTTTTCTTTTGTCTTTTTTTTTTCAGATTTTTTCTTCTAAAAACATAGTCAAGTTTTTTTATTTTCCTTTTATGGCACTAAATGGGCGCCACATTGGCATTAAGTGTCTTAAGAAAATAATGAAAATGTTATGCCAACATTTTCCTTTCTTAAATTGGACGGAGTTAACAACTATATTTCAATCAGATAAGCAATAGGACTTGATTATACATTTTAGTCATGTAGTATTTTATTAATACATCCATGATTGGGTGCGATTAAAACGTACCGTTTTGTCTTGATAAGTTATGATGGAAAGACACTCTTTGAAAGGGTATGAGAGAGTCGTATATAAATCTTTTGAAGATAACCATTGGGATGGTTGGCAGAACGTACGCTCAGAAAGATATAGTTTTCTTTTCTCTCCCATTTTCATCAAAGAAAAATAAGGCGTTCCATTTCTCCTTTACGAAAACAATTGGCATTTATGCGGTGGAATTGGATGTTTTCCTTGTAACTACATCAGACCAACGTGAAGCAATATTGTTCATCAATCATCCACAATTTAACAATCGTTCCGGGGTAGATTGTTCATTGCGCATCAGAAAAAGGTAAGTCGTCTTCCATTGACTTTCTTCCTACATTGGTATCAGAGCCCGGTTGTGGTTTCTGCCTTGTTTTTTCATCAAATTTTCTCATTTACCATTTGATATCGAGATCAAGAGAATGAAATCTACATTGTCTGAATGTCTATTGCTCAAAATTGCAATCTGAATCGTCGAAAACGAACCGAAGCAAAGAACATGTTTGGGGCCGGGTCAACCCGTACGGTTTTGGCCATTTTTCGGAATATTTTTTCAGCCAAAATAAATTTTCAAATATACAAGATGAAAGTACTTGTCGAGACGAGTCTAATGGTGGGTCGAGTGCTGCTGGAGCATGCCGGACACGCCCACACGCGCGGCCAAAAGTTGTTGCGCATGGGTGCCACGCACCAAACATGCGGCCAAAAGCCGCAGCGGGTGGGTACCACGTGCTAGATGCGCTGGCATGCCCAGCGCATGAGTGTCACGCGCGCATCGGCTAACCGACGCATGCTAACATCATAAATGATGTCATCCAATGGTTGATAACCGATGACGTCACCGCCAACGACAGTTAGCCGACCGACGACAAGCCGACGACCTGACCCGACTCGACCCGATCGTTGATTGGTGAACCGGTCCGTCAATCAAACTAGTTGAACCAGTTGGACCGACTAAGAGCCTTCTGGCTCGCTGGCGCATGCGCCACACACTCAAGCGGTACGTGTTGTGTTCGATTGGAGCGTGGTCAGCGGCGTTTGGTTCGTATGGATGTTCTCTACACTGTGGTATAGTTATTTTACATGTTTAAGTTTTATAAAGGCATAAAAATGTGTATGGAACCCTAAGTACGTGTATTTGTGGGGTGTAAATGTATTGTTTATTCATTTTTAGCCTGTATTTTCTCATGGTTTTGGAAATACATAGCTAGCTTATATGAAAATGGTATTATATATGTTGTGTGGAGCTTGGTTTGGTGATAGCATGTATATAGTTTAATATACTTGCAATTTTCTAGTTCTAAGAAAATTCGAATAATGGTAGAAATTCCTTGATTTTTTGTTACACGTTGAATTACAGTTTTGATTATTGTTACTGCATGATTGTTTTTTGTACGTTGGTTCACATCATGATATACCATTTTTGTTAATGGAAAAATGTAGAAATTACATGAGGTCATGTAATTATTTTTTCAAGTGGGAGTTCGTAGGTCGGTAGAATTCGAAGGAGTTCTTACCTAGAACTTAAAATTTGCGCAAATTAAACTAATTAATGATAATAGAACAATCGAACATAGGAGTTGATTGGGAACATAGTGAACTTTCGTTTCTGTGTTCTTTGTTAAATTATCATTAATTTGGTTTGTCTTTGCTGCAATTTAGATAAGTGTGTTACTTTGAAAGTGTGCTAGTATTGATTTTGCATTTATTATGTCAATGTATTATAGTAATTGATTATGGCTCTAGCATCCAAGACCATTGTGGCTGACCTCAATAAGGGTGAAAAGCTTAACGGTGACAATTATGATATTTGGCATAGAAAGGTTCAGTACATTCTTGAGGAGCAAGAGGTTTTGGAAATCCTCAACCACACCATTGATGAACCTGAGCATGGAACTTTAGCTCAACACAGGAGAGATCTAGAAGCTTATCAAGTTTGGAAGAAGAAAAATAGCATTGCTCGCATCATGTTGCTGAGTTGTATGCAAGATGATCTCGTGTGTGAATTTGAAAGTTATGATAAAGCTCAAGCAATGTGGGTTGCCTTGAAAGATAAGTTTAGGGGTACATCTACCACTAAGTTGAGGAGACTCACCATCAAGTTTGACACATACCAAAAGTGTCCAAATGTAACAATGAGGCAACATTTTCGGGAGATGTCAAACATGATTAACAAGTTCAAGCTATTATAAGGTCTCTTTGTCACACCCTGAACCCCGAGACACATGAACAATCCACCATGGTCATGCAAATGCGACATTCCTAGGTAGTGTTGCCGACCCTAATTATTTATTATGCGCATGTGGAACATAATATATAACCCCTGACAAAAACTCACATGATAGGAAAGTAGGAAATCAACTCATTCATAAACAAACATACTTTCATAAATAAACAACATTCTGGAGTTTACATATATGCCAAAAAGGGTCAGATTACAAAAAGGGATCAGTCCACCAAAAAGAATGAACGGTCTTAAGACTACTAATCGGACTCACTTTTTTATCCCACTTCAGACTGAATAGCCTCCGGAGACAATGGGTCCTCCAGCCTACCATCGGGAGGGTCAGCTACGCCCTCACCTAGAATGGCCTCCATCACAGCAGGTGGAATATCAAAACCATTAAGCGGACCAATCTTGAAACCATTGGCTTCAAAGCGGAACCACGCCTTATATCTATGAGGCACCCTGACAAACAAGGCCTCCTAGACCCAGACCGTGGTCTTGACAAGCTCATAGATCCAATAACTATCAGGATCGCGACAACTGAACTTCTGCTTCATACTATGCATGGGAAGACCATAACGCTCCGGGGGTTCAACCATCTACGATCCTGAAATTTTGGCCCATAACGAAGTGAGACATTATCTCAGCAGGTTCACCCCCTAAACCCTTATTAGAAAGAAAATACGCCCAAGGGTGGCCTAGCCACATCACACAGAAGACTTACCTCGCCTTATTTCCTTTATGCAGGTTAGTACAACTCAAATCACTAAATCACAAGTAGTCATAAGAACTTAAATAATTGGAATGCCCAAAATCTACTGCGACCCGCATCCGTTGTAAGGGGCATCCCATATAGGGGCAAGTCCAACTCAATAGCCCAGGATGATCTTCTCTTAATTATCACACAACAATTCATATTCGGCCCGGGACACTTTGCATTTCACTCAATGCTTCCACTTAAAATAGTGATCCCACCTTTTTTTTATATTAAAAATATTCCAAAAATTATTACATGTGTGAGGGCACGTTAATTTTGAACCAGAAGGCCAATATCTCACTTTTTTAAACCCTGCTATTTAATATAATCCTTAAAATCCAATTTTGGTATCAAAACCCGACACTTGAGATTTTCTGAATAAAATCCACATTTTTCACAATCAACACTCAATTTGCAATATCCAATCATCAAATTAACAATCTGAATACACAACAGCAATCAGCACGAAATTCTGGGAAAATAAGGTCCCGACAAAATTTTCGAATTTAATAAAAAATTAATTTTATTCCGAAATTAATTAAATAATAATTTAATAATTTAAATAATATATTCATTATTTATTTTTAAATAATTTTAAAATATTCTAATTAAATCAGAATTGCTTCATTTAAGTCAAATCATTAAACCAATATAAACAACAATTTAACCTTAATTAAACCTACTTTAACTTAATCATACTCTTAATCTAATTTACATTAAAATAAACTTAACTAACCATCTAAGCTTAATTAACTTAAGCTAAGCACACCTAAAGCATAATTAACCCTCTAATCAAGGTTTAGTGAGCTAAACTCACTAGAATCGCTTTCCGACGAGTCTCCGGCGAAGAGGACGGCGAGGCCGTCGACAAATCTCCTCGGGGCAATAGCAAAGGAGGCCGGGAAGAGCCTAGAAACGCTCCTTGAAGATTTGGCTAGGGCTGGAACTTCAACTGTTGTTTGAGGTCGGACGAAGGTGGCTTGGTAGCAGTTCGGGCGCGAAATCGGCGAAGAAGGACGATGGCTGCTCGAATGGTTGCTTGCGATGGCTTCGGCAGCTTTTCGGCGGCCTTAGCGACGCGACAGCTCAGGACGACAAAGGACAACGGCTGCGACGCGCTGACTATGCACGCACGGACGGATGGCGGCGGCGACAAGCTCCGGCAGCGGGCGAGCTAGCAGCCGAGTGGTGAAGGGGGCGGCGTCGAGGCTGGCTATCGCACGATGCAGCTCCTTCTCTCCTCTCTCTCTCTCTCTCTCTTCCCAAGTTCAAATTAAGAAGATGATGGTGATTGGTGAGAGGGACAACCCCACTTTATGAGATCAAATCTCCACCCTCCACTTGTCAACTTCTTCTTCATTTGGCCCCAACCACTATGACATCAAGTGATGTCATCTTCCACTATCCGAATCCTCCACAACCTCTTCCAATGGTTGGAATTTCTTTTTCCGCCGTGGCATGAAATCTTGTACAACAAATTCTTCAATTCCATTTGATTCTCTTCCAATTGAGTTAAATTGAAGTCCATAAATTAATCCAATGTTCTTAATAAGATATGTGACACAACAGGACTTCCAATTTCTGAATTCAGTCTCAATTCACGGTTAACTTCACTCTAGCACGATATTAGCGCGTCCTGATCTACCGGGTAGCTTTTAGAAATTTTCATACATTTGACCTGTGGTTGATCAATTCAAGCCACAATGTACATCTTTGACACATTGGTGACTCTCAGTTGTTGAGGTAACCTCAAGGTTTCAAATACGGATACAGAGCACCCAATCGACAGAAAAGTTAGTCTAGTACGACCGACAAGAATTGTGCGATTTGGTGGAATCACCCACACTTGATCACATGCCTCTGTCGAGTCAACCTATCTCCGGTCTCTAATTGATTTTTAATTGTGCCGTACTGACCATTGCAGATTAGCACGATCAAAAAGTCGCTTCCTGGTCAAATTCTCGAGTCTGATGCATTGGAATCTCTTAACGGCTTCACCCGATAAACTAGTTTTCACATGAGTGGCCGACTCAGGGAAAAGAACTATATACGTGCCGATGAAATGTCCGTCTCAATTTATTAAAAACAGAAATAGAAAAATCAGGATGTCACAACTCTTCCCCTCTTATAAAAATTTCGTCCTCAAAATTTAAACCATTACAATACTTTAAGCAGAAAGGTGGGGGTACAATTGTCTCATCGAGTCTTCGGTTTTCCAAGTTGCTCCTTCAGTACCGTGGTGTTGCCAGACCACTTTGACCAATGGGATGGTCTTGGTGCGTAGAACCTGCTCCTTGTGATCCACTATCTGAACCGGGCTTTCAACGTATGACACCCTATCGTCCACGTCTAATTCTTCAAAATTTAGAACATGTGTCGGATCAGGTTCATACTTCCTTAACATCGACATGTGAAAGACGTCATGCACTTGTGCCAACCTCGGCGGTAATGCAAGATGATACGCCAAAGTCCCTATTCTTTCCAAAATCTCAAAGGGACCTACGTACCTCGGACTCAGTTTCCCTTTTTCTGCCAAAGCGTGAAATACTCCTCATCGGTGACACTTTCAGAAAGACATGCTCACCAACCCGAAACTCTAATGGCCTTCGATGCTTATTTGCATAGCTCTTATGGCAGCTTTGAGCGGTCTTTAACCTGTTTCTGATAACTACAATTGCCTCCACTGACTGCTGAACCAACTCTGGGCCTATGATCTTTCTTTCCCCAACTTCATCCCAACACAATGGTGTTCTGCACGCTTTGCCATACAATGCTTCAAAAGGAGCCATATGAATACTCTGCTGGTAGCTGTTGTTGTAGGCGAACTCGACCAGATGAAGCTGTTTTTCCCAGCTTCCCTTGAAATCCAAAACACAAGCCCGCAGCATGTCTTCGAAGGTTTGAATAGTCCTCTCAGACTGGCCATCCGTCTAAGGGTGATATGCCGTACTGTACTATAGCTTGGTACCTAAGGCACTCTACAAGCTCTTCCAAAAGGCGGCAGTGAACCTCGGGTCTCTGTCTGAAGTAATTATAACCGGCACTCCATGCATACGAACTATCTAGCGCACATACAGATTTGCATGTCTATCCAAACTCAGGTCCTTTCGCACTGCAATGAAGTGAGCTGACTTTGTCAGTCTGTCGACCACTACTCAAATCGAATCATTACCTCTCTAACTCCTCGGTAAACCCGTCACAAAGTCCATCGTGATGTGCTCCCATTTCCACTCGGGAATCCCAAGAGGTTGCAGAAGTCCTCTCGGCTTACAATGTTGAGCCTTGACCTACTGACATGTCAAACATTTGGTGACATGCTTGGCGATGTCTGCCTTCATACCTGACCACCAATAATGTTGATGCAAATTCCGATACATCTTGGTGCTACTAGGATGGATGGTGTAATTGCTACGATGCGCTTCTGATAAGATCTCCTCTCTAAGCTCCACATCGTTAGGTACAACCAATCGTCCTCGGAACTTCAACGTTCCATCTTTAGAAACCTGAAAGTCAGTTTTCCTTTTCTCTGTATCCTCTTACAGGATCTTATGAATATTCGAATCTATCTGCTGAAGCGTTCTGATTCTGACTTACACTTTTGGCTCAATTTTGAGGGTGGCCATAAGATTCAAAAGGTGGCCTACCTCAAATTTGAAACCCGAATCCTGTGCTCTCTCAAGTAGACTCCATTCCTTGAGTACCATCTGTGCAACTGAAGACTTCCTACTCAATGCATCGCGACCTTGTTCGCCTTTTCGGGGTGATACAAAATCTCACTGTCATAGTCCTTTAGGAGTTCCATCCATCGACGATGTCTCATATTCAACTCCTTCTAAGAGAATAAGTACTTGAGACTCTGGTGGTCAGTGAAGATCTGGAATCTTTCTCCACATAGATAATGCCTCAAAATCTTCAGGGCAAAGATGATTGCTGCGAGCTTTAAGTCATGCGTCGGATAATTTAACTCATGAGGTCTCAACTGACGAGACGCATATGCAATGACCTTACCATGCTGCATCAATACGCAACCTAGTCTTTAAACGACGCATCATTGTAGATCTCAAATCCTCCTGGACCAGATGGAATACTAAGCACATGTGCAGTAGTTAGTTTTTGCTTAAGCTCTTGGAAACTACTTTCGCAATTATCTGACCACACAAACTTTTCTTCCTTCTTCAGCAGTCTTGTCATCAGTGATGCTAACACTGAAAACCTTTCCACAAACCGTCTGTAATACCTTGCTAAACCCAGAAAACTTCTGATCTCTATCACTGTAGTCAGTCTTGGCCAATTGATCACTGCTTCAATCTTGGCTGGGTCCACTGAGATTCCTTCTCCGGAGATGACATGACCTAAGAAAGCCACACGAGTTAGCCAAAACTCGCACTTACTGAACTTGGCATACTGCTCATGATCTCTCAAAGTCTAAAGCACTATCCTTAGATGCTTTTCATGATCCTCAGTACTCTTCGAGTATACTAGGATGTCGTCGAAGAAAACAATTACAAACCGATCCAAGTACTCCTTGAACACACAGTTCATCGGATCCATGAAAGCAGCTTGGGCATTCGTCAATCCAAACGGCATCACAGTAAACTCATAGTGACCGTATTGAGTGCGAAACGCCAACTTTGGTATGTCTTCTTTCCTGATCCTTAACTGGTGATACCCCGTCCTCAAGTCGATCTTAGAAAATATTGACACTCCTTGAAGCTGATCGAACAAGTCATCGATCCTCAACAACAGATACTTGTTCTTGATCGTCACCTGATTGAGTTGTCGATAATCGATGCACAAGCGCAAGGAACCATCATTCTTCTTCACGAACAGAACTGGTACTCCCCACGATGATGCACTAGGACGGATGAATCCCTTATCCAACAACTCCTGCATCTGCACCTTTAATTCCTTAAGTTCTGACAAGGCCATCCGGTAAGGAGCTTTAGAGATTAACTTGGTCCCGGGGGCTAACTCAATCATGAACTCTATCTCTCTCTCTGGCAGCAAACTTGGTAATTCTTTCGGGAACACGTTTGGGAACTCTTGAACCACTGCGATGTGTTCTATCTTCAACTCCTCCACTATTGTATCCACGACAGTCGTCGGGTAACCTTGGCAACCCTCGTCTAGCAAACGAGTTGCCTCGAGCAATGAGATTAAGGAAATCGAATGTCCTCCTCGACTCCTAATAAATTTGAAGCTTTCACCCCCTAATGGGTTAAACTGAATCACCTTGCGATAACAGTCCAACTTAGCATGTTGCTTGGTGAGCTAGTCCATGCCAATTATCACATCAAAATCATACATGGCCAAGACTATCAAGTCTATCCTCCCCTCTTGCTCACCAATCACTAACTTGCAACCAAGACAACCCACTGAAGCTAACATCTTATCCTTCAACGACGTAGATATGCTAATCACTAACTCCAACAACTCAGGAATTAATTCTACCAACTTAACATATCTCTAAGCTATAAATGAATGTGTAGCTCCAGGATCAAATAAAGCATAAGCAGGTTGGTTGTTCAGCAAGACCATACCTGTGATCACATCAGGCGCATCCTCCGCTTGTCCTATGATGATAACATATGTCCTCCCCTGAGCTGGTGGTCGGTTCAATCCACCTTGTGGCATAATTTGCGATGCAATTCCTCTTCTGACCCAATGATGGCGGCGGTGGCAACTGATGCTGTCCCATCGGTCTCCTGGGACAATTCCTTATGATGTGACCCTGCTGACCATAATCATAACAAGCACCCATCCTAGAAGGACACGGGGATGAACCATGTTGTCTTCCACATAAACAACACGCTCCATTAAAGCTCGACGACGACTTCCCTATCCCACCCTTCCTATTGGGTGGAACAGGATACCTTCCTCCAGACATCAGCCTCTTCCAAAATCAATTACTTTCTCTGTTCAAACTAAACCACGACCCAGATGCAACGGCTCTCTCATTCTGGTCCTTATCAATCAACTGGGCCCGCTTGTAAAGGTCTTTGTACTCCTTCAGATCTAGTGGCACCAACAAGCTCTTCACATCCAGTCGGAGCTCGTCTCTGAACCTTCGAGCTCGGTCTGACGATCTCTGGACTAGATCAGGGGCATACTGTGACAATTCAGCAAACTTCGCTTTGTACTGATTGATTGACATCATACCTTGGCAAAGGCGCTGAAACTCTGCCATCTTCATCTCTCTAGTGCAATCAGAAAAGTACTTCTCATTGAAGACCTCGAGAAAAACATTCCACTCTGGAACTACGCTTTTAGGGAACGCGATCCCTTTAGTAGTCTTCCACCAAGTACCTGCAATCCCTTTCAACTAATAGGCTGCCAGAACAACCTTCTCTGCCTTAGTGCACATCAGCAAATCAAAGGCATTCTCTAGCTCCTGAACCCACAGTGCTGCAGTTTCGAGATCTCCTGCTCCCGTGAACTTCGGCAGATTTAGCTTCAAGAACTACTCCACCAACTTATACATGGGCCTCCCAACGGCCACATTGCGTTAACGGCATTAGTGGTAGCCGCTGTAGTGGCGGCTGAAGCGGCAGCCTGCTGATCCATCCCATCATTCATCAACTCCAGCATCCTCATGATCCCAATAAACCTCGAATCCTCAGGGGCTACTACCCCAGCATCGACTGGAGGCGATGCTACACCACTCGCACTGGCCTCAGCCTGCGCTATCCCCAGGACAACTCGGGCACTGATTCTTGTCGACGGCCCACCCCGAAACACAGGGCCTCCTACCTTCTTCCTAGCAGCTCTCGGCACTCGATCGCTCATGCTACAGGCTCAGTATAGATACCTGTTTGCAAATTCCAATACCACATTAGAATCTGAGTGACCTCACCAACAAGTTAACAAACAGCTGTCAACCACATACATCGGCATATTAAAAAGCCTTTCCTACCAACTATCCCATGACTCCCTCGCTCCTTATCACTCCATACACAGACCATGCTCTGATAACACTTAAACAGGGTTATCACGCCCCGAACCCTGAGACATGTAAACAACCCGCCATGGTCATGCAAATGCGACATTCCCAGGTAGTGTCGCCGACCCCAATTATTTATTATGCACATGCGGAACGTAATATATAACCCCTGACAAAAACTCACAGGATATGAAAGCAGGAAATCAACTCATTGATAAACAAACATGCTTTCATAGATAAACAACATTCCGGAGTTTACATATATGCCAAAAAGGGTCAGCTTACAAAAAGGGATTAGTCCATTAAAAAGAAGGAACGGTCCTAAGACTACTAGTCGAACTTGCTCTTCGATCCCACTTCAGACTAAACAGCATTCGGAGACGATGGGTCCTCTAACCTACCATCGGGAGGGTCAGCTATGCCCTCACCTAGAATGGCCTCCATCACAACAGGTGGAATATCAAAACTATTAAGCGGACCAATCCTAAAACCATTGGCTTCAAAGCGGAACCACGCCCTATATCTATGAGGCACCCTAACAAACAAGGCCTCCTGGACCCAGACCGTAGTCCCGACAAGCTCATAGATCCAATGACTATCAAAATTGGGACAACTGAACTTTTTGCTTCATACTATGCACAGGAAGACCATAACGCTCCAGGGAATCTGCCATTTATGGTCCTGAAATTTTGGCCCACAACGAGGTGAGATATTGTCTTAGCAAGTTCAACCTCCTAAACCCCTATTAGAAAGAAAATACACCCAAGGGTGGCCTAGCCACATCACATAGAAGACTTACCTTGCCTTATTTCCTTCCTGCAGGTTAGTACAACTCAAATCACTAAATCACAGGTAGTCATAAGAACTTAAACAATTGGAACGCAATCACTTTCATATTATCAATAACCACACTCAGCACACGTTCCAATTTTCGTTTATCACCACACATGAACATAGCCTACTCGCAGTTCGGCTATCTACTAGCATATAGCTAGGCATCGTCTCCCCACCATGGAGCACGGCTTCGTCACTACGTCAACGGCATTCCCGAAGGAGCATGCGCCCAGAATCTACTGCGACCCGCATCCGTTGTAAGGGGCATCCCATATAGGGGCAAGTCCAGCTCAACAGCCCAGGACGATCTCCTCTTAATTATCACACAACAATTCATATTCAGCCCAAGACACTTTGCATTTCACTCAATGCTTCCACTTAAAAGTGATCCCGCCTTTTTTATATTAAAAATATTCCAAAAATTATTCACGTGTGTGGGGGCACGTTAATTTCGAACCAGAAAGCCAATATCTCACTTTTTCAAACCCCAATATTTAATATAATCCTTAAAATCCAATTTTGGTATCAAAACCCGACACTTGAGATTATCTAAATAAAATCCACATTTTTCACAATCAACACTCAATTTGCAATATCCAATCATCAAATTAACAATCTGAATACACAATAGCAATCAAAGACGAAATTCTGAGAAAATAAGGTCCCGACAAAATTTTTGGAATTTAATAAATAATTAATTTTATTCCGAAATTAATTAAATAATAATATTTTATTAATTTAAATAATATATTTATTATTTAATTTTTAAATAATTTCAAAATAGTCTAATTAAATCAGAATTCCTTCATTTAAGCCAAATCACCATTAAACCAATATAAACAACAATTTAACCTGAATTAAACCTACTTTAACTTAATCATACTCTTAATCTAATTTACATATAAATAAACTAAACTAACCATCTAAGCTTAATTAACTTAAGCTAAGCACACCTAAAGCATAATTAACCCTCTAATCGAGGTTTAGTGAGCTAAACTCACAAGAATCGCTTTCTAACGAGTCTCCGGCGAAGAGGACGGCGAGGCCGTCAACAAATCTCCTCGGGGCAACACCAAAGGAGGCCGAGAAGAGCTCGGAAACGCTACTCGAAGATCCGACTAGGGCTGGAACTTCAGCTACTGTTTGAGGTCGGACGGAGGTGGCTCAGTGGCGGTTCGAGCGCGAAACCGGTGAAGAAGGACAACGGTTGCTCGAACGGTTGTTGGCGGTGGCTCCAGTGGCTCTCCAGCAGCCTTGGTGATGGCAATAGCTTGGGACAATAGCTGTAGTGCGTGGATGAAGCAGGGATGGGAGCACGGAGCAGCTCGTGCACGAGACGGCGTGCGCGCGGACGGACGGCGGTGGCGACAGGCTCTGGCAGCGAGCAAGCTGGTGAGCGAGCGGCGAAAGGGGTGGCGTTGAGGCTGGCTGTTGCACGATGCAGCTCCTTCTCTCCTCTCTCTCTCTCTCTCTCTCTCTCTCTCTCTCTCTACCCAAGTTCAAATGAAGAAGATGATGTTGATTGGTGAGAGGGACAACCCCACTTTATGTGATCAAATCTCCACCCTCCACTTGTCAACTTCTTCTTCATTTGGCCTCAACCACCATGACATCAAGTGATGTCATCTTCCACTATCCCAATCCTCCAAAACCTATTCCAATGGTTGCAATTTCTTTTTCCGCCGTGGCATGAAATCTTGTACAAAAAATTCTTCAATTCCATTTGATTCTCTTCCAATTGAGTTCAATTGAAGTCCATAAATTAATCCAATGTTCTAATAAGATATGTGACACAACGGGACTTCAAATTTCTGAATTCAATCTCAATTTCACGGTTAACTTCACTCTGACACGATATTAGTGCGTCATGATCTACCAGGTAGCTTTTAGAAATTTTCATGCATTTGACCTATGGTTAATCAATTCAAGCCACAATGTACATCTTTGACACATTAGCGACTCTCGGTTGTCGGGGTAACCTCAAGGTTTCAAATATGGACACAGGGTACCCAATCGACAGAAAAGTTGGTCCAGTGTCGACCGATAAGAATTGTGCGATCTGGTGGAATCACCCACACTTGATCACATGCCTCTGTTGAGTCAACATATCTCCGGCCTCTAATCGATTTTTAATTGTGTCGTACTGACCCTTGCAGATTAGCTCGGTCGAAAGGTCGCTTCCGGGTCAAATTCTCGAGTCCGATGCATTAGAATCTCTTAACGGCTTCACCTGATAGACTAATTTTCACATGAGTGGCCGACATAGGGTAAAGAACTATATACGTGTAGATGAAATGCCCGTCTCAATTTATTAAAAACAGAAATAGAAAAATCAGGATGTCACACTCTTCCTGACAATTGGGAGCATATGAAGATCAACATAATGCATAATGAGAATATTGTCACTTTTGATGATATAGCGCGTCATTTGGAATTAGAGGATGAACGCCTAGAGGCTGCGAGATCCTCTACCCATGCTTATGTTGCTGAATCGAGTTGGCGCAAAGTTTCGGGCTTCAAGCGCAAAATGAATCATTAATTCAACAACAAAGGGAAGAAGATTGACTAAGCACCTAAGAGGGCTAAGACCTTCCGATGCAAAAAGCGTAGTGGGAAGAATGACAAGACCAAGATGAAGTGCTACAATTGTGGCAAGAAGGGTCACTTTGCTCATGAATACACTGAGTCGAAAGAGGTACCCCATTACTCTATTACTTTAAGTAATGCTTTTGTTTCTAACACTGTAATGCTTGTTGAATTTCATCCAATGTGGATGTAGACTCGAGCAATAGACCATGTAGCTAGAGATCGAGAAGTGTTTATGAAGTATCTTCAAATACAGCTTGGAAAAGATGGATATATGTTGGGAATAACTCAAGAGTTGAAGTGAAGGGTATCAACACATATAAATTAATTTTACGTGGTGGTTGAAGCCTATTTTTGCATAATTTCCTCTATGCTCCAGATATTCAACGAAACTTGGTTTCCCTAATTGTTCTTCTTAGCGTAGGTTATGTATTGAATTTCCATGGTGATTGTGTTGACATTTTGTTCGGAACAATTTATTATGATTCAAGTCATGTATTAAATAGTTTTATGGTGTTAGATATTGACTATGACCAGTATAATGTTAATGTCGATGGTTATTTTTCTTTAATTGCATCTTCTAGTAATGT
This sequence comes from Eucalyptus cloeziana, assembly GCA_014182715.1. Taxonomy (NCBI): domain Eukaryota; kingdom Viridiplantae; phylum Streptophyta; class Magnoliopsida; order Myrtales; family Myrtaceae; genus Eucalyptus; species Eucalyptus cloeziana. Next base: position 41,196,492 of record CM024641.1, on the reverse strand, counting down.
TGAGATTGATGCAAGTATTTGGCATGCTAGATTAGGTCACATTGGGTTATAAAGAATGCAAAGATTAGCTAAAGAACGCATTTTAGGGTCACTCACTAATGTTAATCTACCTGTATGTGAATATTGTCTAGCGGGAAAAGCAACTAGAAAACCATTCGGTAAAGAAACTAGAACCGAATTTCCATTGCAACTCATACATTTTAACATTTGTGGTCCTTTGAACGTGAGGGCGAGGCATGGAGCCTTATATTTCATCACTTTCATAGATGACTTCACACGTTTCGGTTATATCTTTATGATCTCCCATAAGTCAGAAGCATTAGACTGCTTTAGAGGATATATAATAACGGTAGAGAATCAGTTGAACAAAATAATAAAGGCATTGAGAACCGATCACGGAACGTGAGTATCTATCTAAGCAATTCAAGGCTCTTTGTGATGAAAAATGAATTATACAATAATTGACTATTCCTGGTACTCCACAACAAAATAGGGTAGCCGAGAGAATGAATAGACCATATTGGAAATGATTAGATCTATGATGATGCAAGAAAATTTACCTATCTCCTATTGAGGAGATGCGTTATTGACTGCTGCCTATGTACTTAACTGAGTGCCCTCAAAATCAGTCTCTTCCACCCCTTATGAATTGTGGACTGGTAGGAAACCAGACTTAAGTAATCTACGTCCATGGGGATATGCAGCTTATGTTCATGATTCTTCCCATAAATATGACAAATTAGATCATAGAGGGAAGCAATGTATCTTTATAAGATATTCTAAACACTTCAAAGGGCACATGTTCATAGGTGAACAAGCTGATAGAAGTATGACTGAAATGGAGTCATGAGATGTCATGTTCTTGGAGAACGATTTTCCTCGTAGAGGTGAGATTAATAAGGATTTCCAATTATATGAGATGGAAGATCCTAATAACACACCCACTGATGTTGTAGAGGGAAATGAAGATTTACTTCAACATACAAGATCTAATGGGAGTGTTGTATCGCCTGACGAACTAAATTCAAGAGAAATTCAGTTACGTAAAAGTGATCGTAAATGTATTCTTCGTCATCATTTCAAGATTAAAGGGGAATCATTTATGATTGCTCAAAAAAATCGATGCCGAGTCTAAGATTGTTCAAGATGCTCTCTCATCCTCTGATAAGGAAGAATGGAGAAAAGTTTTGGAAAATGAGATGGAGTCAATGAGGGTAAATCACATCTGGGACTTGGTTGATCTACCACCCAATCGCAAGGCTATTGGAAACAAATGGGTTTTTAAAATAAGTGAAGGGCGTATGAATCCATTGAAAAGTATAAAACTCGTCTTGTGGCAAAATGTTATACCCAACAAAAGGGTATAGACTATGAGGAAACATTTTCACCAGTTATAAGATTTGCCAATATATGCCTTATCCTAGCCATCGTTGCACATTTAAACCTTAAATCATATCAAATAGATGTAAAGACGACATTTCTAAATGGAGAACTAGATGAGGAAATCTATATGAAGCAGCCAATAGGTTTCATAGTTAAAGGTCAAGAGCATAAATTTTGCAAGCTTCATCGCTCAATATATGGCTTTAAGCAATCATCTAAACAGTGGTACCTTCGTTTTCATCGAGCCATAACGACTTTTGGTTTCACGATGATCGAAGAAAATTACTGTGTATATGTCAAGCGGTCCGAAGATAAATTTGTGATTTTATCACTTTATGTAGACGATATTCTATTGGCTGGAAATGACAAGATTTTTGTTATCATCATAAAAGAATGGTTGTTCTCCAATTTTGAAATAAAGGACATGGGAGAAACTGCTTATATATTAGGAGTTAAGCTTGAAAGAGATCGATCAAGGAAACTTCTTGCTTTATCACAAGAGTCTTATATAATAAGGATTCTTGAACGTTTCAATATGCAGCACTGTAATCCCATTGATACTTCTGTCATGCAAGGCGAATGCTTAAGTACTAAGATGTGTCCTAAGACTCAAGAAGAAAATAAAGTAATGGAAACTGTTTCTTACACTAGTTCGGTCGGAAGTTTCATGTATGCTATGATGTGTACTCAACCCGACATATGTTATGCCGTGGGATTGGTGAGCCGATATCAATCAAATCCCGGTCAAGCACACTGGAAAGCAGTGAAGAGGATCCTAAGATACTTAAAAGGCACCATGGACTATCGACTTTGTTATCAAGGGAATGATTTACGCCTATTAGGCTATTCAGATGCTGATTGGGGTGGAAACCTAGATGAGCGTAAATCGACTTTTGAATATGCGTTCTTGCTCAATGGATGTGCAATTTTTTGAAATAGCAATAAACAGACATGTATGGCATTGTCTACGATGGAGGCAGAATTTATTGCATGTTTTGTCGCGGTGCAAGAAGTAGTATGGCTAAAACATTTCTTGAAAATTTAGCCACTGTCACTGAAGTTCCAAAACCAGTGATAGTTTACTGCGATAGTCAAGCAACCATTGCCTATATGAAAGATCCCAAGTATCATGGAAAGATGAAGCACATTGACATAAAGAACAACTTCATCAAAGATATAATAGCGCAGGAAAAAGTGATCCTATAATACATTTCAACTAATAGAATTGTTGCTTATCCATTTACGAAGGTTGTTCCTAGAGACGTATTCTTGACTCACAGTATGTCACTAGGATTACGTAGAATGTGATGTGTTATTGTAGAGAATCATTGGTTTATGTATATGTGGACATATGTATTGTAATTGTTTATTCACTAGTGACTTAATGTTTTATCAATAAGTACAAATCTATTATGAGACTAACACAAACACACATACATTATTAAAAAGTATGTCAGCAGACAATGATTGGCTCACTCACATGAGTAATCACCTCAAATGCTATAGTTAGCACATTGAGATGAGACGTTATGTACAAATAAATGCTGAAGAGCAAGTTTAGTATATAAAATAATATGTCGCATTGATTGGAGTCAAGATGAGGTCTGTGATTTATATATAATAAGATTGAATATGATAGTCCCACAATCATGTATGCCTGAAAGATGTCAGATGTGAGTACTTAATTAGGCGCTATAGAAAGCGAGTTGATATAACACTCGAGCTAAACTTGAGTACGTGAGAAGCACGTGACTATGTCTAAGCAATGATCCGTATAGTAGATATAATTAATAAATGACATACACTCTTATAAAAAGAGAAATCCATTAGAGCATGTAATTCATACTACATGTGCATTGTACAATCGACAAGGGAAGGTGAGTGAAATTATTCCTATTTACTCATTATGTGAGCCCTTGAAATAATTTATAATTTACCTCATTTTTTTTGTGCCCTATGTTACTTCTGACTATGTTCTCGAAGTGAAATATCAATATTGCTACTAGTAGTAGTAGTGGTAGTAGTGGTGGTAGTGGTAGTTAGTAGTAGCAGTAGTAGTAGCGACGATAGCGACGGGAAGGAGCGGAGCGAGGTAAAGTAGCAGAAGCGAAAGGAGCGATAGGAGCAAAGGCGAGCAGCGGAGCAGCAGCAGCGAATAGGCAGCAACAGCCATGAAGAACGGAGCAGCAGCAGCAAAGAAGCAAAGAGTAGTAGTAGTAGCAGCAGGAGTAGTATTGCAGCAAAATAACGGGGAGCAATAGGAGCGAGCAGCAGCGGAGCAGTAGAGCAGCGTAGCAAGAGCAGCGAGGAGCGAAGAAAGAGCAGCAAAGAATAAAGAATGCATGAGCGAGCAGCAAGAGCCAGCCAGAGCCGTAGTAGTAGTAGCAGCAGAGTAGTAGGTAGCGGTAGCGATTCTTAGTAGTAGTAATAGTAGTAGTAGTAGTAGTAGCCGTATAATAATAATAATAATAATAATAATAATAATAATAATAATAATAATAATAATAATAATAATAATAATAATAATAATAATAATAATAATAATAATAATAATTTTTTTTTTTTTTATACCTAAGGAATCCCATACAGCCGGTAGTCGGTGGGTAAACCCTGGAGTGGCGCTAGTGGAGGACCCACCACCCCGGCGCCACACTTAAGACACCAAATGCCTTCATTGGGTTTCGAACCTCTCATCTTTGGAGAAGGATGAACGGAGTTCTTATCCAGCAGAGCCACCACGATCGGTAGTAAACGTGGAGTAATATTATTCATCATTCATCCACAATTTAATGATCGTTCCGGGGTAAATTGTTCATCACGCATAAGAAAAATGTAAGTTGTCTTCCATCGACTTTCTTCCTACAAGTCATTCCGAGGCTCCAATCTTTTCATTGGCAACCAAGCAAGCTTATAGGTGAACTTCTCTTGTTTATTTTCACTCATTTTCCTTTCTTTTTTCCTTAGATTTAATGCGAATGTGAGAAAGACTGCATGTCAAATGGGACCCCGGATTCTGACCACCAGATAGGCCTCTCTCGTGGGTTACATTATTTTTTCCTTAGATTTAATGCGAATGTGAGAAAGACTGCATGTCAAATGGGGCCCCGGATTCTGACCACCAGATAGGCCTCTCTCGTGGGTTACATTATAACGCAGCACATGCTTCCAGCAGCAGCGTGAAATCCCTGCACGCAGCAAATCTCGGCCTCGATTGGAAGAAGCCATTAAGGCTTCTTGGCCGATGCAGATTCATGCCAAGCATGCCCACTCAACTCATTTACCAACTCTTACGTGATGGTTACCAGAACAATAGGGAGCCACACGTATGAGGAAACTGAACGAGCTAAAGAAGGCTTTTAAACCTGGAAAAAATCCAGAAATAAACAAAAACAGCCAAGTCCTACTTCCGTAAAACCCGCAAAGCCTAGTCATTGCATTCTCATCGCGTAGCAGCACCAACGTGGACGGAGACAGGCCTCCCAGAATGTGCTCGTAATCTCCAGTTGGAAGGCTGCTAAAAGTACGATACAAAAATTTATTCAAACATAATTGCCGGCATGTAGTAAAGGTCGCTGTCGTTAAAAGTTAGAATCACGTAAGAATTACGTGAAGAATAATGCATCTTTGAAGACATTGAAAATTGAAAGAGTTAACCATGTGTTTTTCTTTTTCTTGTCAACAATCCAGGGTCACGAACACAAAGGACTGACTATTTGGAGGCCAATCAAAATCCTGCAAGGGTCATGAACTGGTTAAGGACGGATCTTGGTTTATGTAGGCAACCTAGATGCAAAGCACTTTGCATCGAGTTATTGGAGGTTAAGAAATACTAAAAATGTTTAAGTTACTCTAGTGTGGTTGTAATTTTTGTTGTATCGCTTGATTCATAATGCAATTCTATCTTGCTCTTATTGTGGATATACGTCATGCCTAGTGCATAATTTATTTCCTTATTTTTTGAATTTTTTATTTGATCTCTTGTTTCCGTAACGAAAATGATGTGTGTGTATTTGAGCTTCTACCTGCATAGAATAATTTTCCAGGATAGATTTTCAGGAACATTGTAGTGGCTGGACAAATGATATCATTTCAGATTGCTAATAGAGTCTTGATAAAAAGCAAAACTTTTTTGGGTCCAGTCTCTATTACAACATTTTTAAAGCACAACTGCTAATAGAGCCTTATTAATAAGTGGTACTTGTTTTTTTTTTTTTTTGGTAAGTACCCTAGAGATACCGTATTATGACCACTGAAAATAGGAAACATACACACCAAAGCACTTTAAAAAGATAAAATATATGTTAAGAGAAAGCAACACTCTTAAAATATAGATATTAACATTTTTAAAACATTATTAATGACCCTTAACAAGCGCAAGGCAACTCTTTATATTTTCCTTGCATGGCTTGGGGAGCAAAATACTGCATAAACTCGGTCTACCATATCAAGTCAATCAAACTCCAAAAACCCACGTGACCCACGAAAGAACACAAGTTCCATACAATTTCTGCACGGTGGCTAATCAAATAGACCATGAACTAAGTCTATACAATCTCATTTCCTTGTAAGAGGATAATACATGCGTATCCATCATCCTAGCTAGTAGTCAAATCATGTGGAGCCCACGCGATTTAATGGCTTTGGCATTTCGTGGACACACTATCACCCCGTGAGAACACGATATTCACATCACTTGCAGTGGCATGTTTTCTCATAGTCCTGAGGCCGATGACAGAAATGTCGGCCACTTTATTCCAGGTGACATGGTGGGGACCTCCTGATAAGGAAACCGCACATTGACATCACGAATCCTACCGGTGGAAGACTTTCTACCCCAACCTACCATTCACGAATGGCACGCTTGCAGATTCGACAATATCAGCCCTTTAGTATGCACAGCTTTTAGGGCAGAGTCAGTTTTAACTGGAGCCAATCCCAAGAAGAAAAAAATCCCAATGAAAGAAGCTTTGAGAATCTTTTATTGTGAAGTTTGGTCACTGGGAAAGAGGAATCATATACATCATGTGGAGAATAGTGTTTTGCGGTAATGTTGTCGATGAACTCTAGTTTTGAACGGAATTAGTGAGCAATCAAAAAGACGTCCCACAAGTTGACGACCAGTCGACATTATGTTGTTATGTTCTGTCGCTGAGAATGTGGACATGTATGCTCCAGTCAACAAGATGGTCTGCTGGACCTGAGAATGGATATGAAAGTGTGAAGCTCGGATGATTAGTTTAATACTTCCAACCAAGGCAAACAACATAATTTTGTACATTCATCATGACTTGGATTTACTATGTAGCCAACGAGCATGGCAATGAGGGGATGTACATATATATATATATATATATATATATATATATATATATATAGACACACACACAGAGAACTTTTTACCGGCCAAAGCTCACAATTTGAATATAATTGACTGGTAGTCCCGGGGGATTCATAAATTGGAGGTTCGTTATATTATTAGTTTACTGACATTTATCTTAGGCAAGACTGTAGACAACTATGGTGAAAATTAAAAAACAAAAGTTATTCATAAAGTAATATAGCGGTGAAACTATTAGTTACTACTATAGTCAATCGTTTAATTTTATGTCTTCATTTGTGCATGTTCATTTGCACTTTGTTAAAGAAATGAAATGCGTTAGTAGATTAATGAATGTGATTGATTGTAATGCATAAAATTATGGATGAAAACATGACATAAACAGGGTGATGTGGCAATATATGACAGGAAAATTAGGAAAATTGAATGACATGGCATTCATGAGGAAAATTAAATGAGTGGGATTCATTATGACGTAACAAATCAAACACATGACTTGGCAAATTGAATAAATGACATGGCATATCGTCAATAGGAGCTTGATGAAAAGTTATTACATAGACTTTATTTATGTATACCAACATTATTTTAATCAATGTTCAAGGGGTCCCACTACTGAGTTCACATATCTGATGGCTACGATGGCTTTGGTTAGTCTCTGTACTTATTTTTCAAGCATGATAAAGAGGTGAGGCGGCAGTAGTTGCATGGTCACTAGAACCAAATAGCTAAGAGATATAGGGAGAGCACAATGGATTTTAGTGGTCAAATCTGAAGCGATTAATTGATCTCAATGATATGATTGTAGGGGGATGAGGTGTCATCTCTAAATAAATTAGCAATTCTATAATAAGTCACCCGTTTCATATAATAAATAACAAAATGAACAACATTGTGTCTTCTCCAATCTCAGGTTGGAGGAAACTTCCTTCAATTAGTCTTATAATTGGTAAATTATAATATGAATATTTTATATATAGTTAAGTTTTCATACGAGTGGTATCCATAATTTGTAATCAATCAATCAAATGTATGGATTGAAAAAGTTTTTTCAAATAAAAAATGGGAAAAATATAATCCATACGCCTAACCTTAGGCCTAGTTTGGTACCACACCTTAGGCCTAGTTTGGGACAAATGATGAGGAATCCATGATTAGGATCTTATTCGAAGTAATCACATTCCACAGATTAGTGCTCCACGGAATCGTGTTTAGTTGTTTGTACTAACTAAAAGTACTTTCTTTTTACTAACTAAAAGTTTTATTTTCTTTTCACTTTTCTCCTTTTAATTATGCCCATCTCTCTCTCTCTCTCTCTTCATGCACGAACGCATGTGAGCGCATGAGGTCGAAACCTTGGATGCAAGGTTGCAACCTGAGATGGTCAGGCTCAAGCGACATTGGATCTAAGGTTTCCTGAGCCCCTTGTTACATTCTTTCAAGGGAGGGAGGGAGGGAGAGCGACAGTGGCACCACGTCGATGAGCAAGGACCGCAAGGTGTGACTTATGGCAATCTTCGCGTGGTATGGCTCTCAGGAAGGTTAGCCGTACGATGATCGACAAAGATGGAGGGATAGAGAGCGTGGATTAAAGGAGAAGGGGCTGGGGTTCTTTTGGCTTTGTGGTAAAATTTCTTAAAGCAAAGGGATGTTCTGATCAACTAGGGTAATTGGACCAAATCATTATGGAGACAGAGGAATTATAATAATTGTAATTGGTTTTGGTAAGTAATCCAATTTACCCATTAAGCGTCCCTTATATGTTATGGGTCCTATAATAAAAGGTTATGTTTTCTTCCATCATTGGTTCAAAGAAATTTTCTCTAATCACTATAAGTTTTGATTGATGGATTAGAAACGTACACATCACCCACATCATATTTAGTTAAGGTTGTATGATTGCGATGTTGATAACTTATAACTGGCCAATGAAAGATATAGTTGAAGTAAAATTTTCCTATTAGGGATGAAGGAAGTTATCACCATGTAATAAATTATCTATTGCTAATTTATCTATTGCTTATGCACTCGAAAAGTCTGATGTATTGCTTCGCGAAGACACTCGTCATTGCAAAGAAGTGAAGAGGAGAGAGAAACCAAAGTTACTCATCCAAATGGCACCATAATTTTGTTCACATCTAATCGTGTGGGTTCACATAGTATCCAGAATGCTCAATGCTTGTCGAGTTTAAAAGACAGAAACATGTGACTTGTCCTAACATTATCACGACTGTCTTTTGTTCCTTGTGGAAGCAAGCAAGGCAAAGCATGTGTAATAAATGTTGACAAAGCTATTGTACCCTTAGGGGGTGCATGACAAAATTTCGTTTCAGAAATAGTTTCTGGAACAAAAATACATTTTTCTATTTCTATTTCTAGAAGAGTTGCAAAAATAACTGTTTGATAACGACACAAAATTTCTACTCTAAAAATAGAAATTCGTTTCATAACGACAAAAATTTCTTCCTTTTGAACGGTGGCGGTGATGACCGACGACCTTTAATATAAAAAATAAAAATAAAAATGATTTATTAAAAAAATAAAGAAACAAAATCAAATCAAATCAAATAAATCATAAAAAAAATAAAATAAGAATATCATTTTATTTAAAAAAAAATTCCTTAAAAATAAATTTATTTTATTTATTCTATTTTATTTTATTTTACGAATAAATTGATTTTAAAATGAATAAAAAATAAAAATAAAAATAAATTTATTTGGCAAAACACTCAAGACAAATAAAAATAAATTTATTAACTTTATTTTTAATAAAAATAATTTATTTTTATTTATCATAAATAAATTATTTTAATAAATTTATTTTTAATAAACTAAAAATAAAATGATAAATAAAAATAATTTATTTATTTTTAATAAATTTATTTTTATTTTTAAATGAATAAAATGAATATTTTTATTTTTATTTTTAATAAAATGATATTTAATTAAATTTATTTTTAATAAATAAATTTATTTCGATTAAATTTATTTATAAAAATAAAAATAATATTTATAATAAAAAATTAAAATTTAAAATAAAAAAATGAATAAATGATGTTTTTTATAATAATTTTTACTTTTTAAAATGATATTTATTTATTTTTAAAGATTTTTTAATTTATTCATAAAATAAATATTTATTCGTAAAAATAAAAATAAATATCATTTTATTTATTCGAATAAATTTCATTTTAAAATGATATTTATAAAAATAATTTATTTGGCGATCGGCGGTGGCGGGGGCCGGCAAGCGGTCGGCAACTGACGGACGGTGGTTGGAGACAACGGATAAAGGATCGGTTGACGAACGATGAGAAAATTTTTTATTTCTGATTTCTGTTTCAAAAATCATAAGTAGAAAATTTCAACTTCTGATTTTTATTTCAGAAAATTTATATTCCAAACCTATTTCTGAAATAAAAATCTATTCCAGAAATAGAAAAACGGAATAGGTTTATCAAACGGTTTCTATTCCGAAAATAGGTGCGGAATAGAAAAATTGTTTCGGAACGAAATTATCGATTATCATGCACCCCCTTAGCCGCCAACTCGCAATAATCAAAAGGTAATTGGATACCAAGTTTTCATTGTCGAACCGAAGCTCATTTACCTCAAAGCTTTAGTGTGACTAGCATGTCATATCCACGTTGCGTCTCTCTTGCGTTGGAAATGATCAGACAAACAAAGATCTTCTATCTCGCTCAATGCCTCAATTGATGTCTTGATAAAAGTTAACCACTGTACCAACGTCATAGAGGATATAACTACTATCAATCGTTTTAAAAGTTTAAACTGTTAGATAAATGTATTATTTAATACTTAATTATTTTTAACGCATTGTCCTAGAGCATAAATTATTTAAATATCATACCAAAGTGTTATTGTGTGTGAGCCTTCCCTCTCCATTGTCTTGAATTGTTTGTTTGATTCACATCCTCAAATTCCTAGCTCGAGAGTGATCAGTGAGGAAAAGCAATTAGCAACAGTTTGGAACTAACATACTGGGTGCATGAGCTCCGCCGAGTGATCTTCAACCAGTGCATTCCCCCTCTTCGTCTCCCTTTTTCTTTTTCTTTTTTTCATTTATCACTTTGATCTAGACCCTTTAGGCATTTCCTTTTCTTTTCCTAGCAAACATTTATTTTATCAACCTTTGTTGATGTGGAGGGATGCTAGGGCAATGTCTCAACACAAGCTACTCACATGAGTCATGACTCGAAGAAAGGGAGGATTCAAGAGGGTTCTACACGATGGCCGTGACCTATCCACGAAACGAGTGACCCTCAACTAGTATCCCTAAGTCTTAAGGTTTTCTTGAGCATTCTAGAATACTCATAAGGGCAGACGATACGGTAAATGTATAAGTATGTAATAAATTGGGGTAAATAGTAGTTGGGGAGATATGATCTCTACCATTAGATCGAAGAGAGATCTATGGATAAGGTTTATCATGTACTTGTATATATAGGGGTCTCATCCCCCTCATTGTAAAAAACTCATTTATAAGTGAAATACAAATCCAGAGCTTTTCTCTCTAGAGTTTCTCTCTCTAAAGATCCTTGTGAGTCGAGTGTGAGAAAGATTGCTCGGGAGAAATCCTAAGGCCACACAGGTTAGGGAACGCCAAATCGATCGGCCTGTGACAAGTGGTATCAAAGCAAGTTCGTTCCAAGTGAAATGGCTGATCCATGATCCAATGAGGCGTTCATCATGGGAGACGATCACGATGATCATGGGAGGAATGCCGAGAAGGGCACTACCAAGGGAAAGAAGAACAATGGTGTTTCAAGTTTGAAAGATCCTATGGGGGATTTGGAGCATCGGATGTCGAAGATAGAAACGTTAATCATCGTTGTCTAAGGATCAATTGATGAACTAACCTAGACCATCGATGGAGTTGAGGCCGAAAGGGAAGAGCTTGTGGCTAAGGTACAAGAGCTCAAGTCTGACAAGGGTGAACTCCAACACAAGTTGCTAGGGACCCTAAGGGAAGAACTCCAGTAACAGGATGAATCATTAGAGGTCATGATGGTGGCAATGCATGTGGAGATAGTAGAGCTCAAGGGGAAGCTCCCTGAATCGGAAGCGGCATGCGTGAGTGGGTTGATCATAGTGCAAGCCAATCCACGAATGGATGTACCCAAGCTAAAGAAATTCAAAGGCTCGCGGATGGTGAAGGACGTGGATAACTTCCTATGGTACATAAAACGGTACTTCCAAGCCATGGGAATCAACAACGACCAACTACAAGTAAACACTACATCTATGTCCTTAACTAATAATGCATTGTTGTGGTGTCATTGTCAATTGGATGATAAGTGTGGAGATCCTATCATGACTTAGGGTAGGTTCGTCAAAGAGTTTTGATGGAACTACTATCCCGCTTATGTGGAGGTGGATGCTCGCAATGAGCTAAAGCACCTTGAGCAGAAGAGCAAGGTGTGCGAATATGTGAAGCACTTTTCGAAATTGCTACCCCAAATCCCTTCGATGAGCGAAACTGAGGCGTACCACCAATTCATGAGTGGCCTCAAGCCATAGATCAAGTAAGAACTGAAGCGATTCAATGTGAGAGATCTCACAACGGCCATCTCCATGGTTGAATCTCTCGTTGAATATAAGGTGCCTTCCACATCCAAATTGAACTCTCGTTCTAAGGATAAGACCACTAGTGGGGGAGATCAAGGGAGCTTTAATCGCCCGAATGGAGGCAAACCACCAATTGGCCCTCCTAAAGCTCATGTAGAATCAAGTGGTGGAGGACAAAAGAAGGTATGCACTTACCAATGTTTTTTTTGCAATAGTCCACGTTTGGCACAAAATTGACTGAATAGGGCCAAATTGGCAACCTTTTGCAAGGAAAAGAGCCAAGAAAGAAGTCGAGATTGGGCTTATTGCGGATCCTTAGCATGATTAAGTCCAAAAAGGCAAAGGAGCCTAAGTGACTTATGTTCACAAATTTGAAGATTGGAGAAACCACAATGGGTGCGCTTGTGGACACTAGGGCGTTCGATCTCTTCATATCGGAAGAAGTTGCGAAGAAACTCAACCTTCGGGTTGAAAAAGGAGCCGGGTGGCTCAAGACCGTAAACTTCAAGAAGGTCCCTACCATTGGTGTCGCAAGGGACGTAGAGCTTCAAATCGGGCAATGGAAAAGCAAGGAGATTCTAGAGGTAATTACTTTTGACGACTATGACTTTGTCATTGGGATAAAATTCCTAAATAAAATCAATGCAATTATATTGCCCTTTGCTGAGTGCATATGCATGTTGGATAAACGGTGCCAATGCGTGATCCTAGTCCATCGTGAGTTGGACCATGATCGAAAGATAATCTCGGCAATGCAATTTACCAAGGGAGCAAGGAAGGGTGAAGTGACCATCCTAACGGCCTTAAAGGCCAAGGACAACAAGGGCGAAAGGAGCGAAGGCCTTACAGAAGTGAACCAAGTCCTTGACCTGTTTAAGGACGTAATGCCTTCCAAGTTGCCCAAGAAACTATCGCCTCGAAGGGAGGTGGATCATCAAGTTGACGTCCGATCGCTTGCCATGGCGCCCTATCGCATGGCACCCCCCGAACTAGAAGATTTGAGGAAGCACTCGAAGGTGCTGCTCAATGTGGGGTACATTCAGTTATTCAAGCCTCCATTCGATACGTTGGTCCTATTCTAGAAGAAGCATGATGGGTCACTCTAGATGCACATAGACTACCGGGTGTTGAACAAGCCGACTATCAAGAATAAGTACCTAATCCCACTCATTGTGGACCTCTTCAATCAACTTGGTGGAGCTCAGTGGTTCACCATGCTTGATCTCCGATTGAGTTACTACCAAGTCCGGATTGTTGAAGGAGATAAGCCGAAGATTGCATGGGTGACGCATATGGATCATACGAGTTCCTTGTCATACCATTCGGCTTAACCAATGCTCAGGCTACATTTTGCACTCTCATAAACAAGGTACTCCATCCATTCTTAAATTGATTTGTAGTAGTTTATCATGTCATATATAGCTAGATGCTCAAGGAGCACGTCGAGCACCTAAGGGCCTATTTGGTAACCGGCCAAACAGTGTATATTTCTATTTTTTTTTTTTGTTCTAGGGAGTAGTCTTGGAACATAATTGTTTTTTGTAATATTTTTGTTCTCGGGAACAGATTTAGAGTAGAATCAAGAATAAAAAAAAGAAAAAGTTGATTCTTTGTTCCCGGGAACAATTCTAGAATTAAGTCTACCTATTTTTTTTTCTTTTTCCTCCTATTTCTTCTTGTTCTTCTTCCCTCTCTCTTGTTCTTCAAATGCTGCTACCACCGTCATTGCCGTTTGCCGCCACCCCCATCGAACGCTGCCGTCCACCGCCCACTGCTATCGGTCGCCGGTGAGCTCACTGGAGGCTCGCCTAGCCATTGGCGAGGCCTGGCGAGCTCACTAGAGGCTTGCCTAGCCACCAACAAGGCTCGACCTCGCTAAATCTGGCGAGGCCGAGCCTCGCAGGTCGCCAAGCGGGCCTCCCATGGCCACCGGCGAGCCTCGCCTAACTACCAGCGAGGCTCGGCCAACGAGGCACAGCCTTGCCGAGGGCCGACGATGCTTCGGTAAGGTCGTCGACCCTCATCGGCCGGTCATCGGTCGTCCCAAGACCGACGATTGGCTACCTTAAAGAAGAAAAAGAAGAAGGGAAGGAAGAAAGGAAAAAATAAAAATAAATAAAAATGATTTGAAGTAGGAATTGAAATTTTGCTATATATAGAATACATATTTAATTTTTTATTTTAATTTATAGTTTATACTATAGTTTATTATTTACTATTTAATAAAAATTTGATTAGTTAATATTTTTATTACTTAGTATAAATATAATTAATCAATAGAATTTCTATGATTTGATAAAATTTTAGAATTGAAATAGAAATTTTATGTAGTACTAAACGCATTTATGTTCTTTTTCTATTCCAGAATCATTTCCAATTCTTGTATGAGAATGACTAATACATCAAGTGCGAGAAATGTGCCTTTTCCCAAGAGGAAGTTTCATTGTTGGGGCACATTGTCGGGGCGGATGAGTATGGATGGACGGGACAAAAATTAGAGCAGTCGTCGAATGGGACCATCGACGAAAGTGACAAAGTTGAGGTCGTTCCTTGGCCTCATCAACTACTATTGGCCCTTCGTTCGGAACTATATGAGCATCTCCATGTCACTCACGAACAAGCTAGAGAAGCAAAAGTCATGGGAGTGGACAAACCGATGCCAAATGGCGTTTGATCGGTTGAAGCAAGTCATGATCGAGGAGTCGGAGTTAGCATTACCCGATTACACCAAGCCTTACGAGATATAGACTGACACATCGGATAATGCTATCGATGGTGTTCTCATGCAAGGTGGACATCCAGTGGCATTCGAGTCTCGGAAATTGAATAATCTTGAGCATCGGTATACTATTCAAGAGAAGGAGATGACCACGGTGGTCCATTACCTTTGGACGTGGAGGTATTATCTCCTGGGTTTGAAGTTTGTCGTGGGGATGGATAACCTGGCCATGAGCTACTTTCAAAGTCAAAAGAAGCTGAGTCCAAAGTAAGCTTGATGGTAGGATTTTCTAGCAGAGTTCGACTACGTGCTGGAATACAAACCGGGGAAGGCTAACTCTATGACCAACACACTTAGTCGGAAGATGGAGCTTGCAAGCATGGTGAGTCGACTAAGTTGCCCATGGATCGACCGCATCAGGAGGGGCTCAATCATGAACAAAGGGCTCAAGCCCTCATTGGATATGCACGGGAGGGAAGATCTGATAATTTTGGTGTGATGATGATCTTCTTTACACCAAGGGGCGGCGACTATACGTGCCATTTTATGGGAAGCTAAGGAAAGAGATATTGCGTGAGTACCACGATTCCAAGTGGGCAGATCACCCAGGGATCCATTGCACATTGGCCTTCGTTGAAGACCATATGAAGACCTGTCTTGTGTGTCAGCAAGACAAGCTTGAACAACGATCATTACCAGGGCTCCTAGAGCCACTTCTCATCCCAACACATCCATGGGAAAGTGTCTCCATGGACTTGATCATGAACTTGCCAAAGTTTGAAGGGTATCGGACTTTCATGGTCATGGTGGACTGGTTTTTAAGTATGCAACGTTTGTGTCTGCAACGAAGGATTGTCCAGCCGAGGAGGTGGCCAAGTTATTCATGAAACATGTGGTCAAGTACTGGGGAGTTCCACAAACGATTGTGAGTGATTGTAATCCTCGATTCACAGGGCATTTATGGTCTGAGCTCATCAAGCTACTGAGGTCAGAGTTTCTTGGAGATTTATCTCTGACACTACGTGAGCACAATGCAAGCGAATTGGACAAAGTTGATCAACGTAGCCCAGTTCTCTTACAACTTGTAGCGAAGCAAGTCCACCGCGTCCAAGCAACAACCGCAAACTCCAAACGTAGTTGCATCGGGCTATCAGGGGAATAGCCCACCCTCATACAAGTTCACCAGGGATTGGCAAGAGTAGGCGGACTTGGCGTGGGCATGTTTACACAAGGCCTCCAAGTACTTGAAGAAGTGGGCCGGCAGGAAGCGGCGACATGTGGAGTTCCAAGTCGAGGACTTAGTATTGGCCAAGCTACATGCGGTTCTCCGATACAATGACGTGCACAAATGGTTGATACGTTAGTACAAGGGGCCATTTCGTGTGCTGCAATGGGTCGGGAAAGTCGTATACAAGCTGGAGTTGCCGCCAAAACTAAAGATACATCCGGTTTTTTATGTGAGTATGCTTAGACCTTTCTATGTAGACAAGTAAGATCCAGATCGAGGTGAATCACAGCGGGCACCACTTGGAGTGAAAACCTCATATGACCGAGAAGTTGAATGCATAGTGGTGGATCGAGTCATATGGAAGCCGTATTGTTCACCGGAGCAAGAATATCTAGTTTGATGGAAAGGTCTTTTGGAGAGTGAAGCTAGTTGGGAACCCGTAGATGCTCTTTGGTAGTTTAAGAAGCAGATTGATACCTTCCATGTCAAAGACGCAACGAGGATGTCACTCGATTAGGTTGGGGGAGAATGTCATGGCCCAAAGAAATGGACGATCCAAGAGGGTTTTACATGACAGCCGTGATCTATCCGTGGAACGAGCAACCCTCAACCGGTATCCCTAAGTCTTAGGGTTCCTTGAGTGTTTTAAAATATTCCCAGGGACGGACGATACGGTAAATGTACAAGTATGTAATAAATGTGGATAAATGGTAGTTAGGGAGATATGATCTCTACCGTTAGATTGAAGATGAATTTACGAATACGGTTTATTTTGTACTTGTATATATAGGGGTCTCCTCCCCCTCATTGTAAAGAAATACAAATCTAGAGCTTCTCTCTTTAGAAGTTTTCTCTTTAACTGTCCTTATGAGTCGAGTGTGAGAAAGGCTACTTGAGAGAAATCTTAAGACCGCATGGATTAGGGAACGCTAGATCGAACGGCCCGTGACACATGGATACTGGAATGCAACATTCGAATGGAGAATGAAAGAATGTCTTTTTAGTTCTTTTATCAAAACTTCATCTTTGTCTATAGTGCTCCAAGATTTGTTTTAATCAATACTGAGCATGATTGAATAGAATCTCATAGCCATACTCATTTAATTTTTGTTCATGGGGATAATTCATTCATCAAATTCTAATAAAAAAAAAAGAGAGTTGAGTGATGAGCGAAGGGGTATCCCATTATTACATTCATAACATGAAGTTGAATTATATTGACATATTCAATTGATTATATATAGGCAATGTAATTGATTGTTCATAAGAGGGAGAATAACAAATAAGAATTTAAAGTGCTCTCATTTTCTCAAATAAAGTTTTGAAGTGTCATTATTTTCTTAAACAAAAACATGAAGTAGAACTTATTTCAAATAAAGGTTTGAAATGATCACGTTAGTCTGAAAGAGGACCTGACCTTATTGGCTAGTCAAAGGCATTTTTATCCTTTACTTTTTTTTTATTTTCTTTCATTTTTCCTTTCTATATTTTTTCCAAAAAAACTATAAAAAAAGGCTAATTAAAAAAAATAAAAAAGGAAGAAGAGAAACGATAATGGCAAGAGGGCTCGCAACCCACCCCCGCCTATGGCCGCTGCCTTATCGCCGGTGGGGTGTTGGCTATGAAGCACCGACACTCTCCAAGAGCCTTCATGTCGTGCTGGACACTTCAACACGTGTCCGACACTCTCCGAACTTGGTCAACATGTGTCAAAAAATCCAACATCTGGTCAACTTTCTCAACACTCTCTGACACTTGAGTTGGAATTCTAACATACGAGTTTCTGACACGTGATTTCGATATCAAGGTCAATTTGAAAAATTCAATAAATGAGATGTCAATATATATATGTGTGTGTGTGTGTGTGTGTGTGTGTGTGTGTGTGTGTGTGTGTGTGTGTGTGTGTGTGTTAAAAAATAAAACACAATAATAAAAATAATAAATGGAGAAAGAAGAAAAGCCTAGTCTTCACTTCTCTTCTGACTCTCATTTCCCATGATACACAATTCACCCCTTAAGTATTTTTTTTTTCCTCTTCCAACATATCTAACATGTGAGTCTAGAATATGAATCGCTTCTTTTTTCTCCAAATTTTATGAATTATTGAAATAGAGTTGAATTTGTCAAATTGAAACAATGAATGATATTACTAAATGGTAGATTAATGTTTTAAGTGTATATTCATTCTAGGATTTTTTAATTATTTATTTATGAATTTGATTCAAATTAATTTGATTGAAATAATCATAAAAATTTTAATTTATTATACATACATAAAAATATATATTTAATATACAACGTGTCGGAATTCTCGATTTTTTGAGAAATAACGTGTCGGCCTATCGTGTCATGTCGTGTCGCGTGTCGCGTGTCGGTGCTACTTAGGTTTTTTTTTTAGACTGACATGGCCGCTTATGATTCTTATTTAAAAGAAGGTCAACTTTAGACATTTATTTAAGAAAATGAGAACACTTCAAATCCTTATTTAAGAAAGTAAGAACATTATTAGCCCTTATTTGAAAAATTGAGACCATCACATGCTCTAATTTAAAATTTCTCCTTCATAAGATGTCAATTTTTGAAGTGCTCCATGCATCACTTTTAACTACTAATACACTTAAAAGACAGCCAGTCTCTTGCCCATGCTTTGATCGACTTCTCATGTTGGTTTTATGGTCTAAGAGAACATCACATGCTCTCATAAATTTGCTGAAAGCAAATGTTATATGATGAAACAATAGGTTGAATAACTATAAGGTACACAATAATTTTTTTTGGTGATATGTGGGTATCAAGACTATCTCTTGGTTAGATTTAGTTTTCTTTAGGTGATTAGGTTGAAATAAATTCCTTAACCCAACAATTGCTTCTAACTCGAGGATTTACTATGAATAAGCTTATATCATACTCTTTTATATTTTTACCATACCCGGTAACAGAATTGATGGAATGGTTAGTGTTCATCAAGAATATCTGCATGTATTAAGTTTTTCCTTTTATGGTAAGAGCATATATTAAGTTTAATCCTGGTACACCTTAAAACAAACAGTTCGTAGAAGGGAACCCGCAGCAGGTACGCAAGGCCCATTTTATTAAAAGGTACAGCAGCCCAGTGAAAGCCTCTCTTTCATCTGGTCCCAGTCCCATCAATATCAAATGCTAAAAGCTAGACCAGCATTTCAGTGAGCCACAAAAGGTTAGAGTTTAGAACATCCCGTGTAAAATCAACATCCGAAGAACATATAACCAATGCTGGAAAATACCATAACTAATTTGATAGATTGAGTTAAACTATGAACATCATAAATGGTCATTTAAATTGTCAAGCAGACTTTGTTATATTTGCAATTATCTATTCTACAAGTCAAATTTTCTATCTTAATATTATTTCGTAATTGAATGCTTCCAAAAAAAAACAAAGTGAATGTTTATTTGCTGGCAGCCATTACTACTTCTGTCTTTGAGCCTATTTGGTACAGGAGCGGTTGAATTACAGCTATATTGTGCTTGTGACGTTGAAACTTGTATGTTTGGCGATCCACACTTCAAAGCCATACTACCACAAAATTGATTGCTTGCCAATCACCTAATAAATTGCAAGAGCCCCTTCTCATAATTGAAAACTATTACGGAAGGATTATATCAAACGGCCTCTTCAACTCATGACTTTTTAAAATTAGAAAGCAAAGGATATTACATAACCAATTAAAAGAAAACCATTGCAGATATCCCAATATTCTTCGAGAACTAGTCTTCTTATATAATTGGTCAGAGTATTCGGAGATAAATAACGGCGATTGCTTGTTATTACTGGGATCTCCTATTAAAATTTTAACTAGCTGACTTAGCAATAAAATGCCACATGAACACGTTGCAAATGTTACTTGGGATTTTGGTAAGCCTATCGATTCTATAACAAGAACTTGGAAGTGGGCTAGTTGCTTATATCAACGGGTTACTCAAAGTACGTTTTTAGTACAATCTTTTCATTTAGCCTCTCGAGAATTTAACCAAAGTAGTTAAATGCTTAATTGCGATATGCAAATTCCATGTTTGAATCACAGCCGGTAATGGTCCTAGGGGGAGCAAGTGGTGGCCTTCACCCTATACCGTCAAATGTGCATTAGGATTTGTTGACTCTGTCCAATTAGTGGATCGGATTGAGTTTGGGTCAGATCGAAAATGATTTGACCGACATTAACCCATTTAACTCGTTTCTATATAATACAAAATAGTGACCCATACCTAACCCATACCTGATCTATACCATGCCAAACTCTATTTAAATTATTAAAAAAACTTCCATATTTAATCCAATTTAAGAAAAATTATACTTGAACTAAGGCAAGAATACGAAGTGAGTGAATATGAAATTGAGTGAAGGTGAGAGAGAATGAAAAAGAGAGTCATTAATGTAACTTAAGTCTAAGTAAGTTGTTGTCTCATTTAACACCGATATTATTTTGGGTTGTACTATTCTCAATATATTTATAGGGCGAGAGAGAGTGAAGAGAGTCATAGAAATGGGTTATGTCTAAGTAAGTTGTAATTCCATTTAACACATGTATTATTTTGGGTTTTATCATTCAAAATCCATTTATAATCCATTTACTGAATATAACTAACACATACAACAACCCAACCCATCAAATATTGATTAAGAATGGGTTAATGACTATTTTGAAGGGTCTAGGATTTGCCTCAGGCTTTTGCAAATGATGATGATGGTGAAGTGAGAAGCAATAGAGGCCAGAGACAAAAGGGGAGGAGGGGGAGAGAATGAGGTTCTAGGTTTCTATGTCAATCGTTCTAAAGTCCAAGGACATTTTAGTCAATTCAAGACCCCAATCTTCTCTTTGGCAAGTAAGCTTATACATGAACTTCTCTTATTTATTGTGAATGTCAAATGGGACCTCGAGTTCTATCCACCAAATAGGCCTCACGCCCATGTTGTTTAGCCATGAAGGCCCAAGTGGGCCAAGCCAAGCCCACCAAGCCCATTCAAGCAAACGGGCCAAGGGCAAAATTGAAAATTTGTGCTAAAAAGTTGTGAAATGCCCAAAACACCCCTTCTACAAGCCTTACATTTATGGACAAAAAGGCAAAATAAGAGAATGGATGGAGGAGAGGGAATTAAGGAGGATTTTGGGGAAAATCTTAGATATATCTCTTTCCCTCTCTCTCTCTTCACCCTCTCCATTTTCCCCATGCAATCGAAGTCACCAATAGCCCCATCTCTCTCCTTTTTGTTCTTTCTTGGTCTTCTTCTTCCTCCTCCTCTTCGTGTTCTTCTTCTTCTTCTTCATTTCTTTTTCATCACCATCACCATTTGCCATTGCCATTTTCACCACCTGTCCTAGCCGTCCACTGCCACCACCATCGCTCATCCACCATCCCTTGTGCCATCTCTCAAGCCACCAACCTTGTCCGAGCCCCCATCACCAAGCAACCACCACCATTGAACCACTACTTGCCGCCACTCATCGCCACCACTGCCATCCCCAAGCGATTGCAAGCCATTGTCACCACCACCCAACCAAGCACCCAAGCTAAGGAGGCTGTGAGCCTCAAAGTTCACTGAGTAATGCTGTGGTGCCGCCATTCGCACTATGAGACCGATGTTTTCATCACCGTCGCACCATCGTCGCCATGAGCTCATCGTCATCAGAAAAACTATGAGTTAATTTCTACTCCTTGATTAGGAAGTTAATTGTGTTTAGGGGTAAGTTTAGTTTAGGGATAATTGTTGTTAGTGTTAGTTGATTATGGTTTAGTGTTAATCACGGTTAAGGATAGATATTAACACGGTTAAGGATAGATTAGATTAAGGCTAATTGAAATCGGTCTTAATTAAGGAAAATTAGCTTAACTAATCGCGATTAGTCCTATTAATGATGGATTAATTGTTAAGTAGAATTTTATACTCGATTTATTGGGTGGATTTATGCATATTTCATATTGTTTGAACTTGTTATGCCATGATATTGAATGTCCAATTTATACACCTCCAATGCTATTTTCAAAAGAGGGTTTTATTGGCAAAAAAATGGCAAAGTTTAAGGTGCCGTGTTTAGATGCTGTATTTTACATGTTAAATGGGACAATAGGGTTTTAAAAGGAAGGATGTGCAATATTTGGCTGGTTGATTTTAAGTATGTGACCACGTGCAATTATTTTACTGCAATTTTAAGTGTAAAAATTTCTGAAATTTGTGATTTAAGCGCAAACCCTATTTGCATCGGCTAAGTCAGAAGTTAAGAATTGGCTTGAGTGGTTGAAAGCTTATGTGATCACATAATGGCCTTGATGTGTCACGCCCTGAACCTCGAGCGCGTGCACATCCCTCAATGGGTCAATAAAATTTCCAATGTCCCAAGACGCATCGCCAACCCTTTCATTTTATTGCACATGCAGAAGTATATAAACAAAACCTTAGACAACACAAATATGGGATAGAAAAGCAGGATACAAATTTCACAAAACACTTTTATATACAAACTAGTCTGTCTACAAAAAGATCGACTTTCAAAAAGAAGCTGTCATACGACCTACTAGTCGAACACATTCACCGATCTTTCGGACTCCACCTCCACAGGCTCCGAGGGCTTCGGGTCCTCCATAACCCCATCAGGAGGGTCGGCTGCACCCTCGCCCAGAGCGGTGTTGATCGCAACGGCGAGGATATCAAATCCCTGAAGGGGACCTACCCTATACCCATTGAGCCATGGCAAAACCACGCCCTGAATCAATGAGGTACCCTCTAAGGTAGGGCATCATCAACCTAGACAATGGTCACAACAAGCTCATAGACCCAATGACTCCTAGGGACAGGGACATCTATGCTCCACTCGGTAACCCCCCTAAGGCTGACCAAAACATTTCGAAGGAACCGCCATCTAAGAACTTGAAAAGAATGAGCCCACGACGGGGTGAGACAATGTCTCAGTAAGTTTACCCCCTAAACCTTGACTAGGAAGGAAATACGCCTAGAGGTAATCTAACCACACATCACAAAAGATTTATCTCACCTCAATTCCTTCCTGCACGTCAGTACAATTCATATCACATATAATTGCATTAAAAGCACTCATCAATCGGGACGTCTCAACTTATAACCCAAACAATTTTAAGGGTCCCGATTAGAAGGCCAAATCGTTATGACACGTCACATTTCATGCCAAAATTTTGTCCCATAATCAGGCGCGTCAATTTCAATCAATCATGCGTCCCAATTGATTACAACCCAACAACCACGACCAATTCAACAGTCAATGGTCTTCCGGCGTAACCGGTCGTCGTCTCGCACGATCGAGCACGGCAACATCAACATCTAGACGGCATTCCATATAGAAGCATTGACCAAGCCTCCACTGCGACTGGCTTCCGTTGACTTGGGGCATTCCCGAAGGAGCATCGTTCGGCCCTAAAGGCTCGTGACGGGTTCTCATATCTTTCATGCACCCATCCAATCCCGGCCAAGACATCGTGCTTTGCACTCAAATCTCCCATTAAAATAATGTACTTGGCCCATTTTCTTCATATTAATAACATACGGTAAAATAATTGTGTGTGGGTACACGGTCAATTTGAACCAGAAAAATTGATATCATTCCTTTTAAAATCCCACTGTTTAATATAGTCTTTAAAATTATTTTCGATGTCAAAACCCGACACCCTGTATTTTCTAATTAAATACCAAAATTTCATAATTTTAAAATAAATACTCAAAATCACAATCATCACTCAATTTGCACAAATTAACCATCAATTGCATAAACTAAGCACACCACTACAATCAGCACGAAATTCCGGTCATCGACTATCCCAATATAATTTCCGAAAAATGTTAAATAATTAAATAAATTACAAAATTAATTAAATAAATACACATTAAATCAATAAATACATACTTAGGCCTAATAATACAAATCTAACCACCTATTGGACTTATTAAATTATCCTAACCATTCTAACTACAATGCCTCATAATGAACTAACCAACGACAATTTCTAACCACCTAATTCACTAATTTAACTAACCTAAATTAACTAAACAAGCTAATAGCTACACTAATCTAATCTTAATTTAATCTAAACACCCCTTAAGCATCATTAACCTCCTAAGCAAGGTTTAGTGAGTAAACTCACTAGTTTAGCGGGCCAATGAGTCCACGACGACGGTGACGCCAAGGCGGGCGAGAACCAAGCTTGGAGCGACACCAACAAAGGTTCGGACGAGGCCTAAAACGGGCCACAGGCTCTCAGCTCTAAGCTGAGAGTTCAGCTTCTGCTTGTTGCTGGAAAGGCTCGATCGAAGGGGCTAAGATGGCTTGCGAGCGGAGCTGGGCTGGCAAGCGGTGACCGCTAGCTTGGACAACGGCCAGCTTGGACAACGGCCAGGCGATCTCGATGGTGACCAGGGCAACTTAGGCTTCAAGATGGCGACCAAGACACGCGGACAGGCGGACGTGCGAACGGGGGACGGCGCGGCTCGCGAGCAGCAGCGACAACGGACGACAACGGAAGGGGGCGATCGACGGGCAGGGGGTGCTAGCTAGCTCTCTCTAGATTTCTTGAGCTCAAATCACCTCAACAATGGATAAAGTGGCCTAAGGAAGAAGAAGAAGATAGCTACTAAAGAGGGGGGCCACAAAATATCCTAAACACTCATCACACTTGCCCCATTCTGTTCAGCCTTCATCCTCAACCACTTTGCTGCACCAAGGCTTCTCCAACAAGCCTCCCAAGAAGTCCAAAATATTGCTGCCCCTAGGACCTACGAATTTGTGACATTTTGTCACGCCCCGAACCTCGAGCGTGCGCACATCCCTCGGTGGTCGATGAAATTGCGACGTCCTAGGATACATCGCCGACCCATTCATTTTATTGCACATGCGAAAGCGAATAAACAAATCCCCTGACAGCAAACAACATGGGATAGAAAAGTAGGATAACAAATTCACAACCAAAACACGCTTTTATACACAAACTAGGTTTATATATAAAACTATTCTGTCTACCAAAAAGATCGGCCCTCAAAAAGGAAACCGTCCTATGACCCACTAGTCGGACACGTTCATCGATTCTTCGAACTCCACAAGCTTCAGGGGCACTGGGTCCTCCACAGTACCATCAGGATGGTCAGCTGCACCCTCGCCTGGAGCGGCATCTACTACCATAGCGGGGATCTCAAAACCTTGGAGGAGACCAACTTTGTATCCATTGAGCCCGTGGCAAAACCAAGCCCTAAATCGATGAGGTACCCTCTGAGGTAGGTCCCCATCGACCTAAACGGTGGTCACTACGAGCTCATAGACCAAGTGGCCTCCAGGAACAAGGAAGTCAGTAATCAGCTCAGTAACCCTCCGAGTCTGACCATAAGGAACTAGAGGGGCCGCCACTAAGGACCTGAAAAGATCGAGCCCACGATGGGGTGAGATAATGTCTCAGCAAGTTCACCCCCCTAAACTCCGACTATGAAGGAAATACGCCTAGAGGTAGTCTATACACACAAAATAGAGGACTTACATCGCCTCAGTTCCCTCCTACATGTCAGTACAATTCACATAATCAATTAATCAATCCATTAGTCAATTCAATCAATACAATCAATCCATCCATCAATCAATCCATTAGTCAATTCAATCAATACAATCGATCCATCCATCAATCAATCCATCAATCACAAGGGTCATGATTATAAGTCCAAATCGTTATGACACATCTCATACTATACCACACAATTTTGTCCCATAATTCGACGCTTCAATTTCAATCAAACACATGTTCCAACTTGAATACTGCCCGCATAGGCACAATATACTGACGCACATTGGTCTTCTAGCGTAGCTAGGCTTCGTCTCACTCCTTTGAGCACGGCAACATCCATCGACACACATTGGGGACAGCATTCCCGAAGGACCATCGGTCCAGAATCTATTGCGACCGGCTTCCGTTGTCCAGGGGCATCCCATATAAAGGCAACGTCCTACCGACGCACATCAAGGACGGGTTCACTTAACCATCACACGATCAATCAATCTCAACCAAGGCCATTATGCCGTGTACTCAAATGCCTCGATTAAGATAATGACGGCCTATTTTTTGTATTAAAAACACCCGATAAAATTAATCGTATGTGGGTACATGGTCAATTTGAGCCAAAAATGCGATATCTTTCTTTTCAAAAATCCCACTATTTAATATAGCACATAAAAACATTTTTGGCGTTAAAAACTGACGCCTGGTATTTTCTAATTAAATATTGAAATTTCTAAATTTTGAGATAAATACTCAAAATCACAATCACCACTCAATTTGCACAAATTAACACTCAATTGCATAAACTAAGTACACCACTATAATCAGCACAAAATTCCAATCATCAGCTATTCCAGCATAATTTTCGGAAAATAATAAATAATTAATAAATAGTAAAAATAATTAAATAATGTAAATTAAATACAATAAATACTCACTTAGACTGGAAATGCTAATCTAACCACCTAAATGGGCCTAGAAAATTATTGCACCTATCTAGATAATTAGCACAACCTCTTTAAGCCCATAATCAATCTATTCTAACAACCTAACATGCATAATTAAGCGATTAAATCACTAATTTAAACTAACTAACCACCTAATCTCTAATTAGCCTAAACTAATTATCCACTAAGTGTCATTAAATCCCTAAGCAGAGTTTAGCAAGTAAACTCACTGGAGTCCATGGTGACGGCGACGCGGAGGCGAGCAACAAACAAGCTGCGACGACACCAACGAAGGTCCAGACGGGCCTTAAAACGGGCCTAGAAGCCTCAGCTAGGGGTTGAGCTTCGGCTTCTGCTTTGGGCCGAAGGAGGCTACTTGAGCGCCTGGAAGCGGCAAGGAGGGACGACGACGCTACAGCGAGGCTAGGCGAGCAACGGCGATGGCTCCTGCTGGCAGGACGACGACGAATGGCGGCTAGGCGACTTGCGGGACTTGCAAGCAAACACGTACGACGGCATGAGATGGCGAGATGATCGCGGACGGGCAGACGGCGCTTGCTTGGCTTGAGAGCGGCACGACGAGCGTGTGACGGGTCCGGCGGCTTCAGGCGGGCGATCGACAGCAAAGGGGGAAGGCTGGCTGGTTTCTCTAGTTCTCTTAAGTTCCAAACACACTCAACAATGGAGAAAGCTGCCCAATGAAGAAGAAGAAGCTGTTGAAGCTTAAGGGGGCCACAAAATATCCCAAGTGCTTGAGTTATATGCCCACCATGCATGGCCATCCTCAGTCAATTTGCAACCTTCAAGCTTCCTTAGCAAGCCATCCAAGGGTCCAAATGTTGCACACCCTAAGGACCTACGAATTTTGGACCATTTCCATCCAATTTGATTCAATTTCAACTCCAATTGAACCCAAATTGGAGTCCAAAAATTCAGCCAAGGTGCCATCGTCCATCTCATGATTTTTCCTCATCAATTGAACCAACTTGACAGCCGAAATTGCGACCAAAAATAGCCCTCAAATTTTCCCGGTCCAAAATAGCCTTACTTTGATTTTTTGCCAAAATCTCGGGTTTGCAAAAAAATCTTCGGAGGATGAGTCGATGTTCCTAAAATGAATCGTCACATGACAAAACTTTATCGGGTTTAAATTCGCGATTAATTTCAACTTGGCACGATTTTAACGTGACCTAGCCTACCGGGTAGCTTTTAGGAATTTTTAGTGCAATTAACCCGTGGTCGATTATTTTCGAGCCACATTGTACATCTTGGACTCATTAGCGACTCTCGGTTGTCCTAAAAATCTCAAGATTTCAAATACGAACACAAGGTACAGAAATGACAAAAAAAATCGATCTAGTGCCGTTCAATAGAAATTTTGCAATCAGGTGGAATCAACCACACACTAATCACATACCTCTATCGAATAGACCTATCTTCGATCTTTGATCAATTTTAACAGTACCGTATTGACCCTTGCAAATTAACCTGGTGGAGTAGTCAGTTTCTGGTCGAATTCTCAAGTCTATTGCGTTAAAATCCCTTAACGGCTTCACCGGATAGACTAGTTATGCCATGAGTGATCAGCTCAAGGAAAAGAACTATAAGCGTTGATGAAAAGCCCAACTCATTCAATTGAAAACAGAATTGGAAAATCATGATGTCACACATTTCCCATTCAATTTCACTTCCATTCTCCTCTAATTTAATCCAATTGAAGTGCCACAAAGCCAAGGTAAGTGCCCACATCACATTCCACATTTTTCCTTGCCAATTAGTCCAACTTGAATGGCAAAAGTTCACCTAAAAACAGTCCTCTAACTTTCCCGGTCCAATTTCGCCAAACTTTGAATTTTCGCCAAAAACTCGGGTTTGCAGAAAAATCTTCGGAGGACGTTTCGACGTTCCTAAAATGAATCGTGACATGACAAAACTTTCAATTTCTGAAATCGGGTTCAAATTCTCGGTTAATTTCAACCATGATCGATTATTTTCGAGCCACATTGTGCATCTTCAACTCATTGGCGACTCTTAGTTGTCGTGAAAATCTCGAGGTTTCAAATACGAGCACAGGGTACAGAAATGATAGAAAAATCAGTTTAGTGTCGTTCAACGAGAATTTTGCAATTAGGTGCAATCACCCACACTTTAATCACATACCTCAGTCGAATCGACCTATCTCCAATCTTTGATCAATTTTGACAGTGTCGTATTGACCCTTGCAAATTAGCACAGTCAAGCAGTCAATATCTAGTCGAATTCTCAAGTTTGTTGCGTTAAAATCCCTTAACAGCTTCACCAGATAGACTAGTTATCTCGTGAATGATCAGTTCAGAGAAAAAAACTAGAGGCGCGTCAATGAAAAGCCCAACTCATTCAATTGAAAATAGAATCAAAAAATCAGGATGTCACATGATGATGCATATGATTATGCGGGATAATGGTTCCATCTTGATGCATATGAATATGCGAGACGATATCTAATTTTATTGGATCCCTAATGGGGGTCCAGATGTCAAGTCGTGGTTGAAGCTGAATCGATGCTCCAATGAAATGTTGTCTTAATGCGTATGAGTACATGGAATGATGTTGTGCTCGATAGAGCGGGATGATATCCAATTATGTCGGAAGACTGCCAACTCTTGCGTTGGCCGCGGCTCGAGAGGTTGTAATAATTGGAACATGTGTGGAAGCAATATGCATGGATATATATATATATATATGAGACGTGTTCTAATTATTTGTTGTGCTTGATGCATTGCCTTTGGCACATGGCAATTGTTATCACATAAAGGTGTGCCAAGGCGAGGGAAGGATGATTACGAGTTATTTAACGGCTTTGATATTTGTCATTGGGTTGAATTATCTAATCCTGTTATAGTTAGGGAAAAGTGGGGGTCGCTTTGCTATTGATCTGTTGTTGATATAATTATGCATGTTTAAGCCACCCTCAAGACGAATTGGCGTCCTAATCGAGGTATAGGTTGTTGACTCACTGAAATTTTTATCTTACCCCTTGTTGTTTAAATGTTTTGAGGCATGTAGTATGCAGAACCGTCGCATGTGGTTTGGGGCCTCGATGGACCAAGACACAATGTGGCTGGCATCACTTTTCGTTGGTCTCATCGTTAGTCAAGTTTAGTAAAGCCTGACCCTACAGGTTTTTGAGATTATCAGCAAGAAGTGGTCGTAAAAAAGCTTGCAATTATTAAACTTAATAGGGTTAACAATTTATGAATGAAAGTGTTGCTTTTGAGAATGTTTGCTTTGTCTATACTATCCCTATTTGTTATGATTGACTGGATGTTGTTTTATAAATACTTCCGCTTGCATTTAATCGAAAGACAAAAAGAGTGGGTCAGCGATGTGTCCTGGGACGTTGCTACTAATCGATCGTTAAGGGATGTTTGTGCACTCGAGGGTTTGGAGTGTGATGGTATAGATGTGTATAGCTTGGCTTGAGCCAACAACTCAATCATAAACTGTAGGGATCCTTGCCAAAACCAAAGACGTTGTCGATCATTTAAGAGGTATAAAAGTAAACAAAAATGAACATGGTTATCACTTATTTAGACCTAAAATTTTATATGTGTTGATAATGTGGAGGTCCCTCATCGAACGCATCAAGAACCAATGCCATGAGTATTTAATCTCACCTTTGATGCAACCCGAAGTTATTAGGAACATTTGATCATGTGCATCATTTCAACAGCACACAAGGTTGCTCCTTTACAAATTTCTTTCAAGAAGTAATCATCCAAACCCACAACTTTCTTACATCTAGAAATGAGCCTTTTTCAGGTGCATCAAAAGAGATTTACAGTTTTGTCAAACAATAGCTCAGAAAGTAACAAATGCTTTCTAACCTCCAGTGATGTACTCCTAAGGTTCCTCTCCTTAAATTCATTCACATACTCCACGTCTTTGCAAACTCCTTCCTATAGTTTCCTGTCAAAACTTTGAAGGCCATCAGTTTAGCCTCCTATTCTCACTAAGACTACTAATCTCTGATAAAGTCTATGACCGTAAGATAGTTGACATTGCTCTGACAGTATTAGGATAGCGATTTGCCAACTAAGAACCTATAACCCTCTTAATAGTGAAACTAATGCTACAAGTATGTTCTTCCTAGTTGGTCTTCACATGAAGTGATCCAATCCTTTCATCAATACCTCCAAAAATCCTTCAATAACAATTTTCATTATCACATTTTGCTCTACGAAAGTTCTTTCATTATTAATAAGTTTGATCACTCTATACCCAGCCACTAAGGGTGCACATGGTAAAATTTTTTGGCTGGGGAAGAATTTTTTTCCAGAAATAGTTCTTTTCTATTTCTATTCCGGGTAACAGTTTTTGAGCAAAAGAACCCGTTTAATAATTGCATAAAATTTCTACTTGGAATAGAAAAAGAATAGAAATGCGTTTGGTAATGCAACAATTCTTTTTTGTATTTACTTCTTTTTTATTTCTTTTTATTCTTTTTTTGTATTTATTTGTTTTTTATTCTTTTTTTATTATTTGTTTTTATTTGTTTTTTATTATTTTTTTGTATTTATTTTTTTTTTATTTGTTTTTATTTTTTTGTATTTATTTGTTTTTATTTATTTTTGTA
Organism: Eucalyptus cloeziana; assembly: GCA_014182715.1. Taxonomy (NCBI): domain Eukaryota; kingdom Viridiplantae; phylum Streptophyta; class Magnoliopsida; order Myrtales; family Myrtaceae; genus Eucalyptus; species Eucalyptus cloeziana. The sequence goes on along the minus strand of CM024641.1, from coordinate 41,165,133 downwards.
TTTATTTTTTATTTTTTTATTTGTATTTATTTTTGGTATTTATTTGTTTTTTGTATTTATTTGTGTTTTTATTTATTTGTTTTTTATTCTTGCTCACGGTCGGCGGCGGCGGCAATGCGGCCCCGGCCGAGGCGGCGGTCGGCGGTGGCTCGGGCGGTTAGAGTTGGCCACGGCAAGAGAGAAATAAAACAAAAATAAAAAAGAAAATTTGCTTATTTTTAGAAATTGTTCCCAGGATAAGAATCAATTTTTTTTGTTTCGTTTATTAAAAATAACTTTTCATTCTAGGGAATAGAAATTAGCTTGTGTTACCAAACGAGTTTTACATTCTTTTTTTTTTGTTAGGAAACAAAATAGCAGAAATTCTTAAGAATAGAAATATTCTCATGCAGACCCTAAGTACTCTCGTGTGGCATCTTTAAATGGCCTTTTATTATCAAACACCAAAGAGCTAATAAATACTCGTATTGTAGTATTAGGATCATACTTAAATGGCCTTTTATTATCATACTTAATAAACCTACTTTTCATTCTTGTAACATGTTTTTCTCCTCCAACAAATCCCAAACTTTCATCTCCATTTGTTTTATAGTAGCTGTATGGTATGTAACTTAAGCATCAACATCATTATTCACATTAGATTTCGAGGATTAGATGACTTTAGTTCAGATTATTGGGGATTAGATAGTTCTCTCACAAATGATTCACTGTGACCCTATCCTATTTGGTTGTCTTGTAGAACCCTCTGATCTTCTTCCTTACCTTTACGAGCTACTCATCATCACCATCATTATTGAAGAATCATTGCATCAAATTGCAACTCGGTGTCTTTAGTTTCCTACTCAATTTCCACATTGCTTACCCTTAAAGCCAAATCATCTACTATAATTTGAGCACCCTCCAAGCCAACCTCATCTACTGTCTCGTCATGCTTATCAACTACATCATCATTATCTAAATCACTTACATGCTAAACTAATCACTCGTTAACTAAACTAGCATGAACAATTATCACCTTAGCATCCATTAGCACACTGATCCCTTCAGTGTCATCCACCTCATCCACTAATCTGTTCACTCTCATGACATACTCAGGTTGTTCATCCACAACACCTTCCTCAACTACAATACGTTTAATTTCCTCATGAGGGATTTGATTTGGGAATCCAGGAATTTTGAGGCTGACATTTGTGTATTATGCAAGAACAAGAACACCACTTATCTAAGCAAAAGTGACATCATTTCGTTGGAAATAGTACACGTCATGCTTTACACGTGGATGGTTGGCGATGACTCAATTATCATGTCAAATAAATCGGGAGAGACTTGGCCGAGAGGAATTGATTTGTGATTTCCCAAAAAAATGTCGGACTACATTTGCTAAATTAAAAGATCTTGGACTCTATTAGTTTCCTTACAATAGGTTTAAAACTAATTGTGCATTCCCTATTTCAAAGTATATATCCTTTGTACTATTCAACTTATTAGAATGACCATTGATCTAAATTTCAGTCTAGGCTCTATTATAACAATTTTAGAACGTAATTATTACTAGAGTCTTGTTCAAAAGAAATACTAGATAAAGACCATTACTAGAAAATACATATCAAAGAATTTAAAAAGATTAAAATATATATTTAAGAAAGAGTTAATACCATGAAAAATCATAGACCGGTACATTTGTGACAAATTTACCTCAAACAAATTTTTTGACCACCAAAAAATCCCTAAACTAATACATTTATAACAAATTTACTCTCTATTAGTTTCTATTAAATTGAATTAATACCATGAAAAATTATAAATTGGTACACCTAAAACAAACGAATAGTAAAACCTCAAACTAATACACCCGTTAATTACCACGTATCATCCAATTCAATGATATGATGATAAAATTTAATGAAAATTAATGAAGGATAAACTTATCACAAGTGTACCAGTTAGGATTTTCGGATGTTAAAAAATTAGTATAGGTTAAATTTATTATAGATGTACTAGTTTGAGATTTTTTGTGGTATTAACCATTTAAAAAAGTAACACTTGAAATAGAAATATTAACTTTTTCAAAGCACGATTAACAACACTTAACAAGCAAAGGGCTTCTTTGTAACATTTTCTCTGTTTGGCTTGGGGATGAAAATTGCATAAACTCAGTCTATTATATCGAACCAATCACACTACACGTATCTACATGACCCAGCACATGGTCCATATAGTTTCCGCACAGTGGTTGGTTATGTTTAACCGTAAACTAAATCTATACAATCTCATCTCAAGCTAAGATGATAATGCATGTGCATCTAATTCATCGTAGCTAGCAGTCAAATTATGTGGAGTCCACTCAATTCAATGGCTTTGGCGTTTTGGGTACACACCACATCACTTAAGAACACGATATTCACATCACTTGCAGTGGCATGTTCTCATAGTCTTGAGGCCGATGACGGCAATGTCGGCCACCTTATTCGAAGTGACATGGTGGGGACCTCCTGATAAGGAAACCACACATTGACATCATTAATCCTACTGGTGGAAACGTTCTATCACAACCTGCCGTTCACGAATGGCACACTTTCAGATTCAACAATCTCAGCCCTTAATTATGCACAACTTATATGGGCAGAATTAGTTTTAACTGGAGCCAATCCCAAGAAAATATATACCATTGAAGGAAGCTTTGAGAAATTTTCATTGCGAAGTGTGGTCTCTGGAAAAGAAGAATCATACATATGACGTGGAGAAAAGTGTGTGGGTAATTGTTGTAGATAAAGTCTAGCTTTGACTGGAATTAGTGTGTAATTATAAAGGCGTCCCACAAGTTGACGACCGGTCGGCAGTATGTTGTTATGTTCTGTCGCTGAGAATGTAGACATGTGTGCTCCAGTCAACAAGTTGGTCTGCTGGACTTGAGAATGGATATGAAAGTGTGAAGCTTGGATGGTTGGTTTGATACTTCCCAACTAGCGCAAACAGCATAATTTTGCACACTCATCATTACTTAGATAAAGTATGTAGACAACGAGCACGGCATACATACATACATACATACATACATATATATATATATATTATATATTTCTGACCAGAAACAGGACCTATCACAAGAATATTTTTTTTTATTGGGGTGATAGCTCTGGAAAGACAGATTGCCTATCTTTTCTTTCATCTCGGGCGAAATACGATCGGGAGGCGCTAATTCAAATCCCTCAGGGATATATATATATATCTCTCGAGAGAGAGAAATAAATATTTACAGGCCAAAGCTCATGATTTGAATACAATTGACTGGTAGTCCGAGAGATGCATTAATTGGAGGTTCATGATTTTATTAGTTTACTGAAACCGTTAATTTGTGACACTTCAAGTTCCTAAAATATTCCTTTTTGTATTTAGATAATCTATTGGAAAATATCATCTTAAAAATCATTTTAGATTCTCCAATAAGTTTATTCATCATAGGTCGACTTAAAAATTATTGCCTTAAGTGTTAGATAAAGTCATTTGACCAGTCAGGTTGGAGATGAAGCTGCTGGCCCCGCTTTACGGGAAAACCTGGAGTCGCCGATGAAAGGATTCATTGCCCGAAGGAAAGAGTTAGCACTTCTCTATAATATTTGCTGAGTAAGAATTAAAGTACGGAATGCCTTCATCATATCATTTGCTGAGTAAGAATTCGTGTTACTACCATAGTCATTCGTGTAATTTTATGTCTTTATTTGTGTACGTGCATTAGTCGAGGAGCGGTTACTACACCTTCACTATAAATATCACTAACTATCCAACAAGAGACTTCCTCCCGGTACAAATTAACAAAATGTTATTTTTCAATTTTAATTACTTTTCCTGCACCGCACCTTAATTTTCCTTAACTATAGCTTTGAGAATCGTGTTGTTGATAAAATTCTGATGTGCATTGATTGGAATGCGTAAAATTATGGATGGAAACATGACATGAACAAGTTGATGTGGCAAAATATGACATGGTAATGAGGAAAATTAAATGACATGGCATCATGAGGAAACTTAAATGAGTGGGTGGCAAATTGAATTCATTATGACATGACAAATCAAACACATGACACCGCAAATTGAAAAACATGGTACATTGTCATTATGAGCTTGATGAGAGGTTATTATGTAGACTTAATTTATGTAGATCAACATCATGGTAATCATTGTTCATGTGCGTCCCGTTGCAGGGTGTCACGCCCCGATCCTCCGAGCGCATGCCCATCCCTCATTGGTCGATTAAATAGCGACGTCCTAGGACGCATCGCCAACCCATTCTTTTTAATGCACATGCGGAAGCTAATAAATAATCCCCAGACAACAACATAATGAGATAAAAAAGTAGGGCCATAATTTTTAAAACCAACAACACACTTATATATACATAACATAACAAGTCATGTCACATATAATACAAGTTGATATATAGATGCAAGGTCTACAAAACAGGGGGGGCTTAAAGAACTACAGATCTTCCTCTTCATCCTCATCCTCATCCTCATTGGAGCCTTCAGCGGAATACACTGGGGACTAAGGTTCTGACAGGTTGGGGTCCCGGTCCACCACCGAACCACTTGAAAGGTCAGCCATACCCTTTCCAAAAGCTACTTCCAGCACATAAAAATGAACCTTGGACTCCGGTATGGGCCCTTCTCTCTATCCATTCCGCTCCTGGCGATACCATGATCTGTATTAATGGGGAACCTTTTTGGGTAGACCCACATCGACCCAAACCACAAATTTCACCAATTCATATACACATCCCCTTGAATCTCCATGAAGCAGGATGAAGCACTTGTGTTCTATAACCTTCTTTGGCTGTCCAAAATGCTTGGGAGGAGCTGCCATCTATGGGCCTAAAAATGTTATCCCACAACGGGGTGAGACGACATCTCAGCGAATTCACCCCCTAAGACCGACTAGGAAGAAAATACACCTTAAGGCCTGCCTAAGCACAAACACGAGTCAAAGAACTTACCTTGGCCTAAGTTCCTTCCTACAAATCAATATCAATCAAATAACGATCCAATCACTTCAACCAATCAGATTGAATCATCGATCAATCGACTCAGTCGATTCCATGTCATCAAGACCATCACACGGTCATTCCAATCACTCATTCCAACTACTAATTACGGCCACCCTCAGGCACGGCTTACTAAATGTTCAGCGATGAATTATGGCCCAACGAGCACAGCCTATTCCAAGTTCGACGGTAAATTACAGCCCAATGGGCACAATCATACTTTGGCGATCAATTACGGCCCAAAGGCACAACCTGCTTCGGCAGTTAATTACGGCCCTATAGGCACAGCCTGCTTCGGTGGTTAATTACGGCCCTATAGGCATAGCCTGCTTCGGCGGTTGATTACGACCCTATAGGCACAGCCTACTTCGGTAGTTAATTACGGCCCTATAGGCACAGCCTACTTCGGCGATTTTCTTGATCTAACACATAACATCACGCATAACATGCGTCATTTCAACTTTCGATAGTCATCTTCCTATAACTATAAACCATCACACGATTCTCTGCCCAAGGTCGAGGACATTGTGTCTCACACTTTAATTCCTCAATTAAAATAATGTTCTGGCATATTTTCTTCGTGTTAGAAATACTTGATAAAAATTATTGTGTGTGGGTACACGGTTAGCTTGAGTAAAAAATATAATATCTTTACTTTCAAAACTCCCACCATTTATAAAGTCGATAAAAACATTTTTGGTATTGTAAACCGACACCCGATGATTTTCTAATTAAATACTGAAAATAAATAAATTTTAGGATAAATACCCAAAATTACAAATCACACTCAATTTGCACAAAATAACAGTCAATTAAATAAACAGATCACACCATTGCAATCAGCATAAAATTCCGATCACCAGCTATCCCGGTCTAATTTCTGGAAAATAATAATTAATTAAATGATTACAAAAATTAATTAATAATTACCAAAAATGCACACTTAGGCCCGTAAAGCCTAATTAAAAGCCGATTCGAGTTTGGAAAATTTCTGAACCACTCTAGATAAATACTAGAGCTTGTCTAGGCTCTAATTACACTACTCTAACCACCTAAAATGCAATAACGATTAATTAAATTGCTAATATATTCTAACTATCCATCTAATCATACTTAATCTAAACTAATCAATCCTTAAATGTCATTAACTTACTAAGCAGGGATTAGTGAGTTAAACTCAATTATTTAATGATCCGCTCGGATCAAAACAATGGGGATGTGGGGGAGCTCGACAAACTCCAAAGCAGGAATGCATTTTGGGTCCGGAAGCAGTCCAAAGCAGGCCAAATAATGGCATTGAGACCTACTCTGCTCGGCTTCTGTGGTGCGGCTAAAGAGGCTGCTCCAGTGGTCAACTGGGTTGGAAACAGCGAGCAAGGACCGACAGTGGCTACAGGGGTGTTCGGCGGGGCTTCACGACAGCAGGCAGTGGCTCACGGCAGCTCAGGCGACCTGAACGACGGCGAGCAACGGCCTAGCTACTTGCTGGATGAGCGAGCAAGGCGGAATGAGCGGCTGGAGGTGCAAGACTAGCGGGACAATCACGGCAGCATGCGGGCAAGCAAGTAGCTGTGATGGGCGAAAGGCGGCTCCAAGTGATCAGACAGTAGAGAGGGCTGAGCTGCTCGGAATCTGGGTTTGCTGGAGTTCGAACAGCAAGGAGAAGGAGAGGGGATCAATGGGTGAGGAGGAAGAAAGGAGGGGGAACCGGTTTGATTGGGGGGGGGGGGGACCACCTTGGTCTCTTTCTCATCCCTTTGGTCCCCTCACTTGGTCCCCACCACACTTGCTATCATCCTCAACAAATTTCCAGCGGCCATCTCCCTTCTAGAAGCCTTGAAGTGGTCCAAAAGTTGTGGGCAAGGGGGACATACGAATTTGTACAACATTTGGCTCAATTTGGATTAAATTCTCACTTGATTCAACTCAAATCGGCCTCTATAAATTCAATCATCATATCATCGATCAAATTGGCATTTTTCCTCACCAATTGATCCCACTTGCATCCCAATTTTGTGATCAAAAAGGTCCTCTAAATTTTCTGGACAAAAATAGCCATATCCCGACTTTTCGCCAAAAATCTCAATTTGCCGAAAAATCTTCGGAGACTGAGTCGACGTTCCTAAAATGACTTGTGACATGACAGAAATTTTATTCTGAAATCAGATTCAAATTCACAGCTAATTTCAATCTGGCGCGATTTTAGCGTGACCTAGGCTACCGGGTAGCTTTTAGAAATTTTTAGTGCAAATGACCCATGGTCGATTTTCTTCGAGCCACAATGATCCTCTTCGACACAATGACGACTCTCGGTTGTCATGAAAATCTTGAGGTTTCAAATACGGACACAAGGTACCAAAACGATAGAAAAATCAATTTAGTGCCGGTCGACGAGAATATTGTAATTTAGTGGAATCACCCACGTTTAACCACATATCTCAGTCGAACTGACCTATCTTTGATTTCTAATCTATCTTTACTATGCTATAATGATCTCTACAGATGAGCACAGTCGAGTGGTCGATTCCTGGTCGAATTCTCAAGTCTAATGCGTTAAAATTCTTTAATGACTTCCCCAAATAGTCTAGTTATCTCGGAGTGATCAGCTCTGAGAACAGCACTTTAGGCGCGTTGATGAAAGGCCTGATTAATTTAATTGAAAGTAGAACTGAAAATTTCAGGATGTCACATAGGGTCTATACATTCGATGGCTACAATGGTTTTGGTTAGGGTATGTAATTATTTTTCAAGCATGACAAGGAGGCGGGGCGGCAATAGTTGTATGGTCGATAGAACCAAACAGCCAAGAGAGATAGGAAGAGCATAGTAAATTTTAATGGTTAAATTTAAAGTGATTAATTTGATATCGATTATTTGGTTGTAGGGGTATGGGGTGTCATCTCTAAATAAATTAGCGATTCTTTTGAACTGTTTCGTATAATAAATAATACAAAATTATGAACAACATCATGTTTTCTTCCATCTCAAGTTGGAGGAAATTTCCATCGATTGTTCTTATAATTGGTAGATTACAATATGAATATTCATCTATAGTTAAGTTTTCATGTGGTGGTATCCATGACTTATGACGTATGGATGAAAAAAGTTACCCGAAACAAAAAAAATGGGGAAAAGTTAACCCAAATCTGGAATTTTAGGCCCAGTTTGGTGCTAATGATGAATCCACGAATAGGAGCTTATTCGAAGCAATAACATTCGGCGGATTAGTGCTCCATGGAATCATTTTCAGTTGTCTGGAGTGTAGTGACTATAGGTACTTTTTACTAACTAAAAGCCTTTTTCGCCACCTTTCTCCTTTTTATTATACCCCTCCCTCTCTCTCTTCATGCGCACAGATGCGAGGTTGCAACCTGAGATGCTCAGGCTCAAGCGACCTTGGATCTAAGTTTGCCTGAAGTTGGGGCCACCATTCAGTGTGGTGCTCGTGACTATTGTGGCCGACCGAGAATTGACTGGCGCCACGGCGATGGGCGATAGCCGCAAGTTGTGACTTATGGCAATTGTCGCGTGGCATGGCGTGGCGTGGCTTGCAGGAAGGTTAGCCATATGATGGTGGAGAGAGAGATGGAGGGATAGAGAGAGTGGTTAAAAGGAGATGGGGTTGGGGTCCTTTTGACTTTGCTGTAAATTTCTTAGAGACGGGGATTTTTGGTCAATTAGGGTAATTAGACCAAATCATAATGGAGACAGAAGAATTACAGTCAATGTAATTGGTTATGGTAAGTAATCCCTTTTACCAATTAACCATGGCTTAAATGTTATGGAGGCCTATCATAAAGAATCATGCTTTCCTACGTCATTGGTTCAAAGAAATTTTCTCTAATCATTATTAGTTTTGATTGCTGGATTAGAAATGTACACATCACCCAAATCATATTTAGTTAAAGTTGCATGATTACGATGTTGATAACTTATAACTGGCTAATGAAAATATAGTTGGAGTAAAATTTGCCAATTGAGGATAAAGGAAGTTATTGCCCTATGACAAATTACCTATTGCTAATTTATTATTTAACTTGGTCCTAAGGACAATTATCAACTAGAGAGTCATTTTGCACTGGCAAAGGAGAAGCTTATGCACTCGAAAAGTTTGATGTATTGCTTCGCGAGGACCCTCTCGTCATGGTAAATAAGCAAAAAGGAGAGAGAAACCCAAATTACTAATCAAAATGGTGGCGAATCTAGGTAGGGCTGGGCAGTCGGACCCTACAATTTTGTTCACATATGATCATGTGGGTTGTCACATAGTAGTTAGAATGTTGAGTGTTCGTCAAGTTTAAAAGACAGAACCATGTGGACTTGTCCTAACATGATCACGACTGTCTTTCGTTCCCCACGGAAGCAAGGCAGAGCATGTGTAATGTCTCAAATGGCCCCATAAACATTGACAAAGCTAATGTACCTTAGCTGCCGAGCTCGCAAGTTTTTGATGTCAAATGGAGGCTCGTTTACCTCAATGCCGTACTACTGCTGGCATGCCACATTCGCTTTGCCTGTTTCTTGCTTTGAAAATGGTCAGATGGACAAGAATCCTTTGTCTTGCTTAGTGCCTCTATCGATGCCTTTATAAATGTCAACCATTGTACCAATGAAATTGAGGATCTGATTGCTACCAACCATTCTAAATATTTTTGTTGTTAGATGAGGCGTTATTTAATTCTTTATTATTCTTACCCCATGGTGTAAGAGCATAAGTTATTTAAATATTAAATCAGAGTGTTATTGTGTGTGAGCCTTCCTTCTCCATTGTCATTCTTAAACTACTTGACTCATTCACATCCTCAAATCGTTGGCTTGAGAGTGATCAGTGAGGAAAAGCAATCAGGGCCTATTTGGTAACATGTCAAATAATGTATGATTCTATTCTTTTGTTCCCTAGAATAGAAAAAGAACAAAAAAAAAATTTGGTAATGTTTTTGTTCTCGAAAATCGATTTGGAACATAATTAAGAAATAAAAAAGGGTTATTGTCAGGAATCACTCTAGAATCAAGCTCAAATCTATTTCTTCTTTTTTCTATTTTCTTTTCTTTCTTTTTCTCTTCTTCTTCTTCCCCTAGTTGGTTGATGGCCATGGCAATGGCTAGCGATTGGCCAAACAAGGTCTGACAACCTCGCCGAACCCTCGCTAACCCCTAGCGAGGTTGAGCCTCACTAGTGGTTGGACGAGGTCAACAACCTCGCCGAACCCTCACTAACCCCTGGTGAGGTCGAGCCTCACCAGTGGTTAGACGAGGCCAACCCTCGCCTAGCCGCCACAAGGTCAGCCTCATCCTACCCCAACAAGCCTTGCCTAGCCATAGTGAGCCTCGACCTCGCCAAGAGCCAACAATCCTAAAAAAAAAATTGAGGATTGTACCACACATTTCTATTCCAAGAATAAAAATTTTGGACAATTACTAAATGCTTTCTGAAAATGCTAGTATTACCACCTAGAGAGGGATGAATAGGTATAAAAACAAATTAAGCACATAAATGCAGAATAAGTTATATTGTAAGCAAAGTCTGACTAAAAGTGTCATCAGACTTCTGAAATAAATTCAGACTCAATAATAGCCCGGACTTGTTATGTTGATCTTCATATGCTCCAAACTGTTAGGAAGAGACCCTATAACAGCCTAAATTTGTTATTCATTAGTAAGAGAGTGACCTGTTAACTTCATCTCACGAATCATGTTTGACATCTCCCGAAGATGCTACATCATCATTACATTTGGGCGCTTTCGATATGTGTCAAACTTGATAGTAAGTCTCCTCAACTTAGTGGCAGACGTATTCCCAAACTTATCTTTCAAGGCAACCCACATTGTTTGAGCTTTATCATAATTTTCAAACTCACACATGAAATCATCTTGCATACAACTCAGCAACATGATGCAAGCAATGCTATTTTTTTTTTTTCCAAACTTGATAAGCTTCTTGATCTCTCTTGTGCTGAGCTAAAATTCCATGCTCAGGCTCATCCATGGTGTGGTTGAGGGTTTCCAAAACCTCTTACTCCTTAAGGATGTACTGAACATTTTGGTGTCAAATATCATTGTTGTCACTGTTCAACTTCTCTCCCTTATTAAGGTCAGCCACAATGGTCTTGAATGCTAAAATCATAATCAATTACTATAACACATTGATACAATAAATGCAAAATCAAAACTAGCACATTTTCAAAGTAACATACATATTTAATTTGCAACAAAGAAAAACTAAATTAATGATAATTCAACAAAAGACACAAAACCAAAAGTTCACTATGTTCCTAATCAGCTTCCATGTATGATTGTTCTACTATCATTTACTAATTTAATTTGCGCAAATTTTAAGTTCTATGTAAGAACTTCTTCAAATTCTAACAACCTACGAGCTCCCACTAGAAAATTAATTACATGACCTCATGTAATTTCCACATTTTTCTATTAACACAAAAGACATAGCATGATGTGAACCAACATACAAAAAAAAAACAATTGTGCAGCAACTATAATCGAAACCATAATTCGACACGTAATGAAAAATCAAGGATTTCCAACCATTGTTTAAGTATGCTTGGAACTAGGAAATTGCAAGCATATTAAACTATATACATGCTATCATCGAACCAAGCTCTACACAACAAATATGTGATTATTTTCATATAAGCTAGCTTTTGTATTTCCAAAACCATAAGAAAATACAAGTTAAAAGGAATAAACAATACACTTATATCCTTAAAATACGCATACTTAGGATTCCGTACACATTTTTGTACCTTTAAAAACCTCAAACATGTAAAATTGCTATACCACAATGTAGAGCACATCCATTTGAACCAAACACTGTTGACCATGCGCCGATCGGACCTTGTGCGGCGCGTGTGGTGCACACGCCAGTGAACCAATACGGCTCCTAGTCGGTTAAACCAGTTCAACCAATGACCAGTTTGACCAGTCCAACCGCCGGACTAGTTAACCGGTTGGACCAATTGATCAGTTAACCGGTTCAAGTCTCCAATCGGGTTGGGTCAAATCACCGGTCGGTTGCCGGCTGGCCAACTACCATCTATGGGTAATGTCATCCGGCGAATTACCGACTATTGGCTGACATCATTGATGACGTCAACACACGTCAGTTTGCTAACACACGAGTGGTGCTCAAGCACTGGGCATGCCCAGCGCGTCGAGCACATGGCACCCACGTGCCGTGGCTTCAGGCCACATGTGTGGGCGCGTCCGGCATCTTCCGATGACGTTCAACCCGTCATTCAACTCGTCTCGATGAGTACTTTCACCCTATATATTCAAAAATTTATTTTAGCCAAAAAAATTATTTCGAAAATTGGCCAAAACTGTATAGGTTTACATGACCTCCAAACCCATTTTTCGCTTCGGTTCGTTTTTGACGATTCATGTTGCAATTTTCATGCAATGAACATCTAGACGATGTGAAGTTCATCCTCTTGATTCTCATATCAAATAACAAATGAGAAAATTCGATGGAAAAACAAAACAGAAATCATAACATAGGCTCTGATACCAATGTTGGAAGAAAGTCGACGAAAGAAACAACTAACCTCTTTGATGCACAATGAACAATTTACCTTGGAATGAACGTTAAATCACGGGTGACTAACAAACAATATGACTTCATGATGGTCTGAATGCAATAACGAGAAAACATTCAATTTCCACGGCGTTAATGCCGATTGTCTTCTCAAAGGAGTAATGGAATGTCTTTTGTTTTCTTTGATGAAAAGAGGAGAAGAAGAGAGAACAGTTTCTTTCTTAACATTCTTTCTTACCAACAGACCCAATGGTTATCTTCTGAAGTTATTTATATGACTTCCCTTATACCTTTTCAAAAGATGTCTCTCCATCATAACAAATCAAGACGGAACGGTGTGTCTTAATCGCATCCCATCATGGACGTACTAATAGAGTACGACAATAGTTAATCGCAATTGCTTATTTTTACTAGGATCTTGTATTAAAATCTTAACTAGCTGACTTAACAATAACATGCCACGTGACCACATTGCAAAGTTACCTAGGATTTGAGTGAACCCATCCATTCTAGAACTAGAACTTGAAAGTGGGCTAGTTTCTTATATCAGTGGGTTCCTCCTAGTACGGCATTAGTACAATCTTTTCATATAGCCTCTCAAGAATTCAACCAAGCGGTTAAATGCTTAATTGCGATGTGCAAATTCCATATTTGAATCATGGCCGGTAATGGTCCTAGGAGGAGCAAATGGTGGCCTTCACCCCTACACCATCACATGTGCATTAGGATTTGTTGAACCCGTTAAATGAGTGAATCAGGTCAAGTTTGGATTGGGTCAAAAATGGCTTGATCTAAATTAACATTTAACTCGTTTCCAGATAATACAATTTTTGTGATCCATATCCGATCCAATCCATACCCAACCCTACATATACTGCTAAAACACTTTCATATTTATCCAATATAAGAAAACTCATTCCAAACTAAGGTGAGAACACTGAGTGAGGGTGAAAAAGAGTCATTAAGGTGGGTTAAATCTAAGTAAGTTGTAGAACTATTTAACACTCATATTATCTTAGGCTTTACAATCCTAAACTTATTTATAAAGCGAAAGAGAGTGAAGACAGTTATAGAGGTGGGTTAGGTCTTTAACACTTATTATAATAACTAACATATATAATAACTTAATCGATCAAATATAGATCAAAAATAGATTTGTAACCATTATGACAAGTTTAGGATTTGCCTTACGCTTCTGCTATGATGGTGGCGAAGCAATAGAGCTAGAGACAAAAGGGGAGGAGGGAGAGAGAGTGAGGTTCTAGGTTTCTGTGGTAGCCTTTTTTAAAGTCTGAGGACATTTTAGTCAATTCGTGACCCCAATCTTTTCTTTTGTAACCATCCTTATATGTGAACTTCTCTTATTTATTTATTTATTTATTTATTTATTTTCACTTATTTTCCTTTCTTTTTTTCCTTAGATTTAATGCGAATGTGAGTAACACTGAATGTCAAATGGGGCCCGAGTTCTGACCACCAGATAGGCCTCTCCCGTGGGTTGTATTATAACGCAGCACATGCTCGTAGCCACAGCGTCAAATCCCTGCACGAATCGCAACGAAACTGCAAGCAGCCAAATTTCAGCGTCGTTTGGAACAAGCCATTAAAGCTTTTTGGCTCAAGCCCGCTCGACTCGTTTACGGTCTCTCATGTGATGGTCGCCAGAACAAAAGAGAGCCACAAGTATGATTAGACTGAACGAGCTAAAGTAAGGCTTTTTTAAACCTAGAAAAATCCAGAAATAAAGAGAAACAGCGAGATACCACTTCCACAGAACCCGCAAAGCTTAGGTCATTGCATTCTCATCGCGTAGCAGCACCAGCGAGGACGTAGACAGGCCCTCCCAGCATGTGCTCGTGCCAATGTCAGAGCAAGTTTCATTATTCTACGGTTAGAAGGCTGTTAAAAGTCATCATGACGGTATAAAAACTGACTCGAACATGCTTGCCAGCATGTCGTAAAGGTCGCCGTTGTTGAAGTTTGACTAGTAGAGTTCAGCTATGTCGGGAGTGTACTTTGTATGTCTATCCTGTTAGCTGGTGTTTTTGGACTCGCTGTAAGAATTACGTGAAGAATAATGCATCTTTGAAGATATTGAACGTCGAAAGAGCATCTTGGTGTTTTTGGACTATGAGTGATATGCAATGGTCACATTTTGCACATATTACATCCTTGCGGACATGTTTTTGCATGGGAAACATGCAAGCTTTGATAGACCGTTTTAATTGGGGGTGTTTCAAGTGTTAGATTGCTCTTTATAATATTGAGGAGGACACTATAGACTTCTATTTTTGTGTCCATAGTCTTAGATTTCTCTCAAATGGAAATATTACTTTCTCCTAGGCATGCTTTTCCATATGTGGAGGTCCACTTGCCAGTTCACCTATGTTGCAACCTTTCTAGAGGTGAACCAGTAAGAGAAAGCTAATAGCTTGCTAGATAGGCACAAACGTGTATTCAATAAAGAGATGATGCCTACATCAAGCATGAGTTCAAAGTGCCCGTTTGATTCAATTTTGAGAAAATGGTTTTGGGAAAATGCAAATACCTTTGGAGCAAAAGAATTTTTCGAAATGCTACACTATTTGGTAAATTGTAACTTCAAATAGCACTAAAAACTAGCTTTAGCATAAATGACGTTTGGTAAAATCCACATTTATAAAGCGCTTTTGTTATTTATTTATTTTATAAGTTTGAAAATTAAATCCGGTATAGGTTGGTCACCGGCCACCCGCCCAACAATCGTCAAATGGCCAGATCTAGAGGCCTGAGGTCATGTGAACCTTAGGTGAGGTGGCCTGAGGCACGACCTTAGCTGTCGCCTGGGTGAAGCACGACCTTAGGCAGTGTCGCCTGGGTTCGCATGATCCAAGTGGTGTCACCTGTAATTGTGAGTTTTCAAGCAATGCCACTTGAGCCGTGTGAACCTAGGCGACATCGCTTGGGCCGCACAACCCCAAGCGACGTGACCTCAGGCGAGGCTATCTAGTGGCCAAATCTGGCCGCCGACGATTGGCTAGCCTCTGGTAGCTATGGAGAAGATAAATGACCACCCAAAAAATAAAAAGAGTCAATAGTTGAATAGTAGAAGTGGTTTTGTATTTCCAAAATGCCGAATGCTCAAAGCAAGTCCAAACCTGCTTTAGGCTTTCAGCATTCCTAATGCTAACATTTGACCGATGGATTTCCAAAAACTCTTGCCAAACGCCTAATATTTTTCCAAATGGACTTTGGAGGCTCAAAGCCTATTGAGAAAGTTGAACCAAACGGAGCCTTCTCCTTAGCCCATATCAACCGCAACTTGAGGTCCAATTAAATCTTATTATTAAACTTACGTTTGAAGCCGCCATTAATCATCATCCTTGGTCAATTAGAAACCCAAATAAGACATGAGAGTCTATCTTACTTTTGCAAACTAGATATTTAGAATATGGGGACTTTGTTAAGTTAGATTAAGCTACATGAGAGTCTATCTTACTTTTGCAAACTAGATATTTAGAATGCAGGGACTTTGTTACGTTGGATTAAGCTAACGCTATTTTATTATAATTTATTTTTTATTTTGAAAATGTTTATGCATAAAGTCTTGATTGGTTTTTATCATATGCCACTAGCACATGAATGAGATCACCAGGTATGTAGACATTAAAGTAACACTCAATAATTAAAACAGTAAATAAATTGCGAAAAAAAATGAGAACTTGATTTGCATGAACAAACACAGTAAAAACCTCATAAACATCCTTCACGATGACATTCTGCAAGCTACAACTCAAAAGACAAACAGATGAAGATATGGCGCATATATCGAACCATGTGACATGCGTGAAATGCAATGCACGACTGTGCCTGAACATTTATTTATCAAAATTAATAATCCGTATTCAACCTAAACTAATCTTTTGGGTATTTTCTCATATAATTAACATGATGAATATGAAATAAATCCCTAAAACTCCATATATGTCCGAACACTATGTGCATGCATCAATTGAACTGCTAAATGACACGCATCAATTGAATTATTACATGACAAACCTAATAAATATGAAACTATGTGCGATGACATTGACCATGCATTAATTTAAATGCAATCTATATGAGATGTTAACTAGGATTAATCCCTGAAGCTAACTATATGAATTGCATTAGGCAACACGAACATCATAGAACTAATCAAGAATTAATTCTATACTTTAATGAATTGACACAAGGAAAATTACCAAAAAATTTCTAAGCCTATTGCACTTATGCAGTCCTAAACTTTTTGAAAATTTGCCGATGTAGTTCTTCCAGCCAATTTTGACTAGAAAATATTAACATGACTTTCTAGTCAGCACCAATCGTTCTATGTGGCATATCGACACTAACGTGAACAATTTTCAAAAAAAAAAAAAAAAATTGATTTGTTTTCCTTTTTTCTTTCTTTCTTTTTCTCAAGAGATGGTCGGCCACCGGAGATGCCCGGAGAGGGTTCGCCGATTGCCTAGTGGACTGCCACTTTTGAGACCGGTCACTTTCGAAAAGGAAAGAAAAAACTAGTAAAAGGAAAAAAAACAAAAAAGATAAAAATAGAAAAAGTCTAAAAAGTTATCCATTTTAGTGTTGGTACAACTCATAGGATGATTGATGCTAAGGGCGCGTTTGGTAACGATTCTGTTCCGAGGAACTGATTCTGACAAGAAATGATTATTTTTATTCATTTCCCGGGACGATTCGAGTAAAAAACGCGTTTGGTAACTGTACAAAATTTTTGATTACGGAATAGAATCGCGTTTGATACCGTGCTAATTGATTCTGTTCCAAATTAATTTCTTTTGTTTTTTAAATATTTTTAAATATTTTTTTTACTTTTTCCTTTTTTTTTTTTTTTTCTTTTCTTTTTCCCCTTTTTTCCTATTACTCTTCTTCTTCATTTGGCCGGTCGCCGGACCGCGACCAGGCCGACGAGGGCCGGCGATGCTCATCGGAGCGTCGCCGGCCCTCGGCGAGGTCGACCCTCGTCGGCCGAGCCTCGCCGGCCGGCCCCGGCGAGGCTCGGCCCGGCCTCGCCCGGTGGCCAAGCCGGCCTTGCCGGGGGGCGGGCGAGCCCGACCCACCGCGGGGCTGGGCGAGCCTCGCCGGTGGCCGGGCGGGCCGGCCTCCGGTGGGGGGGCGAGCCTCGCCCGGGCTCTTTGGCGAGGCTGGGCGAGCCTCGCCCAGCTGCCGACGAGGCTCGCCCGGCCCCACCGGTGGCCGGGCGGCCTCGCCGGGGCTCGGTGAGGCCGGCCGGCCACCGGTGAGGCTTGGCCTCGCCGAGATCTGGCGGGCGAGCCTCGCCCGGTGGGCTTGCCTCCGGCGAGCTCGCCGGACCTCGCCCTAGCTCAGCGAGCCTTCGGCGAGTTCGCCGGGCGCGGATGGCGGCGGAGGGCGGTGGCGGACGGCGGGCGAGCGGCGGCGGGTGGTGGTGGACGACAATCGTGGGATGACGGAAGGAAAAAATGAAAGTTTCACTGTTTTGATTCTTTTTTTGATTCTCGGACGAAGAATCATATTTTTTTTATTCTCAATTCTCTTCCCAATCTGTTCCGGGAACAAAAATTTTACCAAATGCGATTCTCGTCTCAAACGATTACGTGAACAAAAAATCGGAATCGAGTGCTTTTTGGCACGTTACCAAACAGCACCTAAATGGATTGCCATGATAGCGGTTTCCAATCATAATTGGCCGAAATGACTATATTAACAAATTGTCAAAAAGTTTAAGATTGAATTGGTGCAATTGAAAGTTTAGGACTGAATTGATATAAGTGCAATAGACTTAGAGTTTTTTTGGTAATTTTTCCAATCAACATGATTTGTTAATAAAATATTTTTGGATTTTCTTTATCAATTAAGAAAAGAAAATTGCCCTAAACCTACATGATGACCTAAATTGACTTGTAAATAAACACGTATCAATTCCTAATCATGCATGATATCATGTATACCTTAACTATTACATGATTTCTAAAGCATCAAATAGATGAAATCCTAAATTAGAAAACGTGAATATAACCTAAAATGTGCAATATATATGAATATCCTACAAAATCGCAAAATCTGATGAAATCGCAAACATTCTGAAGGAAAAGCACTAACGACGAATAACTTCAAGAATTATCATTATTCATTAATGCTCTTGGAAATTATGCAATATCATTCAATAATCATCAATATCTATCACAGATATGCAACAATTAGTTAATTTTGACATTATGATGCAGAGATTAATTCTAGATGCAAATTATCATATGCAATGTGTCGATATTATAATTGAGGGTCTGGCCTTTCGGCCCAAAACTCCGATACCCCAGTTTATGTAATGTTTAATATTTTATACAATGCAAGGGAAATGGAAATAACCTAAGGTTCAACGGTTATAGATTATGCAATCAAGTGCTGACATGAAACTAAAATTATTGTTCATGCAATTAAAAATCTTACCTTGTTTTGGACTAACCAAAGGACACCCGAGGAATGCTCACGGCTGGGAGGAACGATGGCACAAACTCCAAGGACCGTTGATGCAAGAGGGGGTCATCAGTGGAGCTTCGGAGATCGGCGGTGATTCTAGATGTGGACGGCAACAGGCGGCGGTTCTAGGTGACAAGCAGGGCAGTGCTGTAAGGCAACACGGAGGTGCTGCTGGATTTGGTAGAAGGCCTCGAAGACCCTGGAGTCTTGCAAGCCCGACCATAAAGTGCTTCGGATGGTGCCATACCGATGCTTTGTTGGTAACTGTTATTATATGCCAATTCAATGAGATGCAATTGTTCTTCCTAGCTTCCCTACACACACCCAAAGCATATCTTCTAAAGTCTGGATGGTTCTTTCAATTTGGCCATCGATTTGTGGATGATAAGCGGTGCTTACTGCATTTTCATTCCCAAGGCAGCTTGTAAACTTCTCCAAAATATGGCAGTAAATTTAGAATCCCGATCTGAAGTAATAGTCACCAACACCCCATGCAAGTGAACTATTTGCCGCACATATAACTCAGCATATTCTTCTAATGAGAAATTCTTCTGCATTGCTAGAAAATGAGCGGACTTCGTAAGTCTATCAATTATCACCCAAATGGAATTGTTCCCTTCTGACTTCTCGGTAAACTCATAAATAAATTCATGGTGATATGTTCCCATTTCTATTTCGGAATTTCCAATGGCTGTAATGGTTCTCCCGGCTTACAATGTTGCACCTTTATTTGTTGACAAGTTAAACATTTTGCAACATGCTTAACGATATCCGACTTCATGCCATTCCACTAATAATGTTGCCGAAGATTCCGATACATCTTTGTGCTACCAGGATGTATGCTGTATTGACTGTGGTGAGCTTTGGAAAGATTTTCTTCTTTTAATTTTAAATCATTGGGCACATATCATCGCCCATGGAATTTCAGTATTCTGTCTTCTATGATATGAAAATCTGATCTCTTCTTTTCTGCAACTTCTTTTATGATCTTTTGGATTTTTGTATCTACCTGCTACAACGTTTTAATCTTCGATAACACCTTTGACTCAATCCAAAGAGTAGCCAATAAGCTCGATAGATTGTCGATCTCAAGTTTACCCGTCGTGAAGGGTATGAATCTCGATGAGGCTCACCATGATTTAGTGTACTTAATGTGATAGTAGCCCAATGGATGAAGTGATGCTATCCTTATGGGTGAAGAGTACAATCAAGAGGGCTATGATAGCAAAGGTACCTCGAAATCCGATATTCATACCCGACCTCCTCTTCCGAGGTGTGCTGCTCGTGTGGGTGTGGATCACGACATCTTACGTTATCACGTGAGGTACAAGCTTGAGAAAGCTTGCGACCATGTGGAAGGGAACTCACAAAAGGTTTGTCCCGAAGGGCGAGGTGATGATGTCTTTGTGGATGTGAATCATGAGGGAACTCCCATGGTCAATTACTTTTAAATCCAACCTTTTCCCTTTCACCCCACAAGACGAGAGGAAGCAAGGCCAGAGTCGCGACAACGCGTTCCATATAGTTTCTGCACGGTAGTTGGTTATATCTAACCGTAAGCTAAGTCTATATAATCGCTTCTCATGCTAAGATAATAGTGCATGTGCATCTAATTCATCCTAGCTAGCAGTCAAATTATGTGTAGCCCACTCATTCAATGGCTTTGGCGTTTTGGGGACACACCACATCACATAAGAACACGATGTTCACCTCACTTGCAGTGGCATGTTCTCATAGTCTTGAGGCCGATGACAGCATTGTCGGCCACCTTATTCCAGGTGACATTGGGGGGACCACCTGATAAGGAAACCACACATTCACATCATGAATCCTACAGGTGCAAAGAGTTCTACCACAACCTGCCATTCACGAATGGCGCACTTTCGGACTCGACAATCTCAGCCCTTAATTATGCACAACTTATATGGGCAGAGTCAGTTTCAACTGGTGCCAAGCCCAAGAAGAAAGAATCCCCATTAAAAGAAGCTTTGAGAATCTTTTATTGTGAAGTGTCGTGACTGGAAAAGAGGAATTACATATATAGATAGATTAGTGTTATGTGGTAATTGTCGTCGATGAAGTCCAGTTCTGAACGGAATTAATGTGTGATCATAAAGACGTCCGACAAGTTGACGACCGGGTGACAGTATGTTGTCATGTTCTGTCGCCGAGAATGAGGACATGTATGCTTTCAGTCAACAAGTTGGTCTGCTGGACTTGAGAATGGAATTGAAAGTTTGAAGATTGGATGATTGGTTCAATACTTCTCGACTAAGGCAAATGACATAATTTAGCACACTCATCGTGACTTAGATTTAGTATGTAGGTAATGAACATGGCAATGAGGTTAAATACATACATATATATATATATATATATATATATATAGTATATATAGTATATATGAGAGAGAGTTAAAATTTTACTGTTTAGAGCTCATGATCTGTATATAATTGATGGGTAGCCACAGAGACACATATATATGGAGATTCATTAACTTATTGGTTTACTAACATTTATTTGGCAAGATTTTAGATGACCATGGCCAAAAATAAAAAGAGTAATTCATAAAGCTATATTTATCGTGAATTTAAGATTTTGCAAAAACCCAGCTCGCGAGTTTGTAATACTTCAAGTTCCTAAAATATTTCCTATCTTATCTTTAGATAATCTATCGAATAGTATCTTCTTAAAAATCATTTCAGATTCCCTGACAAATTTATTTATCGTAGGTCGATTGAAAAATTACTGCCTTAAGTATTAGATAGTCATTTGACCACTCAAGTTGAAGATGAAGCTGCTGGCTCCGATTTATGTGGAACCTAGAGTCTCCGGTATAAGTGTTCATTATCCTAAGAAAAGAGCTAGCACTTCTACGACACCCTTTAGAATTACAGCCTTTTGTATAGTTAAGTCTGGAATTCCTTCATCATATCATTTGCCGAATAAGAGCGTGATGAATTTTGTTTAAAAATGATAATTCGCCGAATATAGTGGTGAAACTATTACTTCCTACCATAGTCATTCATGTAATTTTATGTCTTCATTCGTGCACATCCGTTTGTACTTTATAAAAAAAAAAAAAAAGACGTGTAATTTTAATATAGTGGTGAAACTATTACGAATGTGATTGATTGTAACGCATAAAATTATGGATGAAAACGTGACATAAACAAGGTGATGTGGCAATATATGACATGGCAATGAGGAAAATTAAATGACATGGCATCATGAGGAAAATTAAATGCGTGGGTGGAGAATTAAATTCATTATGCCGTAACAAATCAAGCACATGACACAGGTTACTGAATAAATGACATGGCACGTTGACATTGTCATTAGAAGCTTGATTACATAGACTTAATTCATGTAGACCAAATAGTCAAGAGAGACAGGAAGAGCGTAGTGGATTTTAATGTATAAATTTTAGAGTGATTAATTAATTTGGATCATTTTATTGTAGGTTACGGTTGTCATTTCTATATAAATTAGTAATTCTCATAATAAGTGAACCATTTCATATAATAAAATATCGATAATTTATCAACAACGTCATATTTTTTCCATTCCAGGTGAGACATTTATCATCTTTTAATTGGTAAATTGCAATATGAATATCTATTATGTAGTTAAATTTGAATGTGTGTGACATTTATGACTTGTAGTCAATCAAATATATGAATGGAAAAAATTTTCTCAAAAAAAAAAAAAAAATGAGAACATATAACCCTCATGAGTAACCTTAGGCCTAGTTTGTTACTATTGATGAGGAATCCATAGATAGGATCTTATTTCAAGTAATCACATTCCATGGAATCATTTTTAGTTGTTTGTACTAACTAATAATACTTTCTTTTATTTTCTATTTTCTACTTTTATCCTTTCAATTATGCCTCTCTCTCTGTCTCTCCCCCCCCAACGCACATGCAAGTGTGTACATAGGATCAAAAACCTTGGATCAGTGGCCTAACCTATAGCGAACTTACAAATGTATAGTTTGTTAGGACTAACAATGCAATCTAGAAGGAGATTGATAGATTGAATGAGAACTATGAAAAAAATTTGAGACATATAACAAGTTAAACTTTATTAGCAGTGGAAACAAACTAACGTAATCAGGTGTGGCGTTAACGTGAAGACACAAATAATAATAAACCAATAATGCTAATAATAAAAAGATAGAAAATAGTACACCGAGATTTGTAGTGGTTTCACTTTATCTCCAAACCTACATCCACTCTTCATATTAATAATCATAATAAGGCTAGAGTCCACTAATAATCGTCAAAGTAAGTTACAATCAACAAGCGCTACCTTTCCAATAGACGAGACTGTCATGTTTCATGTACTAATTATCACTATTGTATAATTCGTCTTATCATTGATTATAAATAGTGGTACTATATAGATATTAACATGAGGAATACATAACAAATACCAACAAAAACAAAATTAAGAAGAACACTCAAAACAATAGACTAGATTTGTTCATTTTTATATAAACTCACTACTTCTCTTGGATTGAATATATAGCCATCCAACCTAAGATGACCATTTGCAACTCGACTCCTTCATAGTTGTTTGTTCTACCGTCATCAGTAGCAAAACATCTCTCTACTGCTCGCCAGCATCATAATGACTCTCTTGATAGTGGCTGTAACAACCCCGACTCCATCTCCAATGTCTCGAGCAGAAAGGGTTATTTTCACGACATCCTAGGCGCGTCACCATCCCGTTTTTTTTTTTTTTTTATCTTTTCATTAAGCACATGCGGAAGCATACATATAACACCCGAACAACAACAAGCAGCCAAGAAAACAAACCACTTGCAAACACATAATTACATCAATTATATTTACAAGCTCTTTTGTCATGGGCTGTTATACGTACAATCATTACATGCTCTATGCTCAAAAGGGCCGGAGTAAATCTTAACTCCTCTAATGAGAATGCAACTCTAGTACTAGTGGGAATTCTCCATACCTACAATTTTGAAAAACAATGGGATGAATCATGGACTCAGTAAATAAAACCCACTAATTTTCGGGTAGGAGGATGTCTCGCCTATCAACAAGCACATAACTCATCCAAAACATTAGTCAATGGCAAATCAATAGCAAAACAAAAGCTTTGTCTTATATGAAATATGAGAAATCCTCAATCAACAATATGCAAGCATAACCTGATATTCACCCACAACATGAAGAACTCACGCCTCACTCAATATTATACAAGCATAAACAAGATCCATTCCATAATACAAGGAACTCATGCCTCACTCAACATTATGCAAGCATAACCAAGATCCATTTCGTAATATGAGGACTCATGCACACATCATTCATTTATTAATAGTCGAAATCCATCGACTCTTCCGGAATCCACTAGACATCCGAACTTAATCGAGCAATGTCCCCTAATTGAAGGGTGACGGTTAGAATTATTATAACATCTCGTCCCTCTGACGAGGCATCCCATTGGTGTTGGGGCATCTCATTCTTATTAAAGAGGTATCCTGTTGGCATGGGGGCATCGTCACCAAATCCATCAGTCAACGGCATAAATTAGTCCATTGTGGGTCCATCCATCAAGCATCACAATCCAGTTCTTATATTTATTTTTAGTTCAAGGGTCCGAAGGCGTGCCATGCATAAGTGTGTGAAATGACTTACCGAAACCGAGACATTGAACATGCCAAGTGCGAATTAAGGATCGCTGCTTGATCTAACACGTTTGAGCACCAATCTAGTATCCAACTTGGCTTGGGAATGATATACATCGATATCACACCAAGACTATGATAGGACCGGCTCGTCGTGACATGTTCACCGATCTAATACCAAACTTGGCTCAGGAGCGATACGCCTCAATACCGTACCAAGACCATGAAAGGATTGGCCCGTTATGACATGTTCACCGACCTAGTACCAAAGCTAGCTCAAGAACAATATGCCTCAATATCGCACCGAAACTAAGAAAGGACCGATCCGTCGTGATCCCATGTTCATCCAAAACCAACGAAACCCTTTTTCGAAGCTCGGGGCATGAACTAGTACATGCTCTCGTGAAATACTTTAAAATAGTTTTGTAAGGAAATGGCAAACTTTCACAAAAACGTTTTGCAAATCGGTTTGAGTCCAAGCATATCCGAAGCATATCAAATAAGTACACAAATCGAGAAATTTAGGATATAATTACTAAGCATATTAGTCTCCATGTTTTAGCCACTTTATATAATCAACCTATGCACAAATGCTTATTAATTTAATCTTAATGGAATCACCTTCCAAAAACCATAGTCACAAAATATATATTCTAAATCTTCTACACACTACAATGTTATTAATCCAACTAGAATTTCCACTCGAGAAATTTAGGATATGTATGACGACGTTTCTGTTCTTGGGAACAATTTTTGTTTAGAAACATTTTTTTCTATTTCTATTCCCAATAACAGTTTCTGAGTATTTTAAAGCGTTTGATAACTGCACAAAATTCTATTTTCTAGAATGGAAATGCATTTGGTGCGACTCCAAATATTTTTGTGACTTAGAATTTCTTTTACTATATTAATAATTTTGTTACATTTTTCTTTTTTTCTTTTTCTTCTCCTTTCTCTAGTCGGTCGCTAGCCTTGACCATGGCCAACCGACAACCGACCAGACAAGGGCTGGTGAGGCCAAGCCTCACTTGGCCACCGTGAGGTCTGCCTCACCCACCTAGGCGACGCCGACCTCACGGTGGCTAGGCAAGGTTGAGTCTCATTGGTGGCCGACGAGCTCGGGGTGACCTCATTGAGGGTTGACGAGGTCACCGGGCCTCATTTGGCTGATCGCCAGCCATCACAAAGTCGACAACCAGTAAAGAGAAAGAAGAGAGGAAGAGAAAAAGAAAAAAAGAAAAGAAAAAAGGCTTATTTCTTGAGTTATTCTCGAGAACAAAAAAGTAATTTTTTTTTATTTCTTGTTTTTATTCCAAATCTGTTATCGGAAACAAATTTGTTCTTAGGAAACAAAAGAATTACCAAATGTGTTTCTGTTCTATTTCTATTTTGGAGAACAAAAAAAATCAAAACACATATTCTCAAGAGCGTTACCAAACGCAATATATTCTTCATTTTCTACGTATTAATTGATGTTGGAATTTTTAGATGTCACAGAGCCGGTGACGGCTATTGCAGAGGTGTTTTGTGATTGCAGGTGGGTGAGAGAGATTGGAGGAAAAATTATTATTTGTAGTTGGGTGCACGAGTATATGATGGAAAACACCATTAAACCGTTGACATCTAATGAGTAGCATTTAACGACGTCTGCTCGAGCAGCAACTAGTATTCTTGCTTTGTTCTGAAAGACAACGTAAGCCAAGCTTCAGATCGTGTATGAGGGAATCTTCGTTGTCTAATCATTGTTCCCATAATATGCTAATTCGCACATATGGGGCGCCCATATGTATATTCTGTTCACATATTGCTGGCTGCCATGTTGTCTATACCAATTGATTGTACTTTTTGAGGCCTACTGGAGTATGACACAACTTGCACTTTATCATCATCCAATGTTTTGGTTCTTCAATTGAAGGAAGGTGCGGAGAGTGAAATTCTTAGTCTAATCTAAAAAATTTAGTGACCAACCTCGGTCTCCATCACTTGATGAAATTGTTCGAGATCGAAGACTGCCTAAGGTCGACGAGAAGACAAGGTGAAATCAAGAATGCTGAGTCAACTCTAAACCAATGTATGTTGCCAAAATAGAAAATACATATCACCTGTTTCCACTCCCAGATTACTCAGAGGGTACAAGATGTATGTAAAATCTTATGTATTATCTCAAAACCAATGCCGTAATTATGTTTAAATTACTTTACTTCAGATAAAAAATGACCGCACATATCTTGACAACAAAGAAGACTAATGGTCCATTTGTTTGAAAGAGAATTGCTTCCAAGAAATTGTTTTTAAATTTTTTTTGTGTTTAGATGACGGAAAACTAATTGATTTACAGAAAAACATTTTTATGAATTGAAAAAAAAAAAAAAAAAACAAACCTAAATTTGGAGAAAACGACTTTCTCTTTTGATAAGAATGAAATTATTTTTCCTAAAGTACAAAATAAATGAAAATTGTTAATCTTGAAAATGATATTTAAGGAAAATATTTTTTTATCATAAAGTTTACGGTAAGATAAACATATCATTAATGTATTGTTCGAATTGTGGTGCAAGCCACATTTTTCCCAAACCTTCTTTTCTCCTGCCAGAACTTTGCTGCTAAAATTTCTAAAATCTTTCCTATTCTAGGTTTTATTGTCAACTATAATGATCGACTTCTTAAAATCAGTCTAGAGTCGTCATTTGATCATTTTATTTGAGATCGATTGAAACCTAAATTCCTAACGTTTTAATGTATTCCCAAATACTTCCTTTCCACATTGGTAAGGGTTTGGCTTAAGTAATGGACTCGACATACTATATAGCGAGAAATTGATCAAGAGAAGTCATGAATAATTGATGTAATCAACTTGAAGATTATCTCGCAAGAATCGGCAACAAACACATAGAAGGTCATTGATGAGGATCCTTGCAAATCGACAAAGGTTGTTGATAATCCAACTTCGCGTTTCTGGTAAGTGTTAGTTGAAAGATAAAGGGATATGTCAACAAGTTGAAGCAAATATGTCAATTCGAATGCCCAGTGATGGTTCCAATGCCAAATTACAGTTGGCTATCCCAATAACCTCGGAAGTTAGAGCTTCTTTTTTGCCATAATGATTATCAGGGTACGAGAAGCACGCCTAACATCTCTAAAAACGTGCAGCACTAACCGTAGTTAAAGTGTAACTACTTTTTGTGACTATTGTTAATGGGATATAAATACCTAAAGTGAATCGATGCAAATGATCCCTAGCGCAACTATCAATAAAGCAATTGCTATTTTGCTTCAAATTTATCTCCTGTGAATTTACCAATCTGCACTTTAAATACTAGAACTTGTATTTTACTTTCAAAGCCATACAATTTCCTCTCCGAGATTGACACAAAATTCATTTTCATATGAAACCGAAATCAACCCTTTTGGTGAGAGGTTTCATCTGTTTCAATCTTTTTTTATCTAAGGAGATTGCCATGGTAAGAAACAAAAATCAACAAGAAACCAATAATGCTGCTAACAACAAACCATTGCCACCCAAGGGCAACATGACATACAATATTATTCACTCACTTCGCCGGCAATTATTTTTTTGGATCTTTTGTAACTTCTCTCATTTGAATTTTCATATTTATGCTAGTGGTCCTTATAATGCCATCCGTGCCAAATTCTGTTGCCTACATCATCATACCAAGTAATTCATTGGCATGCTAAAATTTATTAGTAAATTTGTATTCCCATTTTTCAATATATCATAAAATATACATCTTATTAACAAGTGACGGGAGTAGTGCTGAATATATTATATGAAAAAAGTTGTTATATAAAAACATTTATTAAGTAATTTCTACGAGTAATTAATGTATGAAAGCTGCCAAATTTTCAATAAGTGATATAATGTATGTATTGGGAATACCCATTTGCATATTGACTAAAAAATCACAACACGTACCTCAACGTCACCCCGATCGGATGGGTTTTCCCTTGACCCTCCGGATGATCCGGAACCGCTGGCGTCTCTTTTTGTCGTCTTGTGTTTTGGCTGCAACTGCACATGGGAGGAGCATTAAGATACGTCCAAAGTAGTGGGCGTTCGGACATGTTGGCATTCTGAGAAAAAGATACACTGGCCTTATTATATTCGATGTTGTTAACGTATGAGGATTGAACAAGTCTATTAACAAATTTTAGGTCCCGTTGATTTCGTGAAAAATAAATTATTTTTAAAAAAATTGTTAAAAATTAACGTTTGAATTACTTAAAATAATCAGTTGATAAAAATATTTTCATCATCGACGACACGACAGTTATAACCAAATATTTTTGTAGAAAATGAAAAAAAATTGTTTGTTCATTCATTCTTTTAAGTAATACAAGTAATCATTTTTAAGTAAGTATTTTATATATTCTTCATTTTCAACTGAACGAATGAAGCCTTTAGAGTTGATTAGTAATTTCAATATTCCTTAAAGCACGCGGAGATTCTGCATTCATTAAAGCGCGTGGAGTTGTTATGATGTTGGGTCATTTTCACCATTGAAGCTAAAGCGGAGTTTTATACGGATCAAATACGTGGCACGGATTCGATTCTCATGTCACTTAGTGCAGATAATTTCACGTTTAGTTCACTAATCCACGAGGCCAGTAAAGCATTCCAGAAAATCAGGATTTCCCTACTCAAAAGCGAGCTTTCTAGTCATAACAAAAAACACACGATCCATTATAATTTTTTTTCCCGGCCATGTGAACTACTTTAGCATTGCCCTGTTTTGGTGCAACCTAAAAAATTATTGCATCCACTAATACACGATTCCACCTAATCCACGTTCTACGCCGCAAGCATTCATCATCACTTTGAATCCCAATGGTATATCGCCTTTAGAAAAAAGAGCCTGAAATCGTGGAAGTTTGATGAGGTTTCTGCGCTTGCATGTGCGTGCGGCGTTGGCTACGAACTGGCGGTGGGCCATTATTACCATTAGCTCCTACCTTCAGATGAAGGCAAGGCAGGAAATAAAACATTATTTATTGAAGCCGACCTAATTCGATTTTTCCTTCTACTTACCACTATTTTGAGCAGCAATCAAATGAATAAAATAAATGTGGGGGTTTCTGTAGTAGACATTCTGGTTTGATCCTTGAATGCCTACTTCTTTAGAGCAAATGAGGGGAAAGATACAACCATTTTGACTAGTGAGTTAGACCACCAAAGACCCTTTTCCCACCACAATTCTTCATTTCTTCATTTCTTCTATTGGTACTTTTTTACTCTCTTGGTTTATTTGTTTCACAAAAAAAATGAATAATTTAAAAAATATTATCCTAAAAATAATCACTTATATGGCTTATAAAAAGGTATGGACGGAAAATAAATTCACCAAAATATTTGGATATAAGTTATTGTAGATATTAAAGATTTTTTTTCCATTAACTAATTATTTCAAGCAATACATGCGATTAATTTTAGAAATATGTTTTTCAAATCGTTCATTTTTTGCAAGAAAAACTAATCCTCAAAATTGTTGCAGTTTCTCGGTTTTATTTATTTATCAGCATAAATGTGGGATATTGGTGAGATGAATAACCTAACTAAGCAAAAGCAATTGCAGAAGTACAAGCAGTGACAATAATGCCCATTAATTGATGTAATTGTCTGATCAATCATGTCACTCGTTGGCCAATCATACCTTCCAAAGTACGCGAAACCGTGCGGGTAAACTTTTAAGGAGGGTCGCTCAACTAAGTGAATATTCTTGCTTATATAAATAAAGCATTAAATTATTCTTAGATCAACTTTCAATAATTTAGAATTCATTCAATCTCTACATAACCCTTGAGTAGCCCAATCAGAAAAATGTCACTTCAAATAGGAGTCGCGGATGATTGATGACACGTGAAATGTCTTTAATTAGTAATTAAAGAAATTGATGAGAGATACAGTGGAGTCCAGCATGTAATTATAAATATGCTATTGTGACGTGTGAAAAATCTATAACTGTATAAGTTGTTACTCATTAAGAGTTGTATCAGGTAGATATTCATGCTATTATAATTTCTAATTTACAAATTTAACTAAATTTAATTAAGAAAACACGAAATACAAAATCTCGAAGGTTTAAATTAATATAAATAAGAAAAATGTAGGTAAATTAATGTCATTATTAAAAATTCGTTTGAAAACACTTATTCTTAAAACAAAAGAAGTTTGAAGCTGATATAACTCTAAATAAGGTTATATTTTTTTCTAATAAATATACTTAAATGGAACTAAAGTAATATTTATAAAGACCAAATAAGGTCAGACAAAGATTGCAATTTTTTTGTTAATTTGAGAAATGAATCAAAATGAAAAGGTAATAGTGTAATTATGGAAACTTGTGAATGGTACCAAAGGACTGATTTAACTTCGTCATGGAAAGTTACGAGACTAAATTAATCAAATTGAAAGTCTAAGGACTATATTGAACATTTATGAATAGTTTAAGGACTATATTAGATAAATTAAAAATATAAGGATGACATTACACATCAGAAAAGTTTATGGACTACTTGTATTGTTTTCCCAACTAAAAACACCCAAATGGTTACTTTACTTCACCAACAACCTTCAACACGTGAGTCTGATTTTTGAGCCTTCGATCCTCGCTCCATGAATCAAGCCCTCGTTCCTGAGCCTAGCCAGCTGAATATCAGATCCCTATAGAAAGTCTGTTCTAATCAGGGACATTTATCTCAATTAAATTTCTTTCCCATCGTAATCAGTGGTTTTCCATAAGTAGATCAACGCGTCCGACGGTTTTTGTGGTAAGGATAATTGATATATGACTTGATGAGGAAGAAGTGAAAATGAATGGAGAAAGATGGTGATGGTAATGACTAAAGACGAAAGAATGATAATAGATGAAAACGATGGCATGATGACATGAAGATGGATTCCCGCTTCAAGGACAACAAAAGACAGGTTTGTCTTCAAAGCATGAGAATTTGACCTTTTCAAGAAAGTTTTAAAAAATGAGTGATTGTGGCAATACCTGAGAAAATTTTGAACTACATAAATCTGATCGATGACTAATTTGAGTCTTCCAACGATTGCATGATCCATTGGATGATGTGATTTGATTTTATGAACTGAGACCCCATGCATGTGATTATACGTTTCTGTGACTTTGATTTCAAAAGTGATTTTGAAAAAGAATAATGAGTTTGTTTTGACTTGGGCGAAAAGGAAAAGTTACTGCTCACATGGGGTAATTTGTACATCACATTATTGTCATTTCATCCTTATGTTTTGCATCAAATTTTTCATATCATGTTGTATGCGATTAATATATCATCATGTCAATTCAATATTTTGCATCAGGTTTGCCATGTCACATTGCATTTGATTATTACCGTGTCATGTCACTTTGTTATCTTATATTGCCATATCATTTTATATGTAGTTATTCCCATATCATTGTAATGTTTTGTATTGGATTTGTCATGCCATGTTGTATGCATTGCCATGTCATGTAATTTCATGGGTTTGTCTTGCATATGATTTGTCTTATCATGTTGCATGTAATTATTGATATGTCCTATCCTGTCATTCTTACATTTTACATCAGATTTGCCATGCCGCATTCCATGTAATTATCGTCATGCCATGTCCATTACTTTTCATGTTTGAATTTCACAAATCAGTTGACGTTTGCATACATACTTTCGCAAACAATCATAGCCAATCCACTATACATGAAAAAACGTCTTTGAGAATCGATTACAAACTTGAATGAGTGATTTGGTGACATTTTAAGACTTTAAAATAAAATTATCACGCATGATCTAGAAATCATTTGATGAATAATTTAGCACTTAACCAAAAATAGAGATGGGGTATCAAAAGGGCGTCATGGGACATAAATCCTTCCACGCATAATCGAACCCTCAGACTTAAGCGCACCTTGTTGGTCAACCTACCCATCATTTCCAAGCTCTTTGGGTATCTAAGGGCGTGAATAATAACAATTCTATTTCAAAAATTATGGATAGAAATTAATTTTTCTATGTCTATTTCCCAAACGGGTCTCTAAACAAAAATATATGTTTGATAACGATACAAAATTTTTGCTTATCGAATAAAAATTCGTTTGATAAACACAAAAATTCTCTCTCCCATGCAATTGGTGACAGGAGGCGACGGTCGGCTAGCACCATCTATTTGATGATGGGTGGCAACTAGTTAGTAGTGAGGGCAAGTGACGAAAAGAGTTTTTATTTTTCACTTTTGTTCAAGAAATAGAAAAGTAAAAAAAAAATTACTTCTAATTTCTATTCCAAACCTATTTTTAGAGTAAAAATTTGTTTCATAAATAGAAAAATGAAACTATATTAACAAATGGATTTCTATTCAAACTTGTCATTAAGAATAGAAAAATAGATAAATAAAATGGTTATTATGCGCTCCCTAATAAATTTAGATTTTCCTAAATTCCATGATAAGTACTCTAGTTAAGGTGCTAATATTTGAATGGACTTGCGGAAGGGACATAGCATGAGCTTGGCCATGGGTTTGAATGAAAAGGGAAGATCCTCTTCGCTAAGAATTTAAAAAAGGCTCGAAATTGACATGCACACCCATAGACA
This sequence comes from Eucalyptus cloeziana, assembly GCA_014182715.1. NCBI lineage: Eukaryota > Viridiplantae > Streptophyta > Magnoliopsida > Myrtales > Myrtaceae > Eucalyptus > Eucalyptus cloeziana. Next base: position 41,131,779 of record CM024641.1, on the reverse strand, counting down.
TTACTGCAACTTACAGGTTTGCAAAACTAGTAGTCAACTTTTCCTTCTATGACATCTCAAGTAAGCTTTATTGATTAAAGAAGATTCCTAATTAGAATGGACTTATCGGAGATAGGCCAGGTTAGGGGTCATTAAATGAAGGGGATTCTCCACAGAGGATCAAAAGCTACACGCATATGACGCGAGTAAAAGTCAAAGGACCATCCATGTTGCTTTGAAAAGTCCAACCTCCGCCAGTTTCACAAAAACTGATTATTTTAAAAATATTTTTTTAAAAAAATCACTTATATTACTCAAAGAAATGAATGAACAAATAATAATTTTATCATCAATAAAAATACTTAGATATAAATTATTGTCAATAATGAAAATATTTTTCATTTTCTAATTATTTTAAAGCAATAATTTTTAAATCATTTATTTTTCAAGAAATAAATCAAACCTAAATTTCACGTATTTATCTACCAAAAGAAGCTTTCTTTTATTTCTCCCTTTGTTCTTTGAATGCCTCCGACACTTGTCTTTGCTTCCATGCAGCACTTTGTTTTTCTTACCTTCATCGGGTGCCTTAGGGCATGCATGACAAAATTTACTGGAATAGAAATTAATTTTTATTCTATTGACAAGTTTCTAAGCAAAAAAATGCATTTAATAATTATTATAAATTTCTATTTTTGAAATAAAAATTCGTTTGATAATAAAATAAAATTTCTATTTCTTGGAGCGGTAACGACTAGCATCCGGTGGTTGGAGTCTAACATTTAGCGATTGGCATTTGGCGTTTAGTGATAGATGGTGCGCGGCTAAAGTCCGGAGTCTAGCGTTCGGCGCCAGAATCGGCGACCGGCGGCGGGCGGCCAAAGTCCGATGACTAGCAACCAACGTCCAACGTTTGACGTCCGAAGTTTGAGGACTGGAGGCCGGTGATAGGTGGCGGGCGGCCGACGTCCGACGATTGGTGTCGAGCGGCGGACGGTCAATGGCAGACATCCGGTGGTTGGTGGTGAGCCTTCGGCATCCAACGATTGTCGATGAGCGGCCAACGACCGATGAACGTTCGGCATCCGGCGACCGGCGGTTGGCAACGGGTGGCTGGAGTTCAGTGGCCAACGGTCGGTGGCTAGTGGTCGTGGTCGGTGGCAGGCGGTTGGCAATCAGCAGCGAGCGTTCGGCATCCCACAGGCGGTAAGTGGGCGACATGCAATGACGAGAGTGAATGATGAAGAAAATTTTGATTTCTCATTTTTGTTTTAGAAATAGAAAAGCTAAAAATTTTAACTTTTGATTTATGCTTTAAATCTATTTCTGAAATATAAATTTGTTCCAAAAATAGAAAAATGAAATTGCGTTACAAAACGGATTTATGTTCCAAACCTATTCCAGGAAACAAAAAAAACGGAGAAATAAAGAAACAAAAATGTTATCACGCGCGCCTTTAACATGGCCCGTCCGAAATGAGAATGAGTCCACCTTTAGACCATCGCGTGCCCTGCTTTCTCATTTGCCACACTCGTGAGAAATGGCGGACTTGCGACTTCATTTATGAGCAGGAAGAATTCCAACGCAAGGATCATTCCAATTTCAGTTTCACTTCCAGACACCGCGAGAAACAAGAAGACAATCCAATAGAGCTATAAATTGACCGTCAGATTTGAGGGGCAAATTGAATACCAAAACATGTGTTTTGACGAATGTGGCCTGTTTTTAATATTGGAAACATGTTTCGAGTCTCGTATCTCATTAATCAAACTTTGGTTAATCCTCCGTTAGTGAATAATTTTTCCAAAAAATGTATTCGTCTTGCCTGAGGAAAATTTCACGAATCTCTTACCTCTTGGGAGGCTTATGCACCGTAGAAACTATCCATATAATTTTAAGAATACATATTTTTTTTTATTTAGAAATACATTTTTATTTATAGTATTGCTTATTATTTGAACAAGTAAAAGTTATATCTTGATGGGAGTGTAAAATTCAAGGTGTCTACCCTCATAATGGAGGCACGCCTTGCACATGAGAACACTTTGGCTGCGTTTGGTAGTCAGGATAAAATTCGGGATATGATATGATTTATCATATCCTATGTTTGGTGCTCGCTCAAGACATGATAAAGTCGGATATAAAGAGGATATAGACATAATAAAATTATCCCATGGGAGAGATGTAATAAATGTGGATAGGATTAGGATACGTAACATGTGAGCTTAAAGTTAGTTTTTTAATCAAATTATTGTACATATCAATCGTCTATTGTTGAATGTGTAATTTAACATTTCCACCAAAATGAGCTTTAATAAAATTATTGTTTGTATTTTGACAGAAAAATATCGCCGTTCATATCCCCAAAGGGTTTCTTGTATGATGTGCTCACATCCCTACTTTCAATTTTCCTTTTGGCTTGCCTGGCTATTAATTCAAAGCTTGTATAGTAAATCACCTAGGTGGTTGGCCTAATGATAAATGGATCACTTGTCATCTACGAAATTATGAGTTGATTCACGCTGTGGGTGGGTCTTTTAACAGCTCGTGTTGTGTCACCTGACCGTGAGATACCTCACTTGAGGAGGCTACTAGCTACTAGCACCTTGAGGCCCAAGGTGATGAGCTAGCCAACTTTGAACATTCGAGTCACAAATGGTGTGGAGCAATCATGGTTCAAATTAAACATTCCATGACAGATATATTTTGGTGTTGACGCTCAGAAAGGTTCTTTAACATTGATCGATTATTCCCAGATTACAATAAACTTGTCAAAATTAGTCATAAACTCAATTCTTAACCCATATTTAAGGAGATGAGTTGTTATATAGGTTAGTTATATTTAATAAATGAGTTTAGAATGACAAAACCTAAAATAATGTGTATTAAATAGGTTTATAACTTACTAGACCTAATCTATCATTCTCATGTGACCTTGTGCTCGCTCATTTTGCATTTCACTTTAGTTTAGATATGAATTTTCTAAATTTGATTAAAATTAAAAATAGTTTAATAATTTGAGTCAGGTTGGATAAAGTATATATATCTTTAGATTTGCATTGTATGAAATTTGATCAAAACAGGTCAAATAAGCAATGTAGGTCGGACAAAAATTTTCGATTCAATACAAACTCAATCCGATTTATCTTATTCGGCGGGCCTAGATTACAAATATAACAAAAACAAAATAGAAAAGGATTCAATTGCAATGAGCGTGCGCCGTGCGGGGAGCTCATACCAGGGTCAACCGCGGTCAACGAAGCACGTATTCCATCACCCTCGTTCTGGCTGCGAAGTTTTTTTGGGTTTTTTTTCTTTTTGGGGGGCGTGGCTGAGGGGCCCACTCCCATTTAATTTTATTACAACATGGGATGACTGCTAAATCAATCGAACCCCCCCTCCGCCGCTCACAACAAACCATGGTTAAGTTAAGGGAAGTGGGAAGTGAAATTAATTAACCCGCCTCAGCACTTTTTCCTCGTTGTTCGTTCGTTCCCTTTTAAATCTCCTCCCCCCCTTCCCCCGGCTGGTCAACTCAACCATCCAATCGCCGATCCCCCGGTTAAAAAAAGCCGTCTTTAATCTCTCCCCCGTGCCATTTTCAACTACGCACCGCCCAGACAGAAGAGAGAGAAAGAAGAGAGAGAGAGAGAGAGAGGGGGAGTTTAATCTTTAATCATGGTGGTCATGTTCTCACACTGTTCCTAGAGAGAGAAAGCACTTGCCAAGGAAGAGAGAGAGAGAGGGGGTGGTGGCTTGTCTGGGCGGTGTAGGGAAAGATTGGGGCAAAGCTTCGGCGTCCGGTCCCCGGGGGAAGCTCAACATTCCGCAACCTTCTCTCTCCCTTTATCAAAGGGTAGTAGAGCTGTCGGCTCCTCCGCCGGCAGGGCGGTGTCCGGCTGACCCCCGCCTGAGCTTCCTAGCCGCCGGCCGGTTGAGGTGCCCTTCGGCCTTCCTTCTTTTTCTTCCTCCTCCGAGCTGCGGCTGCGGCTGCGTCTGGGTCTCTGCCTCCTTCCGGTGGCTCTTTTTCACGCGGAGCTTCGATTCCTTTATTCCTCAAGCCTTTTCTCCCTTTCCTTTTCACTGTACCGCCGTCGCTTTCCCGTGAAATTTTTTTTTGCGGGAAGTTTTCTCTCGCCTGATCGTCAAGCTTGACGCGAGCGTGCCTCGGAAACTTTACCTCTCCGTTTTGTTTTCTCCCTTACGACATACGACGCTTGTGAAAGTGAGCGGAGGGAAGAAAAATACTCGCTTTACGGCCGGCTGAAGTGTTGCCGTCGCCGGGATTGTGCTCTCGCCGGAGGTGATCGAGGATTGGAATATGAAGAGGGCATCGAGCCATCGCTAGGCGGTCCGGTTTCCGTCCGCCCCCAGGTGAAAAGGGGAGGAGGGTCGTCGGAAGCAAGCGATGAAGACGCCGGCGAGCGGCGCCGGTGTTCCGTCGGCAAACGCCACCGCCAGTCCGTGCGAAGGTACTCTCTCTCTCTCTCTCTCTCTCTCGCCGGAGCTTCCGGTGTCGAGATTGGCAACTTTGACTTTGTTTTCTGTCCGGTGGATCCCGTTCACTTTCTCGGGAAACCACGGGAAAGTGACGGAAAACGAAAATGCGATCTGAGAGATCAATGGTGACACTTGGCGGCAGGCGGAGGCGAGAAGAAGAGCGTGATAAATCCGGAGCTGTGGCAAGCGTGTGCGGGGCCTCTAGTGAACTTGCCGCCGGCTGGGACCCACGTCGTCTACTTCCCTCAAGGCCATAGCGAACAGGTTTTCCCCTCTGTCCGTTCCTCTGTCCTTTTGTTGTTTTATCCTCATTTCATGTCCTTTGGTTGTTCCATCTATATAGGTTAGACTTCTTGTGCATTGTAATAATCTGATTGATCACACTCGAATCTGAAATTTCCCAGTTGGGATTGCCACCTTTTGGTTCATTAGACATGTGGTTGCATTGATAAGACAGACGGATTTGTTGAGAATAGATGTCTAATTGGCCTTGTGTGTGCTGATCTTTATGGCTTTCATGACTTCCCTTCATGTGGTAATTCAACTTAGCCAAGATGCTCATAGCCAGCAAAAAATGGGAAATTGATTGGAAAACAGGAGAAAAAGGACGAAACGAACATGGTTTGTCAATCAGGTTGAGCTGCTTTTTGCAGAAACCAGCTTCTTTGAGTTTTTTACTTGTGAATCTGTTCTAGCTATTAATTAATCTGATCTGTATCTTTATACTGCTCAAATAGAGTGCTTGTTTTGTGATGATCAATGCTAGTTGATCCAGGCTAGCTGGTTCTTGACTCAAATGGGTTTTGAATCCAATTGAATGGTCGATATTGCATGAATACAAAGTCTCTGACTAGCTTTAAGTTTATATATAATCTTGCAGACTTAAAATGAAGTTCTGTTTTGGCTGAAAAGCTTGTAGTGGAGTAGGAAAGGCGCCTTCAGTCACAGCATAATTAAGTTGGAAAGGCGTCTTGATTGGCTTTATCTGTCTTGAGTCTATCTTCTTTTGTCCACTTCTTTTTGTCGACCTCTAGCATGAAAGAAAGCTTAATTCAACTAGAGTCACGCACCAAAGTTGAGGTTTTGACAATTTTGAAAGGGTCTATCTTGAGTAGCTTGTTGTTTTAATTCCTCTTCTTTTGATTGGGTAATGCTAGGGATGTTAACAATGCTTTACAAAAGTTGGTCTACCAACTAACATGGCACACTTAGACCAAGAATTTTAAACAAGTGAGTTTCATACAAGTGCTTGGTAGAAGTCTACCGCATCACTTTGTAAACCAATCTCAATGTCCAACCAGATATGACTTTTAATAGAACTGATGATTGGTACCAGTGTACTTTTATCGCGGCTATTATGTTCTGTAGAGAGCCATCCGCCCGATCTCCAATGCAGTTTTGTTGCTTCAGGTTGCAGCATCTATGAAGAAAGATGTGGACGCTCAAGTGCCAAACTACCCAAATCTTCCCTCCAAGCTGCTATGCCTACTTCACAGTGTTACATTGCATGTGCGTCTGCTTTTCTTTGACCTGATTTTTTTTTAGCCTGCAAGAGTATTTAGTGCTACCCATGCACTAATTAATTGTGGCGGTTTTTCCTTTTCATGCTTTAGGCAGATCCAGAAACTGATGAAGTATTTGCTCAGATGACTCTACAACCTGTTCCTTCAGTAAGGCTCAGTGTTACATTGCACCTGCCTAGTATAGTAGATATAAAAGATTGAGAATTTTTTAGCGCCCCACTCAAATTGAAGTTGATTCTTTGCAGTTCGACAAGGAGGCTTTGTTGAGGTCGGATCTTGCACTTAAAACCACTAAGCCGCAACCAGACTTTTTCTGTAAAACATTGACTGCAAGTGATACAAGCACCCACGGAGGTTTCTCTGTGCCTCGTCGTGCAGCAGAGAAGATTTTCCCTCCTCTTGTGAGTAGCTATTCCTTGCATTTGAATCAGAAGAATTGTTTCTCTACTTTTGTTTAAAGGGAATGGACTTATTTTTTGGTCACTATTTAAATATAAAGAACTTGATACCTTGTTAGGATTTCTCTATGCAACCACCTGCTCAAGAACTCATGGCAAGAGATTTGCATGACACTATGTGGACCTTCCGCCATATCTACCGTGGTATGTCCTCATGATGCTCTTTTAGCTCATTCATAGAGCTGTGGTGAGCTTTCCCAATTGCTGTTGCTCTTCTTTTTTGGTCTTTTGGCTGTATGTGACGCAAAACCCCAGTAAACTCTCATCACAGGGCAACCAAAGCGCCACCTCCTTACAACGGGATGGAGCTTGTTTGTTAGTGGAAAAAGGCTCTTTGCAGGCGACTCAGTTCTTTTTATTAGGTAAAGATTTATTGATGATATTCTAGCATTATTTCTCAGAGGAAAAGATGTATTTCTGTTTGTGTCCTCCATGCTTGCATTAATAGATGGATCTGCTAATCTAGGGAAAAATTGTTCTGCTAACTCGTGCTAATTACTTGTGAGTAGGGATGAGAAACAACAGCTGCTCTTGGGCATTAGACGTGCTAACCGGCAACCAACTAATCTATCCTCATCAGTATTGTCAAGTGATAGCATGCATATTGGCATCCTAGCTGCAGCTGCTCATGCTGCTGCAAATAATAGCCCCTTCACTGTGTTTTACAATCCAAGGTCAGTCTCTATTTTTTTTGCCCTCGTGGCTCAATGCAGCTTCACTTTGCCAGAGTACTATTTTGATAGTACTCCTAAAAGTTGTTTTGCACTCAGGGCTAGCCCATCAGAGTTTGTTATCCCTTTGGCCAAATACTACAAGGCAGTTTACAGCAACCAAATATCACTTGGTATGCGATTTCGCATGATGTTTGAAACTGAAGAGTCGGGAACAAGAAGGTATTTTTTATTCTTTGTAACTTGTGAGTATCCTTATCAATGTTACATATTAATGAGTAGAAACTATTGAGTTATGGCCAAGATGATTCTCCACATAACAAGGAAACTTGAGTTGATCTCTGATTCTATTTCGGTATGTGGCTACGCCTTTCACTTATCTTTGCTTATAAATTTATTGAATACATGATATGGCTCAAGTTTGGAGTTTTCTTGTGTAACACCGCTAAACATAGCAAAGAAGTATGGAACTCAGCCACTTAAACTGTAGCTTCAGCCACTAAAATTTTTGATAATCCCCTTCCTTAAAAAGTTAAAAATGAAGTAATTGACTAACTCTTTCAGAAAATTTAGAATTAGCTTGCACTTGAGAGTAATCACTTAATGTTTGGCTTAGGTTCCAGTTTTCAGATTATAATATGTTGGCATCTGATCTGCAGGTTTATGGGTACCATAACAGGTATCAGCGATATTGATCCCGTTAGATGGAAAAAGTCCCAGTGGCGCAATTTGCAGGTATCAATTGTCATGCTCCAATTTTTTTTTTTTTTTTTTTTAAGAGACTTGTGCTCCTAGTATGAAAAGATGATTTCTAATTTGAATGTTTCTTGGTCCTAAATACTTTGATAGGTTGGTTGGGATGAATCAACTGCTGGGGAAAAGCGTACACGTGTCTCTATTTGGGAAATCGAACCTGTGACTGCTCCATTTTTTATCTGCCCTCCCCCATTCTTCAGATCCAAGCGTCCAAGACAACCGGGGATGCCTGGTAAAAACCAATAAAGCCGAATCAAATGTATTCTGATGGAATTTTGTGTAGTATCAGGGGAAAATGAATACAGAAGCTTTTCCCCTGCTTATTTCTTGCCTAGACCAGTCTTGTAGATATTGATGCCCTGTCATGCCTTTGTTTATTGTAGTTCTCCCTTGCCTGTAGCCAGAGGTTACATAGTAAATTCCCTAATCTTAACTATCCTACTAGCAAAAGAAAATCCAGATGAATATGTCCTGATATATTATCTCTAGTGGAGAGCCAATTGCTGCTGCAAGATCATAATCCTACTGATGAATGGAATCTTGAACACATAGTTCTATGAAAATCTGACAGTAAATGAGATCTTTGAACTAAAAGTAAACTTTTTCTACATCTCATCGTAAGATTGTCTTTTTAAAGGATAGGATGATAGACTTCCAGCTGATGATGTTCTTACCTTTTCCATTTCCTTTTGCAGATGATGACTTATCAGATTTAGACAGCCTGTTTAAGAGGACAATGCCATGGCTTGGTGATGACCTTAGTATGAAGGATCCCCATGCTCTCTCTGGCCTTAGCTTGATGCATTGGATGAACATGCAGCAAAGTCCTTCCTTTGCAAACTCGATACAGTCAAATTACATGCCCAACTTATCCAACTCTGTTCTACAAAATCTTTCTGGAACAGATCTCTCGCATCAACTGGGGTTTTCAGCGCCACAAATGGCTCAATTGAACAATTTACAGTTCAATACCCAGAGACCACCCCAACAAGCACAACAGCTTGATCAGCTAACCAAGCTCCCTTCCACGTTGAATCCACTATCCAACATCGTACAGCCGCAGCAACAGTTGACCGATATTAGTCAACAATCGAGGCAAAGTTTGATTAATCATACTCTGCCTTCGACCCAAGTTCAGGCCCAAGTTCTCCAGCCCCAATCTCTGATCCAATCTAGTACCCTGCTCCCACAGCAATCCTTGAATCAAAATCAACCATTTCATAGAAGCCTGCCTCAAAATTTACATCAGCCACAGCAGCAACAGATTATGGGTCAGAATCAACATCAGAGTGCATTGAACTCACAGATGCCAGATCAATCAAGCTCACAGTTACCAATGTCTGAGAACCAGATTCAGCTACAAATGATACAGAAGCTTCAGCAGCAGCAACAGTCACTTTTGGCGCAACAGTCAGCATTACAGCAACCAACTCATCCTCAGCAACTCCAAGAGCAGAGACAACATCCAGATGTCTCTCAAAGCTTTTCTAAGTCCATGGTAACAAGCCAAATGCTGGAAATGCCTCAAAGCACCACAAACTCATTTAGTCAGCCAAATATTACCCCCCAGCAAATTCAAAAGAATAATAGTCAACTGAATGTGCGGTTCTCTAATCTGTCTCAGCAGCCAAAATTCCAGCAAGAGCAATCAGGGCTGCTGCCTGAAATGGTAGGGCATATGGGACTCCCACAAATTTCAACAAGTCATGCTTCTGCTTCTGCCAGTATGCTGAGTGGAGCTGCTGCAGGTGGGCCATCTGTAACTACAGATGATATGCCTTGTTCAGCTTCAGCATCTGGACAAAATTGTGCAAATATTGTCCAGTCAATGATGAATGGTAGGCCTCACCGGAGTGCATCTATTAGCGAGGACATGTCACAGTCAACTGCCACTTTCTGGAATCCCAGCGCATTGGAAACCATTGGGTCTAATGGTAATAACATGATGAAAGACTTCCAACCAAAGCCTGATGTAAAGCCTTCTCTGGATGTATCAAAGGGCCAAAACCCAGGATTTTTCTCTGCTCAGACATACCTGAATGGGGCAACAACACAAACAGATTATTTAGATGCATCATCTTCAACCACTTCAGTTTGCCTTTCTCAGAGCGATGTCCATATGCAGCAAAATAACAGCTCAGTCTCCTACAATCAGCAGTCAATGTTGTTCAGAGACACAAGTCAGGATAGAGAGGTTCAGGCTGACATTAGAAGTAGTGTTCCTTTTAGTTCTAATGCTGATGTACAGGCTGGAATTCCTGTGAATTCTGACTCTATGTTTGGAAAGGGTATGGTTGGATTGGGCAAAGATTTTGCCAATGATCTTCCTTCTGCTGGCATACTTGCTGATTACAACAACAAAGAACCCCAGCAGCTCTCATCTTCAATGGTTTCTCAGTCTTTTGGAGTCCCGGATGTGGCATTTAACTTGATGGAATCCGCACTAAATGAAAGTACATTAGTGAACAGAGGTCCATGGGGACCTCCAGCTCCTCAGTTTCAGCGTATGCGGACATTTACCAAGGTTGGCTAGAAATAAAAGAAAATGCTCGCTCATTAGAAATTTTTTCTGTTCAAACTACTCAATATTATCAATATTTCTGTGAAGGTTTACAAACGTGGAGCTGTTGGGAGATCCGTTGATATAACCCGATATTCAGGTTATGACGAGCTCAAACAGGACCTGGCTCGTAGATTTGGCATAGAGGGACAGTTGGAAGATGGACAAAAAGTAGGCTGGAAACTAGTGTATGTTGATCATGAGAATGATGTGTTGCTAGTTGGAGATGACCCTTGGGAGTAAGTTCTTCAGTTTTCCCTTCTGTAGTTTATACTGTTATGTCCCAATTTTCTCTCTGCATTTGATTCCTTTTTTCTGGTGCTTTGTTATTTATTTATTTATTTTTAAAACCATCTTTGTTACATTATTTTGGTTTAATTACTGGTTTGTTCCTCAATTCAGGATTTTTAACTTTGATTGTTGAAATTAATTGCATTGGCTGATTGTTCTTACATATATTATAAGAAAACAAGCTGTAGGAATTGCTTTGTCCTGACAAGTGCATCATTGGCATCTTTAAATTGCTTAGTGCCAAGTCTCAAATAGGAGTTCCTCCTCTCAACAATTCCAATTACTGACATTTGGTTTTCTTCTCTGATCCAGTGACTTTGTGAACTGTGTTCGCTGTATTAAGATTTTGTCCCCTCAAGAAGTCCAACAGATGAGCTTGGATGGGGATTTTGGAAACACCACCCTTCCGAATCAAGCCTGCAGTAGCTCAGACGGTGGGAATGTGTGATGTACTTCTTCTGCAAAGACACCTTTAGCTTTTTGTTTGGCGAAGATAACTCTGCTTCTTGGAATCTTGTCGCTGGTTTTCCTCCGGCATATGCTATGCCACGCCTTGTCCAGTCACGGCTGACCAATATTAGATGCAGCACAGTGACATAAAGACAGGCTTCCTGATGCTTCCTTTAAACGACAGTGGCGACCATGAGGCTCCCTTTCAAGTGGAAACAGCGACATTCTGGTACTGAAAGAGGCTTCCAGGTGCCATCAGTGTATGCCTGTTGATGACTCTTAATCTTAACTTGTTATAATTGCCCTAAGTGTTTATCCATATGTAGTTTACATGGAAGGAATGCGTTCCTGTTTGCAGTTCCTTGGACTTTAATATATGGTTGTTGCTTAGACTAATAGGTTGGTTTTTTCATCCTTTTACTTGGTTCTCTCCCACAAATCTTGTATTGACATAGCTTTGACCTGTATAGAAGAATGTTAAATTGATCGTCGGCTATTAAACTACGTTGCCTGTATGGCACGTAGTTGGGGTAAAGCACTGTTGCCTCATGTCGATGGACAATGGATGCAAACAACGGTCTCATGCATAAGATTGTTGTGCCCTCAATCTCTCAGCTGCCGCACATGTCGACCTGTGTCAACCATCAAGCATCAATGGTTAAAATTATTAACGTGTAAAAATGTTCATCCGTTTCCAGTACTTGCCGCGCGAACCGCTTTCCCTGTTTGCTCTCTGGCCCCTTTATATACTTCATTGGGCAGGAAGTATGACGGAAGTATCCGTTCACAGTACTTTGTCCAAAGGTTGCGATTTCCTCGCTTATCATTCGTTCTCTGTTCAGTTTATTGACCAAAACTGGTGTGTCAGGCTCATTAACGCGACTTCAGTCCTAAGTTTGCCAGATAATGTTGGAGTTCAACATCATAGAAATTTGCGTGGAAAGCATCAATGGGCCATGCGTCAAATTCAATGGTCCATTTGAACAAATGGTAACTTTTCTTCGAGATTTCCATGGAACGCTAACGAGATGGAGACGCAACAATTTAAGTCATAATATGATGATGGCGTTCTAAAGATAAACCATTTTCAGCCGTCTCCCTTTGTAAAGGTTGGAAGTCAAGAAGAAGAAAACACTCAACAAGGCTCAATCATTTAGAGTAGATATAAATAACAAAATTAGGGGTGGTCAACGGGCCATGTCAGCCAAGCACGGATGGGGCCATGCTGGCACGGTACCTTGGGCTGACCTAGGCCCAAATATCTTACTTCGGATACGATCTCTAGGAAATATTTGATGGGGCCTTTGAGGCCTCTACTATCGTTGGTCAATGGCCATCTCGGAAAAATTATCTGTAAATTGACATCCTCCCTCTTTCATTTGCATCGTTCCTCACCTTCGCTCACATATCGCTTCTTATCGCTCTTACTCTCTAATAGCGTTCATCAATCTTGTACTTTTTCCCATTATAATGATTTATCACGCTCTAAACATCACAATGGACAACAACAGCCGTTTCCAATTATCCGGTCAGAGTGCAAACTTCACCTAACAAAACATGTTCGAGTCCTTCGATGGGTCTTGCAATTTCGAAGTGTATGTGTCCTCTGCCTCCAATTGGGTAACAAGACCCATTCGATGACGAGCAAAAATTTGTTCGAGTCCTTCGATGAGTTTTGCAATTTCGAAGTGTATGTGTCCTCTGCCTTCACTTGGGTAACAAGACCCATTCGATGACGAAGAGACACAGCAAGTGGATAATTCAAAGAAATTGCGAGGGGGAACTGGTTCTCGGATTCCTCCCCAAGATGCCACCTCGGACAAAACCCCTACCCTAAAAGAAGCCCCCAAACAACTGTGGTGATTGCTTTGCAGAGGAGCATTCGATGTTTGGAGGACGTTCCAGATTGTAAACAAGCACAATGGATGTCAAGAAAGCCGTTTGTATGGCATGTAGTGCCAAATTATTTATGAATTTGGTCACTTGAGGAGGCACCATACCTAACATGATGCAATGATGGTGGGGGCTAGCGGGGTTGCTCTTCAAGTACAACATTGCATGCCAGAAGCCCGCTTGCATGTGACGACGCAAGGAATCAGAAGGAATATGAAATTGATTGTCATGCTGTCATGCAACATATTGACTTCATCGAAGATCCCCGATTTGTCCGCTATTTACAAACCTTTTTGCCACCTCAATTTAGGCCCATTCCATGAACAACAGATACAAGAAAAGCCAAGTTGCTCTTTAAAAAGAGAAGGATGTTGGTGCGTCTTCTTTCCAAGTCCATCTTTTGAGTCTCATTTACTTTTAATTTGGTGACCATTCCTGCGTATTATGTCGTCACAGGCCATTTAATTGGTGACATTGAGAATCATGCCACTCAACTTTGATGTTTAAAATGCTACCATTTTCGTATGATTCCTAAATGCCATTACGAAATCATGTTTGTAGCTCCAATCCTTTTGAACTCTAAGCTTGTTTCGGTTCTTTCAATTGTCTTTTGCTTTTCTCACAATGTTACTTAGTAGATAGGTGGTAAAATTCCATGTGTTGATGCTAACTATGCAACTTAAAGGGTGTTGAATAATTTGTTTAAAGATTAGGATAATCTTTTGCAGAAATCAAAACCAACACTAGGAAACTAGTTCAGACAGCGAATATTGCGAGTGTGTGATGCTGTCGGTAAAATATAGAGAACAATCAATAAGAAAAGATGGCACATAACAAATTATAATGGTTTGGCTTCATCCCCAAGCCTATGGATACTTTCCAAACTAACGGCCACAATGTGGGCTGAAATTCACTAGTAATCTCCAAGATAAGTTATAATTTATAAATACCGATTTTATTAATAATGGATCATACTATTAAGACTCAAGTACTGCTATTACCATTGTACACTTGATCTTAACACAATTAAGAACAACAAGAACATTACATTGGAAATATTGAATGAACGTATCACACTTTTATCGGTACATACAACAACAAAGAATAGTAACTATTTTCTCTTTTTGTCATCCAACATCTTGAGCTTCATTAAATCTCTTTTCTATAAACGTCTTCAATCTTCCCATTGGAGATGGTCTTGAGGAGCAAAGAGTCGTTGAGAGTCGTTAGAAGTTGCTTGTCCAAGAATATGATTGCTCATACAACATTTTTCCTCGAACATCAGCATGATTTCCCAAAATGGAGTATATTGGATCTGTCACATCAACGAATGCTCTAATAGTCTAACAAAAAGACATGAGCCATTCTCTAACAAATTCTAGTTCTTCTGTTGTGGTCTTTCCAACCATTCATAGCTATGATCTTTCTCTCTAAAGTTCATCTTCAGATGAATGTAACAATAGAATCATCATCGACTTGGTATCAGTATGATCTATTGCTCATAATCAACACATGCACATTATCATCACTCTGTTGATGCTACGTATGAATAAACTGTTGAAAATGACTAGTGATTTTACGTCCAATGATACTTTTGAGCATATTAGTTTCCAAAGACTTCACTGATAAACCATGGTCCTTCCAAGTCCTTATGAACACTTCGTCATGTCTAATTGGTTTACCTTTGTCAAAATCTATATTACAAAAGTTACTCTTCGCTGAGCTCTCTAGTTATCATGGATATCATCACAAAATTTCAGTTACTACCACGAACATCTGCATTTATCATTGTAGACATTATAATACCAAGGATCGTTTTGGAATCATCAGAATTCCACAAGACGTTTTTCAACAATTTCTCCCTTTCCTAGAATGACACAATTACCCCGCAGATGTGGTAATAAATAATTTTGAAATTTTTGTACGTAAAGTTAAGATTTGCTATAAAGATTAGGGTAATGACGATGAGGATCATTCAAGCATATACTGATGTTTCTAGATCTTTTCAATGAATATAGAGACAAACAGTTAGAACTGTCAAATGATATGAGTGAACAATCACATACTTCTAGTTTAAAGTCAATTTCATGATAATATAGAAGAGATGATGGATAAAATTAGATAATTATGAATTTGATTTAAGACAAGCGTTGAGAGACGACATATTATCAATTGATATGAATTATTAACAAGATGTATATTACACTGCCTGGTTAGGTGCTATAATCTATTAATACCATCAACAAATATTATCGTAGGACTGTTCTCCAATCATAAGATTCACGGGTGCGTTTGGTTGGACTTTTGGGGAAAGTCTTGGAGAAAATGTAAAGGACTTTGAGTTAAAGGAGTTTGCTAAAATGCAAATTGCGTTTGGTAAATTGTAATCTAAAAGTCCATTGTGAAGTACCTTTAAGCAAAATGGTGTTTGGAAAAATTTACATTTACAAAGAACTTTACAAAGGAAAAATAAATGGTTGGCCGGCAAAGGGTAGGGGCTGCCAACGATCGAAATTTGTCGCCGGCGGCCGATGTCTCAAGTTGCAAGACCTCACGCGGCCGCTAAAGACCACAAGTCCTTCTCCTTCATCTGCCACTCCATCCACTGCCGTCGAGTCTCACCCCAACGTTGCTGTCCTCAACCTTTCCCTCTGCCCCCACCTCATCGACGCCGCCCTCATCGTCATTGTCGTCACTTGCGGGAATACCCTCCACTCCCTCGACCTCTCCAAGTCCCTTTCTTCACCGCTATTGAGTTGCTGGGTTGCGGCAACTCAGGCGACCCAGTAGTCAGAGATCGCGCGCGGCCTCGCGGCGACCTAGATCTAGTTCGCCGGAGGTCCGGCGACCCAGATTTGGGTCGCAGCGACTTAAACGAACTAGATCTGGGTTGTCGGAGGTCGCACGACCCGGATCTAGGTCTCGGCAACTCATGCGACCCAGAGTTGGAGGTCGCGCGACCTCACCGTGATTGAGATCTGGGTCGCCCGAGTTGCTGCAACCTAGATCTGGGTCACGCAACCTCCGACGACCCAGATCTGAGTCGCCGGAGGTTACGCGAACTCACTGCGACTCGCGGGGGTCGCCGAGGTCATGCCATTGGCCGGTGACGGTTGCCACGACCACACCGGCCTCACGCCGACCTCCATCTAGCCCGTCGTTGGCCCCTCGTAATCTCGCTTGCCAATCTCAACGAAGAAGAAGGTGAATAGTTACGAGGGCAAAACCAGAAAAACGAAATGTTAGTGAGGATATTTATGGAAGAAAATTTGTCATCTATTCCCCCCTCAACATTCTGAGAAGGCTGAATGCCCAAGGCAGCCTCATACCTGCCTTGGGCTTTCAGCCTTCCAAAGGCCTGCTTTGCCTCAATCATCTTTGCAAAAGAATTACCCAAACACCAATGTTTTAGCCAAAAAGGCTTTGGATGCCCAAAGTGGCTTGGCAAAGCCACTCCCAAACGCACCCTCATGCCATTCTCCCTTTTTGTTGTTAGCAAAAAGAATAACGTTGTATGCAAAACATAATTTCATTAACCAACAACAGGAGCATACAACGATCACAAAAAAAAAAAAAAAAAAAAAAAAAAAGTAATAATAAACGTCAACAATCCTAAGCAAGCGAAAGTAAGACAAAATTAAGCATTATGAGGTCGCTTCGGTTGCTATGTAGCGGGTAAAGGAGCAGTTGTTATAGAAAATTGATGGGAGGGTAATAGAACTTCGGATTTTGAATGGCCGGTTCCAGCTTCACTAGACAGTGCCCAATGGCGGTGACGGATGTTTCCATTTCCTTACACATTAGGGGTGTTAATGGTTCAAGTTGGGTTCCCATGATACCAACCCAAATCGAAACACTACGGAAGCATGCTTGACCCGAGCCAAACAACATATAATCAAAAAATAATAGAGGTTAAGTCGAACATGCTTTTCACAATTGCTTATGGATCTAAGAATCATACATCTCCAAAGACGTTCAATTCCAAATTGAAAGCAAGACAAGGAACTTCCATTGCTTTTCGTCTGAGCACGAGTGGAAATCAAATACTCATTTGATATCATGCAGCCAGTTGACAAAGTTATCTGGATTGAGGTTACCCTCAAATTCCTGTCCTTCGTTTTGACTTCATGGTCATTCTCCTCACACTTTCCTCTTCTTCACCCTTGAATTCGGTAATCAAAATTACTAGAGTTTTCTCCAGTGTTGTTGGATTCATTACCAAAGTTTTTACAAGGATCTGGATCATAACATGTTGAAGATACGCAAGGATATTCAACGAAATCATTCCGATATCATTGCACAAGTCAAGATCAATTAATATCGGATCCGATTTTGTATATAATATTGTTTCTTTTTATTTACATACAACATGTACTATAATAGACACGTTCTGTACATTACATGAACATACTGAAATACAAGACAAAATTTCGCCTCTCGCTTTCTTTCCTCTCATCTTCTTCATCTTCTTACATGGTATCAGAGCGGGTTACGCACCTTTAATTCGCTTCTTCCGCCTTGATTCGTCCTCTTCTGGTCTTTTGATCTTTTACCGAAAAAATCTAGCTAACCTGCAAAACGCATTAGCACTCCGGCGCAAGAATCAGACCTTGAGGAAATCACATTGAAACAAACGAAGGAAAAAGAAAAGAGGGAGATCTCCATACCGTCATGGCTGACAATCAACCTCAATCGGGGCAATTACCTGTGGATGCAGCGACCTCAGAAGCACAAGATCAAGTGCATAACATCATAGGTCGGATTGATCAGCCTGCGATGGGGCAATTTTTTCCATGGCAACCCAGTCTAGGGTATCCCCATTCAGGGACTTCCTACTAGTGGGTGCCAATGCCAGTATACTATGGAGGAAATTTGAATGTATCATTCTCAGGAAGTCAGACTCAGAATGGTCCACCAGCCGCGAGCGGGGCAGACCAATCAGAAGCAATCGGGTTGTCTAATGCTGGCGAAAACCCTAACGGGTCAGGTGATTCGCATGCAGGGACTCAGGGCACTTTCAATCAGGGTTAGCAAGGAAACCCTTACTCGGGTTTTCCACTCGATTTCCTGCCGATCTCCTTGGCGGCCGCCATGGGTCGCCCAGAACTCGGCGATGCCCTATATGTCTCCAATTCTGATGGGCCGGAGTTACAACTTATTAGTCACCCTCTCACAGGACCCGAAAACTACTCGAGCTGGGCACGAGAGTTTCGGAGAGCGCTCATCACAAAAGATAAAGAAGGTTTCATTGATGGAACTATCTCGATTCCGATCAATGAGAAGATGGGGCGACAATGGAAAAAATGCAACCAATTGGTGAGAACGTGGATAGGTAATTGCATTAGCCTAGAAATTGCATCAGGTTTACCTCCCACAGAGGATTCAAAAACAATTTGGCAGAATATTCAAGAAATGTACGGGAAACTCGATAGGGCAAAAATTTTCTCGCTGCATCAAGCCCTCAGCGAGCTGAAGTAGGTAAACATGTCAGTGACAACATGCTTCAACAAGCTCTTCACCCTCTGGAACGAGCTAGAAGCGGCAGAGGAGAGACTCGAAGGACCGGAGGCAACACTCCAGCAATACAAAGCAATGAAGGACCGAGAAAAAGCAACCCGTTTTCTATTGATTCTCAATGATTCTTACCTTCATTTCAAATCGCAGATCTTGGCAATGGAACCAGCTCCTCCCCTTGGCCAAATATTTCAGCTCGCAGTGCAGGAGGAAAACTAGAGGCTCACTACAACCGAGGCCAAAACCACCGAAACCCTAGCATTGGCGGCGAAAATTGAAAAGGGGTAGAAAACCCTAGCCAAAGGAAGAGAGGCAACATCGCTAGGGTTTGAAGAGCCAAAGGGGCCGCTAGGGTTCGCGGAACCGAAAGGGCCTTTTAAAGGCTCCGTGGACGGCCAAGATCGACTCCAGCGATCTAACGGTCAGAAAGGGGCGTGGCACTTGGGTGATCTCGACGGTGGAGATGCGCTCGGCTTAAAGGGATCTAACGGTCCGAATTATTTGAGAAATTATGGGCCGAATTTTAAAAATAGAGGGAAGTTATTTTGTGATTATTGTAAAAGGCCCCACCACACAATTGACAATTGCTGGAAATTACATGGGAGACCTAACATGAAGGGAAAGGAGATTTCAGCAGCAGCTTACCAATCCACAGATGTCAATCAACCCATCACACATGGAGAATATCAACAATTAATGCAAGCTTTGCAAAAATTAGAGGTACCAAAAAGGGGGAGCAATTTTACAGGTATTTCTCATTGCCTGACAAATAGTATATCAAGAAATGCCTAGATTATTGACTCTGGAGCGAGTGATCATATTGCATGCAATAAGGGGTTATTTTCTGATATTCATGAAGATTCAACTAATCCTATTACTGTGCAACTGCCAAATGGCAATATTACTCGTGTCACCCTAACTAGGACTGTCACTCTTAGCCCACAAATTACTCTAAAAAATGTTCTTTACATTTCGGATTTCCAATTTAATCTTATCTCCGTGTCCAGAGCCTGTCAAGAAAATTCGTGCCAAGTATTTTTCAATGCTGATATCTGTTTATTTCAGGCCCTTCCGACTGGGAAACTAATGGGCTGGGGTAATCTCTCTTAAGGATTGTTTTATTGGAGAAATTCACCCAAAAATCTTGATTTACTCTCTTGTAATAAATCATTGTGTAATCTAACTACCAATGATAAGAATTTCCTTTTGCATTCCAAATTGGGTCACAACTCTTCTCTTTCTTATCCTCAATGTCCTATTTGGCCACTTGCGAAACAATCGCGAACACCTTTTCCACTAAGTCAACATCGTTCAAGTGATATTCTTTCTTTGTTGCATGTCGATGTCTGGGGGCCATACAATACATTAAATCATGATGGGTCTCGATTCTTTCTTACCATCGTAGATGATCACTCCAGGGCCACATGGCTTTTTCTCATGCAAAGTAAGGGTCAAGTTCTGTCTCATCTTAAGACCTTTCTTTCCTTGTCCAAAACTCAATTTGGGAAAAAATGTTCAAAAAATACGGACAGACAATGGAAGTGAATTCTTCAATCATGAATGTACTGCTCCTTTTTGGTCACATGGGATACTACATGAGAGCACATGTGTCTATACACCACAACAAAATGGGGTGGTAGAGCGGAAACATCGTCATCTGTTAGAAGTGGCGTGGGCTTTGAAATTCCAAGCTTCTGTTCCAGACACCTTTTGGGGCGATTGTGTTTTAACTGCAGCTTATTTGATCAATCGTATGCCAAGTAAGCTTCTTGGCGGGCGAACACCTTTTGAGCTGCTTTTTGGAAAGAAACCAGATCTAGCACATTTGAAGATTTTTGGATGTCTTTGCTACGCCACCATAGTAGGTCCTAGAGATAAAATGGGACCTCGTGCTCGTCGATGCATCTTTATGGGATATTCCAGTCTACAAAATGGATATAGGGTATTTGATCCTTCCACAGGAGAATTCATAGTTAGTCGGGATGTTTTGTTTCAGGAGAATTCTTTTCCTTTTGTCACCTCTGCATCAGATACAGAACAAGATGATCATTTCCATACTATTCAGACGGAGGAGACTATGGAAGATTCAAACTATGTTCTCCTTCCTCCATTAACAGATATCAGGACATCTGCTATGACACCTATGGACATGACGTCCTCACCTGAAGTGACAACACAACACCAGGAGGAAGTCGCTTCTCCAGTTTCGAGTACTGTTGGCGATTTAGATGATAATAATTCACCATCAAGACACCATGTGCCGAGGCGATCGGACATAGCACACGTCCGCCAACCTGGACCAAAGACTACATATGCGGAGTCCAGAAATCACTAGGTATTTTGTTTCCGGTTGCCTCATTTGTTTCCTTTGATAGACTTTCTCTAGAACATAGATGTTGTATTACTCGCATTTTCGATGGGCGAGAACCATTGAATTTTGAAGAGGCACACACTGATCCACGTTGGCAGAAGGCCATGGGAGTAGAATTAATGGCCTTGATGGATAATCAGACATGGGATCTTGTTACCCTACCTGCACACCGCAAAACAATTGGATGCAAATGGGTTTACAAGATCAAGTATCGTGCAGATGGATCTGTTAAGAGATATAAAGCTCAATTAGTGGCAAAGGGTTTCACACAACGGGAAGGTTTTGACTACCACGAAACCTTTTCCCCCATGGCCAAAGATGTTACTGTTCGCTCATTCCTTTTTGTAGCAGCCTTTCGGGACTGGTCATTGCATCAGATGGATGTGCACAATGCATTCCTGCATGGCGATTTAGATGAGGGAATTTATATGGAAGTGCCACCAGGTTTATGGAGATGGGGGGATGATAAAGTATGTCGTCTCCGCAAATCCTTGTATGGACTCAAACAAGCCTCAAGACAGTGGTATGCGAAGTTTGCTGAGTCATTGATAGCTGCCGGTTTTCAACAGTCCAAGTTTTATTATGCTGTTTTCACATGGACTATGATGAAGTAGCTATCAAAGAATTCAAAGACTATTTGCATTCAACATTCCATATTAGGGATTTAGGATCACCAAAGTACTTCCTTGGAATCGAAATTGCACGCTTGGACCAAGGGATTTCCCTTAGTCAAAGGAAATTTGCACTGGAGATTATATCGAAAGTAGGTCTATCGGGATGTAAGCCAGCTGTAATTCCAATCGAGCAGAACATTAAACTGACTACGGCAGATTATGATGCTAGTTTATCTCAACATACTGATCTTGTACTCAAGGATCAATTGAGATATCAGAAACTCGTTGGGAAGCTCATATATTTGACCATGACCAAACCAGATATAAGTTATGCAGTCTAGACACTCAGTCAGTTTATGCATCAACCGAAGGAATCTCATATTAATGCGGCACTTAAAGTGGTGAAGTACTTGAAGAGTTGTCCAGGACTCGGGATTCTCCTTTCCAGGAAATGCGACATGAGGATGACTGCTTACTGTGATGCGGATTATGCGACCTATCCGATGAGCATAAGATCCATAATTGGTTTCTGCATCAAATTGGGAGATTCTTTACTCTCATGGAAGACAAAAAAGCAACCGAATGTTTCACTATCTTCGGCAGAGGCAGAATATCGTGCCATGGCCAAAACAACTTGTGAAATAGTATGGTTAAAGGGATTGCTTTGAGATCTTGGAGTACAAGTTAGAGGACCGACCGGACTATTTTGTGACAATGATGCAGCCATCAAACTTGCGTCGAACCCTATTGTGCATGAGAGAACCAAGCACATAGAAGTGGACTGTCACTTCACACAAGAAAAGATTCAACAAGGGATGATCGAGACACAAGGGATTGGAATAGAAGAACAACCAGTAGATGTCTTCACCAAGCCTTTATGTCAGAGACAGCATGTGTATCTTTTGAGCAAGCTAGGCGTCTTGGACATTTACAAGCCACCAGCTTGAGGGGGAGTGTTGAAGATACGCAAGGATATTCAACGGAATCATTCAGATATCATTGCACAAGTCAATATCAATTAATATTGGATCTGATGTTGTATATAATATTGTTTCCTTTTATTTACATACAACATGTACTATAATAGACATGTTCTGTACATTACATGAACATACTGAAATACAAGGCAAAATTTCCCCTCTCGCTTTCCTTCCTCTCGTCTTCTTCATGCCTGCCCTTGTGCTCACCTTTCTCTAGGTAAGATTTCTTTATTCGTGTTGAGATTTTTGTAGAAATTTGTGTGGATAATTGCATGTCTTGCTTAGGTTTTAGCTACATTAGCCATCTTCATTCTCGATTTTGCGTTGTCACTTTGAATGACATTGTCATTTGTCGTGGTGCCCTACTTTGCTGATGCCTTTACTTTGTTAGACTCATGGAATTGTTAGCGACTAAATCATCATGCTTAACAATTCACAACATGGTTCACTTGTGAGAGGAAGTTCTATTTTTGTTGTCGATTTAGTGATAATTTTGGTTGTTTTCGATCTCTGGAAGTTGGGGCATTGATATATTTAAGGCTATTGTTTAGTCGCCTGTAATGATTTGCAGAGTGTTGCAGTTCCATGTGATTGTTTTGTGCTTGGCTAATAAGTGGAGTCTTGTGACATTGGGCTCATTTGTTTAACAATAAAACAGTGTGAAAAAATCAATTTATCCACCCTAAGGATACATGTTTCCATATTCACCATAGTTCATGACAAACAACCTAGCAATAAAGTGGTTAGAGATCCCCATCACATAGATGAAAGCTGAGTACATATTCATACATAAGTAGTTGTTGAGTATATTTTGAATTTTTTTTTTATGGGCTTGGGCCAACGTTAGGGCTTTGGACAATATAAATATTGTTTTTCTCTAGTTGTTGGGTTAAGAAGTTGAGACAGAAAGAGTCTTAGATTTTTCAAAGCCACCTTTTATAATTTTTGAAATTTTATAGTGGATTTTGCTTCTTCTCCTCTAGTGGTTTTTTCCTGCAAGGGTTTCCACATAAATCTGGCATTCTTTTATTATTCTCAGTTTCAATTCCGTTTTAATTTCTGCATCTATCATAACAAACCGGTATTAGAGCCTTATGGTTTTTCTTGATCTTCTAATTATGGCTTCAAGTTCAACAACGAGATTTGATATTGAAAAATTTGATAGGAGCGGTAATTTCAACTCATGGTAAGTTTGTATGTTGGTTGTTCTTACGTAGCAAAATTTGAAGAAAACTTTGTTTGGAAAAGGGAAGAAACCAAAAAGCATGCCAGATGAAACATGAGAAGAATTGGATGAAATAACCCTGTTTGCTATTGAGTTGTGCCTTATGAATGAAGTTTTGCAGGAGGAACTAGATTAGAAAATAGCTGTAGTTTATGGAATAAATTGGAGAGTATCTTTTTTTTTTTTTTTTTTAACAAAATTACTTACCAATCGATTGAGGCTCAAGCAACGACTCTTCACTCTTCGTATGAGTGAAGGTGTTTCTCTTAAATATTATATTTCTGAATTCAATGCTATTATCTCTAAATTAAAAAGTATTGATGTTAAGGTTGAAGATGAGGATCAAGCTCTCTTATTGTTAGTTTCGCTACCTCCTCTTATAAGAATTTTAGAGAAACCATGATTGTTAGTAGATAAACTATTGATGTTGAAGATATCAAGGCTACTCTTCTAAATAAGCAGAAACTAGATACAAAATTGATTTTTGAAGGCACTAATGATCATGGGGCTAGTTTAGTTGTTAGAGGAAGGTCTGTTGAGAGAAGTTATGGTGATAGGCACACATCAAAATCAAAGCATAGAGATCTAATTTGTAACTATTGTAATTCTAAAGGGTATATCAAGATAAATTGTTTGAAACTGAAGGCAAAAAACAACAAAGAAAAAATAGCATGAATCAACAAAATCAAGGGAATGTGAATTAATAGAAAAATTAGAACTACCAGATCAGGCAAAATCAAGGAAACGAAAACCTTGCTCATGCTGGTGTTGCTGAAAAAGAAAAATGAAGATTGGTTATTGGTTGTAGATGATAAAGACAAATTCAGTGATAACTGGATTCTTAATTTAGGTTGTTTGTACCACATGTGCCCTAATCATGATTGGTTCTCCATGTACACGTAATTTAATGGTGGAGTTATTCTAATGGGAAACAATGCTAAATGCAAAGCAGTTGGGATTGGGACTGTCAACATTAAGATGTATGATGACATAACTTTGGATAATGTTAGACACATTCTTGATTTGAAGAAAAACCTAATCTCTTTGGATACACTTGATGATAATGCTTGTAAGTTTACAACTGAAGGTGGTGTTATGAAGATTACAAGAGGTTCATTTATATTGATGATAGGGTTGAAAATTGACACTTTATATCAGTTGCAAGGCATTACGATTATCGATTTAGTTGCAATTTCATCCATTGTGATAGAATTAGACAACACTAAATCATGGCATAGGAGATCGCCCCATGAGTATTAGAGGGATGGAAGAGCTGAGTAAGAGAGGTCTTCTGTGTGGCAGCTCTTTTGTGTGGTCAGAGGATTGGAAAACTAGTTTTCTATGAGCATCGTGTCTTTGGAAAACATAAAAGGATTAGTTTCAAGACAAGAATTTCCAAAACAAAGGGCACTTTGGATTATATTCACTCTGATCTTTGGGGGCCTACGAAAGTTCCTTCGAAAGACCTTCATTCTAGGTATTTACTCACTTTCATTGATGATTTAAGAAAGGTTTGGGTTTCTTTTGTAAGAAAAAAAAGAGTGATGTTTTTTTACATTTAAACAATTGAAAACATTAATTGAGAAGCAAATTGGTAAGAAGATTAAGCGATTGAGAACATATAATAGGCTGGAATTTTGTGGAGGTGAGTTTAATGAGTTTTGCAAAGTTGAAGGTAGTACGAGACATTATACGATAGTGAATACAACACAGTAGAAAGGTATTGCAAAAAGCATGAATAGAACCTTATTAGAAAGGACTAGATGCCTATTGTCTAAGGCTGGTTTAGGTAAGGAATTTTGGGTTGAAGTAGTCAATATAACTACTTGGTTGACAAATCGTTCTCCTTACTTATCTATTGAGTGTAAGACACATGAGAAAGTATGGTCAAGTAAATCTACTGATAATTCTTTTTTTCGAGTTTTTGGATGTCTAGCATATGCACATATTAGTGAAGGAAAATTATAGCATAGAGCAAAAAAATGCATCTTTCTTGGTTATGCTTATGGTGTAAAAGGTTACAGATTTTGGTATGTTAAGTCATCTAAGATTATTATTAGAAGAGATGTTACTTTTGATGAATATGCTATACTTCATCCCAAGAAAGAATCGTCTATTTCTTATGATGAAAATCCATAAAGTGGTGCAGAGAAAGTAGAGCTTGAAGGAAACTTACTCAGTCATTTACTTATAATATCGAATTTGAAGAACCTGAAGAGGAACAATATTCTATTGCCAGAGATAGACCAAAAGGATGATGAAACCTCCAAAGAAATATGGATTCTCAAATTTTGTTGCTCATACTCTTTCCATTGCAGAGTCAATATAGTATAGCGAGCTAAAACCTACAAAGAAGCCATCTTTTCAAAGGATTGGGCAAGGTGGTTAGTTGCTATGAACGAAGAGATGGAATCTCTTGAAAATAATCAAACTTGGAAGCTTGTCAAGCCACCAAAAAAAAGAACAAAATAAAATTGTGGGTTGTAAATGGGTTCTTAAAAGAAAGGAAGGTATTGGTGGAAATGAAGACATTAGGTTTAAAACTGTATAGTTGCTAAAGGCTATAGTTAAATTGAGGGAGTTGATTTTAATGATGTGTTCTCATCCATAATTAAACACATCTTTATTTGGGTTTTTCTTGTGTTAGTTGCAATGCATGATTTAGAGTTGGAACTACTTGATGTGAAAACAACTTTCTTACGTAGTGAACTTGAAGGGAAAATCCATATGGTCAACTAGAGGGTTTTCAATTTGAAGGTAAGGAAGATCATATTTGTCTATCAAAAAATTCTATTTATGGCTTGAAGCAATCGCCTAGACAATCATATAAAAGGTTTGATTCGTTTATGGTGCAAATTGTCCATTGTAAGAGCAAATATGATAGTTGTGTATATTTGTGCAAACTTCCAAGTGGCTCTTTTATTTATTTGTTATTATATGTTAATAATATGTTGATTGCGGTAAAAAATAAATCTAACATACAAAGTTTGAAGGTACATTTGAGTGCTAAATTTGAGATTAAAGAGTTGGGTGTAGCGAACAAAATCCTAGGCATGGAAATTCGATGAGATCAAAAAAGGGGAAAATTATATCTCTCCAAGAAAAGTTCTATCGAGAAGGTGTTAGATTGTTTTGGCATGAAAGATGCCAAACTAGTAAGTACTCCTTTTGTTACTCATTTTATATTATTAGTCAATTTATGTCGACAAACAGATGAGGACATAAAATATATGTCACATGTTCCATACTCTAGTGCAGTTGGTAGCCTTATATATGCCATGGTTTATACTTGTCACGACCCCAACTCCATCCCCAGGGTCACAAGTGACAAGGGTTATTTTCGCGACATCCCAGACTCATTGCCGTCCCGATTCTTTTTATCTTGTTATTATGCACATGCGGAAACGTGAACTAATAACTCCCCGAACAAATAATAGCTGGAAGACTGGGACATACATCACATAGAACATACTAATTTATATTATAACAATACTTTTACAAGCCCTTTCTTTATAGGCCCTCTTTTCTTTTTGCATCACAGTACAAGTTTTCCACATAGGCCAAGGGAAATCCTATCTCATATAGCATGATTGCAGCTCTCAAAAGTGATGTGAGATTTCAATGCTACAAGACTGAAAGATGAGGGATGAGTTTTGGGGAAACTCAATAAGGGCCTGTTTGGTAATCATCCTAACAATGCCAGATTCTGATTTTTTATTCCCAGAATTAGTTTGGGACGAGAATTGCGTTTGGTAAAATTTTTGTTCCAAAGAACAAATTTGTTCCCATAATTAGTTTGGGACGAGAATCAAGAATAAAAAAAAAAGTTGATTTTTGTTCCGGAAACAAAATTGAGAATCAAAACTCTTCTTCTTTTTTCTTCATCTACATCAACCGCCATCCCGTGACCA
Source organism: Eucalyptus cloeziana (assembly GCA_014182715.1). Lineage (NCBI taxonomy): Eukaryota > Viridiplantae > Streptophyta > Magnoliopsida > Myrtales > Myrtaceae > Eucalyptus > Eucalyptus cloeziana. The sequence continues at coordinate 41,104,083 of CM024641.1, read as the reverse complement.
CCGCTTGTCGCTGTCGTCTGCTGCCATCCCTGGTCACCGCCGTCGTCCGCCGCCGTCGCCGGTCACCACCGTCCGCCGCCGCCGGTCGGCGGCGATTGGTCGGCGAGCTCGCCGGAGGCAAGCCTAGCCATTGGTGAGGCTCGCCCAACCCCGTCAGTGGCCAGGTGGGCCTCGCCCGCTGTTGGCGAGGCCGAGCCGATGAGGGCCGGCAACCGGCCCGAAGAAGAATTAGAATAGGAGAAAAAAAGAAAAAAAAGGGAAAAAAAGGAAAAAAAGAAAAGAAAAGAAAAAAAGAAAAAGGAAAAAATTATAAAAATTATTTAAAAATTAAAATAAATTGATTTGGAATAGAATCAATGAACACGGTACCAAACACAATTCTATTCCAAAATCAGAAATTTTGTATAATTACAAAATGCGTTCTTTTACTCAGAATCAGTTCTTGGGAATAAAATAAAAAATAATCATTTCTGATCAGAATTTGTTCCCGGGAACAGAATCGTTACCAAACGCGCCCTAAGTAAAATTCTTAGTTCTCTACTAGGGAAGTATCTCATCATCGAAATCTAACAAGTACAACACTCGCAAACAATGTCGATGGCAGATCAATAGTAAACTTGTTGCTACTATTAACTACATGTAAATGTCCATCGCAACATGCTTCAATGCATATTTACCTTTGGCTTGTCAATAAATATATCAACATATCATACTTATGCATATATCGACACTCATGCAATTTCATTTAGTGTCATCCTGGTTCGACTAGGCCCTCCCGGCTCGATTAGGGCTTCCAACTTCTTGTTGGGCTTCCTAGCTTGACCAGGGCATCTCGGCTCGACCGAGGCTTCTCGGGGCTAGCTTCCCGAGGCTTCTCGAGGCTAGCTTCCCGAGGCTTTCAGGTTCAAGATCCAAGCATCCGGGCTCAGCCAGGGCATCCTGACTCAACCGAGGCATCCCATTCAATGAACGAGGCATCACCGCCAACGCTATGTGGCGATGGGCACTTTTTCCTCTTTAAGTGCATGCATAAATGCATCATACGAGCTGGTTCTTATTTTTGCTCTTAGCCAATACATGCATGGCCCTTGAAGGCATGCTCATTCGGTAGTGTGTGCCATGGGTTCTTGCACTACTCTAATAAACATGCCGGGAACGATCATTGGTCCGTAACTTGAATCAATCACTTAGCGTCAATCCCCGCATCGGACAAGGCTCGGAAGTGGCACGCCTCAATGCCGATCCGTGACCTTGAGGCTTGGGTACACCTCGCTTAGGTGAAGATCCTAAGCTTGATGGACCTTGGTTCGACCTGATGTGAATGCATAAGTATTGAGAATGACCCTTAGCTTGCAGTTTAATCCAACGCTAAGCACAAAGTCCCCACGTCCACTTTGACTATGGAAATCGGCATGCTTGGTACCTTACCAAGACCTCGTGGATTTGGGCGATCCTTGTACTGATCAAGGCATAAGATTAACAAGCCTCAATGTCGACTTAGGACCTTGTGGCCTTGGGCGATTCTCGTACCAAGCAAGACTTGGACCCAACATCCTGTTTATGTCGAAACCAAGGCTTTGTGGCTTGGGGAGACCTTGCCTTGCGATGAACTCAACTCAAACGAACCTTCGGCCTCATTTCAGGAGTGAACAACTTAAGCACATGTTTCAAGCACAAACATGAACAAAACCACACAAAAGATCCAACATCTTACCCACAGCTTGATAGGTGAGCACCTAACTAAACTTGATAATGGAGACTACCGCCCTAGAGGAGACATAGGGATCTTACTTACATGGGCAAACCTCGAGAACTGGCTTGGATAACTGGATGGAGCAATGGTACAAGGCCAATAGAAAGGAGAGAAAGGGGAGAATGGTGTGTGAATGGTAAATGGGTTCCGATGATGGAGATGAATGGGGCCTCCATCTATTTATAGGCACCAATTGAATGGGGCCTCCATCTATTTATAGGCACCAATCTCATCATTACTCATCTAAGCGGTCCAATCGTGTTTCTTAGAGTGGCACGAATATGGCATTGAGGTGGCAAGCCTAAGTTGCAAGGTGTCATGCCTAGGATCCTAAGAAAACACTTGCCATCTTCTTATTGGACCACCTATTGGCTTGCTCTCCAAGGCTCAACTTATGCTCATGATGTGCCTATGGTCCTAAAGGACACATAAACCTCTTTAATGCCTAATGTCCTCTCTTGATTGGTTGGTCTTTGCCTTGTTCACCAAGGTTATCCTTTAGGCTCATCATAACCTAAGATTCTAGAGGACACCTAAGCTTATGAGTCACCAACTTCTTCTCCAAGGCAAATCTCAAGCCATTATTACCAAGCCAAATGGTCCACTCTACTTTTTTCCAAGTGTCTCACCTGAAGTCCTTAGTTGGCAAGCCTACTTATCCAATAATTGCGCCTAAGGAATGAGTTGGAAGGGTAAAAGGTCACACTTGGCAAATTTAACTTGTAGGCATCATTGATGGTGGCTTGCTTTTCGCTCTTCCATTGGTCCACCTATACCCCACATTTAATGGAGTTTGACATTAATGGTGCCATGGTTGCCAACTCGGCAAATCTAGAATCTTCGATCATTAATGATGGGTCCGTGTATCGTTCTCCGATTGGTCCACATGTGTGCCACCTTTCCTAGAACTTCCAAGATATTTTTGACCTCCATCATGACCTTTGAAAAGTCAAGGGACACCTCATCCTCCTTCATTTAATGAAGGTATTCTAGAATTTTCTCTACTTTATTCTTCTTTCCTAAAAAAGGCGGTCTAGAGAATTCTATTGTTCAAGTTAGTTTCGGGGCTAGAAAAAGGATCATTAGGTACATCTCGAAAAAATGAATCACGTACACCTAAGGTTCGGTCCTCGTACCCCATGCTCGCCAAACCATTTCCTTGAACGGTCGGTCGGCCTAAAGGGTCGGTTGTCCTTCGATCAGTTCATGGCTAATCCTAAAGCTATCCATGGCCTAGGACTAAGTCAAGGCATTCATGAACCTTAAAATTAGTGACAGAATAGCTAAGTCTATCATTGAGCTCATTTTGGTCAGTACATGATCCATCTATATGGCTCATGATCGGTGCATTACCAATCCATGATCGGATATCACCAATTCAAGATTCCTTTCCAATCACTAAGAATTAAATATGGAATGATACATTTTTGGTCAGATGATGATCGCATTTGATTGAGTTCGATAGTTCGTGTATTGGTGCATAGCTAGGCGGAATCATCCGTGGCCGGGCACTATGACTAATCATGACTATTTGCTGATCCAAAATCATCCCATGACCAATCCTCGTGATAAAAAAAGGTCATCTTATGAGCTAGTGATCCTATCCCATCGGTATGGTCGGTAGAAATTCACGGCTGACACCTCAACCAATTCTGGATCGGTTGGTCGATCGATCGGATCATGACCGATCCGTGATTCCTTGCTGATTGAACTGATCGATCCATGGCTAATGGCCCATGATCAATCCTTTTTGGACCTTATGGCCAATCCTTACGGGCTCGGAATCAAGGGTGTTATAATACTTGACCCGACATTTCACATGTTGTTAGCATGGTAAGTGAGATATCTTTATCGTGCCCAAGCAAAGTTCATTAGCAAGCTGTAAAGTGGATTTTGAAATATTTGAAGGTATCTCAGATTTTGATTTAGAGTTTGGGAAAATTGGTGATATTTTGATAGGATGTGTTGATTTTGATTATGTCGGTGACCTTGATAAAATGAGATAATTGATTGGGTACATCTTAGAGGTAATGTAGTTAGTTGGAAATCTACTTTGTAAAATACAATTGCTTTGTCTACTACAAAAGCAAAGTATATGGCTGTTGCAAAGGTAGTTAAAGAGGCCATATGATAAAGAGGCTTATTTGAAGAGCTTATTGAGGATCATTGTATGACTATTGTCCATTGTGATAGTCAAAGTGCTATACATCTTATTAAAGATCAAATGTATCATGAGAAGACAAAGCATATTGATGTACAATATCATTTTATTCAAGAATTCTTGTTGATGGCTATATTAATGTCTTGAAGATTGGTATAGAAAACAATTTGGCCAATATATTTACAAAGCCTTTGCCTATTGCCAAATCCAAGCATTGGTTAATGTTCGCTGCAACTAAATTTTTACTCTAATGGGAGGAGAAGATTGTTTGTTACTTATGTAGAATTCAAGCTAAGGTGGAGAATTGTAGAGTATGTCTTGAATTGTTTTTTAATGGGCTTGGGCCAACATTAGAGCTTGGGGACAATATAAATATTGTTTTTCTCAAGCTATTAGGTAAAGAAGTTGAGACAGAAACAGTTTTAAGTTTTTTAGAGCCACCTTTTGTAATTCTTGAAATCATATAATGGATTTTGCTCCTTCTCCTTGTCACGCCCTGACCCGCTCAAGATGCGTGACAACCCGCACTCGTCTTCATTCATTTCCTTTAGGTCATTCAATTGTGACGTCCTAGGAGGTATCGCCGACCCAATCACTTTATTCGATTAAATACGCAAGCGGAAGCATAAACAATTCATCCAATCAACACAAACAGGGATAGTTTTAATCACACTCATATATATATACATATGCATTAGAATATTGTCATATTATACAAGCTATAATCAAAACAACTTAAACACACCAAATGAAGCCTAGTTACTCGCCACATACGATTAGTATATAAGCGTAGTCACAATCTTCACCAAAAAGGGGTTCGGGGTAAACCTAGCACCTCTAGTACTTTGAAGGCGGTCCAAAAAGTATTACAAACCCCAATACCACCTAACTATCTATGGGCTCCAAAATCTAGGGCTTTGGCTCGACGATCATATCGGGATCAAGCTCTGGATCGGACACTAACCGGCGGAAAGGCTCAGTCATTCTTAGGGCCTGTAAACATTCAACAAACAACAATGAGATTAAACTCAATGAGTGAACTTCCTAGACCTCGCGTAGGGAAGCTGTTCATCTCAGAAACGCCCTAAACATGCAATTCCTCTATCGAGAGTAGATCAATAGCAAAGTTTCTCTTGTTTTGCCCTGACTATTTACATGAAAGCATATTCGCTTATTCAAGGCCGTCATCAACAATACATAAGCAATTCCCATAACACTTTCCATCCTCCTGATCCAATCATACAAATGCGCCATATAGTGTAGTCATATGCCCATGCCATGCAATAACCCAGACATGATCACAAATATATCTCATGCACTTTTCACACAACCATGTCTAGATTATTATGGCCACTCGAGACCCAAGGTCAACCCGAAAGTTTGCAGTCATCTAGCATAATCGGGCATCGTCTCGCCTCATCGAGCATGGCAATGTCCCCCGTAAACGCATCAAGACGGTACTCCTGTAATGAGCTTTGTTCTGAAATCCATCCGTGAATGGCATCTCGTTGACTTGGGGGCATCCGAACTTAATCAGGTATTGTCCCGCGTAAACGCATCGGGACGGGTTCACTACCCCATATAAACGCATTAGGGTCTTTAGGTGATCACACGGGCATACCATCACACGATTCATTTCTTATCTTTCTCATTAACCAATGTGATGCCCATGCAATATGCAACAACCTATGTCATATGTCATCATGTCACCCGCGTGCCTCATATTATATCATATAATAGTACCACCCAACTTTACAAGTCCATGGCATATAAGTCACTCATCAAAGTAGGATAAGTCATTGCAATTCAACATAATTCTTTAAATTCACTTATCCAATGTCATCATAAACTATCCAATAATTCATCTGTTGTTAAGATAACACATCACACTTCACAGATCACACTTTAATAGCTTATCGCATAACTACTTATCGATAAACTGTGATAACCTATCGGCTTAAAATCCGATAAGCTATCAGCTAGAACATGATAAGCTATTGACAAAAACACGATAAGCTATCGATGAAAAAATGATAAGCTATCGATGAAAATGTGATAAGCTATCGACAAAAATGAGATAAGCTATCGATGAAAATGTGATAAGCTATTGACGAAAACATGATAAGCTATCGAGATAACCTATCAAGAACCTATGATAATCTATCATACAAAACCCACTTATCACATTAACAAAACATCACTTAGCCTTAATCTAGCCCCAAATTAACTCCAAAATGCAACAACAACCCTATTCAAGGGCTAGAAAGCCACTCATGCCCAAGTCCTAGCTTTAAAAAGCGTTGGGGGAGGAGCGGCAAGACCGGACAGCGGCCGGGGCGGCTGGTCACGCCTCCAAAGCTCCCGTGAGTGGGTTGGATGGCTTCTCGAGTGGCTGCACGGCGGCAATGGGTGGTGGTTGGTTGCTGGTGAGGGAAATATGAGGAAAAATGAAGAGGATGGCTTGAAAATGAGATGCAAATGGACAAGGGATGGTTTAGCTATGGCAAGGAGGGAGAGAAAGATGAACTTGATAGCCAAAGTGTGAAAATGAGAGTGAGGGAGAGGTATGGACGAATTTGGGGAGAGAAGAAGAGCAGCCCAAGCTTGGGTTATTGGATGGCCAAGATTACATCTTGCCATGTCCCATCCAAGATCAAGAGCTTGGATCACTTTTCACTTTACTTCTTGCCCAAGTCTCATTAATGCCATTTAATGAACCACTCATGGCTAGGTTAGAAGATAGGCTAGGTAGGCTTAGACTAGGCTAGGAGATGACATCACCTCCCTCATCTTTAGCACATGGGTGCCCCTTCCTAGCTCCTTTCCCATCTTGCTCTTTTATCCTTAGTTGAATGAGAGGCAATTTGGTCATTTCGCCAAGATTATGTATGTTCATGCACATAAGGGTGCATTAAAAGTCAAGATCTTGCATTGAAGGCTTGATGGACTAGGAGGACCCGCGGCCCCACCATGGCAGCCCACCTCTTGGGTGTATGGGCCTTGGGGCACCCACTTGGGCTTAGGCCTAATTGGGCCATCCATGATGGGCTTCGGCCTATGGGCTGCCTAATCATGGGCTTGGGCCCATTCGGTTGCCCAACATGGGCTTGGGCCCACTTGGGCTTTTGCCCATGGCCCGTTTCCACTTTTCCAAGCTTTTGCGTCCCACCAATGAAAAACCGAGTTTTCGTCTCAAGGTGGCATTTTCGGCATTTTTGGAGGCTACCAATCCTTATTGTAATCCCATTCGAAGATTGGATGCCGATGTAATTCCGTTCTGAAAATCGGGGTCGAATTGCGGATGTCACACTCCTCTCTTGTGGTTTTTTCTCACAAGGGTTTCCACGTAAATATGATGTTCTTTTATTCTTCTTAGTTTGAATTTCGTTTTAGTTCCCACATCTGCCGTCTGCATTTGCCATTACAACAAGTAATTGGAACAAAACACAACTAGTTGTTATTTATTGAATGACAACACATGGATGTTAGTTTGGCTTCTTTGGATATTTCCGGACTCATGCATTCATTTGAAAAGTCTTAAATGTGCTTAACTCTTCCCTCCAAAGAAAAAAAATTAACCTCTTCCAATAGCAAATGACAAATCGATCGTCAAAAGATAATTATAAAAATAGAGCTCTTGCAAGTGCTTTCAAGTATGTACACATTTGAATCACACAATGCTATCTTTTCCTCCATCGAAATCAATTGAAAATATTGTACAAAAAAGTTGAAGGAAAATTGATTTCACAAAGAAAATGACATTCACAACACCACGTGCCAAATCTGGTTTTGATCATTAAAATCTATTTTGATGGATACATGAGTTGTTTGATATTCTTTTTATAATGTCACTTTGATTTGTGCTTTACTAGTTTGATGCGTGCATGGGCGCGTGATTCTAGGATGTGGGATTTTTGTGGTTAAGTGTTTAGGAAATAGTATTTATAAGGATGTTTTTTATGGGTAAATACAAGAGCAAGATAGAATGGGGGTGTATGGGGATGGATATCGAAGGATGAATTGCAGAATAAAAGATAGATTACAATCCCCACCAAAGTCTAAAGGACGCATTACCAACCAAGGATGAAGATAGGGATGAATGAAGCTCACCACCAAGGCTTAAAGGATGAACTATCCGCCAAGGATAAAGAACTTCGGGATAAGAGAAGCTCACCATCAGAGCCTAAAGGAAAATCCACTAGTTGAGAATAAATGGCTTTGTGGCTCATCATTGAGGAGTAATCCACTCTTCAAGGATAAAGAGACCGAAATAGGAGTTATGCACTCTCCAAAGATGTTTGCTCACATAGAGGAAATCTCATGTGTTTTCATTCATTATCTAATCTCATTACAATTGAGAGGCTTCCTCTATTTATAGGAGGAATACAACTTATGAAATAGAAAAGTAATAAATAGACATGGGAACCAGCCTATCATTAAAGACCTAGAAATTTAGAACTTTGGCTCTTGAAACTTACATAATAATAAAGACTCCTAGGAAAATAGAGATGCATTTAATGGCTTAGGAACTTGCACTCTTGATTCTTCAGCTTTGCAAAATTCGTGCTCCTACCTTGCCCAAAAGACAAATACCCTAAGACTTCATCAAATAACCAATGAAGTTGTTTAGAATAGCCTCATATTGATATGTTATTGATAAACTTTGAGGTCAGCAACCAATAAAGCATATGATAAATTAGTAACTAATATATCACACCAAGAATTCGGTAACTTATTAGTTGTCGGTATCGATAACTTTGGTAAGAATGATTTGGTACTGCTTTAGTTGGAAATTTCAGTCTTAACCCATTGAAGCACGTTATGCCCAAATTCTATTTTGGCTTGAATGCGCAGTGATGGTGCTAAGTGGGTTGATGGGAGCTAAGTCGATTACTCTTGCATCATAGTTCATCTTGATTTGACTTCAATTCAATTGCCGGTTTTTATTTATTTATTATGTCTCTCAAATTTGTTGATGTTTATATTATTGTGGCAAGTTTAATAAAGAAAAATGCATATTGGACTACTGAAGATGTGGAAACATTTTGTAAGTTGTATGTTGAACAAATTGATAAATGTAATCGTCTTGTAGCTAACAAGAGTGATGTCTGGACTGTCATAATTATCAAGTTCAAGGAGGTGCAGGGCAAAAAATATAATACAAGTCAAATGAAGAGTAAGTGGGATAATCTTAAGAAAGAATGAAAAAAGATGGAGGACATTGGTTTATAATGAAATAGGACTAGGATAGGATCCAAGGAAAAAAAATCATTGATGCGATTGAGGAATTGTCAGAGAATAAAATTCAAGTTTTCATCATTTATTCTTTTTACTTTTCTGTTGAGTTCTCATTTTCAATCATACAATTTACTGAAATGCTTTAATATAACAAGCCAATCCTAAGGTTAAGGCTTTTAAAACGAAAGACATACTTCATAATCTTGAAGTGTTGTTAGATAGAATGTTCAAGAATACAGTTGCTACTAGAGATATCACATGGAATCCTGCACAAAGCTTATGTATTATGTATTGATGATAATGTTGAGGCCATATAACCTGATATCGATGATGGTGCAAGATTTACTGATGATAATTTGGGGTGTCATATGGGTGAAAATATTGATGAACCAATTTGAACTTAAACCCATAAAAAAGCGGTGCAAACTTTAATGAGGCAAGCTCAAGGAAAGAAAGAAAATAATTTGACCCTAGCAAAACTGCATGGAAACTAAATTAACATGCTTTGTTTCACTATTGAAAGTAAGAGTATTGATGTTTTTGCATCTCGAGCAAATGATGGATTTAGTCCCTACAAAGATCTCGTACTTATGTTGGATGCCATACTTGAGATTGTGTAAAATGAAGATTTGTATTATTTTCCAATCAAACATTTTAAGGAAAATATAGCAGGCTTTCATGAGCTTGAATAGTGATGCAATGAGAATCAAGTATCTCAAGCTTGAGATGGAATAGCTTAGTCATAACTAGGATGTTATAGCATCTTATTTCAACTCTTTAGTATGATACTTTGTTTTTATGTGAGATCTCTATTTACATTATATATGAACCCGATTTCTATTAATGTTTTAATGTGATAATTGTTTCTAGTTGGGGTTTTCTTTGTATGATTGAGTTTGCATATATATGTTAATTGAGATACTATTGTTTTTCTTGATGGATGATCAAGATTATTCATTTTTTCTCTTACTCTAACTCTATATTTTGTTACATTAGGTAGTTATGGATTGTTCTCAAGAAAGGGAAAATCATGAAAAGGAGGAAGATGAATTCTAGGATTTTCTCTCAATCACTCATGCTTCAATTGCTTGTTAAGCAATGTACCTTTGCAAACAACATTCTATGACCTCATCGTATATATGTGATGCATGGATAAGAGAGTGATGGCCTAAGATATTAATCCGATAAGGTGTTATAATGTGTTTAGAATGCATATGGTTGTATTTAATAATTTAACATGTGATTTAGTAACACGCAAATGATCTAGGAATACTGATATTGCAAAAATAGTTGGAATGTTTCTTTATATATGGGGACATGGTATAGGTTGAAAGTGCTAGTATGAACACCTAGAGGGGGTGAATAAGTGTAAAAACAGATTCTGCAAAATACTGTGAAAACTTTTACTTTTAACATGAGTCTGAATAACAACAGACTTTTGAAACTAAGTCCAAGAGCAGAACGGCGACTTTGAGCGAGATCAGACTTTAGCAGTTAAATAAAACTATGAACAAAATAAAGAGATTCAGGGAAGAGATTAAGAACACAAGGTTTATAGTGATTTGGCTTAATCCAAGCTTACGTCCATTCTCCCATGCTAACAGCCTTCTTGGCTGGATTCCACTATGCAATCAATAAGAGATTACAACTTTGAGTGCAAACACTTAGTAGTAGATCACACTATCTCCCTAAGTCACTCTTTTGGTATTTCTCTCAAGATCACAAACGTTCAAGCTCACGAGAGACAAGTGTATGATCGAAGTTGCTCAAATTTTGGAATTATAAATTCTACGCTTCGTCTCTTACTTGCTCATTAGTCCTTCATCTCCTTAAATACTCATCCACTTCCAAACTAGCCGTTGGACAGCATCTCAAGGATCGTCTTCCAATCTACCCATTGGACAGATCTGTATCTAGAAGATTTGGTAGCCGTTGAGTAACAAAAGTAGAATCCCAAATTGATTCCGATCACCCATATAAACAGAATCTTAGTTTCCATAAGTAGAGCTTCTTCATATAGAAAGTTCTTGTATTCAAGATCCAATTGTCAATCAATTAGATTGAGTCAATCAAATCAATTTTGATGTGGAATCCAAACCACCGTTATATCTTCGGGGCTTGTGTTACGTTCTGTCTCGTTCTGGATGTAAAGTCTGAGAGTGTTCCGTCTGAAGTAGAGTCTTGAGTTTGATAGACTTTACAATCTGAGTCTGGACATATTCTGCTTCCGAACATATTTAGCTTTAAGTTCAGCTTCAGCATAGAGTTTGTCTTCTGGTTCTTCCAAGTATAGACTTTGACAATATCATTTACATGTTCTATCATCTGCATAGTCTATTACTCAACCATCAAACATATTAGTAGCATTTGATTTATTTTGTCATCTTCAAAACATCATAAGGGATTTCCCTAACATAGGTAACATGGTAGCACAATAGTGCTTTCAACGCTCAAGGAAAACCATAAGTAGGCACTTTAGTTTAGTTTTAAATAAAATATGTATGATATGGGAAAATAATTTATTCAACCAATTGATTGACAATGTAAGGAAATTCCAAAGAAGATCAAGAAAGATTGATGATTTTATCCACATTTTAAGGTAAGTTACGATTGTACAATAAAAACGAAAAATTAAATATAAATTAAGCAATATTTTTGTTATTTGTTTTAGGATTGCATTGGAGCTAAGGATAGTACATATATCTCAACAATGGTATCGACATACAATCAAATTTGCTTTATTGGTCGAAAAGTAAAAGCAGCTCAAAATGTGTTGGTTGTATGTAACTTTAACATGGGATTTATCTACGCTTGTGCCGGTTGGGAGGGACAAGCTTATGATACTCGTATCTTCTATGAAACCATCCGAAGAGATGATGCACAATCTCCCAATCCCCCTTCAAGTTTGTTAATTAATGGTTTGTGTACATCCATTTATATTTATATTATATTTGTGTAGGTAAATATTATTTAGTGGAAACTGGTTATCCAAATCCCATGAGTTATTTGGGGCTCTATAGAGAAGTTAAATATTATTTGTTAGAGTTTTGATAAGGTTATGCACCTATGGCTACGGATCATTGAGAAGTGTTCAATTGTGTCCATTCCTTGCTTCACTTAGAAATTGAGCGAGCTTTTGGCACATTAAAAATGAAGTAGAAGATTCTAACTAATATGCCAAGTTATCCTTATGAAAAATAAATGCAATTTGTCATAACTACAATGGCTTTGCACAATTATGTATGAAGAAATTTCATAACTAATATGTATTTTGAAACAGTGGATTTGGATCTCGAGTATGGATATTCAGTTGACTATGATGTTATAAAGAGGGGACGAGTGCTTTAAATGATAATGCATTCCCTGACATGACATGTTTACATGATGAAATATTTATGAGTTTAATAAATAGTTAATGAGGTTTGTAATATTTAATGATAACTTATTTCTTTTGTCATGTATATTGTAATAAAATTACTCCCTTTTTTATTGAGCTTGATGAGATTTGTTTATTTAAAAATTTATTAATATGCTTCTTTTACATTACTCACAACTCGAAAATATATATGGTCATTTTTTTTTTTATTTTCTTTTAAACAAATTGAAGTTGCAAAACTTGGCACACAAAAGGACTTTCAAAATACATGTTTACCAAACAACATTTTCCCCAAGTTGCATTTCAGGGCACTTTTTCAATTACAGTTTATCAAACAGTATTTATATTTCATCAAACCCTTTATGTTAAAGGCCTTTGCATTTCCCCAAGTACATTCCCCAAAAGTCGAACCAAACAGGGCCTAAGATTATATGCGTTGTAACTTTATTTCTTCCTCGAAATTCCTCTGCTGGTCTGAGCAGTTGATGTCACACCTCGAACCCCGAATATGTGAACATCCCTCAACGGTGGATTAAAAGTGCGACACCCCAGGACGCATCGCCGACCCATTCTTTTTATCTTTCGATTACATGCATGTGGAAACGAATTAAATTAAACACCCAGTCAATATAATAGTAGGGATAGTAAAAGCACCACAACAATTTCTCACAAACTACGATTTATTTATTAACAGGTTAACCTGAGGAGTTCGATATATACAGGCCTACTACAAAAGCGACTCCTACGCGACCTATTAACAAAAAGGGTCAAGGTTGGGTTAACTTCCAATTTCACCAACTACACAAGTTCCTACAACATCCGCTCTAGTACCCATACCCAGGTCTAGCCAAGAAGTCGGGCACAATGTTAGGTGAGCACAGCTCCCCGGGCCCTTCTAGCTCGATACCTGGATCTATTACGACACCGTCAGGGATGTTGATATCCATTGGGTCAGTGTCTTGTCAAACTCGTTTCCTACGAGCGGCCCATCAAAACCGTGCATGGGACCCTCCTGATCGTCATTCGGTTCCGTAATAAACCGCACTTTGAAGCGATGTGGCACCACATTCACAAAACCTTCATCTACCTAGACCGTTGTCACTACCAAATCGCGAAATCGGTTGGTCCTGGGGATAGGGTAGAGGGTTAGTCTCTACCACCATATCCCATGGAACCTTGAAACGGACCAAGCGGATCTCCATACTACGGACCTGAAAATATTTTGACAACGATGGGGTGAGATGAAAAAACTCAGCGAGTTAAAATCCCTAAACCTCGATTAGGACGCGAATTCGTCTTGAGGGCGGCCTAAGCACGCGCCGAACAAAAACTCACCTCGCCTCCGCACATCCCTACACATTAGCACGTCTCGTACAAGAATAATAGTATAACGTGCATAAATAACAATTAGAACACACACGAGAATTTCACACGCATTGTCGACACACGTGTTCCAATTATTACGACCCCTCAGGCCACGGCCAACACAAGTGTCGACGGTCTTCCGGCATAACCAGGCATCGTCCCGCCCCGTCGGGCATGGCATCGTCTAGGACCCTCGCCTAAACAACATTCCATAAATGAGCTTCAATCCAGCCTCAACTGCAACTCGGCATTTGGACCCCCGTCGGGCATCCGATAAACTCGGGCATCATCCCCAAACTCTCATTGGGTGACGGTTCAATTAAGTGACCACTCAAACACACATTAAGCCAAGAACACCATATTTCGCCTTCAAATAATAAACTTGGCAACTCTTTTTTTTTTTTTTTTTTTTAAACTCTCGGAAAGAAATTCGTATAGGGTCACGTAATTGAAATCAACCCGTCAAACTTTGCACACTTCTATTTTAAAACTCCATTGTTTTATTGAGCACATAAAAATTGGTGTCCAAACCTGACACCTCATTTTTTTTTTTTTTTTTTTGTATTTAATAGTCTATAACACCGCCTTTTAAAGTAATAATCGAGACTCACCATCAAGCAATCAATCACATAATATCGGACGTGCAAACAATCAAAATCTTGCATAATTTCATCCAAGAAAACGAGCGTAAAATTCTACGTAACGACTAATCCGTCACTAATTACGCTAATTGCAATTAATTAAACAAATGACTATTAATTTAAGTAAATTACAATTAATCAAACTAAACCCAATTAATTTAATCTAACAATGATTAATTAACCTAATCATAATTACTTAAACTAATCGCAAATAAATTTAATCTAAACCATTCTTAATATCAATTAAACTAAACCAAGCTTAATTAAGACTAATCAAGATTAGTGCTAATCTAATCACCCATAAGCGCAATTAACGGGATTAGGGAGTTAACTCACGGGTTTTTGACAGCAGCAGGCTTGTGGCGACAACGATGCGACGTCGACGAAAGCATGAGACAACCACGGCTTGAATGGAAGCTCGACTGTTGGTGGTTGGTGGAGGTGGTGGCGTGAGGCGCGGGCGGTGATGGGATTGCGACGATGGTGGCGCTGGGATGGTGCCATTGGTGGTGGGGTGGAGCTGGGGAGTTACGGGCGTGAGGGTGAGAAACTAGCAGTGGTGTTGTGAAGCTGAGGTTGGCAGGTGGATGATGAAGATGGCACTAGCGGAGGTGGTGGTTGCTCGGTGGGCTGAGGTTGTTGGATGTGGTGGTGGGTGGGTTGGTGGTGGTGCGGTGGAGCTCTGGCGATGGTGCGGTGGAGCTGCGGTGCTGGGATGCTGAAGTTGGCATGAGGGTCCTAGTGGGGTGTGGTGCGGCAGCAGCAAAATGAAAGGGAACAGAACCAAAAACTAGGGGGAAGGGAAAACGTGAGGGGAAAATGAAAGCATAAAGGAAGAAGCAGTCTACAGAAGGAGGGGGGCTGTTCACGTATGAGAGAGGGAGAGAGTAAAGAGTGGGAGAGAGAGAGGGAGAGAGAATAAAGAAGAAAATGCAACAACCAATCACAACACTTAGAGCAAATATCTAAATCATCATCACACAAGCCATAAAGTATTCTATGCCCCATCCTTGGTCACCCAATCACAATTTAACTATAATTTCCCAAATTAAAGCCTTTTTGGGTAGAAAAATCCAATTTCTCATATCCATCTGAATTTCATTTCCGTTTTCTTTTTGTCCGAAATTCATTTTTCTGCAAAATTTTGAACTCGTCGAAAATTCAACGAAAGATGAGACGACGTCCAATAAGTAAATCGTGACACGCTCGAACATTTGATTCCCGAAACCGAATTAAATTTCGTGGTTAAAATTGATCGAACGCGACTTTAGTATGACCTAATCTATTGGGTAGCTTTTAGGGGTTTTAGCACGTTTGACCTGTGGTCGATAATTTTCGATCCACGTTTGTGCATCTCCGAATCATAGATGATCCTCAATTGTCATGTAATCGCGAGGGTTCAATTATGTATTCCAAATATAATATCGATAGAATATCGGTTTATTGCCGTTCGACGCGAATATTGTAATCATGCAGAACCACTCGCAATTCGATTACATACTTCCATCGAATCGACTTATATCCGTTTGCTAATCGATTTATAACGGTGTCGTATTGACCCTTGTTGATTATTATGGTCGAGCAGTCGATTTCTAATCAAATTCTCTAGTCTGTCGCGTTTATATCCCTTAACGGTCTCACCTAATAGATTAGTTAACTCGTGAGTGATCAGTTCCGAGTAAAATAACCATAAGCGTGTCGATGAAATAACCATTTCATATATTCGAAACATGGGCCAAATTTCGGGATGTCACAGTTGAATAGCCATGTTAAAACATCAAGAGATAGCGATGGTAATCGACTAAAACAACCTCTAGTCATTAGGTAGTCGATTAGGAATATCGAAGTTAATAATGAACTTGTAAATTGATATCTTGTTAGTTAATCGGCGGCCATGAAATTGACATCTTCAACTTTGAACCTATTGAGTCAAATTATAGCCAAAATTGGTCTTTGCTTATATCAATGAGGTTTAAGTTGAGCTTGAAATTTTATTGATAGAACTTGATGCTCCTGCATCAATAATCATATGAGAATAATGTTCACAAATAATGTAAATCGAGCGAGAGAGGAGTGAAAAATCAGGCACAAATCTCACGTAAGTTGGATGTTTCATGATAGCAAAAGTTGCTTGCTCTTTTGCTCTCGGCACGCTGATTGTTACATAACCTTCTCACCTCCTCTCCCCATCTTTTGCGAGTATTACTTGCTTGTGTTGATATATTAACGTCAAAAAAGAAGATACACCCTTGGGCAAATTCCAAACAGCATGTGCTTTTTAGAAGTGAGGCCCGACAAAGTGAAATTGTCCTTAGGATTAGCTTATGAAATGCTCAATTTTTGCCCTAGTTCCATAGGTTCATTAAGAATCTGATCCAAACTTTGATTAGAGGTTAAAATTGTAGAAAACTTGCTCTTCACTCTTTAAGACGATGGATAGGGATGACGTTCTTCACTTCCATTGCTATCCAATATAGCCTAATTCAGCGGTCAAATAAAAATACGATATTAGAGATAATAATAAAAAAGTAATAATGATAATAATAATGTACCAATAAGAGAATAAATCAACAACAACGAAGTGAATTCGAGCAAGGTCAAGCGCGCACGACTTTAATTTCCTAACCGACAGCAGACCTCGGCGGAGATTTCAATCCCAGGCCTCCCTCGAACACATCGACCCTCCCTCTCCTTCTTCTCCTTAATCTCCTTCTCCTTCTTCATCACCACTCGACTCCTTCCCATCCCAAGCTCTCTCTCTCTCTCTCTCTCTCTCTCTCTCTCTCATTGATCCGCGGTCGCTCGTCTCCGGCCACGTCTCGAGGTAAATCGCTCGGGCCTCCGATCGGGATTTGCTTCGAGCTCGGAGCTTCGCTCCAGTCGCTCTCGAGCGCCCTTTTCACGTCCTCTCTCTCTTTCCAGGGGTTTCCAGGCGCCGCCGCGTTCGAATATGGAGGCCACATTGCCAATGTGCAGCAAATCCGTCGCCTCCACTCCGGTAAGCTCCATCTCTTAATGCCCCTTTTCTAGCTTTCGCTTGCTTCTCCGTTCTTTGGTTTTCCCCCCACTTCTGGTGTTCTGGAATCATCCTCGTCTTCGGCCGGGGGCTGATTCGTTTTCGGGCTCGATGGTGATTTGTCACCCCGGGAATGCAGTAGCTGTGTCTGTGTTGTTTGGCATCTTTAGCTGACGTTTGTTTTTAGGAGAGTTCAGGCATTTCTTCACGTTGCTAAGTGCTGAAGTTACCCTTTTTCAAGTTCTAATGTTATCTCTTCACCTAAAGCCTGGAACTTGCTGATCCGTTCATAGAAAATCTCTTCCCATCTGGCTTTGGTTGTAGTCCTTAAGTACGAATTTAAATTTCATCAAGTTTTGACGAGGTCACGAAGGAAACTCCTTTATAGTACCCATGAAAATAATGGTCGTTTTCACATAGTGATCGGGAGATTTCGGATGCTTTGGGGTGTATGTGCACTTGCGGGATTTCTGCTTGCTAATGCCTTTAATTGCTTGATTTCAGGGTCTAGTTTTCAGGAGGGCAGACAGTATCCAGAGTTCTCAATGTAGCTTTTTGCTCGGGAGTAGGGTGAACTTCCCTAAACAAAGATGTCATGCTGTTAAAGTTGGTCATGCTTCTAAGAGGCGTGGGGGAGCTCTTAATGCTACTTGCCGTGCTGATAAGATCTTGGTAGCAAATAGAGGTGAAATTGCGGTCCGTGTTATTCGAACAGCTCATGAGATGGGTATTCCCTGTGTGGCTGTTTACTCAACTATTGACAAGGATGCGCTTCACGTGAAATTAGCCGACGAATCAGTTTGTATTGGTGAAGCACCAAGTAGCCAATCGTAAGTTGCTTCAATTAGTGTGTTTGTCCACTTCGCTGTAGTAAAAGTCCGGAAATATGCACAACTCTTGCAAGCTGCTCTCTAATGCTTTAGCTTAAGTTTGACTCTAAATTCATGAGGCTGAAGATGGGGAACTTATTTGTGGTCCATCCTTTGTGGGATAAATTACTCATGCGCTTGAACGGGACGAGCTCTGGATGCATACTATTTCTCTGATTAATCTCAAAGCGATAATAAAATAGCAAACTAAAAGACTGATTGTTTACTTAAGGCTTGCTCAATCTAAAAAGACAATTGTCTTAACTTTTAAGAGCTGTATTGCAGCTCCATAAGTAGCTAGGCACCTGGCATCCTGAAAACAATGTCATATTTCACCTTGCACGAGCTTTTTGATAGTATGCTCACTATGCAGCTGGTTAGCTATATATTTGGAAGCTCTGTATGACGGAAGTTGTTGAAACATCTATGGAGTCACATTATCTAACATCATATCTGCTAATTTCTTAAGGAAAGTTTTTTTTTTGAGTTTCATAAAGTTGTGTGAAGAAGAAGAAGTTGATCATAGTTCTCAAACTTTTACATCAACCAAATGCCTGCATGAGACCAATTGTGCTGTGTCGCTGCTTACAGGTACTTAGTCATCCCGAATGTTCTATCTGCTGCCATCAGCCGTGGCTGCACTATGCTTCATCCTGGATATGGTTTCCTTTCTGAAAATGCAGTATTTGTTGAGATGTGCAGAGAGCATGGCATTAACTTTATAGGACCTAATGTAAGTATAATTTATGAGGAGTTTCATGGTAGAATCTTTCAGAATTGCTATGTTTTGAGAAGCTTATTTCTGATTTGCAAGTAATTTTGTGTTGTGACTTCTGAAAGATTTTAGTTAATGACTTGACTAATGGGATTGAGGCACTTATTCCACCAATATAATAAAAAAGCAATGGGCATTTTTTTTTTGTTACGCATGGCTCAGAGAAACTTTGCATCAGTACCTTTTAATTTCCCAAGGGATCCCAATTAAGCTCCTGAATTAATTAAAAAATTTCTTCAACTGTTGAGCATTGACCATTATAAGCAGATAGGATACTTTTTAAGAACTAAGAACTGACCACAGCTTGCTGTTGCTCAAATTATAGAAACTTCAGGTCAATTTTATCGCTAAGTGGTGCACAATATTTACAAAGCCTTTCTATAAAGCATGTTTAATCTCAATTTTTATTGCATTGCAAATGTAGTATCCATTGGCTTCACTAATTTTCTTCAGGGCAATTCGTTTTTTACACTACTTATACTGGAATAGCAACTGTAAGAACTTCTATACACCTCACTCTTTGGTATTTAGTTGTCACAGAGATTGTGGACTCTTGAAGAGAACCGACATAGAATAAAAAATATATACATACATAGTTACATAGTTATAGAAAGGCATTCTAGCCCATGGGCTCCCTCCTCTGTAAGGGTTGTCTACTGTCCACACCCCTTCCTTTGCACTTTTTTAAAGAGGCTGTTTCCATTACTTGCAACCGTGACCTTCTAGAAACAGGATGGGTTACCTCACCATTACTACAGTGCTATCTCATTTCTACACCTAAGTTCTTGCATGCATTTTGCAGCCTGAGAGCATCCGAGTGATGGGTGATAAATCAACTGCTAGAGAAACAATGAAAAATGCTGGTGTTCCCACTGTTCCAGGAAGTGATGGGTTGTTGCAGGTATTCATAGCAGCTACTGTGGGATGCATTTGCAGCTATTCTTTAAAGTTCCCATTATTAAGATAAGATTAATTTTGATGGTTATTGCAGAGCACAGAGGAAGCAGTCCGGCTTGCTCAAGAGATTGGTTATCCCGTGATGATTAAGGTAAATTTCTCGGTCTAAGTATAATATACTCAGTTTTTGGAGAATCTTAATCTTCTTCACTCTTAGTTGCTTTCAAAGGCTTCTGCATTTCATGCTTTGATTTTTTGCTAAAAAAGCGTAATATTGCCAGTTCGTCTTTTGTTTTTCTTTAGAGTTTCCTGTTCATGTGCTAGAATAGTTCCTTGACATTTTTTGTTGATAAAAGGTGGTGCTTCCTTATGCTAATATATAATGGACATACTGTGCCCTTATGTTACTGGGACTTGCCCTTTAGCCACCAAGTGCCTATGTCAACATGACATGATGGTCGTGTGGGTATGTCATCTGTTAATGCTTCTTTTACCTTCTGAAAGAAGGGAAGTGAATATAATGTTTGAAGGTTAAATGTCACAAAAAATTAACTTTATTTTTACGGTCTGGACACTTCAACCTTTTCCTTTTCCTCTGCAAATCTAAGCATGAAAACTCCACTTGTGGGTAAGATGGATTCTTTTATGCTAATTTCTCATGTGATCAAGGCAGGCAACAGCAGGTGGTGGAGGACGTGGAATGCGTCTTGCTAAAGAGCCTGATGAGTTTGTAAAGTTGTTACAGGTATTGCTTCTGTCTGCTCCATCTTTCTTGCGGATGCATAGTTCTCAGTTCTGATTTTAATTGTTGGCTACACTTATTCTAAGTAAATCTGCTATAGGAAATGGAAGTGTTTTTATATATATATATATATATATATATATATATATATATATATATATATATATATATATATATTGATGCTCTGACCTTTATCATTTATCAGTTTTGGTTGGGAGCCATGTGATTGTACCATTTGATGAACAGACAATAAAATTCATTTTCTGATCCATGTCCAGGCTTTCTATTTGTGACTGTATATATGGCCATCATCACAAGTCAAAGAAAAGAATGAAAAAGAACAGTGCGCTAATAATGTCCACGAGACACGATTTTCATAGATCTAACTTTGATGAGATGATTACTTTGAGGGTATTGTTGATTATGCTATGCCTTTTGGACTTTATGCTTCATTGCATTACTAGTTTTGTCCCCATGGTTCTATCTTTGGACAATCTCAGATCTTGTTTCTTATCAAATTCAATGTTAATTCTTTTATCCTGCTGTGTTTTATTGATCTTCTGATGACGTTGGGCCTGCTCTGGCTGTGTTCTATAGCAAGCTAAGAGTGAGGCTGGGGCTGCATTTGGCAATGATGGAGTTTATCTGGAAAAGTATATTCAGAATCCAAGGCACATTGAGTTCCAGGTAATTGCTGTCTTTAAACCTTGACAAGGCTTGCTGGAAATGATCACATTATGGAATTTAGTTGTAGAATATGCAGCTACATTTGAGTGTTTTTGCCTTTGAGCACCAAAGATAAAAAAGTGAATGGTGGTACATCTAATATCTATTTCTTTGATTGTATTAGTGGATTTTGATCCAATTTTGACTGCTTTACATGGCTCTCTTCAGGTTCTAGCTGATAAATATGGCAATGTTGTTCACTTTGGGGAGCGTGATTGCAGCATCCAGGTACTGCTGGCTACATTTCTCATTGCAATTCAGTTGTGTCCAGGGGTGAGCATGTTCATGGAGGGGCCAGTTCTAGGCTGGGACTCTGGAACAGGAAAAGCCCCAGATCCTCGCTATCTTTTTAACTTTCAATTTAATCAAGGCCTAACTTAAACAAATGGGCAGAAAATTTTCTGTATAAAGAAATTCAGGTCCAATATAGTTAATTATCTATGTAAACTTGAAAAAATAATGTTAAAGTGAGTAAAATAGTTGATGTTGAGGCCAAAAAATGCTCAACTGCCTTCTGATGTTGGCACCTTATTGTGGGCCTCTAAATTAATTATTGGATGAGTACTTGCAGGTCACTTCCACCTTGATCAAAAGTTACGGCATAGGGCTGTGAATTCCTACCATAGGCTTCCCCACTAAACTTTACCTAAGCCACAACATAATCTCAAACCAGTATAAAAACTCGGTGCTACCTTGGATGGTGGCCTAGCCTGTTTAATTTCAAGGTAGAACCACCTTCCGAGGCTGACATTAGAAACCTACTCAGGTATAGGCCACTGCTAGACCTTTCGAAGTGGACCAGCCAGGCTGGTTCTGGCAGATTCCCAATGTGAAGCAGGGTGGTGCTCAATCCTAATTGTGTCATATTTGTGAAATTTAAGGTGCACGATATCGCAAAATTGATCATGCTTGTATCAAATATCAAATGGTATCTTGGCCCTAAAAAACATATATTGAAGTGTACCTAACATTAGAAGCATTGGGAAAGTATATGGTGGTTAGATTGGTTAAATCGCAAGTCTTCAAATATTGAGTGCCTTCTTTATTAGACATAAGTTCTCACTTGAATTTTGATTAGGAAGTCTTACTATTGAATTTTTCTAGTAAGTGATGTTTATTGGACTCTCTAATGTTTAGAGAGTTTATTCACTCATTGGCATGTTATACTTTCAAAAACATATACTTCTAGATCTTGGGTTGGAAGAAGTTCTTGTCATAAATTTCTGGGTTGCATGATTTTACCCCAAATATGAGAGAAATCTTCATAACAAATAATCTCAAATCAAGGTAATGTCTGATTATTAAAAACTGTAGTGGGCTGGACTTTCCTTCCGACATAGCTGCTTAATGTGTATCTAGGTGAAATTTGGTAATCTGCTGATATGGTTGTAGCTGGGTATCATGTTTTATATTTTGGTTCTCATGGAAAACATCCATACAACTTTCTAGTTTGGAAGTAAGAATATCCAATGTTTTCTATTGTCATTTACTGTTCTTTATTATCTTTCACTGGCTGTTCATAGGATAATATATGTAGTTCGGATATAATATGCCAACGTGACTATGTACATGTATACAATGTCAGGGTGGATGTGTTTGGGATTTCCTTCTAATCATAATCATAATTAATCTTGTCATAAAAGTAGTCCAGGAAATTATAAAAATTGCATCTTTCACTCCCTTCTCTAGCACCCTTCATGCTGTTCATGTGTGTTTGGGATTTCCTTCTAATCCATGTAACCTGTGTATGCATTTCTTTCCTTGAATGAGTGAAATTTTTCTAAAGGTCAAAGTTGTTTTGATGTGATGCTTGATCTTCCTGTGTTATTTTGTGAAACGAACTGGTATAAAAGCAGCAGCAACAAACTAAGTCTTTTCCTGTTATGTGGAAAAATAACTTCTAACATTAGGACAGAATTAGCATGCCATGGTCAAAACAAAAGCAACTCTAATGAAAAATGAGAGGACACACAATATCATCTTCAAGAGATGGTCCATCAGTCTATTCTTTGCCAAGAGCATGTCAAGATCCCAACATTCCCTGTGTACCATCTAAGTTTGCAATTTGTGATTGTTGGATGTTCAATGAGATCTCATCCCCTAACGAGGCTTTAACAGGAGAGGGGATTAACAAACATATATAAGTCTGAGATCCTTTACAAAGATGTAGATTTTGTTTGCTTCTAGCTTTAATCTTATGAATCTCATAAATATGATTTATCGAGCAGAGGCGGAATCAAAAGCTTTTGGAAGAAGCACCTTCCCCAGCATTGACCCCAGAGTTGCGAAAAGCCATGGGTGATGCAGCTGTTTCGGCAGCAGCATCTATTGGGTACATTGGTGTTGGGACAATCGAGTTCCTTTTGGATGAAAGAGGATCCTTCTACTTCATGGAAATGAACACTAGAATCCAGGTGAGAGCTGTTCTTGTTTTCTCAGGTACAGTGTTGAGGATTTATGCTGTTTATCTTTAGAAATATTAATGATTCCCTTTCTTTCTATGGTGGACTCCATGTTCAGGTTGAGCATCCAGTAACAGAAATGATTTCTTCTGTCGATCTGATCGAGGAGCAAATTCGCGTGGCAATGGGAGAGAAGCTCCGCTACAAACAGGTAAAGAAAGTTTAGAGCCAATAGGCTGCTGAAGTTTGACTTGGTGTCCTTGTTTACATTTTTTCTGTTTGCAGGAAGATATTGTTCTCAGAGGACATTCAATAGAATGCCGTATCAATGCTGAGGATGCATTTAAAGGATTCCGGCCTGGACCAGGTACCGTTGATATTCTGCGATGAATGTTGGGGCAATGGTGTGAATATCTTGCATTCACGGGCACAAAAAATCTATAGTATCATTGCCTCTTTTCATAGGTCCAAGCTCTTAATTGTTGTAAATTTATTATAGGTTTTTTCCTCCCTTGATTGCATTCTGTCAGAATTCATGATTTGATAGACAGAATTTCCTTGCTTGATTGAAACATGTAGTTTTTCCGTTACTAGTTTAGAATGTGATTCAAAGCTTTGTAGTTTGTAGTTGTAGTCGTCCTATTAGGATATGAATCACGAATCAAAATCTTAATTCTATGTTTTGTGGATCATGAGTCGAATCGATTCACAAGGTTTGGTGAAGCAAAACTTATTGTCATGACAGAGATACATATAAAATAAGTAGAGTTGGCAAGGGATTTGGGTGGAATGACCTATTTAATTCACATTCTCCCATTTTCTTTTGAATATAATAATATGCATGGCAGCATACCCAAAACCAATCCCAACCCAAATTCAATTCAAACCTGTTTGATTAACTTCTATTTTCAAAGCAATTGCTTAGCCCGCCCCTTCTACCACTCTGGTGCAACTGCCATCACTGCCATGTCTCCGCATTTACCTCGATGGACCACAAGCCTATCACCACTTTCGCTGCTACCAACTTTGATACTGCAATAATCACGGCTTCTGCTATTAGAAAACTAATCTGCAGAAACATATTTCTATCAACATTTGACGAAACTTTTGTGCATTTTTGGGCACTAGCTACACCTATTGACTTGCCATGCAATTTTGTTTTTTATTCATTTGTTTGACATTTCATACTGTTAAGGCCTTAAATCAACTTGAGTTGCAAGATTTAGAGTTTTATCTGATAATATTGGTTGTTGGCTTAAATCCTCAGTCATTTTAAATCAACTAAATTACCTTTTTTGTTTTTTGGTCATGACATGTTATTTCATTCACTCATTTTCTTATGAATTTCTCTATATAAAAATTAACTCGTGATCATAAATTTTCTCCTCTCTTGAAAACCAGGGAGAATAACAGCATACTTGCCTTCTGGAGGTCCTTTTGTTCGAATGGATAGCCATGTATATCCAGATTATGTGGTTCCTCCAAGCTATGATTCCTTGCTTGGGAAGGTTAGTCAAAATGTTGTCCCTCTTAGATAGTAAATCTTCTTATGGTACATTGCTAATGCATTGTAATCGCAAGGTTCTTTTCCCCCAGTTTTTGATTAGGATGATCAATTAAAAAATGGGAAATTACAAAAAGCATCTTGAAGTTTATATATACTTAAGAAAAAAAAAAACTATTCTCAATTTTAAAGAACTTCAATTTGAATCTCCTCCAAAGTACAAGGAAACATTTACCCCCAAACTGTATAACCATCTCTTGCCCCTCCCTCTCTCTTCTCTTCCACTGTTTATACTCGGTCACATAGAGCAGACTTCAGCGCCCCCCAGGCCCTCTCCCACGCCGCACCACCCCCCCCACGGGGCCCGCAGGCACCACTGTCAGCATCACCTGATGCTGCCTCCTGTGCCTCTCGCCTCAATCCCGCCCTCTCCCCTCTCTCTCATGGAGCTGCCGGTGATGGGAGATCAAGCTTTGTGGGCCGCAAGCTCAACCAGTATGGTCTTGCGTAAGCCACCAGTTCTGCCCTTAGGCTCATGCAAGCTTGGCAAGCTCCATGACAGAGTTCCTGGCAGCCATGGGATACTAGGACATGATCTGGTCCAGATTGGGTTGCAACCGTATCTATGGCAATGATTGTTACTGGCCTCAAGTCCGACATTGGTGATAATCGGGGACAGCAGGGGGGCCTGGCGGCCAGCTGGTGACAGTAGGAGAGATAGTGGAGGAGAGCGATGTGTAAGTTTTAAAGTGAGGACAGTGTTTGATATGCGAGTGCAAACCTTAGAAGGCTTCTTGCAATTATCCCTTAAAAATTTGATTCTGCTTGCAATCTTGAATTTAACATGGATAAAAATCATGAATATCCAGCATATTGAAGGCTTAACATATTCTAACTATTAAGTATGTCACAAGAGTGAGAAGAAATGCAAAGAGTGAGAAACAAGAATTGATTAGCAGTATGTTTGTTGACACTGACGTCTTCATTCTTAGGCTCAGTAGAAGAGCTCTGTGCATTGCATGAGACGAAGGCCTAGATTTATAAAGATGATAGTGAGACAGTCTTTGAAGTTGGGTTCTTAGCTTTAATAGATGACTCTTATTTGTTGATATTATACATTGCTCTTCAGTACTCGAACTTAGCGTTTAGTATCTCTAAATTATGCTTCTGCATGATGATTTACATGTTTTCTCCTATAATCTCTACATGGTCACTGCAGCTTATAGTATGGGCTCCTACAAGGGAAAAAGCAATTGAGCGTATGAAGAGGGCCCTCGATGACACTATCATAACAGGTAAGCACGGTTTTGTTAGCTCTGAGCTCCAACTGAAGTATTATTTTCCACATCTCCTTTTGTTGTCCTTTCGGTCCAATTTGGAAGAATAATCTTCATCTGTGATTCTTTTGAGGAATACTGAGGGGTTAGTTTGCAAACCAAGATATCTCTTATCCAAATATAATTTCTATTCACTGCAGGAGTTCCTACAACCATCGACTACCACAAACTTATCCTTGACATTGAGGTATGCACACATCTTATACTTGCCTGGATAGGATCATGACTGGTCATAATTTTTTTTAGTCAGTATGAAGCTATTGAATTTGGTTTCTTTTACTCTGAAGGATTTCAGAAACGGCAAGGTGGATACTGCCTTTATTCCTAAGCATGAGGAAGAGCTAAGGGAGGTAAGGTTTGGAAAATTCAAAGCATTATGACCAGACATGAATCTAGTAATTTGCTACTCTGTTGAGTTGGGATGGCCAATCAAATCTTGTACTTAGATCCAAAATTAGATATCTGGATATAATTTGGTACAAAATTCACTCATGAGAATATTGAATTAGCTTTGATCTGCCTCCAGCATATTGGTCCTCCCGCACACTTCAATGTTCTTATGCATTCCCAATAGTATTGGATGATGATTTATTTCCCAATGCTCGTCTTGACTCACATTGTTTTCGGATTCTTTTGCCCCTGTATTCTAACAGCCTCAGAAAATGGTGTTGGCAGCACCCGCAAAGGAATTAACTGGTGCTACGGTCTAGATGGATCGTTTTACTCGAAGTCACTAGCATCCACAATGTTCATAGATGGAAGTATGTCGTCCTCAAACGGGGAGCTGAAAATCATTAATATACACTGGCGCGGCGGGTTTATCTGTTTTTGTTGGAATAAGTCAAGAGTTGTTGGATGAGTTATAGGTCTTTGTTTCGTGTACGTTAGATAGCATGGGAACTCGTTAATTTACTGAAGCTATTTATGGGGCTGCTTCTTTTATTGTTCTGAACTTTAAATGCACACTTATATTTACCTTCTTCCCCAATTATATTTCAGATTTGCCTAATTGGTTTCGCCACGAAATTAAGTGAATTAGCGTCATATTCCTGTGATTTCCTACTGTGCCTATGTTGCATGTCAAGAATGTATGGTAATATGATCATATTAATCTTTTGGCTTAAAAAATGATCTTCAAATTTCCTCTCCATATTAATTTGCGTGATTGATTTTGGAAATCTACAATTTACTTCAACAAGAAAAACGAAAGTAAAGATCATATTAACCTCAACCACACCCAAATCTAATCCCCCTCCTCTCTCTCTGTCTCTCCCCCTCTCTAATATCAGCAGTCTCCTCTCTGACCAGCATCGCTGCCTTTGACCCACGTTGCCTCCTCCAGCAACAACAAAGACGACGCTTACGACGCGCGGTCACCCCTCTCCATCCTACACCGTCCTCTTTTTCACCCTCTCTCCCCAATGCAGCTTGGTCAAGTACAGCTGGCATCATGCACGAGCTTGTTCTTGACCCCATGACAGAGCTCGAGTTCGATGCCACGGCCATGTTTGGGCTTGATGATGTGGCAGGGCTTGAGCCCGCCAGATCTCGGGCTCAGTGTTGGAACGTGGATGTGGGGCTTGAGCTTGGGGCAATGACACAGCTAGCTCGGCACCGGAGCTTGGGGCCACTCTCTTGGCAGCCAAGGAGGGGCCACTAATCTCATGGTAGACAGGACATGGGGAGGGACAG
Organism: Eucalyptus cloeziana; assembly: GCA_014182715.1. Lineage (NCBI taxonomy): Eukaryota > Viridiplantae > Streptophyta > Magnoliopsida > Myrtales > Myrtaceae > Eucalyptus > Eucalyptus cloeziana. Next base: position 41,075,589 of record CM024641.1, on the reverse strand, counting down.
GACATGGGGAGGGAGAGACTGTGGCGGGGTGGCAGCTGTGGTCGAGTGTCATAGATGGATAATCAAGTCATCGATCCAAAGAGACAAGAACCATTGGATCGGCAGGTGGGACTTGATCTCCACCATTGAATCGCGACAAGGGGATTTGTATCCATCAAGATGTATCTCTATTATTGGATCAGTCGAGATTGGGATTGAATCTCTCTACTGTTAGATAGATAGGTGGGAGAAAATCTACACCATTAGACTGGTATGTGATATTAACTTGTGAGAATTGATATCTACCATTAGATTGAGAGGTGAGACCAGCAACTATATGCCCTCCCCCTCATTTGTATCCTCATATATTGGAGTAATAGAATTACATTCTCTTCCAGAGTTTCTCTTTTTGAACACTTCTCTCTCTATGATCCGGGGGGGCTAAGTGATTAATCCTTGGGGAAAGGCTTACTTAGGCATCCAAGTAAGAGGCGATCAAGCTAAAGAGAGCCTAAATGCTGCAGGATTCACCATCTCAAGTATCGGCTTGTGACAAGTAATATCAAAGCAAGTTGTCGAGAAGGTGATTGAGAGAAGTTAGTGGCTACATACTAGGCGTTTGAGAAAATGTTGGAACAAGTGGTTACCGCTATTGCTGATGTTAATGAGGAGGCCCAAGAGAAGGACACCCGTGTGAGGGCTAAGAGGGTTTCCTCAAAGGATTTCGTGTATTCCTTCGAAGAGAGACTCACCAAGATGAAATCAACGTGGACAAGTTTTGCGAGGAGGTGAGGGAACAAATTGACTAGCTCAAAGAGTCACTCTGTGGAGATTTCTCAGGTGCCTTGAATGCAATCGCCTAGACATTGCACGAAAGAGTTGATGCCCTCGAGATCTTGATGGGGTAACCTTCAAGAGGAGCTCGAGATTGTTTAGCATGAATTCAAATCTTACAAGTCAATTATGGTAGGTGAGCTAGAGATGGCCAAAGATGAACTCAAGGCTTGCAAAAAGGCCATGGCACGAGGAGTGGTCACCATGATAACAAGTCCAAGGGTGGATGCTCCAGAGCTAAAGTAGTTCAAGGGAGATCGGTCCACCAAAGATGGGGACAACTTCATATAGGGCATGGAGCAACACTTCAATGCCATGATATCAAGGATGATGAGACCAAGGTACAAATTGCTGCTATATACTTAACTAATGCAGCTTTGGTGGCGAAATAGGATGGAAGGCGGGGTGCCGAACTGATCATTCAATGGTTTGCCTTCGTCACTGCTTTTTGCGAGCAATTCTTCTTGGTCAATGACAAGAATGAAGCCCGGAGTAAACCACGCCGTCTCTCACACAAGAGAGATATCTGCAAGCATGTGCAGAGTTTTCCAAGCTATTCTTGGAGATTCCAGATATGACCGAGTTTGAGTCACTACTTGCATTCACAATGGGCTCAAGCCTTGGGCAAAGTTGGAATTGGAAAGCCAAGGAGTGAAAGAGCTATCGAGAGCTCTTACCATAGCTGAGTTTTCTTTTTTTTTTATTTTATTTTATTTTTTTTATTTTTATTGTTCTCCATTAGTTCAAATCTCATAAGTCCAAGGGAAAAAGGTGGGGGACGGACCACCACCATGACAAGGATGAGGAAGAGGAAGCTATTCATGATTGATGGGATGAGCAAGCAAAGCATCTGAGTGGCAAGTTGACGAAGCCACAAGGAGTAGTGTATGAGAAACTGATCAAGTGCTTCTTTTGCCAAGGTCCATGCCTTGCTTGGGATTTCCCAAATAAGGGTAAACTTTCAGCAATGCGAAGCGAGGAGGAGGAGGAGGAGGAACCAAAGCAAGAGAAGAAAGAAGTGCAGCTTGGGACATTGAATCTTCTCAATTCCATCAAGACTCGAGAACTACCCAAGAAACCTGCAAGTATGAGTTTGCCATTCGTGAAAATCAAGATTAATAACACAGAACTCTATACCTTGGTTGACATGGGCGCGTCAAACATGTTCATGTCGAACAAAGTGGAGAAGGGCTTAGGACTTCGAGTGGAGCCAACTAGACATAGGTTATGGGTGATTGACTCATATGATGTACTGGCTGTAGGCATCATTCGGGACTTGGAGTTACACATCAATGATTGGAAAGGTAAATTCTTTATCGAGGTAATTTTGTTTGATGAAAACGATCTTGTTTTGAGTTTAGAATTCTTTGGTAGGATGGATGGATACCATGATTCATATGAGATATGAGAACTAAAGTACCCAAAATGCCCATTAATGGTGGCAATGATCCTTGGGTTGATGGAGACCAAAGTTGTCTTCGTGATATGACTCGTGGATAAAAGGCCGAGAGTTGCGGGTGAAGGCACCAACTTTGGAGGAGCCAAAGGTGGAGTTGGAGCGATCTACCCCAACTCAAATTGAGATGTCAATTCATGTGCTTTTTCCGGAAGTGGAGGACTTGTTGGGCAACATGGATGTGGCCGAACTGAGGAAGATGTTGCGGTTCAAGAGCCATATAGCTGACAAGTACAGAATGGAAAGACCAAGTGACATGGGAGACGGAAGAATTGATAATGTTTGATCAAGGCGATGGTCCAAAGGAAAGATGCGATCGGGCAAGCGAAGGACTCCGAGGTGAGAGCGCTTAAGGAGTCGCTTGTCTGTTCGGTGGGGGAGAATTTGAAAGATCGATTGCCAAATCATCAACCCAAAGAGACATAACGTTGGGTGGGAGTCGATCTCATGTGGGCGGAGGGAATAAAACTGAAAATGGCATTTTCCCTATTCTTTTTTATTTTTTTTTCTTTTTTCCTTTGGGTTAAAACCCTGCATCAAGATGGAAGATCGATTAAATTAAGTTGGCCGATCTTTCTTGCCTTCTACTCTGCAACATGGAAACGGGCAACGATGACTTGAATCGTAGAGGAGCAGAGATTCGTTCCGCAGTCGTTCATGCTCGAACCTACGAAGATGACTCTAAAATTCCGTTTTTCTTTTTTCTTTTTTTCCACTGCCGTGCTTTACTCGTGTTTTGTGCAGTCAGTCATTTGAAATTTGTGAATATTCATCATTGGATATGTTGAACGAGTGCCGTTAGCCATTTTTACCAAGACTTTTTTCTCAAAATTATGAATCAAATAGGGATTAATTCATAATTCATAAGAAGTAGGAAAGTAAAAGGACATGAAAAAAAATAAAATTGGAACCTACAGGAAATGTATTTTGCAAGATTCCACCGGAGATTGGATTGCCAAATTCCACCGCGTAGGCATTTTCTATTGGAATTTGGTCGGCATTTATTTGGTGTGAAATTAGTTTTCTGAAAAGTATTAATTTTAAATAAATGAAAGCCTAATGCATTCACCTGTTGTTGACACCCAAAAATATCCCTGCATGCATGTGTTGTTCAAGGACTTTGAGAAACCTTGGGCTGAATTTCAACAAACATACAAGCAAAGGCCTATGATTTCATAATGAGGCAGTTGGTTGCCATTGTTGAAGCCAAGGGTCATTGATGAAGATATAACATTGACGGTAGAAATAGGTGGGAACGGTTAAAAGAGCGCCAAACTCAAGAGGAGTAGTTAATACTTGTTGGAGAAGCCACGAAAATGTTGATGAACAGGTTAGAAACTAAATATGAATAAGGCAGTTCGACATAGAATGCAAGGCAACTTCTGAGGAGGAAGTAACTGATTATTGACAGTTACTAGATTGGCCTATAAATACCGCAGGCAATCTAACAAAGAGCCCCCTCGAACATACATAAAATTGCTTTATCTTGCTTTCACCCTTATGTAGTCTAGCTTAGCTGTAGCTTAAAATTCCTATCATAGATTCAATTTTGGTGAATGTCTATATCTCAGGCAGTGTTGTCGATTAAATTCCAAGGCTAACCCATAATTCAATGTCATCAATTAGATTTCGATGCTGTGTCCTCATTCTCATCTAGGAATAGTGTTGGTTAAGTGTTGTTGCCTCTATCCAGCATTGTTGATTAAATTTTGACGTTGTGTCCTCATACACATCTAGAAATAGTGTTTGCTAGATGTTGTTACCTCTATCCAACGTCGTCGATTAGATTCCGACATTGTGTCCTCATACACATCTAGGAACAATGTTCACTAGGTGTTGTTGTTTTTATCCAGCGTTGTCGATTAGATTTTGACGTTGTATCCTCATACACATCTGGGAATAGTGTTCACTAGGTGTTGTTGCCTTTGTTCATCGTTGTCGATTATATTTTGACGTTGTCTCCTCATACACATCTATGAGTAGTGTGTGCTAGGTGTTGTTATCACTGTCTAGTATCGTCGATTAGATTCTGACGTTGTATCCTCCTATCTATTTAGGAGTAGTGTCTACTAGATATTATTCTCATTGTCCAGCGTTGTTGATTAGATTCCAACATTGTGTCATCGAACTTAGTAAAGAGCAATGCTTTTTAGGCATCCTGTTAATATCTAGTATTATTGAAGCATCTTTCATATTGTATAAACCACTTCAATTTTAATGGGCTTTTGTTATTATGTTTAAAGTGAGTTTAACTGACCTCACTGATTAGGTTTTGATATTGACTATCGTTGATATTAAGCTCGTGTTAAGTCAGTGACTTCTTTGAATTTGAGATTATAAAGTGTATAATCTCATTCGCATTTGACCATCTTTGTTCAAAACTACACGTAACCTAAGTCTCTTTTAATAAAAATCAAAATATAACACTTGATGAAAAAATATTTCGTTATGAGATCCAAAACCGGCGAAACACCTATTAAATAAAAAAAATTGAGTATCTAGATGGAATTTCACTCAATTTCCATCGATGTAATAATTATGTGTCGTGTTGTATCACGTGTTGTGTGTTCGTGTTCGTGTTGATACTACTTAGACGACGATAACTCCATTGACAAACGCTGACACCCCACTTGTGATTAGGCAATAGTCACAAGCAAAGGGCCTAGCCCTCCTTCCGATGGTGATTTTTTGGTCTTGTTTTTCTCTTTTAAAAAATTTTAGCCTTTTTTAAGTTTGTCTTTTTTTTGGAAAAGATTTAGGATTTTTTATCCTAATCTAATTAAGATTTAGTGTAAAAATTAGGATTTAGATCAAAACGAGATGGTTTTAGTGCTTCAGTTAAATTTAACGTCACATAGGGGAGTGAAAGTAAATAAAAGTCACGTCAGTAGTTTTTATTGGTCAAATTGAACGGAATTAACAAAAAGACTTGACTGCATCAAGTTTTAAAATTTAATTATATTTTTTTAAAATTTAAATATTCAATCTGGCGATAAGTTTTAGAACTTTTACTATATTTATCTCATAAAATTTTATCACATTATGGCTATATGTAAAGATATATATTTTGTATATAATTTTTTTTTGGTTTTTAAAATATAAACAAAGTAGCGAGAAGATATCGTTATCCAGAGGGGGAGGGACGTTACTCTTCTCAGATTCTTTCCACAAAGGAAGGGATGATGGCCGCTTCCTCTGTTTACTCTCTCTTCCTTCCTTCTCATGCTCCTGGTAATCTTCCACTACCTTCTCTCTCTCTCTCTCTCTCTCTCTCTCTCTCTCATTGTGTTCTGTTTACGTTCGTTCTCTTTGTTTGTCCTGTGTTGGGTTTCTGGAAGCGTTCAAGGTTATTGTCAATAAATCTCAATTCACTGATCTGCAAGCTTCGAGGTATCTTGAATGGTCGAGAGTGCTCACCATATGTATGCCCATGGAGACTTTATTAAGCGAACTTGCGAGTGAGAACTTTCGTGATGTTACTGGGCATTTTGGTGCAGTAATGTCATCTCACGCGTCTCGTTGACCATATGGCTGGTGGATGTTTTGGGGCGTTATGCTGGAGTTCGATTGAGTCCCTTTAGAATCTACCTTAAGTCGACCGAGTTTAAGCAGTTGGGTCGGCCTACATTGCTTGAATTTCCCTATTGGAAGCTACATTTTGCACTTCTAGGACTCAGGTTGACATTTTTGTGGGTCATGTCACCAGTTTGACAAGGGTCTGAATGACAGGCAGTGAAGGAAGCTAGATTCCCAGTACTTATTGAGGTAAATACGCTGTTCTGATAGAAATAACTTTGAGCTCAAACTGAAGTGCTGATTGAAGCACGGCACTCTTATTTTTAAGTTACCCCTGTTCGACCAAAAAAAAAAAAAAAGAAGAGTTACCCCCCAAAAGAAGCTGGATGGAGTTGTTGGGGTTGATTAGCGTTAATTGGCTGTTATTTTTTGCATGAAATGGAATAATATTCCTCTGAATTTCTTCAAGATTTTTCCCGTGTACTTATTTGTGGGCACCAGATTTGATGAGGAGTTGAGATTTTGTTAGGTTTGGATAGTGGTAAAACATCGTGTACAAGTTGCCAAAGCAATGCTGGGAGAAGACTTGGAGGCCCATTTGTGCGGTGTTCTGGTGCAGTCCCCAATGTTTCAAATCTAGTGAAACGCGATGGGCATCTAACCTCACTCAAACGTCGGGATGCCATTGGATTGCTGTGTGGACTATCTAGTTTCTTCATCAAGTCATTCAATGTGATTGGAGCTGGCTTACCACCAGAGGAAAAGCCCAAATTATGTGATAGTACTTGTGAGAAAGAGCTTGAAAATGTATGGTGAGATCACATTCCCTCTTCTCTTACTTTTTAACTAATTCAAGATGACTTGAATCTTGAGATGGCATAGCATACTATCTAACATGTTTTTTGGAGTTACTGCTACAAAGTTCGTACGCAGTTATTGTAGGAAATCTTATCGGCTGATAGGTGTTGCTGTGGAATATTTTGGGGCTTCATATAAATTACAGATCCACTAGAGAGGGTCTTGTTATTGAACTTTCCCTTCGACGTAATGCAGTGTTTTGGAATTTGGGAAAACGTACTAGAATCCCAGTGTGCTGTGACAATCTTTTAATTTGTGGAAAATCATCCAAAAGGATTTAGTCTGTTGCATTGTAGTTTGCCATATCAAAGTCTAGAGTAGGACAATATACTACGCAACTATTGCTTTGGCATATAAGTGCATGTTTGAAATCAAGTAGTGATATTGGGGTGATTATGATCATTGACTTATTTATTTGCTTTTTCTTTCTATTTAATAGTCATTCTTAAGTTTGAAATCTTCTTTGCCATGAAGGTGCCAATGGTAACCACAGAATCTGGTCTGCAGTATAAGGATATAAAAGTTGGTGAAGGCCCTAGTCCACCTATTGGATTCCAAGTCAGTGACCTCTTCTGCAAATTGGTTCTTCTACCTTCCTTCACCAAAAATATTTATGAATGAATTGCCATCATTGGAATCTTAAAGTTCTGACATATGTAATTACTACATGTCTTCTCTAGTAAGGCTGACCAGAATTTCCTTAGTCTAACATTTGATAATGATGTTGATAGGAATGATTCATGAGATTTGTCTACACTCTAATTAGGGCACATGCATGAGATAGGCCTAATTATCTTAGTACATAACACGGATAGGTAATTAATATTCTTTTTCTTCCTTTTGATGAGAGCAGTTTCTTTTTACATGTTTCCAAGACCATCGGAGTTTCAGCATAAATTAGTTTACTTCGGATCAAATTGTCTGAGTTGATTGAGTACTGAGTTAAAAAAGAATCCGTTTAAATATTAAGCTGTTGATAATTCCTCTCCCATTTTGGCTTGGAATGTTTTAGTCACGGCTGGTTTTGAATCAACATGTGCTGCCTAGCCATTTGACATTAAATTTTGGAAAACTTCAGGCTGAGAGCTTTCCAAATTTAGTGATGCCTCATGTTGACTATTAGCTTGCTTATCTTAGAAACTTATCCTCTTAAATTGACTTTCTTCATGTTAATATCACCACCCTTAGGTAGCTGCTAATTATGTTGCTATGGTTCCATCTGGGCAAATATTTGACAGGTATGTGAATCATTCCTTTGCTGCCATCTATCAATTTATCTTTGAAATCTTCTATGGAGAACAATCTTTTTTTAATGTTAGAAGCTGCTGTCTGAAATCTTGAAAAGTTTTCCCTCTTAACTGGATTGAGTTCAATCTGCTACAATAAAAGGTGTGTGCCTAGTTGCCAATTGAAGTACGTAGTTTATGTGTTTGGAGGGACGCTAGGGATCGGTGAAGGGAAAGAACTCTCTTCAATGCCTAAATTGTAATGTGGATTCATGAGGTCATCAATGTTTTTCACTAGGAAGACGCTTGTCTTTGCATGTGCCACCAAAAAGCTGTAGGACAGTGAGAAATTATCTGATAATTATATCAGATGTTTCCTTGATGCTGGTGCTAAATTTGGAGGCAACAATCAAGCCAAGGTTCAGTTGTTGAGGTTTATGTTGCTTCTTTTTGTCTGGAGATTGAAGACATTTTGATGCCAATTTCAAGTTAGTGTGCTTGATAACTTTGTGTGCTCTTATCAACAGTTTTGTTGAAGTATCCCACATTGCTTGTCTATGGGATTTTCATGGGCCTTATATTCATGTAGTCTCACTCCACCTATTAGCTTAATTTTTAGATTAAAATTTCTAATAAGGTTCATCAACAGATCTTGATCTCTTTAGAATCATTTTCATGCTTCACTTTGCAGCTCATTGGAGAAAGGCCAACTTTATATATTTCGTGTTGGCTCTGGTCAGGTGTGTTCTGCATTTATCTTATACACTGCATGTTGGTCATCAGATCATAAAATGAGTATGAATATATCTTTCTTTATGTTCACCTCTTTCCTGAAAATAGAACGGGTGTCATGTTGAGCACTAGTTCTGTTAAACGTCGTCGGAATATTAACATTTGTAGCTAATCATTCTTTCTTGTGATTGCCACAGTCTAAAAAATAAGCTAATCTTAGGAATCACACATATATGATGATCTTGTTTGGCCGTCAAAGATGCACTAATCTTGGTCTTGCCTTTTGATTTGTACTTTTCTCCTTTACAAGACTTGTCATCCCAACTATGAAATAGGATTGCTGATGATGATCTGGTGGGTTTGATCAATTGGTTTGAGAGAACTGGGTTTTGATTTGCAAACCTACAAATATCCCTCCAACCCAGGTTGTGTCTTCTGGTTGATTTTTTAACCTCACTTACCTCATGCGGATGGTTTTAATCCAAGATTTATCACAATGAATATCAAAATGATGTATTAGCATCTCTTTTGCGTTTCTTAGGCAACTCTAAATGTCATGATTTGATCTGGAAATGACGTTAGCATAATAAGGAAGTGCGGGCTAAGTTTGTTGCAGTTGAAACTGCATATTGAGAATTTTAATGCCCACAAGTTTGAAGTTTTGAGTTTGATTCTTAAGGTTAAATAATTTGGGAAGGAAAATATATTTTTGCTGTCGATATCTACTTTTCATAAAGAAGGTGTTTTTTTGATTCACCAAGTTCTAGATGTGTGCAAGCATGTGCTGAAGAATTTGGATTGCTTCTTTGCCCATTACAATTGTGTGCCCATTTGTAGGATCAGCTTTAAAGAATTTGCAAACTTAATGGGTTCAAATTGAATCAGTATTTCTATCTTTTCTTATTCCTCTGGCCAATTATTGGTACTTTCGATCTAATATAGTATCAATAGTAAGCTCTTCTTAAACCAGAAGAGCCATATATGTAGAATTTATAGTGCCCAGTATTGTAACCTCTTTTATAATTGTCATGTTGTCGCATGATGATTTAAGAGACCCAAATGTCAAAGTTGCTACCTTTCTCCAGCTAATGGTGTTGGTTGCTGGATTACACGACAAGCATCCACATTAAATGGCTTGTGTTAGTGCACATATGCATGGATAGTTACATATTCACACAGCATGACCATAGATATGCCATGCCTATCATTTTACAAATGACAAATAGCAGTTGAAACGCTGGCTTAGGTGATCAAGGGACTTGACGAAGGGTTACTGAGTATGAAAGTTGGAGGGAAGCGTCGATTGTACATTCCTGGATCAGTAAGTTCCTCAATTTCACAATGCCTGATTTTCAATGAGAAATGGCTGTAGGGAGGGTTCCCAAAGTAGGAAATGTTCTAGCAGCTGAGTCATTCTTTATAGGGGTTCAGAGGTGTCCATGTTAATTGTTCTTTTCTTCTGGTGTGAAATTTCGAATTATAGGAAAAGATAGTGGGCACTGAAATTGATTAGCATTCACATCTTGAAACCGAGCTGAATACTATAATGAACTTAACTATGCTAATTCATTTAGTATATTTGCCTCATTAATCAGAGGATTTAGGTTTATGAAAACAATCTGGATTTTGGAAGGGATTGGAAAAAACTTTCTGGTGGTTTTAGCAGTAACAGGTAAATGCACCAAAGGGATTATTCAAGGAAGGAAAGCTTTTAGCATGTCATCTCTTATTTTAAATGTTTTGGAAGTTGAGTGCAAATTTATGGCTTTGAATTTTATTTTTGCCTTTTGACTACTTACATTTTTATCATCTAGCAATTTAGCAACTTTTCATTGTCATACTTTGCTTGTCTTGCAAACGTATGTACATGTAGAAACAAGTACTTTTATGTCCTTTAGTGAAGTTTCTTAAAGATGAGTAAAAAATCTGTTTGACAAATGACGGTGTCAGTTTAGTTCTGATGGTGAGATTCACTCCTTCAACAGTTGGCATTCCCAAAAGGTCTCACTTCAGCTCCAGGAAGGCCGAGGGTGGCTCCAAATAGTCCTGTCATCTTTGATGTCAGTCTGGAATACATACCAGGACTCGAAGTTGATGAAGAATGATAGAACCGGTTGGTCTTCTTCTATACTCTGATAACTGCACAAGCTTGGATGGTAAATTTATTTCGCTACTGTCATGGTATCATTGGGTTAATTCATTGATTTTTTTGATAAAACAGAGAATGAGAATTGTAGTCAACTGCATTTTTATCAAGAAGGTACTTTTTTTGGCCGTGGGCAGGCAAAGGTTGACATGTTAACCCTTGAGATTTCAGCTTATGTTCACAGAACTCGAGCCTATTTTTTGTAGTTCCTTATCATGTTGATGGCTGTGGAACTTAAGTGCACTTAAATTATGTCTGGAAAATTCGAACTTTTGATAGATAGACTGTGTTATACCATTTGCTCGATGAAGAGAAAACCTTTTGAATCTTGTTTCGAAGGATTTGAATGACATTTTGTGACTTTGGATATCACACCATGTGAATTTGGTGACTCGTGATGTCAGTTCTTTGAGTAGCACTTGAAAATAAATATTCTTGTTTGCCCTAACCATTGTCATGTCAAGGAACGATTATTATCCATTGCGTCTGTTTCTTTTTGGGATAATGATAAAAATAGTTTATAAACTGTGGCCCAATGTGCAATGTAGTCCCTAATCTTTTAATTTGTTCAATGTAATCCTAGAACTTTTAGTATATGTTCATTATAGTCTCTAAATTATATGAAAATGTTCAATATAGTCAATACAGTCCCAAATTATATGAAAATATTCAATGTTCATTGAGTATTTTTATAAAATTTAGAGACTATATTGAACATTATAAAAAGTTTAGGGATTATATTGAATAAATTCAAATTTTAGGGACCATATTGCACATTGCGCTAAAGTATAGAGACCGCATTGAACAAATTAAAAGTTTAGGGGATCAAATTACACATTGAATCAATATTCACGAATTATTTCTGTCATTTTCCCTTTCTTCTTTCACTTCATTCTCCAGCTCTCCTCCTTTCGGAGCGAGCAGATTTCCTCCCTTCCATTGCTTCCAATGGGTTTTGAATTAATGGGCTGCGGCTTTGGCATATGGAATGGGTTAGTGGGGCTGGAGAGGATGGGCTTGAGGGGCTTGTGGCTTGGGCGAAATTTGTCTATCTATAAAGGGGAAGCGCAAAAGCCTTTTTTTTTTTTTCTTTCAACACCATTATTTTTTCTACTATTTTTCTAAGAACTTTTATTTGCTAAGTTCGGATCTAAGCAAGTCCTTAAAAGGTTTCATCTGAATTCTCGTTTGAATCTCAAGATCACCTGGATGCAAAACAATAAGAGGGTATTGCCAAGTATAGAGCAAGAAAAAACATACTATACTGACTAGGGGTTTAGAGTATGTGGATATTGACACATTAAATAAAGGAACTGATTTGTGGAGCCCACCATCCCTATATATCAAAGGGATAGGCCGGCCGAGGCCCCTATGAGAGATTGGAGGTTTAGAGAAGGAGAATACGAAGGAGAATACCTTTGCTTCTGGTTCTCCCGACAAAAACCAATAATCCACATTACCCCTTATTTATCTTTCTTTTCTTGTTTTTGCTATTTTGTATTTTTATAAAAACAAACGTTTGAATAGTCGACAAAATTAGGTGTCAACGGTCGACACAATGACCACAAGTGCTCAAGGATCGTGATGCCCCGATACATGGCGATGGAAGAGAAAGAAGCTGGTGGTGCCAGTCAACGAGGGCAGCGATCGCAGCACAGTACACGAACGTACCCTTGCTAGAAACATAAAGCCCTATTTACCCTGAAAGTTTTGAAGAAGGAAAAAGAAAGCCAAACCTGAAAGACTGTCATTGTTGGTACCTCTGAGTTTTGTTCTTCAACTTGCAGGAAATGAGAAAGAAAAAGAAAAAAAGAGGAATCAAGAAAAGAGAGAATTTGCATTTGGGTTGATTTTCGGGGGGCTTGGTTTGGATCAACTCGTTGCTACCATTTCTTATAGTGAAATTCCAGTTTTCTTGGGTGTTGCTCATCATCAATTGAATGAAGTAGACTAGCCTTAACCAGCACCCTATTTTGCTTAATCTTGTCTTATGAAAGACAGTCTGAGCCCAACGTTTGTTCAACAACATTCTTGTCCTCCTAATATGACAAACTCAACCAGCCCTTTTGACATGAGTCATTTTAGATAGATGAAATAAACATAGAGGAATATCAAAGCCACCATCACGTGGACCAAGCTCTGATACTCGACCTCCTTGTGTGGCTTCTTCTCGGCATCCAACCTCTTCAGTGCCTCCTCATCCGCTGGTCGCCAAGCCTTCGCCGCCGCCATGCATTTCCCTCTCTCCTTCTCCATTGCTGCCAATGCGGCTTGCTCCAACAAACGTACTTCCAGCAGCTTCTTCTCCAATTCGTTCTGGTAGATGTGGCAATCCCTCACCTGCAAAATGTCACGGCAAACATGACAGCATGATACAAAGCGAGATCAGCTATTTTGATAAAAGCAAAAATAAATTAAGATGATACGGAGTGGGTGTATTTGTTATCAGATCTAGTGCTCTAAAATTAATCTTAAATTGAGAAAAGACTGGCGAATCGCCAGTCCTATAGTACTTATTAAACCTTGGACAGAATTTTAAAATATACATTCGATTTATAGCTTTTACTTACCGTCTGCTTCACTCGGATTGTTTCCTTGCAGGCTGCATGGTACAGGTCTATTGTCCTCTTGAGCTCCAAGTTTGTCCTTAAGATTTCTTCTTCCACTGCTTCCTGCATATTTCACATAGCCAATTAACCAGATAACCTATATATAATTGCGGTATTTCTGGCTAGGATTTTTTCTGTTTAATTTTTTCATGCTTGATTCAATCATCTACGTAGTCATAGAACTGATGATGAATGCCGCTATCAAGTCGCTAAGAGAAACGAAAGACAGTGGCGTGGGTTGTAGCTTTTGACACGAGCTGTGTAACCGAGAGTTAATCGTTCATTTCCAAGTCGTCAACAATTTAAGTCGCATATAACATGGAAATGTTCCTTACAGCAGGACGTGATGACCATGACATTGACCCTCCACCATCTCGCGTCGCTGGCTCATGCGCTGAAGCGAAACTGAATGTGCTCGTCCCCATGGACGTTTCATCATCTTCAAAACATAAGCTCGCCGAGGAACTGGTCATCCGTCCCAATCCCAGATCTTCATAGAAGGAAAGGAAACTGCTGTCGGTGCTCAGTCTCCCCGAGCTTGCACGGGAGAAATCATCCTCGCAAGTAGAGAGCTCATCGTACGGCCGGCTTCTCGGGCGTCCAGAGTTCATGATTGTTAGAATGTCAATTAACAAGCTAAAGCTAAGAAAATCTGGCATAATGTAATGGCATAGTTGTCAATGATTTTTCATCATTTACCTTTAATCTAAATATCAAAATCGTAAGTCACTTTATCTTCATGCGTCATTTAGAACACACTACTTCAACGTGCCATGCCTTTCCACCGTCATATCTTATCAAGAAATTGGAATTTTCCCGTCTTTTAAACATTTTAAAATGTCTAAATTCCATTATATATATATATATATATATACATATATATATACATATACATATACATATACATATGTATATACGTATATACATATACATATACATATATATATATATATATATATATAAGCACATTACGTTCAGATGTGTCGCGTTGCTCAAAGAATTATTAGGGCAAATCTATACCTCGCATGGTTTAGCGTATCGACCTGTGCTGTCTCCTCAATTGTCAACAAGTTTGGGACGGGACAAGTGGCGGACCGCACGGATACAGCTTTTCCCTTGCCTACCACGTAAATATTGCAATAATTTGGTGCGTACTTCAAGATGGTGTTTGGTGTATCTGCAAACTTGAATAATCTGAAAGAAAAAAGCGTGAATATAAATAAAGGAAGGTTTTTAACCCGTCACGAACAACTGCTGGCTTTGATAAAGGGTCACGGGAATTCTGGAAATTCTTATGGGGACAGGATCCACTAGGGATCGGATAATCTCATGGTCTCATGTTATGTTGTATGCAATGGAGGGGCAATGTTCAAACGTGAGAGGGATTGCGAAAGTACCTGGAAAAGCTCTTTCGTGAAGCCGTTCCGAGGAGCAAAGTGTCGACCGCATGTCTTGAGACATATTCAACTAAAGCTTTTGCTACATCTGAATTCTCAAGTACAACTACTTCATATTGTACCTGTCGAAATTAAAAATTAGAGGACAATAAGCATGCTGCTACTAATACAATGAAGGACAAAAAGCATGTTGTTTGAAGTATAAAACCGAAAGTCAAAATGGACCTTCTTTATCAGAAGCTAGAAATTGTACTCACAAGAACACATACATGGATAACGGTGTTGGCTTACAAACTACACAAAAACTTTTCATTCAATCTAGATTCATAAAGGTTTTCAGAAAAGGTACCTTCACAAGCAATTATAACAATAAAATATGGTCTCTACCCATCGAAAAACAAAATCGTTAGAGAATTGTATATTGAACTGTTTGGTGAAAAGGCGTATTGTCAACCAGTGCTAGATGCAAGGCAAAATCTGTTTCATTCAAATTTTATGTACTACTACTCTGTTTTTCATACTAATTTGGATAAGAATGGAAGGTGAGGAAGCAGAAATGCACGTGTTTCCGCAAGCAGTAGCAGCGGAAGGGAAGGAAGAGCTCTGTTGTTTGAGCATCGGGTTGCGCCTCGTCCGACCAGGCTGCACCAAAATATGAATCAATAAGTGCGAAAAAAATTGACGAAGAAAAGCAAAACACTAATTTCCAGCGATATTAGTTTTCTTGACCTTTTCTTTTAACTTTCCTGAAGCTCATAGTTCATAAAAACAGTCGATCAGAGAAGATAGGCGACTCATATCCATCAGGAGTCAAATAACGTTGGGGAGAGGGAGAGGGAGAGAGAGAGAGAGAGAGAGAGAGAGAGACCTAGAAATGGAGGGGATGTCGAAGGCCGGCACTTGACATGAACGAGCTTGAGGGTCTGGTTTCGTGAGGAGACGACGTTCTCGATGGCCCATTTGAGAGCATATCTGCTGGACTTGTCCCTGTCAATTGCAACTGCTATCGACCTTTCCCTACCACCACCTTCACCTCCTCTCCCTGTCGCCGCCACATTGTCGTTGCTCCCTCTCAAGCTCACCATCGTCGTCGTGACCTTGTCATTGGCATGAAGATTTGTGCATGCGATTGAGAGAGAATGTGCACCTCAGTATATGCATGAAGCTTTGGCTTCTCTCTTTCTTTCCTTCCTTCTATTGTCTGGTATTATGCTTTTTTTAGTTCCTTCTTCTAGATTTTCCGGGTTTTGTTGGGCAGTTTTGGATGTATTGAGGATGGAGACACTCGTCTCATCAGTTGGGGTCTTAGTTAGGTTTTGGTTTTCTTGTTTTCCCTCTCCAACTTATAAACACAAGTCAAAAGAAGTTAAAAAGACAGCTTGAGAAGGTCGTAATGGAACGTGTGTCTTAACTTCTACTCGACCGCTTTAACTTCTCCTGTACCATTTATCACGGTTCCGCTAGAAACCTTATCCTAAGTTGTTGCAACGTCCTAGTATGGAAACATCTAAACAGTTTCTGATGGTAAATTTGTCCAAAAATTTCTAAATATATCGCACTTTGACCCTTGCTGGGCACTGGATGAGGGCCAGCAACCCTCATAGGCCACTAGATGAAACGAAAAAATGTGAACAAGTTATTATTTATTTTGATTTTGCTCCAAAATTTGCAAAACGAAAAATGAAACCCCGCGAGCATATCGTGAGCACAAAAATGGCGCGACTTAGGCCATAAATGGGATGAGTCAGCATGAAGATGGGGCAGGGAAAGGGATCAACACCCCCCGGGGGCAAGGCATCTTGCTTGGGCCAAAGGCGATAAATCATTTTAGCAATATTTACTAAGGAATTGGTGAATACATCCTTGTTTTAACATAGTTTTTTCGTAAAAAAATCACAATGACTTGTAAATATCTAAATTTTACATCAACTTACAACCGTAAAAATAGCAAAAGACTGTTTCATTCGTTCTTCCAATCAGTAGTAGGGTCAATATAGATAAATGAATAGTAGATATACATCATTTGAATCCTCGGGTACTTCGACCAAAAAAAAACTAATCCTTGGGTACTTTATGGTATATTAATATGTTAATGAAAGTTGATTGAAAATTTATTCACATTATATTGTTATATATACTTTAGTTATGAAAATCATAATTTTGAATAATTAACTTTGATATTATGACTTATATTGGCAGTTTTCATTTTAATATTTATATTTAATTGCCATCTATGTTATTTAACTAAACATCGGAAATACGTATGTCATAATTTATATTTGAAAATACTTTTTGTAATTATCATCTATAATAACTTAACTAAATATTTTAACTATAATATAATATTTATTTTTAATTACCATCTACTCTATGTACTTTATCTGAGGCAGAGATTCAACTTTTAAGTAGAGGGGTTTGGATGAGACCACACATTCCCCATAGGGAGTCTTGCTCTAATATAATTTGTAACGATTCGGCCCTTTACACATGAGCTAAGCCCTCGGAAGGAGTACTATATTGATTACACAAGGTAATGACCGTTAGAGGGAGGACATCTACCTATAAATCACTCGATAGAGCATGTGTTGTGGATCTTCTTGCTCGATTCGGTCATCTTAAGGAAGCTGAAGAGTTTATAAAAGAGTGCTGGGGATAGACTGAAGATCTTGTTTACAATGCTGATCTTGACAGCGGACTAATTGATTTAGTCAACTAGTGATTAGTTTAGTAAATAGGAAAGTTATAATTCTAATATATTATTTCCTCTATAGCTGGTATCTATATTCTGAGGGCAACTTGAACAAGTCGAGTGTCGATAAGAGAGGACACCCAAATAATATCTGGTATTCAAAGACAATGAAATATTTGGTCAGACACAAGGTTTTTTTTTTTTTTTTTTAAATAAAGGTAGGGATATGCTTACCTGATGATTTCTCTGATTTTTGAAAGTATGTCTCATGCAATATGCAAGCATGCTATAAATTCATGAGTTCAAATGGGATTTATGCATGACAAATTTATCAGTTTTGTATCACTAAAGTTCTATTAGAGAAAATTTAGAAAGACAATCTTCATTCAGAATGTAAATGTTTTAAACATGTCAAATAAGGGACTTTCAGTTTGCAAGAGCTTTCCACTCAGTATCATGGAAAATGTTGTTTTACCTTAACCATTAATACAAGATTTATAAGATCCACACCGTCTCACTTCATCATGTCAGCAGGGGTTCGAATATTCTCGAAGCGGTACAACTTTACTAATCTAAGAGGTCTTTGTCGATACCATAATGTAAGCTTGGTCAATAGCTTATCAAAGGAAACCATCAAGGTCAAGGCTTATGAAAGAAATGCGGCACGATCGTCTCCAAGTTTACAAGTCAAGAACCCTGTGAAAAGAAATAGAAATAATCTTGTTCGTACTTCTTCAAGCGATACTTATAAACATAAGAAGTCTTACGTTAATAGAAGTGCCATAGTCTGAAGAAACTTTTATAAAGGGATGCCATGTAAACTCGGTTCATTTATAAAAGGGTGAAAGTTGGTGATTGTCTTGGCATTATCACCGGTCTTTCTTCTCACTATTAGATATTTTCTTTATGGAGGCTCCATTAATTGAACCACAATAGCAGTTTTGCTTAGGAGTACAAATGGCTAAAATTATTTTTTTTTGTTTGAGGATGTTGGCCTTACTTTTTACTAAGCACACTGTTTTTTCATACCCTTAGTTTTTAATTCAATTTTCTCATCTATGGGTATTGGCTTTGTTTTTACCAGGCACTCTACTTTTTCATACCCCTAATTTTTCTTTTTTGTTGTTTGAGGATTGGCCTAGGTAAGTTCAAACAAAACATCACTATTAGACTCTTGAGTCTTCATTTTTAGTCGGCGCTCTAAATCATGCTACTTGAATGGTAGTGACTCTTGCTTCAATGTGAGGGAGAAATTACAAACTCAATTGGGTTGTACAACGAATACAAGAATCGCTCTTCGTCATTCTAGGACATTTAAATTTTTGTGAGTGTTCATATGCAACAAAGACACCCAAAGATTGATGCAAGTGCGAGTAATAAATTTCTATCTCCTTTCTCACCTTGTAATGCCACCTCGCCTCTGATCTGCCTCGATGTTGGGTGGTTCTTGATAGGGGTAACATGAAAGAAACTTCACAAGTGTATGGGGTTCAAAGGGGGTAAGCAATGGATAACATGTAGTGTTTAAGGTAGAAAAATGAAATGCCTCTCATCATTTTGGTCGTCGTACCATTTGCAAGAGAACTCTTTATCCTGTAGATACGGAACTTTCTACGCTCATCTCACAAGTGTATAAGCCGTGGATTGCGTGTGGGATATGGCTTACCTTTCATCATCCCAATACACCTCATTCAGCATGCTCGATCAATCCCACATCATTCATTCAGCTGTCTATTTTGATAATCCTCAGTGGAATCGGTAACTAGATAAATAAAATCATCATGCAAAATCCATTTGGAAAAGGCATGGAGTATTTTAAATAAGAGGGATTTTGTACTCCTAAACCAACTAATTGAGTTTACTCAAAAAATTTCATCAAAAGCATTTAACAAAATTGCCCCCATAGACGTGTTAAATCTTGAACACAAAGGGGATTATTAAAAAAAAAAAAAAAAAAAAATGAATACTCATGAATTGCCCCCATTCAAAAGGGAAAATAACACATAAACAATTAATCTAGGCTGATCTTTGATTTGATGGATGCGTCTGCTTTTGCATATGCATGCAAGAAGATGTAGAAATAGATTAATAAGTGGGGTTGAAAGCAAAAATGCAAATTGAGGCCCACGATCTTCTTGGGATCTGCTTTGACGATATTTGAGACACCATTTCGTTTGGGAGAGTTTGTCAGAGTCTGACATGCCTCTCCATAATTTGTCATCACTACCTTTGGTAGTAAAGTGATCCTACAATGGATAGGAGGGAACATGTCAGTCATGAACTTTCCCAGGAGTTAAACAACGGGGAGCGATACAACATTACCTTTCATTGGTTTGCAAATGATCGAATAAACCTAAAGTCCTAAAGCATGAGGATGATATAAAATCCTACACTTTTGGTTTCATTAGGTCTAGTACTCTTCTGCTTTTGCAGAACCAAGAGGGGCAAAATATTTTTTTTTTAGTTTTTTGACATATGGCAACATTGTTGCCGTTTCCAAGATCGAACCTTGATCGTTCTAGATCGCTTCATCCCCCATACCATCGGGCCGAGACGTTGGTAGTCCATGAGACACTTCACTTTTTAATTTAATCAACCGGCTCTAAGACGACACATCTTTTTCACACCGAGTTAGGTGAAGTTGATATGGGTTACTCTCATACGCTTACTTGGCCAATATTGATTTGCTCATATTAACCCATTGAGTTTGTTCCTTGAATCATGATGCTTCCTATCAACAGGGAAACTATGTCAAAAGCAAATTTAGAGGACGCTATTAGAAACGATACTAAATTACCCTTCCCTAGAGTTTATATTCAATGATTTCTCGGAATGTCTCGAATGTTGTTGATAGCCATTTTATCTTGTCACGATTCAACATCCCTTTGATTGGCCCTTCTCATTCGTGGCCATGTATGCACGGCCCATGGTTGTTGATCCATTTTCAACACCTTCCTTCTATGTAATTTTTTCCTGCCTTTGATCATATGAACATCAACAGTATTAGGCAAAGTCATGTACCTTAGGCTTCCATGGAATTTGAGATGGATAGTCAAAACCTCCAGTTTTCTAATGGCAATCACTTCTCGGCAAAGTATACGTTTGGAACAAGAAGTGAGGTTTCCAGATTTTAAAGTCATCATCTGAAACCGAGGGTTAGAGATCGCCTTGACTGTCTGGATTTTCTTCCTATTGACAGTAGCCAATTCAAAGAAAGATGAGGAATTCCTTCTCTGTGTTTTTTGGCTTGTCAAAGCTGAACATCCCATCAATAAAACTACAAAGTTTGGCCTCCAAGGGTATGTCATGCGAAGGAGACACTACTCGGACTTGTGGTAAGGTCATATAGGTGGGAGGTGAAGTGTGTAGAGCTATACGGATGACTCACCGAGATAGCTTTTGAAATGGGGTGATCTTTTTCTGTTTGCTCCTGATTTTATTGAAAAAAGTGTCCTCGAATCCGACTAGTCCACATAATGTGTTAGTTTCAAATGCCCCTTGTTACGCTAAGTCAAAAGGATGATGTTCCGGGACACAAAGTAAGTAAATTAGGAAAACAATTAAATTTGGCGGATACTTTGGAAAATTTTTTGATAATGAAATGCTTTTGTTTTCAAAAAGATATATATTACATACATATACATAAACATACATACGTATATATACATACATATATATTTGGGAGGAAGCATGATGAAGCCAACTCTCAGGATTCTCCTCAGATGATATTTTCTTTTCATGATTGGATAGCACCATCAGGCCAATTTGGGGTACCCCTCATGCCCTCAAAATAATTTTGATCAAAATGGATTACAATCCTTGAGGATGGAAACTATGTAGTCTTGCGAAAACGAAAATTCCTAAAAAAAATTGGTGGAAATTTCTAAAAAGCAGCAAAAGTCCCCTCTTAGAGGAAAAGTTGAAAATTGGAATTTCCTATATTAGGGTGTTTCGAGTCGAGCTTTGAGCTTGCTCAACATGAGCATTCCTATTACCCTCGCGATTGGGTGAAGAATTTTGTTGCTTGCCAGTAGACAAGTCCTAAAGGGCCAGTGTTGTAAGAGTTTTTCTAATGTGGACTACATTAATTGATATTGTAATTTACTATTTTACGGGGTTTGGTCTAAGGTGAGATAGAAGGTTTTTTAATTAGTCTAATATGGGGCTGGCTAATGTGGGCCGAGTTAAGGGGCTGGCTAGTGTGGGCCGAGTTAAGCCTAGCCCGTAATGAAGGGGCCTGACTGGAAACTCTATAAACAGTGCTCAAGTCTCTCCTTTAACCCTAACTCTCACAAGTATCCTCACATAAGGAGCGTTTACCTAGCGCTAAAGGTGAATGGACCGTCTCATTGAGCTAGTGATACAGAGGGCAATAGAGGAGAAGGACTTGCGTGTGGAACATCAGTTTTCCGCTTCCACTTCAAGAACGATGGATCCCAAAACAAGTACGTTAATCTTTCTGCTCAATTATGCGTAGTCTTGTTCTAGTTATGGTGATCTAGGTTTTGTGTAATTTGCATTCAACATGTGGTATCAGAGCATTTATAATCCTAAAACTCAAACGCAAAGGATTTTGCTATAATTTGAGATTTTCAAGATTTTTAAATACAGTAAAAATTAAATTAAAGTATATATTCGGATTGGGCTCGACGAGACGAGCAGAACTATGGGTGGCGTGTTGCCGAAGGGGGCCCCACGCGGCCCCACACGCGGCCACGTGCCGCCGGGCATCGAGCACGCATCCCATGCCCTCACGTGCTCCCATGCGCGGGGCGCGGCTCGCGTGTGTGATGCACGCGAGTGCTAATGTCATGATGACGTCAGCAACCTGGACCTGATCCGACCTGATTGGCGACCAACCCGATCTAGGACCCGACTCGACCCGGTCAATCGGTCGGATCGGGCGGCTGGATCGAAAGGTCGGACCGAGAACTAGTCGGACCGGTTTTGACCGATTGTTGACGCTCGTGCGTGAGCTCCACGCGCCACGCACTCAGGCGGCGCGTGCGGGCGCGTGGAGGCTCCGATCCGCACGTGGCCGGCGGCGTTGGACTCGGATGATTATTCTTTATGTCATGGTGTATTTAATTTATTTTACATTTTTGATGATTTTATGGATGTTAAAATACATACGGAACACTAAATACGTGCTTTTTAGTGTATTTTTAGTGTATTTTTTCTTGTATTTTTATGTGATTTTGGAAATACAGGTGTTGGGTTGCTGGTATGTTATCAAATAAACATTATAAGTGTTATTCATTAATAATATACGATAAAGTTTATTTTTTATTAATGAATGAAGCAATGTAATTAGTATGATATGTGATTTTAGTTATTTACTACCCCTGTCACTAAAGTTAAAATCACATATGTATGGTTTATATGGGATGTAAAGTTTATATCTCTGGTATGAGAGAGTTTCAAGAATTCAATTGAGTGGTGACTACCAAAATGGCACATTTAATTGGGTTTGAGAAATTTTGGTCTCGTATAATGATCGGGATGTCTCCTGGTCTAATGTATAGTCATACTCCGAAAGAAGGTGATTATGTATTAGTTCATGGAGGGATACATGATGGTGTGGTGGAGAAGTGACTGATCCTAGTGGTTCATATTCCCGGAGGTGATAAATTCACGAAGATTGGAATATATTCTCATAACCGTTATCATGTGGAGAGTGTATAACTGCATGTTATGTATTCTGCCCAAAGGTAATTATGTGATTTTGCATGTAACTCTCTGGATGTGTACTTGTACGTCAAGTTACACAGTACTCACATGATGCTAATTATATATATTGCTTGTTTTTTAGTCAACTTTTCTGTAAACGGTAATTCCGTTACTATTGAGGTTTTTGCTGGTTCGAATTTTAAGAGATGGAGAGAAGATTTTCCATTTGCTATGGAGATGGCAGATGTTCATATGGCTCTTATTGCCGATCGGCTGGTAGATCTTACTGCTTAGGGTACAAAAGTTCATAAAGCTTATTTTGCTGCTTGGGAAAAGAGAAATAGAATTTGCTTACTATCCATGAAATGTTCCATTCAGGAACATTTGAAAAGTGTTTTGCCTACATCAAATGATGAAAGTTTTGATGGCTAGAAACCGTGTTTGGCCTAATGCTAAAATAGGGACACACTTGCAGACACTATTTACTATGAAGTATGATAGGTTATGGTAGAGTTAGAGATTATATTTTGAGGATAGTTGATTTGTAGACAAAGGTTTAGGCTCTCAATGTTGTTATTCCCACTACTTGCATTGTGCATCAAACTCTAAATACTCTTCGTCTTGATTTTGGGATTATCAAGACCAATTATAGTTCCCAAGATGAAACCTGGTCAGTTAATGACCTTATTGCTAGGGTGGTGGCAGAGGAAGAGAAATTGAAGAAAGATAAAAGGGCACATTGCTCTTTATGCTTCTAGTTCTGGTAGTGACAAGGATAAGAAATTGAAAAATTATACCCACAAGGGCAATTCTGAAGGTGCTGGTCCTTATAACAGTTTGGGTCTTAAGAAAGCATTCTCCAAGAAGGATGGTGTTCTTTGCTACTTTTGCAAGGAGAGAGGACACGTAAGGAAACATTGCAACAATTATAAGGCTTGGTTGTCTAAGAGAACCAAGAGTGAGTCTAAAGGTAATGATTCTTTGGCATTTGTTTATGAATCCAATCTATCTGAAGTTCCGATTAATTCGTGGTGGCTAGATAGTGGTGTAACTAATCATGTTGCATTCACCATATAGGGGTTCATAAACCAAAGAACGCCAAATCCGGATGAATCAAAGCTCACTGTGGGAAACAACATTGGAGTTGACGTTGAGTTCGTGGGAGACATTCTTTTGATTTTAGATTCTGGTTTTAGAATGATGTTAAGAAACACCTTTTATGTACATTCTTTTAGGCGGAATTTAGTTTTCGTGTCTTGTTTGGACATGTGTGGATACTCTTTTGAAATAAAGAGCAATATTATTTCCATGTTTTATGATTCAAATAAGATTGGGTGTTGCAATTTATCCAATGGATTGTATCGATTGAGCTTATCTTCCAACAACATGAACGTTGCTTGTTCAGCTGAAAAAGTTGTTTCCAAAAGGCCTCTACCTAAGGAACAATTTCATGCATTGTGGCATAAACGTCTTGGTCACATCTCCAAAGAAAGAGTAGAAAGGCTTATATAGGCCGATATCTTGCTTATTCTTAAAAGTGATTTAGAGACTTGCGTGGACTATTGTAAAGGTAAGATGACTAAGATAAAGAAGAAATCTGCCGTACAAAGTTTTGACTTGTTGGAGGTTATTCACACTGATATTAGTGGACCGTACACGGCTACCTTGTGTAGAAATTTTTATTTCATCACATTTATTGACAACTTTTCCCATATGGATACTTATACTTGATTAAAGAAAAGCCCGAGTCTCTTAACAAATTCAAGATTTTTCGGACTGAGGTGGAGAAACAGTTGGAAAAAGTTATAAAGATTGTCAGATTTGATCATGGTGGTGAGTATTTTGGTAAGCATAGTGATGCTGGACAACTTAAAAGGCCATTTGTTAAATATTTAGAGGATTTTGGGATAATAGGTCAGTTTACTATGCCCGGAAGTCCTGAACAAAATGGTATAGCTAAAAGGCGCAATCGTACTCTTATGGACATGATGAGAAGTATGATTAGTAGGACCAATTTACCTGATTTTCTGTGGGGTGAAGTTTTGAAAACAACTCTTTATATTCTAAATTGTGTTCCTACTAAAGCGATTCCATTGACTCCTTTTGAGTTGTGGACTGGACGTAAACCTAGCTTGAATCATCTTAAAGTTTGGGGATGTCTAGCAGAAGTGAAGTTATATAATCCAACATCGAGTAAGCTGGATTCCAAAACTACTCGATGTTACTTCGTATCTTACCCAGATCATTCAAAGGGATATCGGTTTTATAATCCTAATGGGGGTACAAGAATTGTAGAATCTCATACTGCAAATTTCTGGAATTTGATGTAGTTGAAAATGGTAGTTGCTCACAAACTATTGAAGATGATAATATCGTAGGGATTATTGGATCCTTGTCTCATCCTGTGCAGACAATTATGGAGCCTCCTACGCCACAAACTGAGCTTGTTGCGGCTCAAGATCCTGTTGTTGAGACAGTTCCTGAAGAAATTCCATAAGCCCCTCAGATTTAGAATGAGGATGAAGTAGCTCCACTCAGAAGATCGACTAGGGAAAGACGTTCAGCTATACCACTAAACTATGTAGTCTACCTAGGAGAGCATGATTATGATATTGGCTGTGTTGTTGATCCGATGACTTATACAGATGTCATCTCATGTTCTCAATCAGATTTATGGCTAGATGCGATGAAAGATAAGATGCAATCTATGAAACACAATGGTGTTTGGGAGCTTGTTAAATTGCCTGAATGTTGTAAACCTATTGGCTACAAATGGGTATATAAGACTAAAAGGGATTCCAAAGGGAAGATTGAAAGGTTTAAAGTCAGGCTAATAGCTAAGGGTTTCATTCAAAGAGAATGAATAGATTATGAAGCAACATTTTCTCCAGTTTCTTCTAAAGATACTTTTAGAGTGATATTAGCATTGGTAGCTCATTTTGATATGGAGTTACACCAGATGAATGTTAAGACTGCTTTTCTAAACGGAGACTTTAATGATGAGGTTTATATGGTGCAGCCTGAAGATTTTGCAGTAGATGACTCAGGTAAGTTTGTTTGTAGATTGAAAAAGTCTATTTATGATTTTAAGCAATCTTCTAGACAGTGATATTTAAAGTTTCATAGTGTTGTCACTTCATTCGGATTTATTGAGAACAAAGTAGATCATTGCATATACACCAAGGTCAGTGGGAGGAAATATATTTTTCTCATATTTTATGTGGTTGATATCTTACTTGCAAGTAATGACACTGGTTTACTGCATGAGACAAAGCAGATGTTATCGAAAAATTTTGACATGAAAGACCTTGGTGAGGCATATTTTGCTTTTGGCATTGAGGTCCATAGGGATCGTTCTCGTCATTCATTGGGTTTATCTCAAAGGGCATACATTGATCGCATTTTAGAAAAATTCAATATGTAGCATTGCAAATCAGGAAATGCTCATGTTATTAAGGGTGATAAATTGAGTCTTTCACAATGCAATAATTCAAATTTTGATAAAACTCAAATGAAGAATGTACCTTATGCTAGTGTGCTTGGAAGTATCATATATGCTCAAGTTTGCACTAGACCAGATATTACTTTTGCAATAGGGCTTCTAGGCAGATATCGATCAAATTTAGGACATGATCACTGGGTTGCTGCCAATAAGGTTTTAAGGTATTTAAAGAATACAAGAGATTATATGTTGATTTATAGACATGTTCCAGACTTGCAACTAGCGAGGTATTTAGATGCAGATTTTGCTGGTTGTCAAGATGATAAGAAGTCAACGACATGATACATATTTATGTTGGCAGGAAGTGCAGTATCATGGAAGAGCGAGAAACATAAATCTATATCTTCTTCTACTATGCAAGCGGAGTTTGTAGCATGTTTTTCAGCTGTTACTCAAGCTATTTGGCTCCGGAATCTCATTAGGGAATTAACGGTTTTTGATTTTGTGGATAGGCCCATACAGTTATATTGTGACAATAATTCTACAATGTTGTTTATTAATAACAACACAAGTCTCAAGGGATCTAAACACATGGAGGTCAAGTTTTTGGCCATAAAGGAATCAGTGTAGAATGGTGACGTTACAATAGATCATATTCCTACAGATAATATGGTTGCAAATCCACTGACTAAAGGCCTACGCTCGTGTATATTTGAGCGACATGTCATTAGCATGAGCCTAGGAGCATCTTGAGATGCTGTTATTTAGTGGGAGCCGTGTTTTATTTTTCTTGAATAAAGTTTACATCTGTATTTATTACAATTTAGTAACACTTTGATATATATATCGTTAAAAGTCTCAAGGTATTGCTTAAACCTTGAGTGAAGGCTAGGAGCATCCAGTTATTAGCCTTGTGCATATATCTTGTTATACATAAAGAAATGTTAACTATAATGACAAGGCATATGTGAGTTCATTGGAACCATAAAGACATTCTCTAGTGGCACAAGTTTTTTGTGATTTTAAGGTAAGAGAATGGTGACTGACAAATGGGATTTCTCTATGAGAGATGTTATCCATTTGACACACTATCATATTGAATCCATATCAATAAAGTTGAAAGCACTCATGACCATGGAAGGCTCTGTATATATACATGTAGTTACCGCCATGATTTTGTGTTTGAGACTTTATGGGATATGATTGACTATTAAGAATTATCTATGGATCAATGTGCGCACATATAGTACAATTTCAATTAATATAGTCCAACTAGGAGAATGTAAGAGTTTTCTTAATGTGGACTACATTAATTGATATTGTAATTTACCGTTTTACGGAGTTTGATCTAAGGTGAGATAGAATGTTTCTTAATTAGTCTAATATGGCTAGTGTGGGCTGAGTTAAGCCTGACCCGTAATGAGGGGACCTAACTGGAAACTTATAAACAATGCTCAAGTCTCTTCTCTAACCCTAACTCTCACAAGTATCCTTACATAAAGAGCGTTTACCTAGCGCTAAAGGTGAAGGGACCGTCTCATTGAGCCAATGATACGGAGGGCAATAGAGGAGAAGGACTTGCGCATGGAATATCAATTTTCCACTTCCACTTCGAAATGATGGATGCCAAAATAGGTGTGTTAATCTTTCTGTTCAATTATGTATGTTCTTGTTTTGGTTATGGTGATTTAGGGATTGCGTAATTTGCATCCAACCAGTGTTCACCAATCTAACAGGTGCTGAATCTTGGGCTTGAGAGGGAAGCATTCATCAGTCGAATGGCCTATTTCACCCATATGATATTTGCAGCGCTTCAAGGGATTGTACCATGGATGGTGTTCGAGGTTTTAGCGCAGTGACTCCTTAGCTACTAGACCCTGCCTCTGTAGAGTGGGCAAAAGTTCTAATAATGGTGCTAGTGATGTTGTGAATTAACAGCGTGGTCTTCGCCCCTGAAGTCTAGGGAAGAACAAGTAACCGGTCTTGGAAGGTTGGACATATATGGTATTTGAATCTATTAAATTCCTCACACATTCAACGGTAGTCACTAGCTTGAACCGCTTAGGTTTCCCCTCCTTGATGCGCAGGCCTAATCTTTCGGATAAAGCCTTTTGTTTTGCCATTTTAAGGTCGTCAAGAGGACCGAGAGGTAATGGAGCCTTGCTTTCTAGATTGGTGGGGTTCGATGCTGTTTCGACCCTCATCCTTGTGGCAAGCTCGAAAGGTAATGCTGCGGCATTCTGATTCTGAATAGGTTTTACAGCGTCAATATCGTCTGTGGGCTCCTTGCCTTTCTTGGTGGGAAGTTTCCTAGTAACAGAGTACCGATTCAAATGGGTAGAGACCATATATAATTTCCGCGAACAGTTCATTATATAATTTCTCTATCGATTTTCATTTTTTCAATGGGTAGAGACCATATATTTCTGTTATCGTTGCTTGTGAAGGTTGCTTTTTTGAAAACCTTATTGAATCTAGATTGAATGAAAAGATTTTGTGAAGTCTTTAAGCTAACACCGTGATCCATGTATGTGTTCTTGTGAGTGCAGTTTCTAGCTTCTGAAAAAGAAGGACCATTTTGACTTTCGTGTTTATACTTCGAACAGCATGCTCTTTGTCTTTCATTGTATTAGTAGCAGCACGCTAATTGTTCTATAATTTTATCTTCGACAGGTAAAATGTGACGTAGTTGTACTCGAGAATTCAGATGTAGCAAAAGCTTTAGTTGAATATGTCTTCAGATATGCGGTCGACACTTTGTTAATTGGAACGGCTTCACGAAAGAGTTTTTCCAGGTACTTTTGCAATCCCTCTTATGTTTGAACATTGCAAAATTCTCACGACACTTTATCAAAGCGAGCAGTTGTTCGTGACGGGTTAACAACCTTCCTTTATCTATATTTACGTTTTGTTCTTTCAGATTATTCAAGTTTGTAGATACACCAAACACCATCTTGAAGTACGCGCCGGATTATTGCAATATATACGTAGTAGGCAAAGGAAAAGCCGTATCCGTGCGGCCGGCCACTTGTCCTGGCCCAAACTTGTTGACAATTGAGAAGACGGCACAAGTCGATACGCTTAACCATGTGAGGTAAGGATTTTGCCATCATAATTCTTTGAGCAACGCGACATATCTGTACATAACGGGTATATTCATGAGATCTGCAGGAAAGGAAGTTTAAACTTAAGAAATTTAGAGACTTTAAAATGTTCAAAAGAAGAAGAGAACTCCAATTTCTTGATAAGAGATGACGGTGGAAAGGCACGGCAGGATGAAGTAGTGTTTTTTAAATGACTCATAAAACTAATGAGACTTTTGCTCAAGGATTTTAATATATAGATTAATGTCGATGAAAAATCATTGACAGCTCCTGAATATAGACCTCACGCCATTACATTATGCCATATTTTCTTACCATAGCTTTTGCCTGTTGATTGATATTCTAACAATCATGAACTCTGGACACCCGAGCAGCCGGCCATACGATGAGCTCTCTACTTGCGAGAATGATTTCTCCCGGGCAAACTCCGGGAGACTGAGCACCAACAGCAGTTTCCTTTCCTTCTATGAAGATCTGGGTTGGGACGGATGAGCAGTTCTTTGGCGTGCTTACGTTTTGAAGACGACGAAGCCTCCACGAGGCTGAGCACGTTCAGTTCCGCTTTGGTGCTCGAGCTGCCGATGAGAGATGGTGAACAGTCGATGTCGTGGTCATTGCATTTTGCTGTAAGGAACATTTCCATGTTATATGCACAACTCAAATTTGTTAACGATTTGGAAATGGACGATTTCACACCTCTCTCTCTCTCTCTCTGCATTTGCTCGAGTCAAAAGCTACAACCCACGTGGCCGTCTTTCGTTTCCTTTAGCGACTTGATTGGCGCATTCATCATTGGTTCCATGACTGCGTAGCTGATTGAATCAAGCACGAAAAAGTTAAACAGTAAAAATCCTAGCCAGAAATATTTATGTGGGCAACATATAATATGTAGGTCATCTGGTTAATTGGCTGTATGAAATATGCAGGAAGCAGTGGAAGAAGAGATGTTAAGGACAAAACTGGAGCTCAAGAGGACAATAGACCTGTACCATGCAGCCTGCAAGGAAGCAATCCGAGCGAAGCAGACGGTAATTAAAAGTTGCAAATCGCGTGTATATTTTAAAATTTCGTCCAAGGTTTAGTAAGTATCATCTCAATTTATTATTGCTTTATTCATAGCTGATCTTGCTTTATTTTGTATTGTCTCGTCGTTGCAACATTTTCAGGTCAGGGATTGCCATAAATACCAGAACGAATTGGAGAAGAAGTTGCTGAAAGCACGTTCGTTGGAGCAAGCCGCATGGGCTGTCATGGAGAAGGAGAGACAAATGCAAGGCGACGGAGAAGGCTCGGCGAATGGCCGAGGAGTAGGCACGGAAGAGATGGGACGCCAAGAAGAAGGCACAGGAAGTCGAGTATCAGAGCTTGGTCCACATAATGGTGGCTTTGCTATTCTCCTATGTTTATTTCATCTATTTAAAATGACTCATGTCAAAAGGGTTGGTTGAGTTTGTCATATTAGGAGGACATGAATGTTGTTGAACCAACGTTGGGTTCAGACGGTCTTCATAAGACAATGATTAAGCAAAAGAGGGTGCTGGTTAGGGCTGGTCTGGGTCTTTCAATTGATGATGAGCAACATCCAAGAAAACTGGATTTTCACGATAAGAAATGGTAGGAACAAGTTGATCCAACCAAACCCCCCAAAATCAACCCAAATGCAGATATCTCTTATCTTAATTCCTTTTTTTTTTTTGCAAGTTAAAGAACAAAACTCGTTCACCAACAAAGACCTCTTCCTGGTTTTGATTTCCTTTTCCTTGTTCAATCCTTTCAGGGTAAATGGGGCTTTAAGTTTCTAAGAAGGGAACGTACGTGTACTTGTTGGGGATGTTCCTGATCATGACGGTGGTACGATCGCCGCCCTCATGGACCGGCACCACCAGCTTCTTCCTCTTCCGGTCATGTCTCAGGGCTCCACGATTCTTGTCTATTAAGCCAAGTTGACACCTAAATTTTTGCATATAAGTCATTTTTGCATATTTTAAAAAAAAAATAGGAGTATAGTTATATACCAAAAATATTTTGTTATTGCACATTACATTCATGCATTTCACAGTTAATTGCATTAATTGGAGTCATCCTACATTTATCTCATCTTATGCATATAAATATAAGATAAGGTAACTCCAAAAATCTCTATATGAGATTGTTGAGCTATGTTTGTGAGACAAGTCAAGAGAGATGAGCAATTTCACCAACTGAACTGTGCTCGAGAGGCAAGTGAGGTGAGTGGTGAGTGAGGCGAGCAAGGCTGATGCGAGCAAAGAGGGTTACTTTTTCTTTTTCTTTTTTCTTTGGTCGAATCCTGGCTAGGTTTCTACTTTCTAATTTATATGTCAAAACCGCATAAGAAAGAATAGAGGCAAAGGTGCAAGGGTTTAGAGTAGACAAAAAATATATAATATATATAGTATAATAT
Source organism: Eucalyptus cloeziana (assembly GCA_014182715.1). Classification (NCBI taxonomy): domain Eukaryota; kingdom Viridiplantae; phylum Streptophyta; class Magnoliopsida; order Myrtales; family Myrtaceae; genus Eucalyptus; species Eucalyptus cloeziana. The sequence goes on along the minus strand of CM024641.1, from coordinate 41,043,509 downwards.
ATTTTATATAATATATATGATAAATACAGGATTGGTCCGGGTTGGACCAATCTTAAAGTCTCAAGACCAAGAATCAACTCACATAGCATAAGGTCCATGGGTTCAGGACCATGGACCGTCTCAATCCCCCTTGGGAACTAGACTAGGGCCAGCTAAATTGCGCCAATCTGGGGTTAGGCAATTTCAACAGTATTATGAGAGATCTAGTGTTACCAAGGGATATCGGGCATTAAGAGAGAACCGATGCAAGAAAAAGAAACCGGTTAATACCACAAAAAATCTCAAACTAGTAAACTTGTGACAAATTTACCCTAAATTAATTTTTTGATCGCAAAAAATCCTAAATCGATACATATGTGATAAATTTATTCAAAAATTTTATAACATATTTATCATTCGTTAGTTTCCATTAAATTTAATTAATCGCATGAAAAAAACATAAATCACTACATATTTATAACAAACGGAGGGTAAAATCTTAAAAAAAAACACACACTTGGAAAAAGCAAGCGGACGGAAGAGAGGATTCACCTGTCGTGATCACGGAGATCAGGCTATACCGGAGGGAGTTTACACCCATTTATCATGGAAGTTAGACTCGAAGATGATGGTGTCTAGTTGGTTGTCGTTTGAGATCCGAATGGATCCCGAAACATCTGAGAGACAAAATGAACTAAAAATCTGCTTCGACCAACCAATGACGGATGGACTGTACTTACAATTCGGGTATGACCAGGTGCTTCCGAGTCTTCCCTTCGTGCCCAGTGATAATTCTCTGTTTCCATCTCCTCGATTTCGTTCGCTGTGTTCGAGCTGGTTTTCATCGAGTCCCTGACATTTGATTCATAAAGTGAAATCTTATATGGTGTTTGTTTAGGGAAAACTATTCAATCAGTCCCGAACATATTGTTTAAATGTCAATTCAGCCTTGAACTTTTTTATTTTGTTAATTTAATTCAAAACCTTTGCACGAAATTTTAATTTAATCATTCCAATCAATTTTTTATGGAAAATCATTGACGTGGCAGTACGCTACACCACCTTAGCAATTTCCAGTTAAAATTGATCAGAATGATCATATTGAAATTTTGCGTAAAAGTTTAGGACTACATAGGATTCTGTCCTATGGCTTAATAATAAGTTGTTTAATTATAGCGACAATCATCTCAGCTGCTTTATTTGCTTTGTTTTTGCCATTTAAGATCAACGTATTGCCTCTCTTACGGACATAATCTTTTTTGTAATAAGTCATATGCATATTTGTTTTTAGGATATTTCATGAGTTTTTAATTTTATTTTATTATTATTGCCATAGTAGCTTTTTTGGCAATTGCACGTTCTAGAATTGCATATTACAAAATAAAACTGAATAAGAGCACTTTTTTTTTTTTTGGGTCAAAATAAGAGCACTTGAAAGTCATTCATTTTAGGGAAAAAAAACCACAAAAAATCTTAATTATGCCACTATGACACTTTTACCACAATATTTTATTTTGTGATAGAAAAAACCCCAAAATTATAATTTTGTGACATATTTAGCTCAAACTTTTTTTTTACACAGAAAATCCTACAATTATGCACATATGACAAATTTGCCGTAAATTATTTTTTATGATGCAAAAAAGCCAAAACTTTTACTTATATGACACGTTTACCCAAATTTATATTATAGGTAAATATATCACATAAGTACTAGGGTTTTTTTGTATAAAAAAAATTTTTTTTGGGGTGAATTTGTCGCAATGAAGATAAGATTTTTGGTCATTTTTTCCCTTCATTAAAGTACCGATCAATAGGATTTAGATTGATGAACATAACCAAGTCCCGAGACTCAATTTTTTGGTTCCCAACAATAATATGACTTCCCTCGTTTTACCGGACGTTAACCAGCTTAAAATAGATTAGTGACGACTCTAGCGTGTAACAATCAATGAGTAACCGAATTACAATTGATAGGGTTTGGGAGAGCGCCATGTGAAGCTTAAGTGCCACCTAGCGAGAGGGTCTGCTTTGAGAGGGTCCCGACAGGCATAAGTAATTTATCCTCGGAAACCATAAATTATTTTCAAGTTTTGAATTTCCCAACTATATTTGTTTTACGAATAATCGATATTTTGGAAAAAAAATTTCCAAAATATGATTGATTGTATTGTTTGAAATAACAAGTCAATAAAAGATATTTTTATTATTAAGAACAATTTATGTATAAATATTTTCATCAGCATGAAAGTATTTTTCATTCATTCATTTTTCTAAGCGATACAAGCGATCATTTTCTAAGTAATATTTCTAAATTGTTCATTTTATGCGAAACAAACGGAGTCAACAACTCTCCCAAATAAATACTCATGGTGACTTAGCATGATTCAATAGTTGTGGGTACTCGAGCACTCCATTCATCTAAGAATTTTAATGGGCACCACTGGACTTCAAAACCTCATAGCATCTCTCTTTACTTCAATTTTTTCTAAGTATGGTGATTTCAGAAGTATTCAATAGAATCTTGTTTGCACGGTACTAATTCAACTAGTTTGAGGTGTTATTAGGAGGCATAATTCATGGAGTTGCTTAGCACTGTTGGCAAAAACTAATCACCTTAAGGAGATTCGGTTAGCCGTACCTCACCTCCTGTATAATTCCTTTACGGGTTTATAGAATCTTGCAAATCTATATTTAGTTTGTAAATAATCATATTTACTTGTAAAGATTCTATGGTCGCTATAATTAACTTATTATTGCTTTCTTAATGTTATTATATGTTTTTGTTTTTTGGTTACAATAAGCAGTGTTACATATTTCTTCTCCAATATGTTATTTTTCTAACATTAGAATGAATACCTCTTTTTATGCTAGGCAGCTACAATAGGTCCTTAAGGGTGGATAGGGCTGAGTGCGAGAACTAAAACTTGGCACGATAGGCCTAAAATCTCTTGAAGTAATGCCTTCTTGATGGGATTGTGGGTTCTTTGGATTTATAGGAATGTTGTTTTTAATCAAAATTCTAAGCAGGGGAACAATATGCTGCATTAAGAAAAGATTAAACAATACTGAAAGAAGTCCAGATCAGGAAAGAAATGGCAAATTCCACAAGCTGGCTGGTTCAAATTAAATTCTGACAAGCGGTGGTGGAGAGTACTAGAGTCATTGAATTGGTGGCAATGAGGGATGATCATGCGGAATAGGTGAAGGGTTAGATTCGCTGTCTAGGAAAAACTTCTGAATTTGCCGCAGAAATGTGGGCTATTAAGAAAGGATACCTATTGCTTCAGATATAAATATAACCTGTTAGAGATTGAATCTGACGCCAGTAATTTGACATATGCTTTGTAGAATACTAATGTGGACATGCCTAACTTGAACTCAATTATGCCTGAACGCAGGGACATGTCGGCTGCATTGCCACAGGTGAAGATTAAGCATGTGCAAGGGACGCAAATCCCTATGCGGACGAGTTAGCGAAGATGGGGTTGACGGCACCTATGATATATCTACTTCTGATTGTATTTCTTCTGGTTTGCAAAGTTCGGTTGTATAGGATAGGCAAAGAGCTATATCCTAGGAGACTCAGACTAGGCGTTGGCCTTGGTTGGTACTGTTATTTTGAGTACTTATATAAGCATGTTTCTACTGGAAACAGAAAAATCTACAGTGATAGCATTGTCTTGTTGTTGCCTGAGTTGAACAAAAAAGCTAAAATTACAACAAGTGTTCTCATTAGGTCGGACCGCGTTTAAAACAAATCGTTCGAACAACCCCACCTCGATCATGATCCGCACCAGCTTTTGCCCCCTTATAAATGAATAAGTTTTGACGAAAGGTACAAAATCAGCCGCCCCCTAGCTAGTATCAACTTGTAGAACACTTATATTCCTCCTCTAAAATGTCAGATCTCTTCTGAAACTCGAAATTCTATGAATTGCTTCAGATGGGAATAGAGAAATTGATTTCATCAGATAGCCCCCTCGATGAGCGAACCTCACTTTCGCATGCGTAAGAAGAATAGAAGTCCTCGTCGTTGTCCTTCTCTCTCACCTCCTCGATCTTCTGCACGACCTCCTTCATGTCCCACCTCTTCTCGACGTCACCCTCGCAACACCTCAAACCAATCTTGAGGAGTTTGAGCATCTCGCCCTCGCTTTCGCTCTTGGCCCTCATCTCCTTGTCGAACACCTCGGCCGGCCACTGATCAGCTTCCCCAGCGACTAACCTGACCCACGTTGCCAAGTCATCCTGATCGCTCCCCTGTTGACCCTGCTGCAGGAAGTTGGCGGGGAACTTTCCTGTCAGGATCTCCAGGATCAGGATTCCAAGGCTCCAGACGTCGGTCTTCTTTGTGATGCGCTTGTTCTGAAGGTATTCGGGCGACTTGTAGGCAACCATGAGGTCCTGAGCATTTTCCTGATTGATCACTGGGATGAGCCCGTAGTCGGTGAGAAGAGGCTCGAAGGTTCCAGCAAGGAGGACATTGGATGACTTGAGGTGACCGTGTGGGGCAATGAGGCTGGGGAGTTCGTTGTAGAGATAGGCAAGTCCTTTGGCCACTCCCTTAACGACCTTCAGCCTCGTCGGCCAGTCAAGAGCAGGCTTGCCTCGAGCATGGTTGCCTGTAATTAATGAACGGCATAAATTCCATGCCCATGAAACTTCCCAATTAGCACGATCTCTTTTGAAACAGATATCAAATCTGTGTGCACTCGACCTAATGAAAGCGGAGCGACATATGTTGAATGGAAATCTATTCCATGAATCGCCTTGCGGGACACACTTATAGCAGAGAAAAAGACTAAGTGAACCTATGAAAAAACAAGTGCCTTGTACCAATGAACTTACTGTGTAGATAACCAGCCAAGCTTCCGTTCTCGATGTAATCAGAGACCAAGAGCTTCTCTTCCTTTCTGTAGTAGTAAGCCACAAGAGGAAGCAAGTTGGGGTGTCTCAGCCTGCCCAGCCTCCTCATGTGCTCTTGGAACTCCTCTCTGCCGACATTGTTCATTTGCCGGAACCTCTTGACCACCATGGCTGACCCACTAAACAGGGCTGCTTTGTAAGATGACCCAAAGCACCCGCTCCCCAATATCTCTGCCGACGCTTTCAGCAAGTCCTGCAGGTCAAACTTCTCCCGATCTTCCCTGACGAACGACAGCTTGAAGTTCTCGGCCTTCTTGCCATTACTGGAGTTGTCGGGTGAGCCATGCCTGACATGGCCTTCTTCCTTGAAGCTCGCCTTCTTCTGCAGGTTGGATGGTGGAGGGGCCTCAATCGATTGTGAGGTCTGGTTCCGCCTTCGCAGGCAAAAGATCAGCAAGACAAGGGCCACCAGGAAGAGTACACTAGCCACGATCGCATAAATCAAGATGGCGGGGGAACTTGAGCTGCCGTTTTTATCTGATGATGCTGGAGCAGCCGTGCATGGACTTAACGGTGCTCCGCACAATCCTTTATTGCCTGTCAGACAATATGTTTTTAGGAGTTCCCTCAAAAATTGGTTAGAGCAAGCACTTAGTGATTCTCTTGTTTGAAGGAAACCTTTCATAGTAATGTGGAAGAATACAATGATCTAATGTTTGTTTTCAATATGGACGAATTCACAAGTTGCATAATAACGAGTCTGTATGATCATGATGTAATTTTAAGGGACTTTCTGAATTCTAGCTTATGGAGCATTTTGAAGATGCTTCGCATGAGAGCTCAATTAATCTTTTGCAGTAACTGGGGCCTTTTCGCTGTGTGGAACTTACCTGAAAATGAGCTAGAGTTCATGTTAGCAAGGCTTGCCGGGATTGGACCATCCAGTTCGTTGTTGGATACATCCAAAAGCAAGAGATCGTGCTGCGCAAAAGCCGGGATCTGTCCCGTGAATTGGTTCCCTGCGAGCCTCAGCTCCATAAGCCTTGGCAGTTGCGTCAATGACGAAGGTATGGCGCCCTCGAACTGGTTTCCTGCCAAATGCAACTTCTTCAAATACGACATACCCTCGAAGGAATCGGCGGGGATCTCCCCTGAGAAATGGTTGTATGACAGGAAAACGGATTTCAGAGCCACAAGCTTCTTGATCTCGGGCATCAGGCCATCGAAGCTGTTGTTCATGAAGCTCAAAGTCCTCAAGGACGGCAACCCCGCCAGGGAGTCCACATCAATCTCACCCTCAAGCCCCTTGTTCTCAAGCTGCAGCCCCCAGACGCTGCCGTTCATGCAAAGGACACCGATCCAATTCGCCTGGTCACCGATGCACGGGGAGCCGCTATTCCAATTGGCCAACGCATTGCTCTGATCATCCAGGGAGCTCTTGAACTTGAGGAGGGAATCGGCTTCCGAGGAGGCGCCGAAGGTGGTCACCACTCCGTCAAGCAATAGGATGACAAATAAGAGGCTCCAAAACGTTGGTCGAGCTCGGGGAGCCATGATCGACGGTGGTACGGCTATGCGCACTCGTCGTCGTTGGGCCGCCGCGTGCAGCGCCCTTCTGAAGGGGCCAGGCTGCAATTGAGGAGGCTCTTTTCTTGGTGGATTATTGTGGGGGCGGGTGAGAGAAAGGGCTTGGGAGGTAGGCGATATTGGATGGACGACACACGAGCACAAAGCAAGCACCCTTGAGAGAGAGATTGCCAAGAATAGGAGATGAAGACAATATGGGAGGGGGGAAGAGAGAGAGAGAGAGAGAGAGAGTGGAAAGGGAGGCAAAGAACAAATTAAGGAGGGAGGTTGATGTCTCACTTTTGCATGAGCTGTACAAAATGCTGTTGCTAGGAGAGATCTCAGGCTGGCCTCTAAGTTGGACAGACAAATTTGGCAAAGATCACTCTTCATCTAGTTATTTTACAGTTGGCTCGATAATCTTGCTGATCTGTGATGTAGCAGTGATCAGAAGAAACTAACCCTGGTGTTTGTGAACTAGAATTGGTCAATTACCACCATACAGGACAAAGGAGTGGTTCTTGAGTCTTGACCAGGTTGAGAGACTACTTGATAATTTGCCATGCAACTGAAATTGTCTTAAGGAATTATCAAGAATCAGGAGTAATCTTGGGGGTGATTTTGATCTTTTGAAATATGTGATAAGCTCGACACATGTTATTAATGAGGAAAATACTAATGATATCATTATTATGTAAGCATTGATGTTCACTTACTAGGTTTTTCATTTTTATATTGTCTCGTCACCACGAAAAGGGCAACTCTATTTTTACTCCATCTACGGAATAAAGCATACCTTTATTACTTAAAATGCCTAAGATGCCCTCCATTAAAATAGGCAATGAAGTTGGCCAAAAAAGGCAAGTAAATTGGGATCTAAACACACGAGCACAACCTAACTCCATCTTCTCGCTAACGAAGTTTGAATCTGTTTCTTGGCTTTCAATAATTTCATTATTAGTTTTACAAGTTATCTTCACTGGACATTTTTATTATTCACAAATTGAAAGTAAATGAAATGCACCTTAAGCAAAGGTGATTTTATCTTGAGTTTATGTTTGCTCCTGACCAAATGACTCTGCTCCCGACCAAATGATTCACCCAACTGAAATGAGATTTTTTTTTTTTTTTTTGGGCTAATTGGGAAGAGAGAGAGTGAGAGAGAGTTGAGGGTCATAAGCTGACTTAATAATTGAGTGTGACCCTAAAATCACCATTGCCTCAAGCGCATTTGATTTACTAATTTGTTTGCTGGCTTTGATAGTTTTGCAGCTTGTCTTCATGGAATTTCTAGTTGGGTGGTGTGTGTATTTATTGAATTTTTCCTTTTTGGCTTCAAGATGGTGTTTAAATCCCAATTAAGTACCTTTTTTTCTGGCTAACTTAGTTGTCCATTTTAATTGAAGGCACTTTTTACTTTTCATCTAATAAAGAGTTTTAGCCAAATTGAGAGTGAAAAAAGAGTCGCCCCACAAATATTCACATCCTAGTGCTCGAAGCTCCACACATAACCACTGGGGGTTCGCCCCAGTGGCCACCCTTCCATCTTGGAAGGGGGAGGTTGGGGGTTCAAATCCCCACCTTCTCATGGGGGATTGAGGTGGGGAAGATTTAATTTCAGGAGTGGGTTTCGACTCCCACGCTCTGCAAGGAGGTAGGGCAAAAGTCTGAGAGTGAGTGTTAGAATAGGATTAGAGTAGGACTGACCCAAAAAAAAAAAAAAAGCTCCCACACATGCGCGGTCTAGTTGAAAGGTAAGGCTGTGTATATTAGACCCGAATTAAGGGAAAATTTCAAATAAGGACCTGAAGTGGGTTTATTTTCTCAAAAAAGGACCCAAAGTGGACACCGTATCAAATAAGGACCCAAAGTGGCTAATTTTGTCTCAAATAAGGACCCAAACTTTCAATCTTATTTGCAGCTTGGGGTAGTTTTGTCTAAGAACATTTTTTCTTTTATTTTTTTTTTCTTTCTTCATCTTCCTCACACCTCCTCCTTTGCTCTACATTGCCTCCTTCTTCAACACCATAATTAGGGCCCCTACTAGCGACCTCGTGAACTTCATGTCATCACGTAGTTGGTCCTAGTGACAAGAAGTCGGATTGGAGTTATTTGCTACTAGTCACCTTCTCGGATGCTAAAATCCTCAGTTCCTCAAGATGCATCAAATCTTGGCTCGCTTGTGCTCAACCTAAAGCTCAGATTGACCTCAATGTGATGACGACGATGCTAGATTTTCTATTAGGGGCAATGGTCGATGAGGTCGAGAGCTCGAATAGGACTTGTCAATGGCGGCAATGGGGCAACGAAGTACAACGATTTTTACAGTTAATGATGTCAAATACGACTAATGATCAATCTCAAGATAGGATATCGATTGAGGAGAAGAGCTGTGTTGATGAGAATGGCAAGAGTGTGAGTGGGTGTCTCCAGACTAGGGATTATTGAAAGGAGCCATTGGAATTGCAAAGGGGAAGGGGGATCTTTGAAAGATTGAATTTACGTAAGAGAGGCAAACCCAAATTTGAAATTGATGAGGCAAACTCTTGCCGAGGTTGAAATAGTCACCAACTACAACAAAATTGTTCTTTGGCGTGAAATTGTTGATCACCAAGTGTTAATTGAATAGAGGCATAAGTTAGTCAAACAAGACGATCTAACGATGCTTGGATATTGCTACTATGTTGTTGGCAAACTGGATCGAAAACAACACAAAAAATTGCAATTGTTGGGTTAGCGAAAGGCTCGGAATAAGTGGAGTTTGATGCACTCTCGAGGTGAGAGAAATACGTCGCCAAAGGGATTAGTTGCATAGTTTGGGAGTTGGACAAGAAGTTGAGTCTCAACAAAAGCATATTCATATTATGGCTTTGAGATCAGAATTCGCAATGAATGTTGGAATAAAAAGAACTTATTTTTTAAAGCTCATTTCGGCTTCGTGGAATTGTATACAAACCATTTTGAGGAGCGAAATTTAAAATTTTGAACGAGTTAGACTGCGTTGTAATGGCTCGTGTTAAAGAAAACCCAATTTTGATCATTCAACGAGATGACACAAATAGTCATTGAGGGGCTAATAATGGAGGTGATGTAAAGAGTGAGAAAGATGAAGAAAGAAAAAAGAAGAAAGAGAGATAAAAAATAAACAACAATGTTCTTGGACAAAAGTACCCTCGGTTGTGAATAAAATTAGAAGTTCAGTCCTTAATTGAGAGTAAGTTAGCCACTTCAGGTCCTTATTTGATACAATGTCCATTTTGGGTTCTTTTTTGAGAAAATGACTCCACTTCAGGTCCTTATTTGAGATTTTCCCCCGAATTAATCTGTCGTCACTTTAACAAAGGGTCAATTCCTTAAAAACCACAAATTTCGAGACTAATTCCAATTCTACCCTGATTTTTTCTTTTGTCTTGGAAAAATTCCAAACTTTAGATTTAATCCCAAATCTGCCCCAAATTTTTTTTTTTTTTATCTTAGAAAATAACTCAAACTTTAGGTTTAGTCCCAAATCTATCTTGAACTTTTCTTTTGTCTAAAAAAAACCCAAAATTTTCTTTTGTCTCATAACAAACCCCAAACTTTAGGTCTAATCTTAAATCTACCCTAATTATTTTGTCAAAAAGAAAAATATCAATTTTTACTCTAGTCCTAAATTTGCCCCCATTAGCTCTCTATCCAAAGTCACGAATAGTCATCCCTAATTTTTATATCCTACAACGGTTTTATTTTGAAGATATGATGTGTATCTATTATCGTTGTAAAAATGCCACGTCAAGTTGGGACTAGAAGATGGGTTAGATTTGAGAATAGATTAAAAATTGATAATTACTTTTAAGCAAAAAAAATTTGGAGCAGATTTGAAACTAAATCTAAAGTTTAGGGTTTTTTTTTTAGACATAAGAAAAGTTTGTGCCATTTGAGATTAGACTTAAAATTTGAGATTTTTTTTTTTAAGACAAAAAAAGTTTTGGACAGATTTGGAACCTCATCTAAGGGTCTGTTCATTTCACAGAAAATAATTTCCGGAAAAACGTTTTCCGGATTTTCCGGCGTTCGTTTCACGGAAAATGAATTCCTTGAGGAAAATGTTTTCCATCAAAAGAAAAAAGCCTTCTAAAGTAGGGGAAAATGTTTTCCACTTTTGAAAAGTGAAAACATTTAGGGTGCGTTTGGATGGGCATTTAGAAAGCCCATCCAGCCCCCAAAGCTCCTTCAGTCCAAAATAGGGTGTTTGGCAATTATTTTCAAGGAGCTTTCAAATGAAAGCTCCCCCTTGAGAATGCTGAAAACATTTTTATTCTTCCTAAATTACCCTCGTTAATTTTTTATATTTCCGTTATTGCCCCTATATTTATTTATTTTTTAATCGAAAAAGAAGCGTCCGTCGCCGGACGGGGCTGGGCGATGACGCCGGCGAGCCGGATCTGCGCCCGCCGCCGTCGGATGAGGTCGCCGAGGTCGGGCGACCTCCGGCGCCCTCGGGCTGGTCGCGCAACCCTCGCCGGAGGTCGCCCGACCTCGGCGACCTCATCCGACGCCGCCGTGCAGATCCGGTCGCTTCGCTGACGCCGCAGCCCTTCGCCACGGACCGGCGAAGGGCTTAGCTGAATTTAAAAAAAAAAAAAAAAAAAAAAAAAATACCCATTATACCCATCAAAGCCCATTGGGAAAGTTTTTTTTTACCAAACACATATTCAACTCAAAGTCCATTTGCAAAAATTTTTACCAAACACAATTGCATTTTCCCCAAGTAGGCTTTTAGGCTTTCAAGATTTGCATTGGACTCAAAGCCCATTGCAAATCTTTGAACCAAACGCAAAAGTGGAATAATACATTTTCCTCACTGACTCTCTCTTATTTCACACTTCTACAAATCCCGACTTCCTCCTCCCCTTTATTTTTCTTCTTTTTTTCTTTTTTCGTTCAAATTATTTTTTAATTTTCTTTTTCTTTTTTTAATTCGAATTATTTTGAATTTCCTTTTTCTTTTTTTTTTTCTTTTTCATTTTTTTTTTTTTTTGTTTTTCCCATTTTCTTCTTTCTGGCTATCGTTGGGCCAAAGTGAACATCAACCTCATCAATCTCAAACTCGCGCTCGTCAATCTGGCGAGCCTCAAGCTTGACGCTCGTGCTCACCAATTTGGTGAGTAGAAAATATTTTCTTTACCGAACACCGGAAAATATTTTTCGAAACATTTTCAGGTTTTAGCTGAATACCAGAAAATATTTTTTCCTAGAAAATGACTACTAGGAAAATATTTTCCAAAATTGCTCATTTTTCGCGAAACGAACGGGCCCTAAATTTTGGGTTTTTTTTTTTAACAATAATTGGTCCCTTTAACAAAGGCAATTTCATCATAACAAAAGTAATACGAAGTCCTTTGCCAACAGTTGAAAACATCACTTTAACGCTTTTACTAACGCCAAAACTAGTAACTAAAGAAATAGGTGGACTTCACCCAAGAACCGATGCTGCTTTAGCAGATTTAGGAATCACAAAACCCAACTATCTAACAATCAATTTCTCTGATGGTGGTTCCCTTCGTCTACAATCCTATGAAGCATGAGAATTTGATAGGATCAAAACTGGCAAATATCTGTCCCCAACCGCAGAAATGCAAGGAAAATGGAATACAAAAATGAATGTCTATATCAAGAATGATTTGGTTGTTTAATGACCCAGCATGGATATCAAGTTCAAGATCCCTTAATGAGGCAAGTTTTCGGATTGAAATCTGTATACCCGACATCAACGAGACACAGGCCATCAGGAGTTGCTGGAGGAGCAGTCGCCCGTCTACATGTTGAATCCATCAGCTTCATCAACACACCCTCCTCCGAACCTGCCACTGCTTCTCTTATTGATGTCGCAACAAGAACCCGAACCATCTGCACAATGATTGACCACCACAAGAGGTTGTTAAGGCTAAAACTAACAGCAGATTAAACTGATACAATTACAGAACTGAAAAATCTTAGGAGTTCAAAGGTTAAATGGGCGATTGCGTAGGAATACATGTAAATCAGCAATCATGATGGTTCAGATCTTTCATCAAATTCCGTAGGAAAATCCTATAGAACAGTACATAAAAGCTGCAAAGGACTGCTGACCAAAAAAACATGAATTGACGTGCCCATGCTCTCACAAACAGTATTTTCTCAATAGACATAAAGAGTACCTTCCGAAGGAATCGATTAGCAACCAGCTCAATGAGCATAACTTTTCTTCCTTCTTGGTGATCCTAGTTTAACATAAAAGAGAGTGCCATTAGCCATAAAGTTGAAGAACATTAAAAAAAAAAACCGTACTGCATCTTTCAACCAGCCCAAAGCAAAAAAAATAAGTGGATCAGATCGTCAGATCGATAGTTGACCAAGCATTGAAGTGAATAAAAACTATGAAATATCGCAGAAGGGAAAATACTCACCGTGCCTTTTAATCTGCCCAAAGCAGCACGAGCATGATACAGGAAACATTCTGTTGGTGGGCCACTGAAAAAGAAGAGATTTTCAGTAAGGCACAAAAGCACAAGTCCCTCATGCGAGCTCACAGCAGTGAAATGCCAGAGCAAGGATCCTCAAAGTACTGAGAAATCAGCTTACCCACCAATGCATATTCACGATTCAGTTAGCATTCTTTCCAGGGGCTTGAAACAATAAGCAGGTACACTACCATCCAGACATAGATATCCACTATCCAATGAGTTCTTTACCAACTGTACACTACCACTTTTGATATCTGGTTCTTTCATATTTCTCAAATTCTCTACCAACTGAGGCTTCACAACTTTGAGACTTACCATTGTATATTTGGCACCTTCCTCACGGATTTGCCAGTTAATACTTAGATCTGGTCACCCATGTATCTCTTCAGGAGATACCTCTATCGTGGCTCCAATTTTATCTTGCTTGGCTACCGATTTAGACAAGAATTAGATTTTGCACAACTATCTTGAATAGATGAACATCACCTTCCCCCCGTGCATGAATTGTGATTTTTAAAATCTTCTCATCTATTAATGTTCACAACTTCTTAGTATTTCTTGCAAACACGAACCGGTTAACTTTAACCAAACAGCACAATATGAACTTAGCTCTGGTTTTAGAGTGACTCCTCCAAGAGGTATTAATTAGATGTCTAAAAGGAAAAACTTTTCACTTTGATAAAAGTGAACGATGTACACTGGCTCAACAAACCATTAAAAAAGTGACAATTCTAAAACTCCTCAAAACAAGCCTTTCTCGTAATACGGAAGAAATCGACAACAGTAGTATGGTAAAAGAAATAAAATTCAAACACAAATATGATCATTGTATCAGGGTCAATTGCTAGCAAGATGTGATATGAGGGTACAAATTTAGAACAGCACATGTCGTGATCTTTTCCTTGGAGCGCTCCCTAATTACCACCCCGATCTTTTCCTTGGAGCGCTCCCTAATTACCACCCCACCCCCCAAAAAAAAAAAAAGCACCATGTGAGCACCATGCTTAAAGCATACAATACAAGCAACAATCGGATTTAAACAATATGAACAATCACATATCAAGAGAAAAATAAGATGCAGATTCCCTTGATAATCTAAAGAAAATATCACAAATATAATTATGACTCATAGAGACAGAAAGATTCAACAGTTTAGAATAACTAAAAAATTCTAATCAGATCATTTAGACTTTAAATATCTATGGGACTAAACTATAAATCAAGAAAAGCACTAGAAGTGTCTTGAGGGTTGAAAGCTCACATATTTCTTGAAGCCTTAGTATCCCGAGCAAACATCTTGTATGACAATAATTTCCCTTCTAGAAGCTGCAAAAATTGATTCACCCGACTAACTTCAAAGCTCACTTGTTTATTTCCACCTTCAAAATCCTCATCCTTGTCAGATAAGATTAAACTCTGAAGATCCTCATTATCAATATCATTCCCAAATCCATTGCTTCTGCATGCACTATTAGCTTTTGAACTCATTTTGTCAACACGCTCTGTAGTCCCTTCACTTGCCTCCCCATTTTCTCCATCATTGAAAGGAAATATATACAAATAACGCCTCCACTTTGCAGAGAAATTGGGATGGAATGAACGTGATACCTACACTAACCTTCCACATCAGTGTTTTACATGAATTAAGCGCATAAAGATCTCCCCAGCAAAACAAAATCAGCACCTTTTTTTGCCAAAAGTAATTAGCAAACCATTACCTCAGAAACAGATATAGCCCTGAGTCTCCCTGGTGCTGCAGTATTAACGGCAAGTTCAATATGTTGAGGTTCAACATCCTTTCTCCATGTATCTGGATATATGTAGCCAAAAACAGTAACTTAGTAGCTCCGCCTAAATATATGGAATAAAAGTAACATCATGAATGATAAGTGAATCAAAGGTTTTATTTGCTCATCCATGAGCCACCAAACTCATCCGATCTAGTTGTAAGACCTACTTGAGAACAAGTAGTCAAAAAAATCCGTTTCTATAAGATTGTTGGGGTGTTCATAAAATTTTAAGATTTTATATAATATGAAAGTGCCATATTAATGATAAAATTTGCCTGTAAATATCTGGCTTCCATAATTTTAAAGTGTATACAGCAATTATAAATTTATCAGCCCTCCACCTGAAGAAGTCAAATTTTCAATGTTATTTGTCAAATTCTTTATTTTTATTTGTATTTGATGCAAGGTGGCATCAGTTACTTGGATTGTCCACTGATCTTTTTACATGGATGTTAATTTAATAGAAGGTCGTGTTAACCCAACATGAAATAACATTTATATTTTCTGAACCATGAATTCCTCTATCCTACATGGCCCATGTTGTGCAAGATTTTTAGTGTGGTTGACTCATTATACTAAAGCTCTCTGCCATTTGGACGAATACTTCATCCCACAAAAACTATTTTACAGATTATATAAATCCTGTCAAGATAAGGCGAGATTAAATATGACATTATGTTGAGCAACATTGGGAAGTCTCCATCTCCGATATCCATTAGGTGATGGCCTGTCTTATCAATCTATTTATTTCTTTTCAGGTATAAAATAGTCATAAAATCTGATCAATGTACACGAAGAAATTGCAAAGCATTAACAATCTAACTAAAAGAGAAAAGACCCAAATACTTCAGCAAGTAGATAGCTCGGAGAACAGCTCCCACAAAACAAACAAAGATATAGTGGACAACTACTTATCTTTCACAACACATGAGGACCTTATAAGGTATCATTTATTTACATAGAGCCATGCATCATCAGCAACTCTGGCATTCTTCCTTCACTATTCAGGTTTATGTTACTTTCCCTGGGTAATAATAAAAGGAAGTTCTTTAGGTCACTATTCTCTTTACAATTGGGGTTGACTTAGTGTTAAAAAACGGTTTTATGGACATGGGTTACACAAGCTAGGTTATCCAAACCACCAAGTGCAAAAACAGTATTATGTTTGATCATGAACTGGGATTCAACTTGTGTCTAAATCAACCAGGAATGCGAGGCATCTCATATGTCAGAGATAGAAACTGTCACTACAACAATCTATAAGTGTTTCTCACATTCCTTGTGAGGCTAGATTCACTTTTATAAGTAATTAAATAGGATTCATTTGGTTGAGATCTTGCTTCAAAGAGGAGCCATGAGATATTAGTCTCTTTAAGTAAAAAGGACAACTCTAATCTAGCCAACCAACGATCCACTTTCCAACGTACTTGCAAATTCCAAGTTCGTTTTTTTCTATCCTATCTAACTTTGGGATTTCATGATGTTTAAAGCTATGAAGAACCAGAAATAACCGGAGAGTCTGATGTGAACTTGTTTTTAAGGCCCCCTCTCATTGCCTGTAAAATTAATATTTTAAATTCTTGAAAATGAGAAGGATACCTTTCACTAAAACTGCCCTAATTAACGCAGCAGGAAGCAGATAAAGTTTGTCATGCTTGATATTCCTTTTCAAGATAGAAATGAATATGGTTGAAAGGAAGTCACTCAAAAATTGAGAACTGTTTAATAAGATAGATGCATAGGAGAAATTCAATGAGAATGAATAACAACATACAGAATGAACAGACTTGCCCCAAAGCTGTTACTCCTTTATCGGTACGCCCAGCAACCAGAGCACAGCCCTCCACTGGCAAGGACTTGTCCTTTAGGAGCTTAGCTTTCTTCTCATCCACAAAATCCCCAAGAGATCTTTCTACTGAGCTGTCCAAAGTAAAAGTTCATATATATAGATCATGTCAAAGTTTCAACCCAAGGTTCGCGTATAGTTTCATGACTACTAGGGGAATTAGATGCCAGGATTAGGCATGGATATAGGAGAGAAAAATTGCAGCATATAGCTTCACTTTTCTTAGTTTGGTGGGTGGATATCAGTAAGTACATGTGAGTGTCCGCAAGTGTGATTTTACCCTCCCTCATGGTGAGTGATTGGTTGCCATTAGCATATTCAACCTCCCAAAAGACACTTTAGAATTGGGTCTACATGTTGCAGTGGAGGACTATTTGACAAAGCTTTGAGTCAGCGCCAAAGTTGGAAATTAAAGAGTTGTCATGAGGCGGATATAGATTACAGTGTTCATATAAATGACAAATACAGGGAAGATAGGCAACATCAGAAAATTATGAAAAAGAAAGCATGGAATTGACAGTAAACCAAATACAACGTAATCCATAAATAAGACAACGCATTGAGTGTAGACTTAGGACGCTCAAGATAGAAGCAGAAGGTGAAACAACTTACCCCTGGACAGTGTTTAAGCCAGGCTGCTTTTGCCAACCATCAAAAGAACCACCATGATAAGTAAGGACAATCTTATATGTTCTTCTTTCCCATCTGCCAGACCTCTTTCCTCCTGGAAGACTGTCTAGTCCAGACTTCTCACAAGCCTTTGGAATTTCAGTAGCATCATGAACAAGAGATCTCTGACGAAAAAATTCCCTATATTAAGTACAATAATCTAGACATTACACATACCTATTACAATTAATCACTAACACCACCAAAAACCTGCATTAACAAATATCCACGCACAGAATCCTTGCTACTGTTATCAGAATTTACAGATTTTCAGTTCAGCTTATTCTATACAGTTTGAGCAACGATCGCATTTCTTCCAACAACCCTTTAAAGAGACACCCTAATGCGTACCATTTTGCAGATTGCATCTATTAAACTGATGCAACTTATTTAGTCTCGATAATACATACTCCAGAGGTTTATATTTTACCTAAGATGAACGCATACATTAACCAATCAATTTTGTACTCTGCATATGAGAAAACTTCTTTGTCGTATATGATCATATTAAACTAAGCTAAACTCATGTCATGAGGGCTATCCCCAGAACATCATGGCAGGACAAGATTAAAGTATCGCGATTCCATTTCCATCAGCTGTGATATTAGCAAGAACTACTTCCAATTTCTAACAGAGGGAGACTGAATATGCCTTTTGTGCCACACCAGAGTTCAGTAACTCTTCCAGATCAGACATTGGAAAAACACAGACTGAACACATGCTAATACATCCCCCACGCGAAATGTTCACTGCTGATTCAACAGCACATGGAAGAACCGAACATATGAACACCGAGTTCGACTCTTCTCAAAACAAATTCCATGGAAACGCGGAACTAATCCCCCCATGAAGAAGATAAGAATAGCTCCAACATCTGCCCCCCCACCCTTCAAATACAACAACATGAAAAGCCGGTCGGGCAGCTAGATTTTAACTCAGATCAGCATCAGAAAGGAAGCAACGACTGGCACAAACCATCACCTCGGTCCCGAACAACTCGGAGAGCGATGACCGCCCATTGACGACATCGGAGTAGAAGTCCCGAACTTCTTGCCAGGGCCTGTTGTACATGAAGTCGAAGCTCTCCCTGCGAGAAACAGGAGGAGCAAGACCACCAATCATCTCTGCAAAGAGGTAAAAAGTTTCACCACAGACAGCGGCAGGTCCTAGGAAGGATAGGGTCCGCACCTCGCCGTCCACCGCTCGTGTCTGGAAGGGAGGACGTGATCGTAGTGGACGTGGACCTTCTCCTCGCCGGCCTCCGCCGGCGGCTCTCCTCCTGCCATCGAGAGGGTCGAAGGGGTTGGGCGGTTGCAGGTCGCGGCGCCTCGAAAGCGTTTGATCGGGAACGAGCTCAGGAGGGAAGCTTGATTGCCGCCGCGGAATGAAGCGGCCAACATTCATTCACTGCCACCGGAATTTTGCAGCAACGGATGGTGAAAAGTGCGCGGGTTTGCGAGTCGCCGCCGGGTGCGGGCGTCGGCGTCGGCGTCGGCGGCGGGCCGTGGTCAGCACAAGGACGTTGCTTGGTTCCCTTTTTTTTTTTTTTGTTACTCTGATCACTCGGAAGAGGACTAACAATGTCATATGCTCCCGTTTTTTACTAGTAAAATTATAGGTTAATACTTGAAAAATCCTAAACTGATATATTTATGATAAATTTACCCTAAATCGATATATTTATGATAAATTTAACTGATATACATTTGACAAATTCTACCCCAAACCTACTTATTACAAATTTAATTAGTATATATTTGACAAATTTATCCCAAACTGATGCATTTGTGATAAATTTACCATCTATTAGTTTTCGTTAAATTTTACTGTCAAATTATTAAGTTAAATAACACAAGATAGTTGGTGATATCCAATTTATGATTTTATGTTCCGTTTATCACAAGTTCTGAATTTTTGTGATTTTTTGTGATATTAATCCAATTTAGCGGAGGGTATATTTGTCATAAATTTACTAATTTGTGGTTTTTTGCAATCGAATAAATTAGTTTGAGGTAAATTTATCATAAATCTACTAGTTTATGATTTTTTATGGTCAATCGGAGTAAATTTGTCACAAGTATATCAATTTGGGATTTTTAAATGGTCAAAAAAATAATTTATGATAAATTTGTCACATGTGTACTAGTTTTTGGTTTTTCAATATCTTAACCCAAAATTATATTAGAAATATCAAAAATTTCTTACAATACTAGTACCAAAATTATTGATCAGCTCACTTAAATGCGTTCCATTAGAATTTCCAGCTAAAATCACAATGTGAATTTTGTAATTAAAGTTTTAATGGGTTGACATATTTTTATTAAAAAGAAATCGAACATCCTAAAAGACGTTGCACAAGTAAACGTGGCTGACTTGCCTAAACACGATGCCGTTTGTCCCTTCTCTCTCATTCGATCACGCAGAGACAACATTCTTCCTTCTTCTGGGATTTCTGCCCATGGCAATCAGCAATGCGTGCACTCCAGTGAAAAGGATAGTTCATCACCTGACCTCCCCGACCTGGTCCGGCCCAAAGCCATCGACCCTCTCCTTTTTTGCTGCGAGGGAAGCCAGGTCCATGGCGTGCACCTTGATCCTCACCTTCGTCGTCTGCATCTTCCGCTTTCCTATCAACCCAACCACTCATTCCTCTTCTTTTTGGCTCTTTATTTATGATTTTCAATTTTTGGGGTAAATCGAATTAGGGTTTCGATTATAGAGGCAAATCAATTAGGATTTCGATGGGAATTTCTTTCAATTGGCAATTTTGGGTGAGACACTGTAAGTGATGTCGTTTAGGGTTTAGATGCTAACTGACCACACAAGAGAGTCACGTTGGCCATAAAAATTAATAAAATATAGTCATGTTGAATTTCTAACTATGCAACTGGAAATTGACACTTAAGTGATTTTTTTTTTCAAGTAATACTTAAGTGATCCGAAAAAAAAAAAAAAAAAAAAAAAAAAAAAAAAAAAAAAAAAAAAAACCTTTTGGCATTAAAATAAATGCTGTACATAACTTTTGACACTTTCGGTATATCTTCCTCCTTTTTTATGCAAATTTTCAAGCCACCACTTCATTGTCGTTACTCTTAAAAAGCATTCAGGAAAATTTCAAACAAAGATTTGAGATAGAGATGTTTTTTTAAAAAGGTTTAGAGTGAATCTTATTTTGATTAAGAGCCTGAAGTGGACAAATTAGGCTCAAACAAAGACCTGAACAGATGGTCTGGCCGAATCTTTGCTGATCAGGTTTTTTTTTTCTTAGTGGCAATCGAAACTCCGGTAACTTTGTCAAAAATATTCAACCGAGTCCACATTGAATTCTGAGTTTGTTGGGAATTTCTCGATTCTCCAATGCTCGAACTCTCAGTTCATCGACCCCAAGTTGGGTCCGTCAACCGGAAGCAAGCCAAAACTCCCAGTCCATAGACATCGTCAAATCCCTCCTCGCCCCCATTCACTGGCGAACTCTTAAAACCACCATCTTGTCAGCATCCTCTAATTCCTTTGTTTCGACGAGGTGCAGTTGATTCTTTGTTCGTCCAAAGGAGATTACAAAGATGTCAATGAGGTGCGGACATATCATGGAATACCAAAGCAATGGCAACGCCAGCAGTGGTAGTAGAAGCAATGTCTGTGCCTTTGGCTTCTTTGGTCGAATTTGTGGGTGCATTTCATCTCCTTTTGTGCGAACCGATCAATGTGAAATTGCATTTTTTCAATGACCGGCAGTATCCGGTGTGCATTTTCTAATGGGATTTGTTGTCCTCGTGGTCCCTAGTGCTGGTCATGGTCCCTGTTTTATTGCTTTCTTTTGTGCAAATCAATGAAATATTTTGCTGTTTTCATTTTGTTTATCTGATATATATTTTGTCATTAACAAGCAATCGAATGATTCGATGTGCATACAACAAGGAACTTCATCAAGTGGCCATCCTTTCCACATAGGAAGGGCAACATAGGGGGTTCGAATCTTCATCTTTTTATGGAGGGAAGGGGTTGGGTGGGAATAATTTAATTTTAGATGTGAATTTCGACTCTCATACCCTATAAGGAGGCAAAACAAAAGTTTGAAAATGAGAGTTAGAATAAGAGTAGAGTAGAACTGATAAAAAAAAAATTGATTGCAAGAGACCCATCAAGTCATTATTTTGTTTTTTCTTAGCCATCAACTTTGTGTTTTGAATCATTTTCTTTAGGTTTGCTTTGGTTAATTAGGAATGACGTAGACATAACAATATGTTTTGAGTAACATATAACATCCTAAATTTTCATTATATTTATTATCTATATTGTATTATATAGAAATAAATTCATATTTCTCCATATGGGCATTGATAATTGTCATATGATTCTCTCTATCTCTCATAACCATAATTTATTAGCCACTTGTCACTAATTCAATCATTTCGCGGAAAAAAAAAACTTTCAAAAAAAGGTTTTTCGAATTTTCCGACATTCATTTTACGAAAAATAAACCAGTCACGGAAAATTTTTTCTATTAATGAAAAAGATACATTCAAAAGTAGGGAACATATTTTTTTTCAGCTCACTAGCTTTTACCAAACATATTTTCCTTTTATTTTTACGTTTTCTTTTTTATAAATTTTATAAATTATTTTTAATCTTTTTCTTTCCCTTTTTTTTCCCTTCTTCCTTGGCTAGTCACTAGCCACAGCAGCAGTCGGTGAGGCCTAAGCTTGCTAGATGCAGGTGAGGCTCAAGCTTGCCGCCCTGTGGTGAGGCTCGAGCCTTGGCCAACTCAAGGGATCTTGTGAAGCCCGAGCTCGCCCTACCTACCTCAAGCGAGCCCGAGCTCACCTAGATTTGGTGAGTCGTGGGCTTGCCGTCCTTGATGGAGCTCGAGCTCACCTAGATCAACTAAGCCTTGAGCATGGCGACTTGCGTCTTGGCCAATTGCCGAGTTGTCACTGAGGCACGCAACCAGGAGAGGAAAGGAGGATGAAGGAAAAGAAAAAGAAATAAAAAAGAAGAAATAAAAATAATAAAAATTCGATTTTTTAAAAAAAAATATATTTAAATTTTCATTTTAAAAATATTTTAAAATAGAAAATAAAAAAAAATTGCAATTTTTTGGTAATTTTTCCTAAAAAAATCAAATCGAATCTTGAGCAATGGAAAATATTTTCTAATTTATTTTTAGGATTTAGCTGAATACCGGAAAATATTATTATTTTCTTAGAAAATGATTTCCTAGAAAACATTTTTTAATAATGTGATATTTTCCGCAAAATGAATGGAGCCTTTACCACATTTCTTAGTTCATCACCTAGTTTCTTACTTGCATTACATCATTCCTTGCATAACTTATTTTAACTTTAGCTCATTAATGCTCTTGACAAACTCAAATCATCATTTATGCATCTATTTGGGCTATTTTATCTTCACTCTCTCGTTCTCCACCAAGTGTTTTTAAAACCCTAATGTCATAATGGGTTTTAACATTTGTTAAATAAAATATATTGCTTTTAGTTCATAAGATACACAAATCAAGATCTTTTTTATCTCTCATTAATGCTTGAAATGATTATAACTCAGTTAATGTTTCCCCATTCATGCATTTTACTTTCACAAATAATTAAAATATCTACTTTGGAACCATAGAGTTAAGCCATTTGTCTCCTTCTAATTTGACCACCTCTCATTCAATCTCAACCTAGAGTTTATAACCCGACGTTATCATTGCCTTAACCTTGGTTAAAAGATCTTATCCTTTTGTAACTCATAGAGGTCTTCTAAATACGTTCTCATTGGTCATTTGCTTTCATTCCTAAGTACTTCAAGTCATCATTGCTTTTTAACCTTGATTAGAATTCTTCTAAAGTTCTCTAGTGCATCTCTCCTCTTTGCTTGTAGGCTTTCCGTATTCAAGAAAACTTCAACTCATTCTTATGAAGAAAAAGAAAGCTCCTTGTCTCTTTCTTTTCTATTTCATCTCACACTCATTTGAAGAAAAGATGAAGGCCTCACATTTATATTTCTAAAGTTTCTAATTTCACCGTTTCTACTGTTTACAACATGGACAAAACTTTGAGTTGTCCAAGTTTTATTCAAGGTAGGGGCTAAGTTAGATTGACCTACTTAGTGCTTTTGACTTAGTCGCTTAATGATTGTTAATTTTAGTATAAACTTAAATGTTAAGTGTGAAAATGTTATAATAATTGCATGACGAATCATTGTATTTATTTGGCTTGGATCAATGAGTTTCATATGTTGAGATTGTGACTAATCAACTTCAATGAGATTCGACAGTAGATTAAACCAAAAAGTGACGTTATCATGATTCGAGTAAATCACTGATTTAGTAGCTAAGCTGTGACATCCTCGATTTGGACCGCTATCTCAGGCGCAAGGAATGGACTAAGGATTAACACGCCAATAACGAGAATGAGTTGTGAGTCAATCCTAGAGGTTGTTCACAAGCTAACTAGCTGATTGGGGGCAAGGCAACTCAGGATCAAGGTTACGTTAGACTAGAATGTTCGACCAAGAAAAGATTGATTTGGACGATCACGCACCATCACGAGTCAATTAATGGATGGTTAGGAATTGATTCAGCTCAAGTATATATCGATCACGAGTGATTTCGCATGGTCACTATACGATTCATGGATGACCCTAAACCAATTCCGTGCGATTGTGAGCCAAGGCAAGTCAATCGATCCTACACCATTACATGATAACCGAGGGTCATTAATGGGTAGACCAGGCTCAAACATAGGTCGGTTCCGAACAAACCATGGGTCACACATGGAACCCTAGACAAACGCCAACTTCAGTTCAAGTCTAACCACCCGAGCACCACCGAAGCCGCTCAATTTGTGTAGGTCATGTTAGAGCCACTTCCAATCAAAACTTAGCCACAAACCTCGGTCTTATTACAGGTATCGATTAGACTTGATTACAAGATATTCCTATCCGGTTAAAATGAGCTAGTCCTCTTAATTATCTTTTTTGTCCTCTTGAATTTGGATCAATTAAAAGGGAACAATTATCGGAAGCCAAGAGGCCCCACACGCCTAAGATAGGGAGGGAACTTGAGAACCAAGTTGGCTTGTGAAGTTTAAACTTATTCTTGGATTTTGGAAGGTAGTTCATAAGTCCAATGCTGAGTCATTTGCTTATTTAGGGATTTAGGCCATAATAACTCTAAAGGTGAGACTCAAAGCACTTTTTGAGGACAAGTTAAGGAGAGACTTATGTTTGGTGGCCATACAAGGGGGTGGGGGTGGGGGTGGGGGAGGGTGCCATTTGAAGAAGGAAATGAGGGGAACAAGTCTAGTTAGTGTGATTAAGTTAATTATCCTTGAAACTAAGTAATGATTAACCCCTTGAAGCTTGAAGGATATGCTTGGCCAAGATTTGTCCTTAATTTCACACTTGAATGGATGTGATTCAATCTTGCAAACCAAGCCAAGGAAAACCATCATTAGCCATCATTACCTATTTAATTATTGAGTTTCTCATATAAGGGCTTAGAACCATTTTCTCTCTCTCCCTCTCTTTCTTCTTCCCCAAAGTCACTCATCTTTCTCTCTACCTCTTCCTCTCTCCCTCTCTCTCGGTTTGCCCTTTTGCTCGTCGCCTCATGCGATTGCTATCACTGTCACTCACCGTTGCCATCATCGCCGCCGTGAGCCGTGAGCTGCCCACCGTCCGTCTTCATTCTTGTCCTAGTTTCGTAAGTAGTCCCCTAAATGTTGGCTAGATCATTGTGTTGCATAGTTTAGACTTAGGTTAGGTTTTGTTCTTATTGTTAGACAGGGTTGAGCCATTCTAGGTAGAGTAGAACCATGTAATGATTTTGTATAGTTTTCTCATGTTTTGCTTTGGATTAGGAGGTTCAAGAATAGGCGAGAACTTGCTATGTGATTATCGAGGTTATAAGGCTTGTTGTTATTGTTGGATGCAGTTTGTCTATATGTGATTGTCTAGGCTTGGTCACAAGGAATTGTTATTGCTATTGGATGCAGTTTGTCTATGAGTTATTGTTTATGCTTGGTTGTAAGAATTTGTTGTTGTTTAGTGGATGTGGTTTGTTTATACGTTATTGTCAATGCTTGTAAACACGCCCCGAGCTTCTAAAAAGAGATTCACATTGGTCTTAGATGTATGTGGAAGCACGTTGAGCTGGGTATCTCTCTTGGTTCGGCAATACTAAGGCGCATTGTTTCCAAATTGGGTTTGACTCAGGTCGGTGCTCAAACATAACAGGTTAAATCATGATTCTTGGCATATTATAACAATGCAGTTTGGGTAACTCAACATACACTTTGATTGGCACACCTTTGAGGCACCATTGCATCAAACTAAAGAAAATATAAGAACCGATTGTGTGCTTAATTCATGTGGTCACATGAGGGAAGCTGTTACCAACGGATGTCGAGACGATGTTGTCACCAATGGATTTCAGGCCAATGCCTGATGTATTTTGGATGCCGTTCGTAAATATGATTTCGGAATGAAGCCCGATGGATTTTGGATGTCGTCACTAATGGATATTGGGATGTTGCCATATCCAATGGGACGGGACGATGCCCAGTAGATTCTGGAAGAACTAATGAATTTCCGTTATGTGTGTAATAAATGGACGATGTGTGATGTGTTGTGGATGCTTGTGTGCATATATTATGGAATATTATGCTGTTCTTGATCGAGATTGCAATTGAGGCATTTGAGAGTTAGGTACATATTTTAGAAGCTATTTGGCACATGCTTACTTTATATGCCATTATTGTGACTCGAGAGGCACGTGAATATTTTATATGTCATTATTTGGAACTTGAAAGCCGCATGAATATTTTAGAAGTTATTATTTAGCACATGAATATTTTATATGCCATTATTTAGGACTTGAGAGCCATGTGAATATTTCAGAAGCTATTAGTTGGCACATGCATATTTTATATGCCATTAATTGTGACTTGAGAGGCACATGCGCATTTTATGTGCCATTAATTAGGACTTGAGAAGCATGTGCAAATTGTGGAAGTTATTATTTGGCATGTGTATAATTTTTTATCATTAAGGAACATTTTATGGGCCATTGATCTATGAGTATTTTAGGTATTTGAGAACTCTCTTTCATGTATATAGTTAACGCAAAGCAAGGGCTTTGTTATTGATCTGCCATCAACATATTGATGTTAATTATTCGTATGATTCTGATACGAGGCATCCGCCTATACGAGATTTAGACAATTTACTTATCGAGTTTTCAACTCATTTGTTGTTGTTTTACCCTTTCTAGGCTCTTAGGTATGAGTCTTCCTCCAATCCGTTTCGGTTTGCATGTACAAATGGAGGTAGTGATAATGGACATAGAGGACATGACTACCAATACACGTACCAGAAGCACACCACTATGATGTGGGTGGATGAAGGCTTAGGATATTTGTTTCCTTATCACCATAAAGCGTGGTTCGTTCGGATCGATGAGGAGGTCTTCGGGCCCATCCGCGGGTTTGATGGACCACCTGGTGGCCCCAATGGTTCCCCACCAAACCCCACAATGGTGAACCCTCTCGATGGTGTTAGGACTAGAATTAGCACCTAGAGGGGGGTGAATAGGTGTTTAAAGCGATTTTAATAAATTAAACCGAATGAGATATAAGTAACTTAAAACCAACAATTGCAGCAAATGAAAACAATTAACGATATAAAGGATTAGGGATAGAGAATCAAGACTCAGTTTATAGTGGTTCGGCTTAGATCAAGCCTACGTCCACTCTCCCGCACGGACAGCCCTTACGGCTGGATTTCACTAAGAATCAATAAGAGTGATTACGGTCTCACGCTCTTGAGTCCACAGTGTAGAAAACTCTACTACACTTCCTCAAGGTCTCACTACAATATGATCTCTCTTTTGATTACAAATATCGCTCGAAGAATGATATCGCAAAATAGAAAAAGGAGATTCAGACTTTGGAATTCTTCTATCCGCACCCTTCAACAACTAGAGCATCTCTCTTATATACTTCTTTATGCCTTCAATACCGTTGGCACCTTCCAAAGAAGTTCTTCCAATCAACCCGTTGGACAGAATCAATTAGAGAGATCTCGAGCTCTTTAAGGTAAGTGTTGATAGCCCATCAATCCTGCTCGCCCATACAATCAGGATGTCGGTTTCCATAAGTAGATCCTTCCAAATATAAGTTGCGAAATCTTTAGAGAATCTAAACATATTCCATATAAAAGTAAGATCGTTTAGTGCTGAATCCAGTAGAAAGATATCCACTAGTCGTTAGAATAAAGATCATATAAGATCAGAATAAACGTCGTCCTGGAAACTGTCCATGTGAGTAAAATATAAGTCTTGAGTCTTGCTAGCTTCAGACTTTGATCTTCAGACTTTGTCAATAGAGTCTCGTAAGTCTTCGAGACTAGATCGATAAAAATGTTTTGTCAACTTCAAAATACTTTAAGAGATTTCATCCAACAATCTCCCCTTTTTGATGGTGACAAAACTTTCTGCGGATTTGAATATTATCGCCCTGCAATACAACTTTTAAGCAAGCATCATAAAAGATTTAAATAAGATAGTAGAAGTTATCCTGTACACAGATATCCTGTACATAGACTTTCCCTGTACACATATCTGCATTCACCGAAACCTCATTAGTCATAAACAGACAGTACTATCTAATTTACGAAGCTTAAAGTATTGCCATAGTGAGCACACATTCAAAAACTGCACACGTTAAAAAAACTCAAGTCAAAGTCAAGATAACAAAAATATAAAAAGATAAGATTTGGTTTGTTTTGAAAACAGAAAAATCTTCGAAAATCTACAAACTCTTCTCCCCCTTTTTGTCAGCATAAAAAAAAAAAAATCATGGAGCTCGAGGAATGCGAACAAGTTGAAAGTCCTCCATAGACTTGACAGTGTCTTCCAACTTCCTCAAATCTTCTTGTACTTGGGTGAGAGTAGTGCCATTTGCAGTATCCCGAATCGACGCCGATCTTTAAGCGATCATGCAAAGTGATGAACATTGCATGATTTTCATTCTGCAAGTTCTGAAATTCATATCCCATGGCATAAATTTGACCTTTAAGTTCCAAGATGAGCTCAAGCAGCCTTTGAAAATCTCCGAGTTGTCGGTCGAGTGCTTGTTTCAGCTCGGTCGATGGTGGAGTCAAGCCGAGTATGAATGTCGGCGGGAAGTTCGGTGTGTGGAGATGATGCCTCTCTTTCGGGAAACGTGCAGCATGAATATCCTCGGCATCGGGAGGTGATCGACTAACACTGTTTTGTGCATCCTCTTCTCTAAAAGTCAGCAGAAGAGGTGTGTGTTCTCTTTCTTTATCTCCCCCTGTTTCCATGTCTTCAAGAGGAGAAAAGAACTCTTCTTTCTAAGGAGTGTCCTCAGTGACAGGCTGTTGTAGATCCTCCTTTTACGCTGGAGAATCATTCGTTACGGTTCATCTGCTTTTTCTTCTTTTCCTTCTTCCTCTTCCTCTCTTTCTTCCTCTGTCTTCTCTTCTTCTTTCTCTTTCTCTTTCTCTTTCTCTGCAACTTGATGTTCTGGAATAGTTGGAATAGATGCAGCAAATTGATAAATCAGAGTAGAGATGGGTATAGCATCCTCATCATCTTCATCTTCCAAGATGATTGCCCTTCTCTTCTTGGTAGAACTAACCACAGGTTCTTTCCCTTTCCTTTTGGCTGCTAATGAGTCTGGTCTGAGCTTGATAGGAGTCTTTTCCTTGAATTGCTCCAGCTTCTTGCTAAGCTCTTTCAGACGCATCTTGGTAATCATCCTCAACCCGATGACCATTTTATCAATAGTCTTCACTTTGTGAGAATATGAGGAGGTTGAATGTTTAGATGTTTGAAGAGACGAGTAATAAGAGCAAAGCATAAGGAAGTTTTCCTTTGTCCTTTGCCATGCATCTGTACATGTGAAATATGATGGTATGCGGCAAAGAGAAGTTTAGACCGATCTTGATGGCAAACATCAACTTAGCTTCGAAATTGATACATCTGTCTTAGATGTCGATTTGGGTCTCGGACAGTTGATCACAATCTTGTGCAGCAAAGTATTTGTTGCATTCATTCTGGAGTAGGAGAGTCGACCTTCGCAGTCTGTCCCTTGCTAGTTCAAGAGTAGCATGGCTTACAGACACACTGATTGATTGGAAAGCCCATTTTTCTACACCAAGTACATCAGCCAAAATATCCTTATCAACGACATACTCTTTATCCCTCACGCTGAAAGTAAAGCTGTTTGCATCAATGAAACTGAGATTGGAGTAGAAATATGCCGTTAATTCAGAATGTGCCATGTCACGGTCACGTGCGAACCGATAAAGTTGCAGTTTTTCAAATTTCTCTTGCGGATTTATACTCAATAGGTCCGAGAAAATCGAAATCCACGGTCCGTGGGTTCATCACCCCACGCTTCAGCAATTTTTCATACTTCTTTACGTGTCCGTCGAGCGGAACAGTTCATCCTTCTTCCCTCGAAGGTTTGCAGCCACACCCATCCATGGTTTAAAGTGTATGAACATCTTTTCATCATCATCCTTTCCCTCGGGCGATTCATACTACCAAACCTAGGGTCACTAGGAAAATTTGCAAATGCTTTTGCAGCTTCCCTCGAGCACAACTCCGAGACCTTTCCATGACAAGTAAGAAAGTGCGTCTCGTTTCTATAACCCTTCTCTTTCAGAAACTCATCAATGAATGTCATCGCAGAACCTCCTTCCTTTAATACGAGTAGAGCCTATAAACAAAGGCGGGCTTAAGAGTTCTTACTTGGTTCAATATCTTCAAAAACTGTTTTACGCATTTTGAGGACGAAGTTCTTGAGGTCTAGTTGGGGAAGACCGCAGTTGAGATCGTTGAAGAGTTTGCTCGGAAGGAAAGTCGCTTTCTTCGATCGAATCGAAGTGCGTAGGCCCCTCACTAGATCCTTGTGGTCCCCTGTTTGCTATTCTGGATGACTTCCTTTGATACGACATTGTGCTTTCTTTGGAGAAGCTTACTCACTTGTGTCGCAAGAAAGTTGAGAATTTTGAAACGAAGAAGTTTTGGAGAGAAAAGATACAGAGCAGTGAAAAGCTTTTGATCTAGGGTTTTAAGGTAAAGTGAAAACGAAGGAGAAGAGGTGTATAAAAGACAGCAGATACGGGGGAAATCTAATCGTCGCAAATTTTGGAAATCTTTAAGAATTTCCTTTTGAAAAATAACTGCCTTAATAAATCGATAACCACCCCTTTTAAAATCTAACTGCCTTAATAAGCTCAATTAGAGATAAACAGACAGTCTTACCTTATCGATATGACAGTTTAAATAACTTACAGTCGTGTCGATTCGTATTCTCAGTCTTCAATTTTTGAGTCTGATGCTCTGTCAGACTTTAGTTTTTGAGTCTGAGCTTCAACATTCGTCAAGAGATAATATATTGAGTCTTGAGCGAATAGATTCAAACAAGCTTTTCTCAAGTGGCTTTATGAAGATGTCTGCCAGTTGATTCTTTGAGTCTATGAACTGTATCAAGACCTCTTTATTCTGAACATGATCTCTTATAAAGTGATGTCGAATCTCAATATGTTTTGCTCTTGAATGTAGGATAGGATTCTTTGTAAGATTGATTGCGCTGGTGTTGTCACATCTTATTTTTGTGCAAGAGTCTTAAATGCCAAAGTCTTGCAGTTGTTGTTTTATCCATAGTATTTGAGA
Organism: Eucalyptus cloeziana; assembly: GCA_014182715.1. Lineage (NCBI taxonomy): Eukaryota > Viridiplantae > Streptophyta > Magnoliopsida > Myrtales > Myrtaceae > Eucalyptus > Eucalyptus cloeziana. The sequence continues at coordinate 41,012,597 of CM024641.1, read as the reverse complement.
ACAGCAACTTCCAAGGGCTACGTATTACGCCGGCGGTTGAAAGAGCCACAGTACTTTGTTTCCTTGAAAACCAAGATACTGCCCTGTTTCCAAGCAATTGACAGGTACCTGAAGTGCTTTTTCTTTCAACTCTACAACCTGCAAGATCTGCGTCTGAATTGCCAAGAAGTGTAAAGTCTCTTTCTCTGGGATACCATAGACCGATCTTAGCAGTAGTAGCAACATATTTAATAATACGTTTAACAGCACTTAGATGAGATTCTCTAGGATCAGATTGAAACCTAGCACATATGCAAACACTAAATAATATGTCGTCCGGATGGAGTAAGATAAAGAAGTGAACCAATGATACTCCTGTATAACTTTTGGTCAATTTTCTTCCCTGCTTCATCTTTGTCTATCTTCAAGGAACTTGACATCGGTATGTCCGTCTTTTTGCAATTTTCCAGACTTAACTTTTTAACAAGTTCTTTTGCATATTTCTCTTGATGAATGAATATTCCCTCCTTTAGTTGTTTGACTTGTAGACCAAGGAAAAAGGATAGTTCACCCATCATGCTCATCTCGAATTCATCCCGCATAGACTTAGAAAATTTCTTGCACGAGTCTCATTAGATGATCCGAATATGATGTCATCAACATAAATCTGAACAAGTAGAAAGCTTTTACCTTCCTTTTTAATGAACAAAGTAGTGTCTACCTTTCCTTTAGAAAATCCACTATGAATTAAGAAATTACTTAGCCTTTCATACCAAGCTCGAGGAGCTTGTTTCAATCCATATAAAGCTTTCTTCAGTCTGAACATAGAGTCTGGTTTCTTTGAATCTTCAAATCCAGGAGGCTGTTCCACGTAGACTTCTTCTTGAATAAATCCATTCAAGAAAGCGCTTTTGACATCCATTTGAAACAACCTGAAATTCTTATAGCAAGCAAAAGCAAGTAGTAATCTGATTGCTTCTAACCTTGCTACTGAAGCGTAAGTCTCATCATAGTCTATCCCTTCTTCTTGCGTGTATCCTTTAGCCACGAGTCTTGCTTTGTTTCTTGTTACTTTGCCCTTTTCGTCAACTTTGTTCCCGAAAACCCATTTAGCTCCAATAACTCGATTTACCTTTTGGTTTGGGAGTCAATTCCCATACGTCGTTAATACTTGAATTGTCGAGCTCTTCTTGCATTGCTTCAATCCAGCTTTCATCGGCTAAAGCTTCTTCAATATTTTTGGGTTCTATTTTAGAAATAAGAGCAACAAAGACTAGACTCTTCTCGCCTTTTGGATCTTGTTCGAATTCCCTCATTAATGTTCCCAATAATGAGTTCTTCAGGATGACTAGACTTGTGCTTCCGATTCTTGGTCAATCGATAGATTGTTGATCTTCTACTTGAGTAGATTCTTCATCGGTAGCTTGTTGTACGATTTCGATTTAGTTCTTTGCTTCGGTGGAGTTAGATCTATCGGTGTCCGGAGCGGATTCTGAATCTTCGATCAGTATCTCTTGAACTTGTGGAGAGTCTTGAAATTTGACATTCATTGATTCTTCCACATCCGAGTCTTTTTGTTGAACACTCTAAAAGTTTTGCTTGTAGTAGAGTATCCAAGAAAGAATCCTTCATCTGATTTTTCTTCAAACTTACCAACACAATCATTTGCATTCTTTAGAATAAAACATTTGCAACCAAATATTTGAAAATAAGAAACTGTTGGTTTCTTTCCTTTAAAAATTTCATAAGGAGTTTTCTCAAGAATTAGCCTCGGTTTATTATATAGCAAGCAGTTGAAACAGCCTCTGCCCAAAACCTTGAAGAAATTTGATTTCCAATTAAAAGTGTTCTTGCCATTTCTTGTAAAGACCTATTCTTCCTTTCCACAACCCCATTCTGTTTTGGTGTATATGGAGAGGAGAATTTGTGTTGAAAACCAAATTCATCACAAAATTTAGCAAAGTCTTGATTTTCAAACTCACCTCCATGGTCTCGTACGAATGCTTGAGATAGTGTGACCTTTCTCATTCTGCACCTTTTTAGCAAATTTTGAAAAGAGAGAGAAAGTCTCTGACTTACTTGTAAGAAAGTAGACCCAAGTGAATCGTGAATAGTAATCCACTATTACCAGACAGAACCTTTTACCACTAATGCTTTTCGTTCTGGTAGGTCCAAACAAATCCATGTGCAAAAGCTGCAATACATGATTAGTGGAAACTTTATTTATTGATTTGTAAGAGTTTCTCACCTATTTACCCAGTATGCATGGTGTACATAGATCAGACTTTGAATAATTCAGAATAGGCAATCCTCGAACAAGTTTCTTTGTAGAGATCTTATTGATTTGCTTCATATTGATATGGCCTAGCTTTTTGTGCCATAGATTTGCTTCATCTTGTACTGATATTAAGCATTGTGATCTTTCTTGATTCACATCCGTAAGATAGATATTTCCATGTCTTCGACCGGTAAAGGATTGAGAGAAGTCTTTGCGATTCCGAGCACGTTTCTTCCCGAAAGTTGATCTTGAAACCCGAATCACACAACCGATTTATGCTAAGCGGGTTGTAATTTAATCCTTCAACTAAGGAAACATTATTGATAGACAAACTTCCAATCTTCACTGTTCCTCGACCCGGTAATCCTTCCTTTGTTGTTACCACCAAAGGAAACTTTTCCTCCGTCTATCGGATAAGTTTTATGAAGCAACTTGAATCTCTGTCATATGTCTTGAGCAGCCACTATCAAGATACCATTTTATCTTCTTTTTGATAGTAACCTGCAATTAACGAAATCAAGCTCTTTTTGGTACCCATACCATCTTGGGTCCGAAGTGTTAGAATAATAGACAGTCTTAGCCCGACTCTTTTAACAAGTCTCCAAACCAAAGGACATTCTTTCTCAAAGTGTTCTAAGCTTTTACACTTGGAACATCTCGAGCATTTCTACCAACGGGTTTTACAAAAACTTTCTGGAAATGATTCTTGTAAACAATTTTAGCTGGTCTTTGTTTAATTCTTTCTTTTACCTTCGGAAAATCAATCAGTGGAATAGTTTCTGAAGTCATACCAAGACCTAACTTGTCAAAATATGGTCTTTGTATCGAAAGAATCTTATCCAACTTTTCAGAACCATTTGAAAATCTTTTTGATATGTTAGTAATATCATTTTTCAAAAGATTATTTTCATTTGAAATACTGTCTAAGTTTTCTTTCACAACAGCAAAATCTTTTTCCAGTTTTTCAAACTTTTCTTTCATAAGTTTATCCTGTTGTTTCAATGTAGAATTTTCCCTTTTCAATTCGGAGATCCTCTTAAGAGAGGTTTTCAGACTAAGACAAAGTTCATCAATATATTTAGAAACTTTAACAGGATTTTTCAAGTTACTAACCTCGAGTTCGCTGTCTAAGTCTATGTCTGAATCAAGGTCTGAGTCTGAGTCTGATTTTGCCATTAAACAGATATTGGCATAATCATCGTCACTATCTTCACATTCAGTATCACTCCAAGTCTCTCGCTTTGAGTGCCTTCCCCTTTTTCTCGGTCTTCCATTTTCTCTTCTTTAACGAGAGGACGGTTGGGTCGATGTGTCCCTTTTTCTTGCATTCAAAGCAAGTCACTTCTTTATTAGTATCATCTTCCTCTCGTTGACCTGTTTTGAAACCTTTGAGAATTTTGTTTCTTCCAATTGAATTTCCTTCCTTTTCTATTCAACTTTCTGAATCTCTTTATCATAAGTGCCGGTTCTTCATCATCTAGATCTTCTTCGAGTCGTAACATCGAATAGTCATTAGACTTTAAGGCAATAGATTTCTTACCTTTTGAATCTTCCTCTTCGTTGGTCTGTTCTACTTCATAGGATTGAAGAGTCCCAACCAATTCGTTTACAGAAAGTGGAGCAATCCTCTGTGTCTCTCTTATTGAGGTTTTTATATAATTCCAGTCTTTTAAGAGTCCTCGAAGGAGTTTGTTGACCTTCATATGTCCTGAGATTGGATGTCCCTGATATTCAAGACCATTCACAATTTCAGTAAAGCGACTAAACATGTCAGTTATTGATTTTCCTGATCTCATCTTAAAGACTTCATATTGTCCCAAGAGAATGTTGATCCTCGTTTCTTTCACACGATCGGTTCCTTCATAGGTAATGTGAAGCCTATCCCATACTTCTTTTGCTGTATCACAAGAAGATATTCTGTTATACTCGGTAGGGAATAAAGCACAATATAAAGAGTAAATAGCTTTGGCGTCAAGAGTCTGTCTCTTGGTGATTTCTTCTTGAGTCGACGAGTAGGAACATCGGTTTCTTTTCCTCTCTCGATTTTGATGCAAAGCGGCGGGAATGATTCCCTTATCAACCACTTCCCATTCCAAAGGATCTTTTGATCTTAGGAATGCCTTCATCTTATTTTTCCATATGCTTTGTAATCTTTTCCATCAAAGTATGGAGGTCCGGTATTGCTTTGACCTTCAACCAACCCCGTAGGCAACATGCTAGCCATAGATCTTTTACTTAGAAGTAAAGACACTTCTTATAAACAAGTACACAAGCTCGATACCAATTGTTAGGACTAGAATTAGCACCTAGAGGGGGTGAATAGGTGTTTAAAGCGATTTTAATAAATTAAACCGAATGAGATATAAGTAACTTAAAACCAACAATTGCAGCAAATGAAAACAATTAACGATATAAAGGATTAGGGATAGAGAATCAAGACTCCAGTTTTATAGTGGTTCGGCTTAGATCAAGCCTACGTCCACTCTCCCGCATGGACAGCCCTTACTTTGGATTTCACTAAGAATCAATAAGAGTGATTACGGTCTCACGCTCTTGAGTCCACAAAGTGTAGAAAACTCTACTACACTTTCTCAAGGTCTCACTACAATATGATCTCTCTTTTGATTACAAATATCGCTCGAAGAATGATATCGCAAAATAGAAAAGGGAGATTCAGACTTTGGAATTCTTCTATCCGCACCCTTCAACAACTAGAGCATCTCTCTTATATACTTCTTTATGCCTTCAATACCGTTGGCACCTTCCAAAGAAGTTCTTCCAATCAACCCGTTGGACAGAATCAATTAGAGAGATCTCGAGCTCTTTAAGGTAAGTGTTGATAGCCCATCAATCTCGCTCGCCCATACAATCAGGATCTCGGTTTCCATAAGTAGATCCTTCCAAATATAAGTTGCGAAATCTTTAGAGAATCTAAACATATTCCATATAAAAGTAAGATCGTTTAGTGCTGAATCCAGTAGAAAGATATCCACTAGTCGTTAGAATAAAGATCATATAAGATCAGAATAAACGTCGTCCTGGAAACTGTCCATGTGAGTAGACTTTGAAATATAAGTCTTGAGTCTTGCTAGCTTCAGACTTTGATCTTCAAACTTTGATCTTCAGACTTTGTCAATAGAGTCTGTAAGTCTTCAGACTAGACTGATAAAAATGTTTTGTCAACTTCAAAATACTTTAAGAGATTTCATCCAACAGATGGCACCGTGGACGACCTCAATTTTGATCTCGACTATGACCCCGAGCCTGAGTGGTAGAAAGTCAGCCTTCCGATGGGAACCATTTTTCATAGTCACTATCGTAGAGGAGCTAAAACTAATCTTCTATCCTTTCTAGATGTAATCAAAATGGCTCAATTAAGCGGGCTTGTAAATGTAACTTTCCGATTCTAATAAAGCCTAATATATATATATATATATATATATTTTTTTTTAACTAACAAAGCCTAATATAAGTAGTGTGTTTGTATATGTGTTTTCCTTACTATCTTGGTGTTATAGTTGCACGCTTCCACATGTACTTAATTGAAAAGATAAAAGTAATGGGATGGCAACGCCTCCTGAGATGTCGTAAATGAATCCCGCGGATGTCATGTTCCTGTGGCGTGGGAAGGTCCGAGCGTGACATTGTCAATTATTGGGTTGTCAGTGTTATGTCATTGGTTTTTGGGTTGTTTATGTCATGTTGATTATTTGGATTATCGATGTTGATGTGGCCAATTCTTTGATAATGTTCTCATTTGCTTGCATGAGAAATGAAAAGATGTAAGCATATCATCATCATCCATGTATGAGAAAGGGAGTATGAGAAAGGGGAGGCAATGATAAGCATGGAAAGATGTTGTGTATGAAGAAGTGTTGATGTTGTGAATGAATGTTGGATGCGTGGTTGACACCATAAATTTTGTTACCCATATGATGGGAGTGATGATGCCCCATTGTGTCGGCATGTCTTGTTATGTGATTGGGATGCCTTAGGAGTCAAGATATCCTACTTAGGGGTGATTGGGTCTAGGGTGGGTAGGGTCCAGACCTGGATCTTGTACCCAGCCCTGTTATAACCGGTTCCCCTTTTTTAGACCCTGTACCCAACCCACCTTGTTTTTCGGTCCGGTTCCAAGGTCAACCCTATTTTCATTGAAACCTGTTTTGCAATCTCCTGATATCCTATACGATTTCGAATTTTATATTAATACATGAGAAAATAACGCAATCCTCCTAATTTGTATCGAAACATTAAGCACTTGTAATAAATAAATAAATACATGAACTTTTTGACTAAACAAAAAATTAAGGATCCATAGAGCTAATTATAATAAATAAAATCAAAAGACAAATAATTAGCAACAAACATGAGTCTAATATTAGTCTTATTCCCACAACTACTACATGAAGCTACTCTTTTATGCAAGCATAAATCCTCCTACAAAAGAAAAATTAGGCTAGTCAATCCACATGGTAAATAAGAATTTGGCGGCGACGAACATTGTTCGTTTGTCGAACGGTTCGAGAGGGAGCCGATGAGGGGGGGAAGCAAGTGAGGAAGAGGAACGATGAAGGAGGAGTGTTATGTGTGTTTGAGAGAGCCAAGAGGAAAAACGTCGCGTGATTGTGGAAGTAAGAATAGAAGTAAAGGGAAAAAAAATAGGGTTTTGGACCTATACTTACAAAACCGATTCCCAAACTGGTTCTAAAATTGGGCCTGGAACTGGTTTTTGGGTGGGTAATCAATCGGACCCAGTTCTCGAATCGGTTTAAACCGGTTCCGAATTTTGGGAACCGGTTTCAACGGGAACCGGTTCCCAACCCTGTTTTCTGGGTGGGCCAGTCCGGTTCTCGGGTATACTTAGTCCGATTGCACACCCCTAATCCTACTTTTGTGATTGGAATGTCTCGAGGAGTGTTTCAAGATGTATCCAAAGTCAAGATGTCATGGAAAGTGCTTCGAGATGCCTCAAGAGTCAAAATACCTTGCCGTATAATCTGGATGCCCCACGTGTGTCTAGAGTGTTCGGAAGGAGAAGTAATGACGAATGTAATGCATGATCATGTATGCGTATTCACATGTTATCTCACTAATGGTAACTATGCATTATAAAATATCATGTCTTTTGCTTGCATCTGACTGGATAATCTTATGTAATATTAAGAATGAAATAGATATTTCATGTGTATAAGGATGTGAATAATACCGATACATCATAAAATTTAGAAATCGTGTTCAAGCACCGTAAAGTCCACAAAAATGGTGAAGATTCATTTCTATGCGGAGTGATGTTAAAAGAGAATAGTATTCATTATTCTAGAGAAACAGACATTGCTACAACAGTGAGTACATAGCCTTGTGATGTAGAATTATAAAAGAAATGGGCTTAAGAAAATGTCAAATTAGAATGGTTTTAAGGTGCTAATTTGACATTTAAAAAAAAAAATGAGAACTGATTTTGTGTAAGAAATGCGAAACCTATCTAGCTTTATATATTTAATGGCTCCAAAAGTTTGAATTAAACTGTCTAAATCTTATGGTAATTAGGTATGTGATTTTGTCTTGACAATGGAAGAGGTACTGGAAGTTGATGAGAAAATTGATTAAGGTTGTCCTAAGTGCCTCAAATGCAATAGAGCAAGTTCTACTTTAGGACAAGCTCAAAATACGACATTTCCGTTAATTATTGGCGTGAAAGCTTAAAAAAAAAACATCATTGATGCCGGAAACCAACATACTAAGACAATACTTAAAACTACAAGAGTGAACTTATGGAGATGATTCATAATCAAAGGGATGGAGTGGCCAAATACACTACTATAATTTATCCTAAGATCCAAGAGATATTGGATCTTTATAAAAAGTATTCGGTATCATGGGTTCCTACTTGGAATGGGGAGGATGTGTTTAAATTAAGTGGGTCATATGGAGACAAGAGGATTATTAATATCAGACATAGAACTTGTAACCGTAGAAAATGGGACAGTGGTGGGATCGTTTGCTATCATGTTGTGGTGACTCTGATATATATGACAAGATAACCTAAATAATTGGTTCACATGTGTTTTAAGGAAGCATACATACAAATTTACAACCATATTGTGCATATTGTAGATTCCAAGGAGACATGACCTGCTAGATACCATTACTCCACCACAAGTGCCCAAGCAAATTGATAGAACGAAGAATCAAAGAACAAAATTAGTGAATGAAAGCTAATAACAATTTGAAGATAAGGAAGAAGAAAGCTGTGCAAGAGTCTATAGGAATAAAATTGAATAAATAGAATATTAAAATCACTTTGTGAGAACGTGGTTGCTTAGGCTATAACAAAAATCATTACAAGAATTGATCAATAGCATCAACACTAACAACAACAATTAGCAACAGCTATGAAGCACTAACACTCTTCGGGAGGTTTTGCGTCGTGTCAAATACTCTAACACATGTTCGACACTCTTTGATACTCTTTGACACCTAGTCAACTGTCTCAACATCTTCGACAACTTGAGTTTGGAATTTCGACATGCAAATTCAAAATTTTGACATACATTGGCTCAATTTTAAAAAAATTCAATAAATAAAAGGTCAACATGTATATGTGCCGCATTACTCCAAAGTGTGGGAAATCTGAAATTTCTAGTTTTAGGTAAATCTGACACGAGTACCCTAATTTGGAATAAATGTGATATGAATATACTAGTTTAGTTTAGGCTTTACCAAAAAAAAAAAAATACTAGTTTAGGAATTTTAACAACACAAAAATTAATTTAGAATAAATTTGATACACACCAACTAGTTTAGAGTTTTTTGTATTATTAATCCTTACCCTTTTCAACCAATTGCAATTTTTTGATAAAATTGCCCTTGCTTTGACCATCAGAAAAAGCCAATAGGCAAAGACTTAGCTAAGTGAGTTCGATCTTTATTTGAAATTAACTTAATTACTTCAAGTTCTTATTTAAGATAAAATATACTTCCAGCCCTCGTTCAAAAAAAGAACACACTTCAAGCCCTTAATTGAACTTTTTTCCTTTAAAATATCAAGATAGTGCAGCAATTCTTTGGTTTTTCTTCCCAATCAGTATGTTGGTGCTCCGTACCATTAACATAGACATTACTGCGAAGGTATCTCAATGGCATACGTACAACGTACAACAAGCTTCGTAAACGTTTCTCGCAATTTATAGTCACCTTTTCTTTTATGGTAGAATCAACACACAGACAAAGAAAATGTACAATGAGAGGCGACAATTCTCTCTCTAAACGACAAAATGTGCTTTTATCGTGTAAAGAGTGAATTTGTTGAACAGGACGCGTACGATCTCTTTGCATTAAAGTTGTCACGGACATTAGTCTTCCGGGGAAGGGGAAAGCATCCTGGTAATACAACGGAAGAGACCTGCTCCATGAATCAGATCGCCTCCAGTCAGTCCAGGATAACACTTGTTATGCCCGGGTGGGCATGGAAGCAAGGGGTTGAAAATCCGCTAAGGGGTTCACTTGGTAAGAAAACGCAAGCTGCCAAAAATCTACCAAAGCATTCTTCAGTGCCAAAACCCGTCCCTTGACATACCTGAAATGCGAGAGAATACAACGAAACATGAGAATCACGAATAGTTTGTCTCACAAAACACTTCCCTAACAAGCAGTATGATAAAAACACTGGAGGCCGCTTTCAGAAATTTAAGAGACCTCTCTCTCTCTCTCTCTCTCTCACTCTCACACGTGCGCACATATATATAACATCCAGTTTACACCAAAATTAGAAAATGAGTTCCCAAAAACAGCCTATAACTCCATCCAGAATATGTGATTTTCCAGGCGAACTTCTTTACACACTAAAGTTGTTTAGAACATTCAACTGATTCCACCAAAAGAATGCAAACAACATCTGTGGCTCACATAAACGCAGTTATGACAGTTTTTGTCTGCAACTAGCTGTTGGCAAACAAGGTGGAAAAACAATAAAGATCGTTTGCAACTGCATAATTAAGACTACTCAAATTAACTATTGCATCATCAATCACCAACAGCTGATTTTAGAAAACTTTCCTCCTTGGAGTCCTGCCTGTTATGCAATTGGCAGGGTGAAGTTCATAAGAGATGACGGTCAATTGATATGTCTAAATTAGAGCTGGCAACTAAATGGTCCAGCAGACAAAGGGCATCCCACACTACAAGGCCCGCCAAACGGTGGGAGTTTGGGGTGGGGTTCATGTATGCAGTCTTACCACTGATTTTCCAAAGAAGCTATGTTGGTGACTTAAATTGTACTCCTTGCACTTTAGCTCTTGCAATATGGGAGAAAAAAAGTTGATCCTTGAGAAATCAAATGCCAGTTTTTTGCATAGTTTCCTAAAAGTGGAGCTTATAAGTTTATGGAGCAGCATACACTCCATAGGACACATACAGAAACTAAAAGCCAACCTAACTATGGTTTACTTTTTGACTGGCACATCAGAAGTGGATTGATTTACAAGCATGTATGCATAACCACCATAGAACAAATTCATGAGTAAAAATGTTGAGGGTGATCCCCCTGCTGATTATACCTAAATTCCACAACACGACAAAGACAATTCTTTTAGGAGGTATATCCATGCCTAAAGTCCATCTTAGAGGAGACCACCAATACCACAACTGCATGCAAAGACCATACTAATTGATATTGGTGCAGGCCCCAGGTATATATGACCATTAACTTCACAAGTAGCTGGTATTTGCAAGTTATGCATATTTAGTTTGTGATGATGTCAGCAAATCACCAAGTTTAAACAGGAAGTAGTACCATGAAAATGCAGACCAGCCAAGACAATATACCTATTCAAGGCAGATCGCTTCCTTCGCACAACAAAATATGCGAGCAGCATCAGGCATCCCAGCAAGATCTTCCCATTAGATAGGACTAACCGAAAATTGCCAAATCTCACATTGATTGACTTAAACAACCAGAAACAAGGTTCGCCTTGTCCATACAACTTCAGAAGTGCTAGTTTCTGATCATTTCCTCCATTTGGTATGCTTTTCTGTTCTACTGATCTAATATATTCTTCTGATGCATTCACTTCTCCTATTAAAGGAGCTTCATACACATATGGCATAGGTGGCAGGGGACCCTGTGATAAGCTAGTGGCCTTGATAGCATATAGCGAATGCAACCTTCTGAGCAACTCCTATAAATTGCAAGTTGAAATGAAAAACTGTTAGCATTTTTTTCTGCATCAAGGACAGTACAATGTGGTTATTAAATCAAAATTGAGTTCAATCAAGTTTGTTCAAAAGTGATTTAGCAGCCAGACAATGAAATACTTTAACACATTGAATTGAGGAACAAGGCAAACTGTCTGATGCTCTACGGTTTTATGGCGAAGATGCTGAACAGTGTGTAAGCATCATTGATATTAGAACCACTCTACCATCATTTCTTCAGACACATGTGAAGGAGCTGATTAATGAAATCTTTATCACTGCTAAAATGAAAATTAACATTGAAATCAGGAGCCTACTCTCTCTATCAGCCTAACCAGAGAACGCATCTTAAAGAACCCAGCACACATGATAAATTCCATGCATGCATATTAAGAATAAGATGTCCATGCCCCAAGTTCAACCCTGTGGAGACTGCCTACCACCTTTCACATCAAAACCGGCCTAGAATTAATCTGGAACATCTTAAGTTAAAATAGTTCAGAGGATATGCTGCAGAGTTTCCTTTTCTTCTTTTTATTTGATTTAATAACTGGCAAGCAGTATCCAAAACAGGTTTAACCATTTGCTCCAACATCAACAGTATAAGCACCACTTCATCAATACAAAACCCTATATACCAATCGGTGCGCGATCAACAAGAAACACACTAGAAGGTCCAGCAGGCTGTTAGGTCCTATATCAGCTCTTTTCATGACCTAGATTCTCCCAAAAATGAACTGTGCCCGAGTAGTTGGGCAGACCTACAGGGTCAGGTCCAAGATCAAGTCTATCCCCCTGCTTTTGCATCATCAATATAGAAAACTTTTGCAAACAACTTACAAGATGTAATAATGGGGCTAAATTTTTAAGATTGTGAGCTCTTGTTTGTGTGTTGGTGTGTGGGTGTGTGCACAGAGAGAGAGAGAGAGAGAGAGTGAGAGAGGGTGGTATGGAATCTCTATCAGACAAGACAAGCCCAGTGAATTGCCATTATGCCATTACACTTGATATTTCTTAATGTTCATAAGACAGATTAAGATTAAGGCCAGAAGGCTATCAATGTTAGTTAAGGCAAAACCGATACAGGAGAAACTAGACTCCCCAAGATTATTGTTCCCCTGATGCACTGTATTCTAAGTTCCTTTTGCCGCATTACAGGAAAAAAGTGGACCTTATTCCACTTTAAACATGCATATTAATGTCAAGCGCATTACTATCCCATTATTATAACTACAAAAACTAAGGAAAAATGGCCCGACTGAACCTGCAATACAGTAGTCATGACCATGTCAGGAGCTGGGTGAGACTAGTAAGCCACGAAAAAAAGCCTGAAATATTTCTATTAACAAGCACCTTTTCCATTATTTTGTATGATACCTAAAAATGCATCTCAAAACAATCTGTATAGCAATCAATTCCCCCAGTTTCACTATTGCTCGCTAGCGATTTCAGCAAGCAAATAGGTTAAGAAAACGTGGAAAGCAAATTGCATCCTCCAGGCTCAGTTATCATCAAATTTCAAGCATGTTGAACAATTATCAATGGTCACATAAATTCCACATCAAATTTCAAGCATGTTGAACAATTATCAATGATCACATAAATTCCATAAATGAGTGGTCCTCAAAAAATATGGTTGCACAATCTCTCTTACCTGCCTTTTATCCTCAGGCAACGCAGCTTTCTCGACCCAAGTTATGGCCAGTTCAAATTCACCCAAAATTCTAGCCAGTAGAGTCAAAGCATAAATCTCAACAATTTCCAAATACTTATCAACTCCCAAAACAAAATGCCCGTCACAGATTTCTCTGCAATTAACATTTGCCTCTGCATTGACAGGACTGTAATATTTCTCATCCACACAGCTCCATTTGCTAAGGAACTCCTCTAGAAGTTCTTGAACCCCTGGAAAACCTTCTGAAATCTGCAAACAGACCCTGATAGGAAACTGACCAATAAGCGAAGTTCATGCTGTATGTAAAAGAGGTCATGTAACTTGCATTCAACATGATAATCAAAGATGCACTTCTTAGAGACGAAAGGATGAAGAGAACGCTAAAAGCTAATGTTCTTAACCATTGCCAATCTCACATCTTCCAATAGCTGCCTATATACTGATATCACACCAACAATTGGTTAAAAGTGGAATGTACAGACCAAGCATGACATAGGTCTTATATACTGATATCACACCAACAATTGGTTAAAAGTGGAATGTACAGACCAAGCATGACATAGGTCTTATTCTGCAATAGAGTTAAGGCACAATGCATGAGATGACATTTTGTGAGTGTCATAGAACACGTCATCTGCTGATGTGATATATGACCACCAATAAGACTATCGTCAAGTTGCATTATGAGCATGGCAGAAGTGGCAGGGCAGTTACCACATCTGAAAAAGCATTGTTGTAGCACGCACCAAATGACATGTACAAATAGAAGAAATGTACAACTTCAATTAACATATTCCAGTACTGCACTGAAAAAGCATTGTTTGTAGCATACACCAAATATAGATGACATGTACAACTTCAATTAACATTCCAGTACTGCACTTGTCCCAACTCTGTCTGTCTGTCAGTCTGTCTGTCTGTGGGATGGGGTTTAAATAACTCTAACAACCCCCCGATATGATTTGGATAATCTACAATGACACCCCTATATTTGTTAATATTAATGAAAACTGTTCCTCGTCCTTTACAGAAATATAAACATGACGTAGGTATTAGGAGTCATCGGACCCACAACAATCCAACAACATTGAGTATGGCATTCTCAAAGTTCACAATGACTAAGGATTTGAATGACTCTTGCCTTTTACTTTTAATTTTTTTAAATCATGGCTCATGCACTTTGACTTTTTTAAACCTGAAATACCTGAAACTTTAACAACATACTAATGTTGACACATAATTCACATAGAGCTTTTTCATAAATTTGAAAATCTGAACAATATTCTAGATCTGGCAAAACAGGATAAAAAAAATTTCATGCTTTTGCAAAACAAAGACAAACACGCCATAACTAATGTTGTGATATAATTCTTTGTTTTGGAAATCTAGGTATGTTATGAAATAGGCTTTGGTCAATCTAAGCGAGCTATAATCCCAACCATTTATCTATATAGATGGCACCAAAGCGTCAAAATATTAAGCCATGCTATGTCATCGACAGTTAGGGGTATATACAAATTTCGAGGTAATCAATGCAAGCAATGCCAATATACTATAATGCTTTCTATAGCTCTACCATCAGGGCTTTCAACTTATAATCAATTTTGTACTAATGATGAGCAACTTACAAAAAGAAAAAAGTCCTGAGGTTTATCCTTTTCAGCATTTTGTATCCTCTAGCTCAAACCCTACACTCACACCTTCTAATTCCTATAACTTTTGCTAACATCCTCATAACATCAGAAACCAAGGCATAGACTGCATGTTTTCTTAAAACTTCACGGTGCAAAGTGGATAATTTTGAAACTAAAGGGTGCAAAGTGAGTGTAAAGGAAAGTTCAGTGTAGATTATGTGGAATCCTTTTTTCAGCCCCGCAGATAAGCCCTTAAAGGTCGTGGGACGTTTTTGGAAGATATAATGACCAAACAAACTTAAAGCCTGAAGCACATGTATATCTTGGTTGAAGCCTTAAGGCACAAATGCAATAAACCTATCAACGTCATATACAATCTACCTAAATCCTCTTCAGATGGTAAATGGAGCAGGCCAAATATGGATCTAACATAGTCATGTAAAACATTGAAGTTGTCTGGGGTCATCAACAAAGACAAACAAATTAACATACAAATAAAAAGAAAAAAAGAACAATGAAGAACACAAAACTTCAGATTTTTTCTTTTCCCAAAAGAAAAAAAAGGAACAACAAATATTTGAAAGGCGAAACATAGCATATAATTGGTTGCCTTAGAGAATCAGACTTCAAATAAGATGAGCATAAATCAGCCTCATATCATGTATGTGTTCCTTCAACCACAATGGTAGAGAATACAAAGGTTAAGAAATGTAGCTACACTAGCTACAATAAGGACTTCAGTCAGCCGATGTCAACCCAGCAAATGCAAACACTCACAATATTTAACCACCTTTACAGTATGTACTCTTCTATTGTTTCTCTTGCAAACTTGCTCTTCAGAAGGATCAGGAAAGCATCAACATAACCATGGAAACCCGTTCCAAGAAAAGCCATTAATCGACATGTAGAATTGGAAACGTGACAACGCAAAAAGACACTACATTACCCAATTTGGAGAACTTCAATGGGGATGGCAGCAACAGAACCGAACAATTCCCTTAGCTTATGCAGAATTTCTGCTGTCCTGCAAGAATATCCTACCAGTTACAGCGCAATTTTCAACTTCCCCCCAAGGACTAAAGCGAGCACGAGACTCTGCATAAATAAGTCATCTTAATCAATTGGGTACAGTTTAGACCTGCCCATTTCTTTCAAGGACTGCACTAACACCATCCCAGCCGATCCCATCATGTCATGCAGCCGCGAAAGGCCCTCTCCTGCTTCTCCTCCAACGAGATCACCCTTGTCCCGACAGAGACGCTCGAGAACAGAGGAAGCCAACGACGCCGCCTCCTCGTACATAGAGCACACCAGGTAACTGCGAAATTTCAAGAAAAGAGAGAGAGAAATATGAGCGAAAACAAAATCAACGAGGATGGTGGAAGGAAATCGATCGAACCCTTTTACCTCTCGCAGACGTCGATGTCTCCCCAAATAGGAGGCTCCGACGAGGTCCCCATCCTTCCCACCGCCTCCGCGTCCCGCTGTATCGTCTCGAGGGGATCGACAACGCCTGCCTTTTTCGCGAAGGAGCGGCCGAGAGAGCCGAAGTTGATTGTCCGCGGCCGTCGGAAGAGCGAGTTTCAGAGAGACAGAGAGAGATATCTCGGCGGTTGGCGCCTGGTGGTGGTGGTGGAGGCCGCGAGTTGTGGCCGATCAAACTTGGGGCTTGACGGTGAACCGCGGGACGGATAAGGAGGAGGGAGTCATTTCATTTTGCTCGATTCGAGGGGAATTTACTAAACACAGGGCAGGGATACCCGTTTGGTTCGGCTTTCCAAGGCGCTTTGGGATCCCAAAACCTATTGAGAAAAATATTTTGCATTTGCTTCACACTTTTGAGTCTTCATTTGCCAAATGCTAACATTTTCGGAATGCTAGTTTAGGGTTTAATGAATTTTTTTCTTTTTTATATTACCCTTATTGATAATCATTTTTTCCTCTTTTGCCCTCGAAAGTTATTATTCATCGTCTTCTTCCTTCTTCTTTGTGAAGCTCAGCCGGCGGGCGGCGTTTAGTTGCGAGCAGCTAGATTTGGCCGCCGGGGGCCAGATCTAGCTGTCGGAAGCCTTGCCTGAGGTCACGCGACCTCGGGTGTCGCCTGGGTCGCTTGACCGCAGGCGGCGTCGCCTGAGGCCGTGCAACCCAAGCGGCTGGGTTGCGTGACCCAGGCGTCGCCTGAGGTCGCCGACCTCAAGCGAGCCGCCTCCCCCACCGCCACCACCACCAACCGCCTCCCCACCGCCACCAGCACCATTGCCGAGCACAGCCGCATCTCCTCCTCCTTTTTCTTTTCTTTTCTTTTTTTCCTTTTTCTTTTCACCTTAAAGCTATTGCAAAATATACATAAAATTGAGTTTCCAAACACACTAGCATTCACAAAATGCTCATTCATTCAAAGTTACTTGGGGAAATGCAAAGTCATTTCCCCAAAGTTAAACCAAACGGGTAAGAGCACATTTGGTTCGGCATTTTGAAAATCCATTGAAAAATCTAGATAGATTATAAACGGTTTGATTCGGTTGAGATTTTGGATTTGCATTTACTTTCAACGGAACTGCACCTCATTCAATACGATTTGGTTCGGGTCGAATCGGTTTGGTTCTTTGATTTTCTTTATTGAGATATGAAAAAAAGTTTGATGGAAATTAAGAGAAATTGTGTAAATTATAATATTAAGAAAATGGGCGATTTTCAATTTGTGAAATTATTCGAACAAAAATATTTATTTTTTAGTGTTCAAACCAAAACCCAAACCAAGCTGAAAATGTATGAAAATTCATATCGATTTTAGTTTTAGTCCGATTTTGACACCCCTAGCATCCGGTAAGGGACCACCAATGCCAATAACATTTTATAAATAATAGGAATAAGTGCACTAAACCTCTAAAATTTGTTATGAAAGTAAAATGAAATATTACAACCGAGTCCTAAAACTTAGTAAGTTGGTGTAAAGGTCCATTTGTACGACGCTATTTTGGACCATTCACTTATTAGAAAACAGCGCCGTATGAGGCCTCTTCCGGAAATTGAACTCATCTCCCTCAAAATAAAAAAGAAGTCGTCTGGTCTCCCCTCTGAATCTTAAGCCCCAAATCAAGCCCGTGCATATCATGATTGGTCCCCTCGTGAACCCATCACAAGTCGGAGTTCTCAGCAGTGTGAAAGATGGAGACGGCAACTATCTCCAAGCCTCTTTCCTCCTCACAGGTATCGCTCTCTGCGTCTGCGTTGGTGTTGGCACCTACAACGTTGACTCGACTGTAGCTTTTTGAACTGTTCACCGCAAGTGTTATCTCAAATTGAGCTCCGTTTGGCCCACTCAATGTTAAGTGTTATCTGGAGAAGTTCCTCCAGAGATAGGTTCTTTGGTGAAGCTTCGGTTTCTTAATTTAGGACGAAACAATCTAATAGGAAGTGTCCCTTCTTCTATTGGGAACTTATCATCTCTGGAGAAGCTTTATCTTCCTGAAAATTACCTAGGTCACTCTCTTCCTCATACTCTAGGCCAATTGACCAAATTAACAGATATTGGCTTGGTGGGAAATTATTTGTCAAGTGCACTTCCGCCATCCCTCTACAATTTATCTTCATTGATAAGAATTGATGTACGACTTAACCGAATTAATGGAAGTCTTCCCATTACAATCAGCTTTGGTCTCCCCAACTTAGAATTTTTCAGCATTGGCGAGATCCAGTTTGTTGGATCAATCCCCCTATGGATCCCCAATAATGCCACAAATCTACAGACACTTCAACTTGGAGGCAACAAATTTTCAAAGAATGTACCTTCTTTTAGAAGTTTGCGTAACCTTCAATGGTTGACCATTTACTCTAACCATCTTGGAAGCAAGGGATCTGGCAATTTGAGCTTCCTTTGTTTGTTAACCAATATCTCTAGCTAAACCTTCCCCTCGATATGTAGAGTTTCTTTTACCCATGGCTACTCAAGTTTATTAAAACCCTAACCCCAAATTACTTTCCCACTTTTCTCCGACCCCTCTAATTTTCATCTAATCTACATCCATGGTGGTCTTCTTCTGTTCCTCATCCGAATTACTGTGTTCGTGACTGCTGCGATCATTTCCAAACTTGATGGTGGGTCCGAATTTGAAGCAGATGTTCCCCTTCGCATCTCCATCTTCAATCCCACTCGGTTCGTCTCACTGTATGTTTATATTCCCCTATTCTCTTATAAAATCCCGAGTAGTTTCGACAGAAATTCCTTTTGCATGTGGGGCCTTGGTATATCGGCGACTTTAGCTGATTGTATATCTCAATGCGATCCAATTCAGCTTGCCCCTACTTTCTTTAAATGCTATCCTGCTTGAGTAATGGACTTAGCAGAACCTAGTGACTCTAATCACCTAGCTGCTCTCTGTTCAAGATTGGGTAGACTTACAACAGAGAAGGAAATAGATTTCTGGGATGAAAAACCCTCACCTGCAAAATTGGAGGAATGTAGCTTAATTTTGGTGTGCAGAATTCTGTCAAATCCTACTGTAAATTTCCCTGCGTTCTAGAGTACTATTAAGAAAGCATGGAGGATTGACCGAGTTGAAATTTCACAACGTGAAGATGGCTTTTACGTAGCTAAATTCCATTCTGATGCCGATAAACAGCGTGTTCTTGCTGGAGGTCCCTGGCTCTTTTCGGGTCACCTAGTAATATTAAAGCCATGGCAATCTAATACTCCTTTGCATTGTTATGATTTCTCAGTTGTGCTTTCTAGGTACAAATATTTGGTCTGCCTTTGGAATGGACTACTGAAAAGATGATTATCAAGGCAGTGCAAGATATTAGTCGGGTAATAGAAGTGCGAGTTGATACTAAAGAGGGAATGACTTCACAGACTACTAGGGCAAGGATTGAACTGAAACTACAGGAACCTTTAAGGACAGGTAAACCGATTCGTATAGAGGGGAAATTATTCTGGATTGACTTTCGCTATGAGTGACTTTCCCATTTCTGTTACTCTTGCGGAAGGTTGGGCCATTATGCTACGTATTGCAAAGAGATCCTCTATGATGAGTCAAAATTTGAAGGAATGGATACTATGGCCTAT
Organism: Eucalyptus cloeziana; assembly: GCA_014182715.1. Classification (NCBI taxonomy): domain Eukaryota; kingdom Viridiplantae; phylum Streptophyta; class Magnoliopsida; order Myrtales; family Myrtaceae; genus Eucalyptus; species Eucalyptus cloeziana. The sequence continues at coordinate 40,992,771 of CM024641.1, read as the reverse complement.
GGTCCATGGCTTAAAACTGAAGTTAAAGAAGCTAATCCTTACTAGCAAACATTTTATAACCCTCCAAACCTCTTGGATTAGCCAAAAGATAGTATACTTGAGACACCTCCTTCCCAACTTCCGATTATCCCACTCTTGCCCCCACCAATCACTACTACTGCAGCAACAATGGCCAGACCAGCACTTCCTTCAGATCATGGAGTTAAAGCATTCGCACATCAGGAAAATCAATAGCCGATCATGGAGGGACCCATATTCATACAACGCTCATTCCTGCAACAGCTAAAATGAAGGGGATTCAATCATCAACTATGGATTTCAAACAATACAAGAAAACAAAGAGTTCTAGACTGCCACCAAAGGTGAGTGTGGCTAAAAAACAGAAATGATATTCACCATATGACACAAAGGGTGTAATTTTGCGTGACCTGGATGATGACAAATTACCGGATACCCCTGTGCGCGAAGCAGGGGAAGCTGATACTTGGGCTATGGTGGCTGACCCTCAACAACCACCACCTCACAAATGAAGCTCTTATGTTGGAACTGTCAGGGTTTGGGCAATCCCCTAACAGTTCAAGCTCTTAAGGCCATGATGGCCAAGGAAAAGCCCAATATAGTTTTCTTAATAGAAACAAAAAATAATGAAGTGAAGATTTCTAGTATTCAGCGTAGTCTACGATTCCCAAATGCTCATGTTTTCAACCCTATTAGAATGGCGGGAGGTTTGGCAGTATTTGGAACACTCAGGTCTCTCTTGAAGTGCTTCATTCAACGAAGGATTATCTTGATATAACTTATAAGGAAGTTCGGGAAAATCGTACTGTTCGTCTAACCTATATTCATGCTCTAATAAATTATCATCTTAGACAAATTTTATGGGATGAACTGAGAGTCATAAGCTTGGCTAATGTGCTACCTTGGATATGTGTGGGAGATTTTAATGAAGTACTCTATCCGTGGGAAAATGTTGGGAAAAGGCCGACTGTTCATTATCGTATGATGTCTTTCCGGCAGTTTATAAATGACTGCGCCCTTATGGAATTAGCGAGTAAAGGATGTAAGTTCACTTGGATGAACAATCGAGAGGGCGATGAACTGGTGAAGGAAAGATTGGACAGAGTACTGTGTACGATGGATTAGAGAATTCTATTTCCTGATGTTGATGTTTTTGCGTTGCCTACTGTAGGATCTGACCAAAGTCCTTTGATCATTAATACTTCAACAAATTATAGAAGACGTGTGAAGAACTTTGTTTATGAGTCTTATTGGAATGACGATGAAGAGTGCCGAGGAGTAATATCTGATGCTTGGAATTCGGTACAGACACCAGGTTTGGATTTTTATTCTAAACTGAAGAAAGTCTCTCTTGCATTAAAGTCCAGGCATTGCAGAAACGACTACAGGACATTATGAACCAGCAACATCGATCTTGTAATGGACATGAAATAAATAAGATCAAAGAAGAATTACGGCGGATTTGGCAGCAAGAAGAGTAATACTGGGCTATGCACTTGAGGATTCAATGGCTTAGGTGGGGAGATAAAAATACAAAATATTTTCATGCTGCCACTCTTCAACGAAGACAAAAAAAAACCGTATTCTTATGTTGCAGGATGATAACCAGAGGTGGATTTGTGATCCTGAAACCCTGAAAACTATGACATCCAACTTTTATTCTAGATTATATACGATGGTGGGGTATCGGAATTATGAACCTATTCTGGCTCAATGTCCACAGGTTGTAACTACATAAATGAATGATAAGTTGTTGGAAATGATTACAATAGAGGAGGTTCGGCTAGCCATTTTTCAGTTGGGCAAAACAAAGGCTCCTGGTCCGAATGGTTTTAATGGATTATTTTTTCAAAATCATTGGGAAGTTATAAAAGCAGATCTCTTCTCACTTGTACATAATTTCTTTCAATCAGGACGGCTGCCTACTAATCTGAATCGGACTATTCTTGTTTTGGTTCCCAAGATGCCTCATCCAGAGAGACTGGACCAATACAAACCGATTAGCCTCTGCAACTTTGCTTATAAAGTCATATCTAAGGTACTAGCTAATCGCTTAAAACCTTGGTTACCTGATTTGATCTCCATGGAACAATCGGCTTTTGTAAAAGGCCGACAGATTCAAGACAATATACTAATTGTTCAAAAAGTATTGCACCAATTTAAGACCCGAAGGTGAAAGTGAAATTTCAACGCAAACCTCAAGACCGACATACAAAAGGCATGTGACAGAGTTGAATGGGACTTCCTCAGAGACTATTTTCTTAAAATGGGTTTCCATCCAAGGAGGGTCAATATGATTCTACACTGCATAACCACAGTGTCTTATAGTGTGAGCTTCAATGGCGAGCTACTTCCTTTTTTCTCCCCAACTTGTGGCCTCAGCACAAGGTGACCCTTTGTCCCCATACATCTTTATTTTAATAGCAAATGTTTTATCAACTTTGATTACTCAAGCAGTCAATATGGGTCATATTAAGGGTCTTAAGCTCAACAGATGGTGTCCTATCTTGTCTCATTTATTTTTTGTGGACGATGCTATATTTTTCCTTGATGCTAACCTTTGGGAATGCCAGAATATTGCTAATATTATAAATCAGTATTGTATGGCCACGGGACATACTTTGAATCGAAACAAATCGGGGATTATTTTCAACAAAGATTGTCCTATCAACTTACAGGAAAATCTGTCGTTTGAGCTTCGAATTCCAGTGCTAACTCGATATGGAAAGTATCTGGGAATCCCCTCTGAATGGGGCAAATCTAAAAAAGAAATGTTTTCTTGGCTTTTGGGGAGAATACAAGCGAAGTTAGAAGAATGGAAAGAAAGATTCATTTCTAAAGGAGGAAAGGAAATTCTTATTAAAGTCTGTCATTCAGTCTCTTCCTCATTATGCTATGTCGATCTTTAAAATTCCTATGTCTCTTTGTAAACATATAGAAAAGAGCATTGCTCGCTTTTGGTGGAAGAATGATCAAAACAAAGCAGGGATACATTGGAAGAAGTGGGATATTCTTAAGAGGAGAAAGGACAGTGGCGGTCTAGGATTTCGTAATCTTCTTGAATTTAACAGAACTATGCTTAGCAAACAAGCATGGCGTATGTTTCAACAGCCTCAAGCTTTATGGAGTAAGGTTTTTAAGGGTCTGTACTTTAGGGTTACCGATTTCCAAGGGGCGACCAGAGGAGCTAGACCATCTTGGGGATGGTAGAGTTTACTAGTGGGTCGGGATGCTATTTTACCTAATGTTAGCTGGTCAGTGGGTAATGGCAGAAATATCAGAATTCGAGAGGACCGATGGTTATCAAGAGGAATTCTTGGTGGCCCAGCGGTTAGAGATGAACCCAAACTGGTGGCTGATCTCATCAATCCCATCCACAACAGCTGGAACACATCTTTGCTTTCAAGATTTTTGACAATTAGATTATTGCAGAAATTCAAAGCATTCCAGTTCGACCTAATTTTGCCGAAGATAAACTAGTCTGGACAGCCTCACAGGACGGACGATATACTGTGAAGAGCAACTATCATGTTTTGTCTACTGTCAACAACAACAGAAACAATTTTACAACATCAACATCATATCAGTATCCTAGGCTACTATGGAAAAACATTTGGGCCATGCGAACAGCTCTGAAACTCCGACTATTTCTATGGTCAATTTGTCAAAATGCTCTTGCATCTAGAGACAACCTATTCCAGAGACATATCATCTTAGATCCATATTGTCAAATTTGTAAACAGAGCATCCCAGAAACCTTAGAGCACTTATTTCTTAGCTGTACATGGACTAAAGAAATCTGGGCTCATCCACAAATCAACATCGAGGTTCAGACTACTTCAATCACCCGCTTAGAAGAATGGTTAGTAGAAAAGGCAATCTCAAAGAGTCACTTACCTGATCTGGAGCTAATTGCCAATGTTCTCTAGCAAATATGGAAACAGAGAAATGGATTCATTTTTCGTGACCATCGTCTCGACTCGATCTTAGCAGTGGGAAACGCCGTCACACAGTCTCGACTTTATCAAACCAGCAAACCTTCCTTTTCGAAAAGATCTACACCACAACAAAACCAATATTGGATTTGGAAACCACTAGATCCAAGTACGTTGAAATGCAATATTGATGCATCTTTCAAACCAGGCGGAACACATAGAACGATGGCTTCTATATGCATAGATCAGCATGGCAGACTTATTGATGTTTACACCACGCGATTTCTTGCTGCTTCGGCTTTGAGCGCAGAGTTTCAGGCTCTCACTTCTGCGCTCGATCATTTGCTGCGTTAAGGGCTTGATCAAGCACCGATCGTACTTGAATCGGACAGTAGCATCGTCGTTGCGGCTACAAAGGGTGAAGGCTCGCCGCCATGGGAGGTCCGTGCTTTGCTTCAGGAGGCTATCGCTTTACTTTCCCACTTCCCTAACCTAAGTGTTCGGTTCTGCAAACGTGAGGCCAACACAGTGGCTGACTGGGCTGCAAAGGCCCAATTTTCAAGCACTTTGGCCCAAGATTGGAATATCTTTCTGCCTTATATGTTGCTAGATCTTGTTTATGCTGACGCTTTAGCGTCTCAATGTAAGTTTCCGAAGTTATAATACTAAGTCTATTTTCGACCAAAAAAAAAAAACCAATATCTCGAGCCTAACCCTCTTAGATTTTTCTGATAATAGACTCGGTGGGCCATTGCCAGATTGTATTGGTAATTTATCCATTACCATCACAATACTAATGATGGGCGATAATCCTATAATTGGTGAGATTCCTAGATCAATCGTCAATCTATTGAACTTGGAGGACTTGGGGATAGAGAATGCCATTCTTTCAGGTGCTATCATGTTTAATTTGGGAAATCTTCAACATCTGATGTTTTTGACACTCTCCAATAACAATCTATCGGGAATGATTCCATCCTCTTTGCAGAAGATGAAGAAATAGTCTTATTTATATCTTGATGGGAATCACTTTCATGGCCATATTCCTTCAGATCTAAATAAGTGTCAAAGTCTGATGTGGCTTGATCTTTCTAACAACAATCTCTGTGGTTCCATCTTCTTAGCGGTTAAAACTCTCATCTATTTGAACTTGTCTCACAACCATTTAAATGGGGCCCTTCCGATGGACAGAGGACAAGTTGACCATTTAGAGACTTTGGACATTTCAAGCAATATGTTCGGTGGTGAAATTCCGAGCACTCTAGGTTATTGTGTCGGATTGGTAAGATTAAAAATGAAGGATAACCACTTCGAAGGATCCATTCCTCAATCATTTAGCTCTTTAAGAAGCATTGAGATATTGGATCTTTCGAATAACAATCCATCATGTGAGATTCCAAAGTTCTTGGAGGCATTTCATTTCCTGGAAATTCTAGATTTATCCTATAATAATTTTGAAGGCATGTTACCAACTGATGGTATCTTCAAGAATGCAAGCGTCACTTTTGTTATCGGAAACAACAAAATCTGTGGAGGAATCCCGGAATTTCGGCTTCCTAAATGCATCTTTAGACACTCCAAGAGGGAAAGAGTTGTTCATGAATGGAAACTCGTGCTGTCTATTACTTTTGGACTTCTAGGGGTGGTTCTTGTTCGGGTTTGTGTGTATATATGTTGGTTAAAGAAGAAGAAAACAAAAGAACCAACTTCAAGTTCCATAGCTGATACTTGGAAAAACTTATCTTATGGAACTCTCCTTAAAGCAACCGATGGTTTTTCTTCAACTAATTTGATTGGTGTTGGTAGTTTTGGATTTGTTTACAAGGGGATGCTCTGAGAGAATGGGACCAACGTTGCTATGAAGGTGCTTAATTTAACGCGTCATGGTGCTTTGAAGAGCTGAAAAGAGGATTGTGAGGCTTTGAAGCATATAAAACACCGAAATCTTTTGAAGGGGGCAAAGTGCTAAAAAAGTCATAAACCTTTTGTATTTGTGCAAATTTAGTCATAAACATTTTTTGGTGCCAATTTAGTCTTAAACATTTTTATGTTGTGCCAATTTAGTCATTTCCGGCCAATTTTGGCTGGATTTTCCGCTGGATCCATGGAACCGACGTGAAACAATTTTAGTTTTCACGATAAGGAGGGGAGGAGGTCTATGGTCGATTTATGTGGCTTCATTGAAGGGAGTGAGGAGATGAGATATAATCTAGGGTTTCTTTTTAGTATTTTTTTTTTTTAATATTAAAAAGGTTCCGGTCGTGAACAACTTTTAATAATATTTTAATATTTTTGATTTTTTTTTCCCTTCTCCTCCTTCTTCCTCCAATCGGTCACCGGACCTCGGCGACTAGCCAAAGGTGACGGCAAGCAAGGTCGAGGTCAACCTCGCCGGCCACCTTGCTAGTGGCTGCAAGGCTCGCCCTCATCGGATTTGGCGAGGGTCAAACCTTGCCCATGGCTGACGAGGGCGAGCCCTGCTCGCCCAGCGCGAGGCTACCCTCGAGGCCTAGGTGGTGAGGGCGAGCCTCGCCCGGCTGGCGCAAGGCTGCCCTCATGGCCTCAAGCTAGCCTTGCGCCGGGCTGGCGAGGCTCGCCCTTGTTGGCCATGGACGAGGCTCAACCCTCAGCCAGATTCGGCGATGGTGAGCCTCGTCCGCCCAGCGCGAGGCCGCTCTTGTAGCCACTAGCGAGGTAGTCGGCGAGGTTGACCTTGACCTCGCCGGCCATCGCCTCTGGCCGGTCGCCGAGGTCCGCAGACCAGCTAGAGGAAGGAGGAGGAGAAGGAAAAAAGAAAAAGAAAAAGAATTCTAAAATATTAAAATATCATTAAAAGTTGTTCACGTTAGCACCGATGAGGCCACGTCAGCCGACTGGTGTCTAGTCAGCAAAATCTTGCCAAAATTGGCCGGAAATGACTAAATTGGCACAACGTAAAAATGTTTAGGACTAAATTGGCACAAATGCAAAAAGTTTAGGACTTTTTTAGCACTTTTCCCCTTTTGAAGGTATTGATAGTGTGCTCAGGTACTGATTATGCTGGGAATGACTTTAAGGCTTTGGTCTATGAGTTTATGGTCAATGGTAGCCTCCAAGAGTGGTTGCACCCGTCTCCAATGCCTACGGATGCAAATGGGCCTTCAAAAAATTTGAGTCTCATCCAAAGGATAAAAATTTCCATTGACATTGCTTTTGCATTGGATTATTTTCATAACCAATGCCACAGTGCCATCGTTCATTTTGATCTAAAGCCAAGTAATGTCCTTTTAGATGCTGAGATGATCGGACATATAGGTAACTTTGGATTGGCAAAAATCCTCCTTGAATCCACATCTTACATAGGCACAAATTTAAGCTCAGCTGGTTTGGGAGGAACAATTGGTTATGTTGCTCCAGGTATGTCTCCTTGTGTCCCTCAAATGAAGAATTTGTTCATCACAAAATTGGTGATGGCATCTTTTCACAAAACTTTAACTTCACAATGAGATTGTGCACATATTTTTTTCACATAACTCAACCATACGTGGTTCTTGATACATGTAGAATATGGAATGGGTAGTGTGGTTTCTATTGAAGGTGATGTCTATAGTTATGGCATTCTCTTACTAGAGATGTTCACAGGTTTCAGGCCTACAGCTGAGATATTCAAAGAAAATTTGGACCTACATATTTTTGTTGAGGAAGCTTTGCCTGGACGAATCCAAGAGATTACCGATCCCATCCTAGTTCGAGAAGTGGAGAGACATGCAAGCGAAAGTAGAAAGAGCACACTTCAGGATTGTCTGCTAATGGTCTACCGAATTGGGATCGCCTGCTCAGTTGGAGTCCCAGGAGAGCGAACGAGCATTACAGATGTAGCAGCTCAACTATGTTCAATTAGGGACAAGCTTTATGCAGCTGGCTTACAAGGATAAGTAACACACTAAAGCGGTAAGTTTTCAAGTACCTTTGACAAATGCCAAACTGAACCACTTATGCAAAGACAGGCACGTGACTCCCCACAGTTTTTTATTCATGTCTAGATAAACTCAATTGCCTGGTGTTGTGAAGATGGAGCCATGGAGTTAACAGAGTCATCAAGCAGAACCAAAGTAGAGTTGGAAAAACATTGAAGTGATCCAATGAATTATAGCATACGGGAACCTTAAGTTGACTCGAAGTCAATGACAATGTCTTCGTCCTCTTCGGGAGGTGGAGAGAGGTGGCAGGAGGGCTTCACCTCATATGCAAACGTGGGACGGATGCTTCTCTAATGTATCGTGGGGTAGGTAAGTCGAGTTCTCATACAGACAATGATTAGTTTAGATCATGAAGAACAAAGGTGTGTCTGAATATTCCTTCTGAAAAGAAAGTTGGCGTGTAAGAAGTAGATATTAGGAATCAGGCTGCCATCTATACTTACACTTGTTCCGTATATTTGGACAATTGAAAACAAAATGCTACATGCAAGCCTGTTTATGTCTCATAAAGCTATGTGAGCAAGTACATTTATCGTGTTCTTCATTTATGCTAGTTAAATAGCTTAATCTATTAATACGAGTAGATATCATGCTTGCACATCCCACACAATGTCAATGTCTATCGAAAAATGACTCCATGAGTTGTCCTGCATGTTTGCATGTACAATGCGAACTCAAGTCCTACATTACCTAAATGCTCGACATGGTAGAGTGGATTACATGATTCCATCACCTCGCCAACGGGAATGACTTCCAGAAATGTAGTTTTGAGTGAAACAGATATCACCCACACAGATAACTTAAAAGTAAAGATGGTAGTCACTGTCAAGGTCGGGACCATTCCTTTCACGGGTAAGAACAAAACATCATAATCAAATTCAACTAATGGAGAAAAATGAACAAATTTTCTCGCATTACCGGGAATTTTCAAGACATTTCTGTCCACTGCACGGACCAAAATATAGAAAGGTCAACTGATTGGGATCCTACTACTCACCAGCCTTAGACAAGAAGATGTAGGAACTGGCCACAATATCTAAATGACCATCGGCCATGATTTTCTTTTCATTTTAGTTTCTGGGAATCTTCATCTTAAAAAGCGTAGAGGTCATTAGCTATGCATTTTGCAGAGCTCATGATAGAACTATAGCAACTTCAGACAATTTAAGCTCAGAGATCTGAAGTTCCGAGTTGCTATCCTTGGAGTTTTTGTACAACCCAAGCTTGTGGTTTCTTAGCTATGCATGTCACTATAGACTACGAACTTTCACCTTTATTTTCTACTTAAGTAGATAATCGTTGGCACATCACCCGCTAAAAGATGGTGAATCCCTAGAGTGGGATTCCTGTAGCTACTTAATTAGAGGTACGGACACCTGGAGTGCTAAAACTTGGCACGAAGGGACGCTTAAGTGCCAAAACTTTGAAAATATACACTTAATTACCTCTCTGTGCTTAGAAATCTGATTCTATTAGTAGTATACGGATAGCTATCTTCTTTCTTGTTTTTTCTTGTTCTTGATTTTTTTTGCCCTTACCCTTTTTCAAAGAGTAGGTATACAGGGATAAACTTAATGTGGTAGCCTTGTAATATGAGTTCACAAATTTGAGTCGTGTCGTGAATAAATCTTTCACTAGCTTGTGAAAGTCATGAAAACGACACCTTCAGATCTCCACAACTAGAATATAAAATATAGTAATGGAGAAAAGAGATTCGTGCACCTAATTTAGAATTCATCATTCTTAATGCGGAACAATGATGGTCTAGAGCTCATATGCTTCTCCTCTATTACTAGCTCAATGAAATTGTCTCTCACCTCTAATATTCAATAAATGCTCTTTTTGTGAGAATATTTGTGCACTAAGGTTAGATGATAGATTTAAACACTATTTATGAAGTTTTAAGCCACATACCCTCTCATCACAAGTCAGACTTTACTTGGCCCACATTAGCTAATTGCATATTAGATTAATTAAAAATCTTTATATCTCACATTGTTAGAGATCCCTTAAAATGATAAATTTCAACATCATATATAGGAGTAGTTTGGCCACGTGTTAGAGAGTTGGTTGTTATTCAATAACAATATCTTTCTTATCCAAAATTTCACTTAATTTTTGAATTTAATCACAAATATCAATTAAAAAAAGGAAGAAAATTTAGCTGTTTCAAAATCAGTAGATAAAATGATCCTCTATCAGAATGGCTATCGAGAAGAGAGAGAACAGGTACTATAATGGCAACTTTCCCAATTCATGGCACCATTGCCGCGCGATGTGAGGAGTGCTTGCAACTTCACCGACGAGGCAGTTGTTCTCTTTCTCTTTTTGTTGATTTTTTAAAAATATTTTTAAATATTTTTTATCTTTTCTCTTTACAAATTTTCAACTTTTTTACTTGATGTGGCGTTTGGGGCGCTACATATGGGTTATGTGCCTAAAGAGAGTGATAAAAAAAAAAAGACACAACAACGTTTTCTATTTGTCAAATTAAATGAAGTTAAGTAAGCACTTGATTGCAAAAATTTAATAAATCTTAAAATTTGATTTTTTTTTTTTTTTGGTCAGTAATCTTAAAATTTGATTGTACCATTCGAACATTTTAGAAATCAGTTCGCTATAGAACTTTCAATGTAGGTACTAAAAAATGAATTAATATCATGAAAAATTACAATCTGTGATAAATTTATCATAAATTAATTTTTTGATTATAAAAAATTCTAAATTGGTGCATTTATGATAAATTGATGATATGTTGGTTTTCGATAAATTAGATTGATACTATAAAAAAATCCAAAACTAATATACCTATAATAAATAGAGGGTAAAACCTCAAATTGGTCATCAGTCAATTGTCCGGTGTTATGCAGCCAAGTAATTTGATGACAATATTTAACGGGAATTAATGAATGATAAATTTATTATAAGCATATTAATTGAGTTTTAATGATCAAAAAATTTAGTTTAGAGCAAATTTGTGAGGTATATCAATTTGAAGTTTTTCGTATTAATAATAATAATAATAATAAAACAGAATTCTGAAAGGACACGTCGGCCGGCACCCATAGTCGGAACACGAGATCGGCCTAAACCACCGTTTTATTACAGGATTGCCAAAAACCCTAAACCCTCGTCCTCACCCCTCCGAACTCGCGAAGTCCCCAACTTCAAATCCTTCGGCCACCACCTCCTCCGTCGCGGAAACGATGGGGATATTCGAGCCGTACAGAGCAGTCGGATACATCACCGCCGGCGTCCCCTCCTCCGTCCAGCGGCTCGGCACCGAGACCTTCGTCACCGTCAGCGTCGGCAAGGCTTTCCAAGTGTACAACGTAAGGCGCCCTTCTTCTTTGCGCGATGTCCGCACTTCGTGTTTCGATTTGGTGTTGCCCCGTCGATTTTGATTCGTTTCCCTCCCCACCTTTTCTCCCTCTCTTCTCTGCTTTGGTGCTTGCAGTGCGCGAAGCTGAGCTTGGTGCTTGTTGGTGAGTCTCTCTTCCTCTGAATAACGGCCGGGGGGGCCCGCGTGGGATCATGGGTTTTCCGAACCGAGGGTGTGCTTGGGTTGACCTCTCTGCCCCTCCGTTTCGATTCATTTCATTTGTGTTGCAAAAGCTGTTATCTTTTTTGCCCTTGGGTCAGGTACAACGGGAAATGGCATGGGCATGGCAATTTTTGGGCTGCTTCGATGCCTTTTTACATTTCTGATTTGTGGGTTTTCGAGTTGTTTTTATGTTGGCATTCACAATCTCTCTATTTTCATTTTTGAAGGAAAAAGCTAATTAGCAGTGCCCATGTGAGAAGTATAACTGCCCTTTCTAATGCTCTCGTGTTGAATTTTCTGTAATGACAGTCTCATGGGCTGGGTTGTCAATAATGTGCTTGGTCATGCTGTCTAATGGGGTTTTCTCCCTTGAATAAATAGGGGAATCCCATTACTTCTTGTTGCTTTTCATTTTCTGGCAATTTTTTTAGTTAAGTAACGATTAGATGCACCTTTTTTCTGAAGGTCCCCAATTGCCAAAGAAAATACGGGCCCTCGCATCCTACCGAGAATACACTTTTGCTGCTTATGGAAGTGACATTGGCGTATTCAAGCGTGCTCACCAGGTTTGTTACTGAATGGCTTGTTAGAAGAAAGTCACTAATAATAGATCATTCATTGTGTTCTCCTACATTGCAATGGGATGTTAGGTTAGGGCAGCCTTTTTCATTTCCCTTCCAAAATTATAAATCAATTGAATCGGTACAGGTTGTGTACATACGAAAGTAATGATAGATGTGACAAAATCATTAACATGAACGGTGAAGGAGCTTAACTGTGTAGATTTGTGGCTGAACAAATGAAAGGATCTCAACTTTCATTTAGCAAGGAATGGTTTTGAATTGTGATATAAGACATGTTATGACCAAAACTCTCTTGCAAAGTGCTTTGCCTTGGTACATTGCTGGAAGATGTTTATCAATTGGGGTCGTTTGGTAGGTTGTCTAGCCAGTGGAACTCATATGTTTCCAATTTATTAGTATGTGTCTTGTTTGTTGACAAGTGATCAACAGTGATGAGATATTTGATTGTTGGTTCTTGGATTTTCTTAGTGTGCCCATGGCACATGAACTTTGGAGTACTATTGATGGTACTGCTTATGAATTGTAGTGCTGGTTAGGGTGGTTATGAATAAGAAAATTTTCATTCATGGACAAAATCAAGTTTGAAGGGGAAAAACCAATGGGCCTTTGGTGGCCATTATTTTGTTGCAGCTTTGTGTATGTAGCAGTGGCTATGAGAGTGATTGTCTGATGGTTCATTAGTGTAGTAAAATATGTGAATTTTCTACTTTGTTAGCAGTAGGTGTTGATCAAATCTGACCTTCTTTTGCTGAAATGGATGCACTTATTGGATATACTCTGCATCTTAGTCACCTTATGCCATTAATTTTCTGTTCAGCCATAGCCTTGGAGATTCTCTTTTGAGTTTGTTGGTCCTGATTTTGTGCTCATGGTTGCATATGGCTTTTTGGTAGGCATGTAATTCTATCTAGTGGTGCTGTGTTCTCCTGTATTTCCAGGGGCATATGCCTCCATCAATGCCATATGCAATGCTGTTAAATTTACTAGGTGTTCCGATGGCACATATGCTCCCTAATGCCTGAGGCGCTAGCCATCAAACCAAATGCTAGGATGTTCGCTAGTGTTTATCTTTGAAGGCTCTTTGTTATATTCTATTTTATTTCGCTGTGCCTGAAGCATTTTAAATTTGTTTGTCAGCTCTGTTTACCTTCTCGATATCATTTTCTTAGAAGGCCTTAGAGTCAATGTCCCACCCTGGTATTTTGAGTCCAAACAGGTTTCAATGTCTGTGTCAAAAGAGATTTCATGGTTGCACTATCTTTACGCTAGGCTTATGCAATTATTTATTTGAATGGGATAGGACTGGCAATATATAGATATTTTTTGTCGATCAACATGTCAATAACTTGTATATCAGATTCTATGCATGTACTTAAATGGTCCGGTGGGGACAATATGAAGACACATTGACGGTTAATGCTGGCTAGAATTTATATCTCTGTTTGAAGCAGATTAGTAATAGTAGAATATGATGTTTGGCTTATCCAAAAAATAAAGAGAAATACAATTTTGTACTATTAATTAAATGGTTTGTGGTGAGGAGATTGGGACCTAAGTGCACATGCCTGAACTGCTAATTAAATATATTGCCAGAAAACGTGCTGTGTTTTTCTTTAATGATGTGCAGGAACATTTTGTCTATCTAATTTTATGCTTTAACTACAGTTAGCAACTTGGAGCGGGCATACTGCTAAGGTTTGTTTGCTGCTGCTGTTTGGAGAGCACATATTAAGTGTAGATGTTGATGGCAATGTGTACATATGGGCGTTCAAAGGAATGAATGAGAACCTTTCCCCAGTGGGACATATCTTATTGGATAGCAATTTTACTCCTAGCTGTATAATGCATCCAGACACTTACTTAAATAAGGTAACTATCATCTTTGCCCCAAGAACTTTTCAGTTCTTAATTGATACGGATTGGTGGTTGAACATGCACGTACTTGCCGGAGAAAGAAGATTCCCAAATGAAATGGCTACAATGTTCGAAGCTGGCTTTTTCTTGTTCTTTTCCTTTGTCATGCACTAGTAATTAATTTGGAAAGTTTTCTCCATTTTTTTTTTCATAAAAGATTTTAGAAAAGTAATGGATAAAGTGAAAAACAGAGCAACAATAGATGCAAACTGTGAAATTACTTATTGTTTGCTTTGTTTTATACTGAGCAATTAATTCTCGGTATCAAATATTGCTGGAAAAGTTGAAATTATCCACCATGAAAATGAGTAGATGTCTAATTATCTGTGCTAGTTGGCCATAATCTTGATATAGTACAATCCTTTTATCATTTACTTAAGACTGTAAAACTATACTGTATTTAAAGATAATAGAGCATCTGTAATTAGCTCTTGATAGCAAGATCCAGCCAGAGGTCACTAACTTTCAGATTTGTTATTTGAAAAAATTAAGCTGTGAAGGGGAAGAGGTATCCAGGGTCGAATCCTGAATGGCTATGGACTATTCTGGTTAAATTTTTTTCGCACATTTTACCTTAGCTGTATTAACTAATTTCTGTAGTATAGTTTGTTAAGAGGAGTTTACGACGTTGAAAGTAGCATGGTCTACATGTCAGCATCTCAACTTTTTGAACATGACTAGTATGTCTAGATCTGGGAATGTGAAAATGACGAACAGGTAAGCAGAAAAGAGTGTAGTACAAATGAAGGATGGGTAGAACATTTACTACCGCAGAAATTCAGGGAAATAAAATGTGCCAAGCATAGTTATTAAAGTCAATATACAAGTTAGGACTTTTAGTTAATTGAATGATCAGATCCTAAGATCTGATAGGCATTCTTAAAATCTAGAAATACCAACAGTGGGATGCTTGACTTGAATACTTGCATGGAATCAACTGATTATTTGTTCGCCAAATTTAAATAAGTGTTGCTATAAAGTTCTTATCATTCTTCAATCTATATACTTGTGTGCAACCCACTAATTATTTCTTTGTTGAGTTCAAAACTTCAAAGAAGTCTTACATTAAATACCTATATGATCTCTATCTCTGATTATAAAATCCTTTTGTCTAATCCAAAACTCAAAGGAAGTCTGAGTACGTAATTTTGTACTATTAAATGATAGAATGGATATGATCATAGCAT
Organism: Eucalyptus cloeziana; assembly: GCA_014182715.1. Taxonomy (NCBI): domain Eukaryota; kingdom Viridiplantae; phylum Streptophyta; class Magnoliopsida; order Myrtales; family Myrtaceae; genus Eucalyptus; species Eucalyptus cloeziana. The sequence continues at coordinate 40,977,630 of CM024641.1, read as the reverse complement.
CCTATGATACTTGTCAATTTGGATTGTGACCCTGTAAAGATTGTAAATGAATACCATACTTAAGATCTGGATTGTTACTTAAGTTTCGAACTGTAGGGTGGTAAGATCCTAAGATCCTTACTGGATTTTAATGACAATTTCCACTAGTGCAAGCATGCTGCCTGTGAGAGTGCTAAACCTATTTGTTTGTAAGGTAAGCTAAAGCTGCATGGTAATTTAGCAAAATAAACGGCTATTGGAAATTATGAATGCTTAACAGCTACGTTAACAGTTTCAATGTGTCTCTGGACTAAACTAAGAAAGCTTGTAAACAGGTTATTCTGGGAAGCCAGGAAGGGCCTCTGCAGCTTTGGAACATAAGCACTAAGACAAAGCTCTATGAGTTCAAGGGATGGAATTCCTCTGTTAGCAGTTGTGTTTCATCACCTGCTTTAGATGTTGTTGCGGTTGGCTGTGCTGATGGCAAGATTCATGTTCACAATATTCGCTATGATGAAGAATTGGTTACATTTTCTCATTCGATGAGAGGTTCTGTGACCGCCTTATCTTTCAGCACAGGTATCATTCATGTTGTTTCTTTGTCTTCATCAAGTACTAAAATATATTCTGCTATAAATTTGGATGTCTTCCGAATTCAAGGGTGCTTCTACACTGGCCACGCTTTATTTTGTCTCCAGAAACTCTTCAATATTTGATCATTTAACCTCCTGTGGCCTTTATATGTTAAAAGGAATTATTAGTGGATTTGGCAATTTTTGTGCTTACATCTATATTCTTCCTTTAGATGGGCAACCTCTTCTAGCTTCTGGTAGTTCATCTGGTGTTGTCAGCATATGGAATCTCGATAAAAGAAGGCTCCAGTCAGTCATAAGAGATGCTCATGACGGTTCTGTAATTTCTCTCCACTTCTTTGCTAATGAGCCTGTGCTAATGAGTTCATCTGCAGATAACTCGATTAAGGTAAGTTTCACAGAGTAGTTTACATGACCATTCATTGAAAATTTTTGTTGTCTAGTTAAATGAACCCAGCAATGTTGGATGATTAATATGACTTCTAAATCTCTTTATTGATCTAAAATTGTACTTGGGCGTGGCCTGTTTTGGCTCCCCTCTTGCAAGTAATTTTCCTCCCTATATTCAGTTATGCTTGAGTTTCATGCGGGACAGATAAATATCAGTAGTTATCAAAGCTCTTTTTTGTCTCATGTAGCAAAAGAATTTAGAACTGATATTTCTCAATGACATACGATCTGGAAAGAAGTGGTGCACATCTGTTTGCAAATGCAGTCTGCTGATAGCTAGTTTATTTTCCTGAAAGGTCTTTGTTTGTTTGTTTAATTGCACCTAACCATCTAAGATCAGCCTAGGAAACTATGGAAAATGATTTGGCAATCTTGTCTTTGTTTAGGATAACTCTGACCTTGTGTGTTTTATTGCAATTAGCCTTATAGGGTCGGTCAATAGATAGCAACTTTGAATATCATATGGCCTTCTTCTTTGACTGTGGAGGGTTGCTCTAGCTCTTTTTGATTAATAAATGGTGCAAAAGTGGCATAATCTTTTACACCTTTTACTGGTGATAATCTTTAAAAAACGTAACAGAACCTAGTTTTTCTCTGGATAATGGGGGTTGAATTTTATATCAAGTTGTGTTATTCTGAAATTAGTTCTGAATTCTCTCTGTACAATAAATCACTATGTTTGATATAGATGTGGATTTTTGACACAAGTGATGGAGATCCTTGTCTATTACGCTTTCGAAGTGGTCATAGTGCTCCTCCACTCTGCATAAGGTAATAATTTTCTTTATTTCTTTATTTGTTTAGGGTTTACTTTAAAAGAAGTACAGTATTTTTGTGCATTATTGTACCATTTCATTTTTTCCAGATCAGAAGTATGAAGAATGATATGCCTGCAAATATGTATTGTATGGAGTTTGTCTGGTCCGAGAATCACTAATCACGATATACATCTGCAGGTTCTATGCTAATGGTAGGCATATACTATCAGCTGGTCAGGATCGTGCCTTCCGGCTTTTCTCGGTCGTCCAGGTCCGTGTCAAGCATACATCACTCTATTTTTGTGTTAAGGATACTTTAACATGGTTTTATGTGTTTGCTTTCCTCCGTAATGAATGCATTTTTTAAGCCTTGAATGAATTGTGATTATGATCTCCATTGATGGATTTAGTTTCAATTTTTTCTCTTTTATGTTTATTTGGAACTAAAAGCCCTTTTAACTTATATTTGAATTTCTAGAAAATAGTTTTTGGAATGCTCTGTCAGCTGTCATCCATTTCCTTATCCATCCCTTATGTCTTCTTCTATTGCTATAATGAAAGATGCTCAAGAACTTAAAAAACAACCGTGATTTTTATAGAAGTTCTTTTTGCAGTAGTCTGACTCAAAAGGTCGTGATGGTAAAATTTCCATAATTTCGTGCAGACTTATTGAATATTAACTGCATCTTCTTTCCATGCATAATATAGATCTTGGCTTGCTTTTGAGAATCTGAGCTTTCAGGATGTATGAAGCCAATAAATAGTTTAGTGATGAATGAAGAGAGCTTTAGATTATCAACAAATTCCTTTTTGAAAGCATGGAGATGCTAATTCATAGACAAACTAAGCAAAACTGCAAGTCTTTTTTATGTTGGTTGAACTTAAAAGTCATAATGATTGCTGAATAGGCTTGTGGCTTAGAAACGTAGTCTTTTTGTGATTGAGAACTCTATTTTTCACTTCTGTTACCCCTATCAGTGACATAGAGAAAGCATTGAAGTCGAGAATTTTTTCCCTTTACATTAGCTCCACCAGTTGCATATTTTGCCCACCCATTCTGTTGTCACCTATTTGGTGCCTGCAAGTGCCCACAACATTCCTTTCTCCTTTTTAAGCTATGCTGCAGTAAATGCTGTATTGATGCTAGATTCTCTGTACAACATCAATCTTGTCCACTCTAGCCAAATTGTCTGATATCCTTGGAGATTGCATGACCTTTATATGAGTCAAATCGACAGACGTTCTATGAGGCAAACTAGACTTAAGCAAGCTTCACAGTGGAAACCAGTGCTTGTTGTAGGGTACTTATGTTTCGAAATCGAAAATTAGTGAAGTGTAGAAGTTCTTGACATCGCATCACGGGAAATTATAATGTTAAAACTTTTCTTTTTACATTTTCAAAGCACATAAAGGTAGCTAACCAGTGCGCTAAAGGCACTTGTATGCATTCTCAAAAATTTTCTCCTGTTTTTCTCTTGGATGTAATCATTTTTATTACTCAGGGTGGACTTCTCTTGTTTACTTAAATTGACAAAAATTGTCTTCTACATCATCCAAATTTCACCTTAGAAACAAACCAACCCATAAACCCATAATTGTGGCGATATAAGACAAGTTTCTCTGATGATTGCAGTTTGTCCAGAATTGTTGAAACCTTATTTAGTTCTCTAAGTCCTAAATAACCTGAGTTCATTGTAAGTAGAATATAGAATGGTTGCTCTGAATTTTAAATTTCTATAGCTGATAGTATGGTGTGCATTTTTCCCTTTTCTTTTCCTCATGTTGTTTGGTGTTTGTTTCCATTGCAAGAGCAGGATCAGCAAAGTCGAGAGCTATCTCAACGTCATGTGTCCAAGCGAGCAAAAAAATTGAAGTCAAAGGTATTGTCTACATTGACAGTCATGTCATCATATGTTTGTTTCATATGTTTGAAGTTAAAGGAACAACCATGTTCCAAATTCTCTGTCATGTGTGATGTTTTGCTTCCCTTTCTGGAAGGATGAAAGCACTTTATATACTGAGCAAATCAATCACTTCATTATTAAGCGTGTCTCACTTGCTTGGAGAGTATCCGCCTTCCCCTGTTTGAATTTTGATAAAATTCCTAGCTTAACTGCTTTGATATACCACGTCTATTACATGTGGTAAATCTGATGTGTATGATGCTTATCTGGAAGGATAGTCCCAGCTCATTGAGCTAGCCTTCTTGTGCTCTAAATATCAGGAGAGTACATGTCGTCTATCATTTAAAATTTAATATTGTTTTGTGGTAACCTGGTTTGTACTGCTGTCAATCAGCCCTCACCTACATTTATTTGTGAGTTGGTTGTAAGAGCATCCAATCTCACTTTGTACAGCTGTTGTCTAAGACAATAAAATTTCTAAAGCATGCTCTCTCTCTCTCTCTCTCTCTCTCTCTCTCTCTCTCTCTCCCCTCTAGTGCGGGTTGCTCTAAGTTGTCAGAGTAGGATTCCGGCCCGAAAAGGCGTGGGTTCAAATCCCACTGTTCACAAACTCCCTCCTTGCTTGTTCTCTTGAATTGTTATTTACCTGTAGAAAGTTTGTTCTTTTCACGTGTACCCCTTTCCTCTCTTCTTCTTCTTCTTCTTCCATTCCTCCCCTCCTTTAATCTCTTACCTCCTATACCCTCTTCCTGCCCTATGCTCAGATATTTTCAATTGGTTTCCCCACAGCATTTTAGATCATGAGTCAGAAGTAGTTTCAGAAAATAAAACAAAGAATTTATCTCACGTGTCGGAGTGTCATTTATCCTGTTGCATCTTTGATCATTGTAATTGACAAGTTAACCGTCTCCTGATTTTTTTCTTTTCCAGAAACAAGCTGTTGGAGAAAAGCTGTTAAACAGCAAATGGACTTATTATTATGTATTCTGTTTTTGACAAGCAGAAAGTAGTTTCAAAGCTTGTTCCTAGCAAGGAGTGTGGTTCAACATGATTTGATTTTTTCAATTGTTGGCAATCTTTATGTCATAAGTGCGCTTTTGCTCTTAATAATCCTTTTTATTCTGCATATAAGTGTAAAGATCAGCTTGAGTTTGCGGTACTTTTACGGTCATGTTCCTGTTTCATCATTCTTAACTCCCCCATTTCGAATTCTATCTGTCTCCGTGCTAAAACAATATTAAGCTTATTCCGAGCACTCTTGATAGTATTCTCATTATCACTTGAACTTTGTCTACATGCTCAGTTGAAAACAAATTTTCCATGAATTTTGACTAAGTGCCATTCTAATTCATATTTATGTTTTGTCTTCCTTAAACGTTGATATCTTTCGTTGGCTTACATTGCAGGAAGAAGAGATAAAGCTGAAGCCTGTTATAGCATTTGATGTTGGTAAGGATTTTGTGCTAGGAACTTGCACACGCTTTAGAATCAACACTGAATGAGCAATTCATAATAATTGGTTTGATAATTCGATCTATCCATCCTAGCATTTTAGTCAAGGTTGAAATATGGTCACTTCTAAAACATTATTCTATCATGTGTCTTTCAATGTGAATTTGAGGGGGAAAAGCTTTTCCGTTGTCAATTTGCTCATCCTCTAAGAAAAGATGTGGCAATCTGAAGTTTGCAATGGAAACAAACAAGGGGCAGATTTCTAAAAATTGGCAGAGAAGATGTGGAAAATTGGAAGAGGAATATGTCTTATTTGAGATGCAGTAATTGTAACTGTTACTTAATTACAGGTTGCTCTTAAAATTAAATGTCTGTCAACCATAGGTTTTTTTTGTGGTCAAACATAGACAACTTGTTTGGATGAGCTTGAGATCACAGAGATGTACACTACATGTGTCGAGCACATCTTCTATGAGCTGTTTGTATATTGTGTATTGATATCTGCCTCTACACATTACGCTTGGATTTCAGCTGAAATTAGGGAGCGGGACTGGTGCAACGTAGTGACAAGCCATATGGATACCCCGCAGGCATACGTGTGGAGACTTCAAAATTTTGTCATAGGGGAGCATATTCTGAGACCATGCCCTGACAAGCCCACACCTGTTAAGGTATAAGTTCTGATTTTTTACATGGTACAGCTTCAGCATTATATGAAACATTCAACTCCTTAGCCTGAGGTATTACCCACTGGGTAAAAATACTTGATGTAGAAGCTGTAATAGTTTAGGGAAAACTATGCTTTTCGAACCTGAGTTCACAGTATATGTTTTATGAACCTGAATTTGCAAAAAATTGTTTTTCCTTCTTGAAATAGATATTTTTTTTTAATGAGTCTAGCTATTAAACTATGCTTCTCACTTCAATTGTGCATTCTTGATAGTTGATGATGTCTATAGATTAGAGAGATAAAGAAATATAAGATATGATAGTGTAAAAGAGGATAGGTGAGCATAGCCTTGTGATTTATTCTTTCATTTGGCTTTGGATGTGTTGTTCCAACTTTGGATAGTCTGGCAATGTTTTCCTTCAACTTTTTTTTTCCCTTCTCTATCTTTCTTTCCTCGTACAGTTCTGATGTTGAATTTTTATTTTAATAAAATCTATTATTAACTATTAAAAAAAGAGTAGGTGCAGAGAGCTATTGAGCAAGTGCAATACGCTAGCATGACCAAAAGATTCCACTCAGCAGATTGATTTATATGGTTTTAAGAACATCTTTAGACATTTGCAGTCATGGTGCTGAACAATGGAAGCAAAGTGTTAGTGCGTAAATTGGAGGACAAAAAATGTGATTCATTAAACATGGAATGCAAATTGTTAGTTACTATACTATATATTGTAAAATTCCTGTACTTCTATGATTGCTACTCATTTGGCAAGTATATCTCAAAGTTGCGTTTGACAAGCATATTTTTTACAGGCTTGCATGATTAGTGCATGTGGAAATTTTGCCATTTTGGGAACAGCAGGTGGTTGGATTGAGCGATTCAACCTTCAATCAGGAATTAGTCGAGGAAGTTACATAGACCAGTTAGAAGGAACAAACAGTGCTCATGATGGTGAAGTGGTTGGAGTGGCTTGTGATGCCACAAATACTCTCATGATAAGTGCCGGTTATGCTGGGGACATCAAGGTCTGTAAATTCGTCTTAACATATCTTGCTTCACTTAATAAATCTTCAATTGTTTGTTTCTTGTGTGCGTTTGACAGGAAAAGAGTCCAGCCTGTTGTTTGTGACATCTTTTATTTACCGACTTTATCCTGACGCATATTCAAGTGCTTCTTGTTGCAATCTAAGTTTTCTCTTTTCATAATGTACTTTACTGCTCACTAGAATTTGTTTACGGATTGTTGATTTACACTTCAACAAGAGAGAGAAGCAACACTGTCATTTCTTCTGAAACTTAAATGATTTTTGATGTTAGAATCTTGACCAGAAAACAAAAGCCTCACTACTTGTTCATGGAACTGTTAATCCTTTGGCAAATTATCTAGTTTAAGTTTCCTTGTTATAGCTCATGTAAAAATGTGCAAGCCATCTTTTGATATAATGCATACGATTTAGCTTCTCTACCTTCTTCCTGGTTCTTTAGTAAGTGAAGATCTACCTGCGTGCATGTAGGAAGTGATATCTACTGGCATGCATGTAGTAAGCAAAGTTCTTATGACATGCATGCACACATCTGCTTTTTTTTTTTTTTTCCTTCCCACATGCCTTCCATGATGATAAAGGGAATCATATCATTCTAGATGATGGATTGTATTCAACTATAATATGAAAACCCAATTATACATGAGAGTCCTGCCCGGAAAAGTGGAGCCAATAGTACTAGGATTTTAAAAATCATGTAAATATGCAAGAGGACTCAAAAAGTAAACTTGCTGGATCTATTAAATTGTAACTTGTTCTTATCCTATGCTTTTGCATCACTTCTAAAAACATGTTTCATTTGGAACTGAGGAATGTTGTTGATTGACAAAACCTTTTCATTGATCAACTTTTGTCAATGATGAAAAATGAGGGAAATCTTATTTTCTGGCATCCTGATGCTCTTACTCTCATTTTGGTCCGTTGTTAGGATGGTGCTATAGTTAGCTTTTTTATACTTAAACAAAATGCTCTGAATAATCCTTTTATAATTAAAAAGAATGTGTATGGCCCACCTCAATAGTGGATAAGGCTTAGTTGACGTTGACGTGCTGGAGATCTTTCTGAGATTAGCTTCAATAAAATGTCATCCTGATTCCTGGATTTATTTGTTGTACAGGTCTGGGATTTCAAGGGACGTGAATTGAAATCTAGATGGGAAATTGGTTCTTCTTTGGTAAAAATTTCTTACCATCGTCTGAATGGTAATTAATGCCCTGAGCACTGCCCCATCCTCTCCCCTTTTCTTTCACTGTTGGTGCTTCATCGTGTATGCTCAAATACTCACGCTATACACATGCATGTGTTATTATGGTTGCACTAGCATAAGTTTAAGCTATATTTATAGCAGAAAGAAAGAACTTCTATTATCCTTGTAAATGTAATGGTCTACTTTATCTTGATAAATTTTGCAGGTCTTTTGGCTACGGTTGCAGATGATTTTATTATTCGCCTTTTTGATGCTGTCGCCCTAAGAATGGTCCGAAAGTTTGAAGGTCATACAGATCGAATTACAGATTTGTGCTTTAGTGAGGATGGGAAATGGCTCTTGTCTTCCAGTATGGATGGCAGTCTAAGGATTTGGGATATTATTTTGGCCAGACAAGTAGATGCTGTATATGTTGACGTCTCCATCACAGCGTTATCTCTGTCACCAAATATGGATATTTTAGCCACGACACATGTTGATCAAAATGGGGTCTTTCTCTGGTAAGTAACAGTGCATCTCTAATTTATGAATTAGTCATATACTCATGTTCATTGTTTGGAGTCACATTGTTTCAAGTCTTTATTTTGGATTGGTCAAGGCCCACCTAAGGAATAATAAAGCCTTAGGAATACGGTTTCTATAAATTATTTATATTAAGGAGATATTGTATTCTTTTGTGTGTTGACAAATTGATGAGAGATGGACTTTGATTGACCAGGGTTAACCAATCAATGTTTTCTGGAGATTCTGACATCAATTTGTATGCAAGTGGGAAAGAAGTTGTGACTGTTAAGTTGCCATCAGTATCATCAGTGGAAGGTTCTCAAGTTGAAGAATCTAATGAGCCTACTATTAGACATTCAGAGTCTAAAGACGTCCCTTCCTTCCGGCCTTCACTTGAGCAAATTCCAGATCTAGTTACCCTCTCACTTTTGCCAAAGAGCCAGTGGCAGAGCTTGATTAATCTAGACATTATAAAGGTCCCCTTCCTATTTTTCTTTTATCAGTCATGACCGTTTCTATGAAAGATTTGTTTCATGTACCCCTCCATTGTTGATTTGTGTCTCCAGTAAGATTGTCCTATAATCGTTTCGGGGACCAGTTGGTGACTATCTTCACTCATCTTATCTAATTTGTAGGTTCGCAATAAGCCAGTTGAGCCCCCCAAGAAACCTGAGAAAGCTCCTTTCTTTTTGCCCTCTATTCCATCTCTTTCTGGAGAAATACTATTTAAGCCAAGTGAGATGTCTGATAAGGGAGACATGAAAGCTGATGAAGACAAATCTAAGATAACACCTGAAGTGCCATCATCACGGTTTCTGCAACTGCTTCATTCGTGTTCAGAGGCGAAAAACTGTAAGCGACAGTTCTCATGGAAATCTCAGCATTTACACCTGCGCTAAAAGTATCATCTGAGACTCCCATGCTAATTCTAGATTTCTGGAATTCACATTTTGCAGTTTCACCCTTTACTGCCTACATCAAAGGGTTATCTCCCTCAACTTTGGATTTGGAACTTCGGATGCTTCAGATAATAGATGATGATGCTGTCGACGCTGATGATGATGCCGTTGACGCTGATGCTGATGATCCACAAGATGTTGACAAGAGACAAGAGTTGCTTTCCATTGAACTACTTATGGATTACTTTATACATGAAATATCATGCCGGAGTAATTTTGAGTTTGTACAAGCTCTAGTCAGGTTGTTTTTGAAGGTATTGATCTTTTCAACTTGTCATTTTTGAAGTATAGATCTCTGTTACAGGAATGTACTGAATGAATCGCTGATTATGATGGCAATATTAGGAAGTACTGCCAATACCTTTTGGCTTAGTCTGGTTCCTCAAGAGTCTCTGGTGCCCATTCTTAATGAGAAGATACAGCTTTGAATATAGTTTATAATATACCATTGACTTTTAGAAAATAGGCATTATTGCTTCCCTAAAGTTGGTAATGTGACCTTTGACATCTCTTATTCCGTTCTGCCAGATACATGGAGAGACAATTAGACGCCAGTCAGTGTTGCAGAATAAAGCAAAGGTCCTTTTGGAGACTCAATGCTCTGTATGGCAGAGAGTGGATAAGTTATTTCAAGGTGCTAGATGCATGGTTGCCTTTCTTAGCAACTCACAGTTTTAGGTATTAAACATATCGCCACTTTATTCCCTCTTCTTGTTTAGATATTAGGCCATTTTTATACAGGAAAGTTTGATAATGTAACATACCTATGATTTTTTAACTGGAGTTATATTTTTGTACCTTATAGCAAAGGGAAGATGTTATAGATGGAAAAAGTAGCTGGATCAACACTGAGGCATGAGTTTAAATGTTGGATGGGTTCCTCTTAGAGCTATAAATTCGCTCATTCTGTAACTGAGCAATCATCCTGTATCACTTCTTTCAGAAATTTTCAATGGAAGCCTTTTCTTACGCCCTTTTTATCATGTTTGTCCTATGCTATTTGATTATATGCATATGTTGATGAATGTGTCATGATTAATTTCTCTTTTCTGAATTTTCCTGGTGCGTTTTATTTAATCCTCCAGGCTTCTGGTTAGGAGTTATGTGATTTGGTCTAGATGCATGGATTCCAAACCTGGACTGGACTAGCCAGTTCAACTGGTTATGGAACTGGCTGGTGATCTGGTCGAGTTATTCACCTTATCCTGATTGCCTACGAATCACATCGAATTTTGTACTGGACCAGACCGGTTTGAAAAGCAAGTGGGTACTGAATCTACTGATCTGGCGTTCTAACAGTGCTAGTTAGTTTGTTTACCATATGTGGGCTTGAGGAATTGAGTTGTTCATCACTTGCTTGGCCCATTTGATTGTAGCAAAATAAACAGCAATGCTGCAGGCAGGCGACTTAACCAATGGAGCTCCTTGATCAAATTCATGCAAGTCTGCCATAAGCGCAGACTTTTTCATGTGTCTAATCATCACAAATATTATATATGTATCATTTTTGCTTGCGTTATTTGTGCATCTCTAATGGTGGCTTTTAGTCTCACGTGTTAGCTCAGTTGTTTTGGTGTTCACATATCAATGAATATCTGCATTCGTAGGTGGCTAGGTGATTACCAAAGGCGATGGCTGATGTGCAAGATGCTCAGTCGGCTTTGAGTTTCTGGCCTCAATTCATGATGGTGTTTCTGGTTGTTTCATCAGTAAAACTTAAAGGACTTTTCTGTTTCCATCCTTTTAATTCAAAACTTGCCCTGATTGATTCCAAAAAACTAGAAAAACAAAAAGAACGGCCTTGAAAACGGTAAGTTATATTCATGTGACATGGAAATAGAATAGAATGTCAGTCACATCTCAGTTAGGCTTGTAGCTGCATTTTAGTCAAAAGTGGCCTTACTGAAACCAATACAATGCATCGACGAAGAGAACACTACATGGCATTTTGTTTGTGACACCGGTTTATTGTGCATAATGCCAAAACAGAATTGATAGAGTACATCAGTCTTATATTGTCTTCTTAGCCATAGTTTTAAAGGCTATTCTGGACTGTGCTGGTTGTACATCTAATCTTTGGTTGATGACGAGTTTAATCTCAACAACTTAAAGATGGACTGTTCTGGGGAGGTAGATATGCATCGTTAGATGACTTTTGATGCGCATGAATACGATGGGTTACAACTGATCAAGGGCTGAAGCAAATGACATACAGTGCAGCTGATGTTCATTTCTTGTTGAAAGGTAAGAGCAGCACACGATTGTAGTATTCTCCCAGAGCCCATACGGGGAAGATGTTTCGATAGGCCGAGTAACTTATCATACAACTCTTGTTGAAAACTCCAATTATTTCCTGCAACCCAGCAGACTATTAGTGAGTCTCTATGTCGAACTTATGGAAGTCTGGCGTTCAGTGCAATAAATTTCTGATTCTTCTTCCGTGTAGGTAATTGATAACTTGCTTACGTAATCATGTCTTAGTAAATTAGAGTGTTTGGACAATGTGTTTGCACTGGTATTGATGTCCACATTCACTTATATTTAAAAAGTCATCAACTATTTTTATAATTTACCGTTGTTTATTTTGGTGGCTTATCAATGCCCTAGAATTTACAAACTTTTATATGGAACTACCGATGCTAAATTGACCGATGTATAAGCATTCGCCACATTGAAGTACAAACTACTTTTTGCTACTATCAACTTTTTGTATTGCTTAGCTATGAAAATTACCAATATTACTTTGTACTTTTAAGATTACCAACTACTTTGAGACCTAGTAAAACAAAAACTTGGTAAGTGAGTAAAATTAATTGGTATCTTAATGTGAAAAATATTGGTATATCGGTCAATTTTAAGATTGACAATTTTCAATATAAAAAGAGGTAACCTTGGTAAGACAAAAAAAAAAAAATATTGATAGATTTTTGAAACTGTTGGTAACGTTTGAAGTATAAAAAAATGTCGATACTAAACAAAACAAGCATAAAGAATGGGTTAAGTGAACCAAATTAGTCGATATCTTAATGTGAGAAATGTTAGTACATAAGTTAAATTAGTGTTTTCAAATAAAATTTAGTAACTTCAAAAACATTGGTAGTTGACAAAAATCTGTTGGTTAAGTTACTAATGGGTAGCCGGATAAATAATTACCATTCGCCTTTTTGTTACCAACGTGATTTCACGGTTCACAGCAATTTTAGCATTGTACCAAGATGGAGCTAGGTTATGAGTCCGCTGAATTTATATGATCTCAGCAGTCAACATGTTATGAATGACTACTGTGTTATTTGAGAATCACCTGTTGTGGAAAATCTCCATTTTCCATCTGCGAATTGACCAAAACCTTCACGGCACATTGCAACGGCGATGGATCTCTTTCGGCCTGCAACGAATGGCGTTACTGGTTTTCTGCCAAAAACATCTATCACGTCTCTCTGAATTCGACTGAAAACGATGTATGCCATGTACAAACCTGTCCGGCTTTAATCAGTGCTAAGATTGCCCACGAAGTATTTACCAGGTGTGATTTGTCTCCCTCCAAGCTCGTATAATCCTGATGAACCGATGTTAGGAAAATAAACGGGTGGATGGATGGATATGGAGAGAGAGGAGGGGGCAGTGAGAATCATGAAACTCAATAGAAGCTGAACGAATGACCTTGTCTTGGCTAGAGAGGTAGCTCTCTCCCCATCCACCTGAATCGAGCTGTTTGGAGAGTAGGAAACTGCATGCCCTTCTGATGCTGCTGCTGTTGGCGTAAGTCCGACCTCCGGCCACGAGTCCCTTCACTCCAAACCATGTTCCGTAGGTGTAGCACACTCCCCACGAGCCATACCTGTCGGACGGTTGGACAATGTGATCTTCATTGTTTAGGTTCTTATAATCTAGGGAAGTTTCTCATTGTGCGTGTGACGCAACAAAACAAAATCGACAGTGATTACGACGATATACATCGTGTGCATATTATACGTATGATCTGTCGTATATAGGTCGTGGATCGGCTCTATGATGGTCTAGGGGTCAACTGGAATCGCTCATAGGAGTGTAATAGCTTCTTGTTCAGTAATCTTCGTGTGCCCGAACATATTGCTGATATAAGAAAGGTCAAAATCGTTCCTGTGGTTTACAGCTGAGGATTTTTAGAATTTGATGGTAAAGTTCAACAGCTCAATCAGATCATTAACTTTTAAAAAGTTCAAATCACTTTGATATATTTTAATATGTTATAAAGTAATCGGCAGTGATCTCTCTCTCTCGTGTGCGCACAAATTTGCAGACGATGAGAGAGGACTTACCAGGAGCCGTCGGGTAATTGAATGCTCTCAAGGAAATGGATCGCTTTAGCGACGCACGAATCTATTTCTTTCCTCCGATGATGTGGGTACATCTTCACAAAGGATGTAAGGGCTTGAATCACCGCGGAGGTGCATTCCACATACCTGCACATCCACAGTGTCAGCCTGCAGAACTTAATTAAACTCGTGGTCCTAAGAATGATAGAACTAGCCTATCATAATTTAGTTGATGAACTTACGGATAATCGATCATGATATCTCCAAATATCTCTGCAGGATTGATGATCTAAGATAGAAGGAAATAAGTAAAGCTCAAGGCAATACTTTTGATAATCAAAACAGCACGCAAGAAGATGGGGATTTCACCTCCAACCAGGGATAAGATCTTGTGAGCTCATACGATGCAAATCCTCCATTTTTGTTCTGCAACAAGCTTTTCAGTGAACAAAATCCTCTTGTTTCTCCATATAAAAGATTGGCTATATGAACTAAAATGAGCACTATCAAATGTATTAGTCGGATGATTGCTTATGTCATTAGGAAAAAGAGTACCTGCAAGGATAGTATCAAATTTACAGCATCAAACAATTGGTCTGCTTTTATTGGGTCTCCCACGATTTCATATGGCATTCGGGATAATAAGAGTGCGGCCTGCATCATAATTGAGTACTAAGTTGGCAAATTCAACCAGAATAAAAGGAAAAGACAGTATACAAAGTGAATTACCAAGAAACTTATATTCAATTAGCTTGCAAGCTCCTTTATATGTCCTAAAGTTAGTGTTTTAATTTTCCAGATCTCAGAGTCATATCATATCCGATAAGTTTTGTACATCCGTCCCTGTAGATGTTTGATATCTCATAAAATCATTCTTATTCAGAATATGTATGAGACAAGGCAGATTTTACCTTTAGGCCTTCCGAAGTACAATCCGAAACAGGCCAACCGTTGTCCGGGGTTGAGAAAGGCCACCCTCCCCTCGAAACATGCCGGTACCACTGGTTCAGCTCTCCTGAACTGTTTTCTCTGACCTTCAATGCCGAAAAAGGTTAGATGAAAGCCTTTTAAGTCTGGAAATTGTTAGCAATAAAGAGCCGAATTTTCGAAGAGCATAGGTTGTTGGAGTACTTGCGTGTTCTTGATGAAGTCGTGCGCTTTCTTGAGCACTGATCCAAATTCGTCAACAAGATTGGTGGCGAGAACGGCTTGTACAGAGAAAGCAACGTCCCACAGCTGAGACCCATTGTATCCCTGTCATGTACGAGCCGAGAGAGCATATAGGTCATGTGCCAGTTTCAGGTTCGTATTGATTTTGTGGCATCAGCAGAAGCATAACCAGCGAGTGATCAATTAATCATTCGCAAATTAGTGATCGAAGGAGTTCATGGGAAATCGAGACCTGCATTTTCATTCCATCTTCAGCGACCCAAAGGTAGTCTTTGATTCTTGGGAGGTGACGTTTAAATGCTTCTGAGTTTGGGTCCTCGACCCAACAGCAAACCATGTTCAGCACCTGAGAAAAACATGGACTACACATAAAACCATACAAATGCATGCCGGGTACTATTACAAAATCCACGTCGCTTGTTTATGAAATCTACATGCTCTTAACGTAATTATGTGGCCCTCCTCCACCTTTTGGATTAGACATTCTTATAAAAACAACTCGTGTTAGGATGTTGGTTGTTCATGAAAATCATGGAAATTTCTTCTCGGGCATATGAAAATGGCTGAAATTACAACGGGCTTCTACATTTTTTTATATGCACCTAAAGATGTTTTACCTTATTGACAGGTCCTAGGCAAATGTACCTAGTGTTCTCATCCTCATAGTGGATATGTTGCATCACATGGTCGAGAGCCTTCTTTCTTAGTTTGGAGAGGGGCCATTGCATGAGAAGAGGCTCTCCTATCTTGTGAAGACCACTCCAAAGCACATCTTGCACCCAAGGATGTGGATAGTATAGATCTTCCTACACAATTGTATTCCATCAAATGGGTAAACATGTGAAAAAATGATAAACTTTCATGATAGCTATAATAAAACTTGAACTTCTCATGATACTTTTTATTATTCTAGTCTCATCACATATTAGAATTTGACTTTGTTCTTTTGTGAATACAAAATAAGTTAGACATGATTAAGTTATTTAAAATTTCATTTTTCTCTCCCCGACCGGTCTTATTTAAAGTATTTTCACTTTTTTTTTCCGCATGGATACTCCATATTCTTAGAAGTCTTCTCTTTTATTTTTATTTTTTGCAATTTTGATTGGTTAAATAATTAGGGGCTACTTGTTGCAATTGTCAATAATAAAGAAATGCTTTATACGGGTACTAAAAAATCTTACCAAAATCTTATTATTGAGTGATGTGACTCATGTTTTGTTAGTTACTGATCATATAATACCGGTCCCATCTGTTTCAACATCCTTTAAATAATTCCTACATCATTTAGTAGGAGAGTTTCCGTAAGATGTCTCAATATAATTGTCTAGCTTTGCTCTAAATAATAAACGAAGTTATACGAAACTAATTCCACCTCCTCTCTAGCAAATTAGATTGTTCATGTTGTAACTACGGCATTTGTAAGAATCTCATTTATCTTACCTTATGCAAAGGATTTTTATTAAATTGCAATAAACCCATTTCTTTAAGACATGAAATCCTATTCATTTTCCGTTCCAATCATCCACATGGTTTTTTTTGTCAATTTTATTTAAATTTTAGTGATGAGGAGTACACCTATCTTTATTTTTCGTGGGTCCTCAAAGGAAGAAGCATTTCGAAAACAATTAAAAATATTGTTTTATGAAAAGCTTGGATTTAAAATTTTCCTATTGATAACATTTATAGTCATTTTCAAACACATTTTTTCATTCAATACTAAATTGCATTATTGAGCGTCGACTTCAATACAAAACTTGATAATAATTGGAAATCACGAATTGTGGTCCGTAATATTAATTTATTTGTTTTTCATACAAAAGATCTCAAGAAGCATGACTACCTTGGCACAAAGATTCCTTGCCTTGTCCCAATCGATTTGATGGTAATATGTTGTGTATAACTCTCTTCTAAGTGACAAAACTGTCGAGTTGATGCGGCCCACAAACCTTTTTCCATATAAGTATGACATGGGTAGGTACACCATTCGACAATGACACCACAATCTTCCTGCATCATCGAGTCATCATATGAATCGATCCTATCGAGAATTAAATCCATTCTACATAATAATGATGAGAGGATCCTTCTCATGGCAAGCGCACGTCTCTTTAAATTGTAAATTAGCAAAATAGAAATATCGAAAGTAAAAAGATAATGAATAAATTAAAGACGTACAAATAAAAGCATACAAATCACTTTCAAAAAGTATAGTCTAGTTCAAACAATATCTTAAAGGCGAGCAAATCACTATCATCGGACATGCATAATTGAAATAAGAATTTCTTGCGGCCCTATTTCTAGGAAAATCAGATCTATTTTCATGTGTCAAATTTAATAATTATTCGATGAAACCCCATCTTTACAATAAGAGTTTACGAGATGACCCTTCTTTCACTTAAACCACATTGATCCAGCCGATCACCTCTTATTATGTAAGCGATCGACTTGATTATACTTATGATAATATTCTAAAATTTAAAAATAGCAAAATTAATATTGATCTTTTCAGGGAACCAAAAAATAAAATAAAAAATCAAATACTATTTTCCTCATCAATTTCTAAATGTTTGAAAGGATTTAAGATTTCGGGTCACATAAAGTCAAAGTCCGAGTTTCCAAAATATATAAACGGTCTAAAATTAAAAAGCGGAACAAGTGTTTAAGTAAAGGACATGGATGGTCATGATAAACTAGAAGATACCCGGGTGTATTGGAAGAAAATGAGGAAGTAGCCATATTTCCGGAGGAAGTGGATTGTTGCCACTCCACTCATACACACCAAGCACCTGCACAATTTATGCAAGAAATGTCCCGAAAATTGATGAGAAACACTGGAAAGATTACCCAGAATCAAGTGAACAAAATCAATAGAGCAAAAAATGGAAATTGGATTGCTCACAGAAAGCCACATCTTGCCCCAGGCAGGGATGTAAGTGGCTCCACCATGATCGAGGATCCACTTCCTAGCTTTGTCCATGGTGCCGTATCCGCCGCTCTCGCCTTCGCCGAGCAACCTCAGAGTGATGTAGGAGAGCGTCGTGCAAAACATCGTACTGCGCCCCTCGATGTGCAACCCCCAACCGCCATCTCCATTCTATATGCATTGGACGGGTGTGATTCGAGTGAATTTTGGTAAGTTTATTATAATAGATTCGTTAATTAGCCATTGAGGTTGTGTAAATCCACACAAACGGTTCGGATCGTTTAAGCCTCGAGGTACAATATAAATGTATATGGTCTAGATTTCTATGCCTGTAATTATTGAACCAAAACAATCGGAAAGAATATTGTCGGATCATGTTGTTGTCTGAGTTGGTGCACAAAAAGTACCTGGTGGTTGTATAGATGGCGGCGTATCTCTCGTTGATGCTCGGACGAGAGAATCGTCGTCAAGGCTCCAGTTACATGTAATGAAATTACCTACAAACATAGCAAATGTATTACTCCAAAAGATGGATTAATCGTAGCATCGGCCTTATCTACTATTTTGGGTACATTTGTTTCACGAAGAACCAACACGATTTGAAAAATAATTTTTCTAAAAGCAATCATTTATATCTCTTAAAATGAAAAAATAAAATAAAAATATTTTCATTGCCAAGGAAAAATGTCTAGGCATGAATTGTTGTTGATAATAGAAGTACTTTCTGTGAACTAAATTTTTTAAGTGAAATCAATGATCATTTTTAAGAAATATTTTTTAAATCATTCATTTTTTTTAAATATTATGTTAAGGAGTTGCACTCACAAGTCATGATTCAATGGGTCCACTATAGACTAAATACATCTCAGTCCTCGATTGTGTGTATCTCATGTGGGTCCATATTATTTCAACAACTAAGATCACTTAGTTCATGATAGATTGAATCTAGGCAAGTATTTGCTACGATATAAAATATAAGAGAAAGCGATGTATTGCGGTTTAACCCAGAAAGGGAAATGGAAAAAAAAAGAAAGACGAAAACCTAGAAGCTTTTATGAGCTGAATTAGAAAGTATAGATAGAAAAAAAAAAAAAGGAAAAAAAAAAAGAGGGGAAATGCCTACCAAGCCAGGTAGAAGGAATAAGGGACCTCCGTAGTCTCCAGGCCAAAAGCCACCCTCCGCCTGCAAGCTTGCGTAATATCTCAAACCTCTTCTCAATGTTTTCTCAATCGCCATCGCTTCGTCCACTTCCTCTTCGTTTTCGATTTGTCCTGGTTGCAAATCCTTCGTCTCCACCGTCGGGTTCTCCCTTGCGAACTGTTTTATAGGTCTCACAACCGGCCGGTTTCGAGAAAAAATGTACTTATTTAACTCTATACCATCAATAAAACTCACACCGATGGTGTATGCTCTATCTTTCTATCGGTCGATTTATCCCAATGACAAAACATTGGCCGGAGTAATTCAAACAAAGTTCTTGAGTTTCCCTTTTTTTTCCCTGACTCTTATGCCCTAATGGCTTTGAGAAGACCATGGACTTTCTGCTCCAGGCTTTACACTCTCTAGTTGTTGCAGTTTTGCTAACCTTTTGTTGATGACATTAGATTTGAAGGGGTAAAGTGTAAATTTTCTTAAAAACCTCATCAAGCAAAGTGTAAAATGTTTTAGATTTAGGGTTAAAAAAATGAGATAAGGCGAAATTGATTTTGACTTAGCTAAATCGACCCTTGAATATAGTCCTCTTGTAGCCTTGCTAACATATAACGTCAGGCCACAGTTGCATTAGAATGTACTTCATCTTTGAGAGGACCTTTTGTTAAAAGCAATTTTACTTTTCACTCTTAAGATTAAGAAGGACAATTTTTTGTTTTTTTTTTTTTTTTTTTTTTTTTTTTTTTGGGTAATACGAGGTATTTGATCTTTCCGAATTGACTGATCCAGACGATACAAGTAAATCATTCAATCCATACGTATCGGGTAAAAAGACTGCCCACAATTTGGCAAGCATGTTCCTTAAGTTTACTATCACTGGGGAAAGTCGTGATTTTGAACATGGAATTTAACGCATCGGAACCGAGTGCTTAAAAATCTAGCTAATTTATTGATTTTGATTTTCCTGTAGTACTCTCATTTCTGAAGTGGCTTTTCAAGAGAAGGATCTTAAAAATCATTGAAAAGTAAGCTAATTTTTTAAACCAAAAGTAGGCTAAATAAAATATGGAAAAAAAAAAGGAGGAATAGACTATAAGATATGAATAAAAGGATACGAAATCATTAAGTTAAATAAAACAATGAGCGAATACTTTTAAAAGATTTTCGGGCCCTATTATCTCTTTGCATCTTATAAATTTTTTTGATCTCAGGTTTTGCATAATTTTCAATAGGACACAACGTGGACAACGAACGAACAGCAGTACTTCGAGGGTTTGACATCTCAGCGTACCAGGTGCTCTCTCGACGGTACTAAGGATTGTTTGTGTAGCCAAAAGAACAGTCCCCGAATTTGTTATAGTTAAGAATGCAAAAGGATCGGCGAGATCGAACCTGAAGTCTCATGAGAAGATCGGAGCTATGCTTGGCTTGAAACCGGTTCATCTGGAAACTGTTCTGCGCTTCCTCGACTCGGGCGAGCTCTTCCTCGGATGCTTCCGGGTTCGGGTCGAACTCCCAATATTGTCTTCCGATGTGACGGTTCCCACTCGTGACCCACGCCTCTCTGCCTCGAGACAGTTTTAACTTCCACATTCTCACTATCTTATCTTCTTCTTCTCTAAAAAAAAAACTGATCTTACTGCATTTTTTGCGCCACCGAATTTAAGGAACGAAAAACTAAAGCATTACTGTGTAAGTGACACATGTCGCGAGCATGTCGCGATTAGTTAGTGTTAAAATGGAGTGAAAGAACGAGAAGCAAAACCGCAATATGAATTCTAGTCCATAACCACATGCATAGAAGCGACAGATTTACCTTCTTCGTTTTGGCGACTCTGGTTCAGTCTTTGCAAGGGAAATGGATCCACACACGGTCGAATTATATAGAGCAACAAATATTGTAATGGTGGGGGCTTGGTCTGGGAAGATAATATTTTCTGGTGATGTATATCCTAAGAGAGTTTTCTTTCCTTTTTTCCTAATTTGTGCTTAAATCATTTGACGAGTATCTTGTTGTCCTCGCTAATAAAGGGACCATGTATGTTTTGGACCACCCGTGTTGCTCTTGGGAGGTGAAAATTAAAACAATGAGCAATCCGATGGTGAGGAATTCACACATAATAATCCTAAAAATTATGACATTTTGGGTTAAAGTTTTTTAAAATGTTATGACGTTCAAATAATTGGTAGAAAAATGGAGTTACTAAAGCAATCGCTGTATGAAAATTATGGCAGTTGGGACGTCCTTTTCATAGAGATATTTCATTAGTATAGAGTTTACCTATCTAAGCCAACTGCTTCCCCGTCACGAAACAATGAAAGAAGACTACACGCACATGAGACATATAATGTCTCATTCAATGCAAGTTGGCAATTGCACTTCGGTCCCCTAATGACTAAGTCATCATATAACGTAAACCAATAGGGCAATAGCATCTCTCACTATCTGGTCCATTCGCTTTCCGGTCTTGGCTGCATCGACACTTTTCAACCAGTCGTTCATCGAATGCAATATCATGGTCCCTATCGGTGTAGCAGCATCGTTGCGTTTGGTTAGGCTGGAACATGTCAAAATGGAATCAACATGAAAGGATTGCCTTTGGATTCCTAGGTTAGATTTTATTCATAGGGAGATCGAATGCGTCAATTTCATGCTTTAGAACTCTTTCAATTTCCCACCAGTTTGCCAAAGTGCACTTTTTGCTAAGAGTAGAAGGTTGCCCCTTTTCAAGCAAAAGATTCATAGGCAAATCTAATTATCTTTCTGCTTGGTTCCAATGCATATATAGACCATCCATTCATACGTACATGTCCATAAGTGTAACATCAAGGAGGCCGAACGAAGGGGGGTGACTGTTTCAATCGGAGTCGAAATATTCTGTTCACTAATTTTAGAAATAACGTCCGATTCATAAGCAACGCGGGCCCGACTCGGATTTTTTCATCTTTTTTTTTCTTTTCTTTTTTTTTAAAACGAAACGGCGCCGTTTCGAGGGGGAACCGGTGAAAACCCTACCCGGTTCCCTGACCCGGGTCCGACCCGACGACCCGGGGAAACCCTACCTAGACGCCCATTCGGATCCGCCCGACTTCGACCCGTCTTCCCCTTTGCCGACCCGGTCTTCTGGAGTTCACGAGATCTGGCAATTCGCGGCGATGATGAAGGACGGAGGAGGTCAAGCGGACAGCAACCCGGCCTCCGACGGCGGCAACGTCGTAGCCGATAGCCGGCCATTCGATTGGATCGACGACGGGGCTCGTGGCACGAGGGTAGGAGACTCGACGAAGGCCTCGATTCACTGAGGTTGAGATCCGGAGATGGATGGGTTTCGAGAGAGGGGAGGGGGTGCTACGACGGCTACGCAACCGGAGGCGGAAGATACCTGGTGGCGGCGATGGTGGTGGTGACAACGACAGGGCAGCGACGGCAGTCCCTCAACTCTCAGATCCGGCGTGGCGTTGGCAGGTCAATCACGACACGGCGTCGAGGCGGGGAACGGCAGCGAGCCTTCAAGGTAGGGACTTGGTCGCGGCGTTAGCACGACGTCCGGTGGCAACGACAGCAGCAAGAACTCCAGATCTGAGGCACAGATCTCGGCCGGACCTTCCTCAACCTCGATTCTCTCTCACTCTGGCCAGATCCGAGCCTCCACCGGCCAGATCTGACCTTCTCGAAGTCGCTCGCCGCCGGCCTTCCCCGAAGTCTCTCGGTGGAGGATGGGCTGAGGTCGCGACTCGAGTTCTCCCCTGCGCTCGCCCTTCGATCTTTCCCGATGTCTCTTAGTGGAAGATCTCCGAGCTCGCCGCCCCCTCCAACGGTGCTTGCGACAGCCTATTTATAGGCGAAGGAAATCCGGTCGACGGAGGTCCTTGGCCGCCGGCTTCTAGCTTGCCCACCGGTTCCCCTTGGCTGAACCGGTGTCCCATCGAGCTTTCCAACGAAGCCTGCTCGGCATTAATGGCGTTTGAGACCTTATCCTCTCCGGCCAACGTCGACCTACCCTTCTCGGCCGTAGGCCGTACTTCGCGCGTCGGCCTCCCTCGCGCATGTGAGTTGCAGTGGCGAAGGAGATGGAATGAGGAAGAAGAAGAGAGAAAGGGGCCGGGCTGGGGGGAGAAGAAGGGGGGAGAGTTGGGCTGGGCTTTTGCTTTTCTTATTTTTGTTTTGTTTTGTTTTCTGTTGTTTTGTTTGTTTTTGCTTTGTTATTTTTTGTTTTTATTATTTATTATCCGAAAAAAGAGCAAAATAGTTAATTAAAAAAAAACTAATTTTAGAAAATGAAATTTAGGCGTCAACATTGGAATAGAAAAATAATATAAATGTGTTTGGTAATGCAACGATTCTTTTTTGTATTTATTTGTTTTTTATTCTTGCTCACGGATCGCCGATCGGCGGCGGCAGCCGGTGGGCGGCGGTGGGCGATGGCAGCAGCCAGCGACCGGCGATTGGTTGTGGCGGCGGCGGTGGCGAGCGGTGTGGCACCCCTTGAACGGCCCTCGATCCGTTGGGGTCGCCACAGTGCACTTACCTTTCTTTTTACCTTAAAGTCTATTACTCTGATACCATAAAAATTGATAAATCCATAAATCCTAGGGGTTTATATCATTTAGATCAGTCCCTGCGCAGAAATATGGCGAAAGCGTATCCAACAACTCCCTTCCCTATATTCTAGAAAACGATGCACACCAACTAAAACTTTTATAAGATAAAGCCAAACACTTTTATTTACTTAAACTAGATGGACATCATTCGTCGGTACACCAAAATGCCGTAGTCTTCTATACTCGGCTATATTTCAAAAGATGACCGACATCTTTTCCAACAGTCGTATACTTAAAGTCCATCGATTAGTGTCGGCGTCCAAAAGTTCCTTCCTTTGCCGTCCTCCTCCTCGTGGTCATATTCAATCACTCGATCCATCTGCTAGTGGCGGTGGCAGCAGAGGTATCTTGTCTAGTATGAAATGTTAGTCTCCAAATGGGGTGAGTACAACCACTTAGCAGTAAAAGATTCATTAAGCTATATCGTGCAGTACCATCAATATCTAGATTCATGCAAGATAGACAAAAACAGTTCATCAAGGAATGAGTATGCATCGGAACCATAAAACTTTTAGTGCAATGACCAGTGCAGTTCCAACCAACAAGATGCATCATGTCTAGTCACACAAGTCCCGATCATAGGGCCAAGTTGTTATGACACGTCCCATTTCATGTCATACAATTTAGTCCTATAACTAGACTACACTCACACTTAGTAGAATCATCCATTTTATTATTCAGATGGTTTTATCCCCCTAGAGGACCAATGTTTGCGTCCTTCTGGGATTTCGCACCCAACCTGGCGTCGCGAAAGCCTCCGGGTATGTATTCAAAATACAATCGGGCATCTAAAGGGCATCGACTCATTCAAACCTTTAGGCATCTCGCACCCTACCTGGCATCACGAGGAATCACTGGGGACCATAGACATGGTTACCCCTAACCTCTGGATTTACGTACCGACAAGCATACAACCGGGCATCCTGAAGCTCCTGGGGAAAACCTTTGAGCATGTATTCATAATACAACCAGGCATCCAAAGGGCATCGACTCATTCGAACCTCTAGGCATGTCGCACCCCACCTGGTATCACGAGGAATCACCGGGGACCGTAGACATGATTACCCTTAACCTCCCACAGCTCGGCTAAAGGCGTACATTCATCCCTAAACTCACACATCTTAAACTCTACCACCTCTTTTCCCTCGGCAACCCTTTCCTCACCTTGCTCAATCCGCACAGCCTCCTCACACTCAAATTTTCGAACATACCAGGCCCTAATGTAACAAGAAATGGCTGGTGATTTCTATCTATTACTCATTTAGTTCCATCCCATAACAAAACAACAACGTCACATTCAATCCCCCACGTTTCAGCATCCGATCTCCATCTCTTTCATCCAACAACGCAACATGCAGCTTTCCCATTTTGTATTTTCTCACATCTATCAGCATTTCACCAGAAAATGTTAGCATGCAAAGACATAGATCAATGAACTTCCACTTGCCTCACTCTTAAGCTCAATAGGTAAACAAAACAAGAAGCTCGTGAGTCTTCGAACGTGGCTCAACGGCGGTGAAGACGGGCGGCGTCGACGGCGGCAACCCGAGCACGGCAGAAGGCGGTCTCCTTCTTCCTCTTGTGCCGTTCACTCTCTCGCTTGCTGCTCACTTTCTCTCACTTTCTCTCTCTCTCGCTCGCCGTTTTCGCTCGGTTAGTCTCTCTCTTACTCACGGTTTTGTTATTCCCATCACTGGTTTCGTTGACAAAAACCAGTCAACAGAAGGAAAGCTTTGGCGGCAGAAGGAGGCGAGGACAGGTGGGTGGGAACGTGGCTTGCATGCTGTCCCGGACGCTCTCTCCGCTGGCCACCGAAGAGGGAGAGAGAAATGTGGCTTGCATTCGGTCTTCTCTCTCGCCAGCTTGAAGCCTTTGCTATGTGTCTTCAGCTACTCGAACGGCGTGGCTTCTCCTCGGTCAACTTCTCTATTTAGTTGACCCCGACTTTGCTGCCGCTCGCCACCTCGCATGCTGCATGTAGGACGTGGCATTTAGTCAACTTCTTCATTGCTTTGTTGACTCCTCATTCAGCGGGTGCACGAGCATTTCGGTTCCCTGGTCTTCATCCGTATGGGCCACATACGTGGGCTTCATGGGGTCAAAGGATTTGCATGGTTGACTTCTTCATGCAAGTGGTGCGGTCAGAAAAGGAGAACGGCGTGGACGTGGGCTTTAGGAAGTCAAGTTCTTCAAGTCTTCATAAAGGAAAATAGAGAGACACGGCTACATTGGCCGTTGCATGCCTACGGGTTTTCAGCTCGGTCAATTGGCGAGGCCGCTCGGGGTTAATATCGGATGTGTGCATGGCTGTGCATGGGAATTTCTCTCTGAAAGTTGATGTTTTGGAACGATGGGTGGTGATGAAACGATGGCCTAATGCTATACTGACGATGACGATGATGAAATAGTATCCATAAATGGTGGCAATGATGCAGTCCGTCGACACTCCCGTCGAACCGTGACGAGCTGTTACTTATTCGAGGTCTGACGAAAACCCGGATGTCATAGGCGGTTGCGGCCGATGGTCGGCGGCGGCAGCGGGCGCTTGAAGGTGGCCACAGCAAGAGAGAGGAATAAAAGAAAAATAAAAAGGAAAATTAGCTTATTTCTAGAAGTTGTTCCCGGGAACATAAGCAATTTTTTTTTTTTGTTTCTCGTTTCTATTCCAAAACCATTCTTGGGCTAACTTTTTATTCCGGAGAACAGAAAAACAACTTGGCGTTACCAAATGGGTTTCTGATCTTTTTTTTTTTTTTGTTCCGGGGAACAAAAGAACATAAATTTTAAGAAATAGAAACGTTACCATGCGCAGCCCTAAGGGCTTAAACCATGATAGGAATTCTCCCTAATGTGCAAAATCCGACCATCCTTGGATAATTTGGCTAATGATATGAGGCATTTGAGCTAATGGAAATTCGATAGCAACTGTATATAGATTAAGTAGATACCAAAGGAGCCATTTAAGGTTTTCAAGAAATGGGTTTGTGAGTGAGATGGTCAAAGGATGTATGAATGGATACTTAGGATGTAATCCCAAGGGTCTCAAACATAATCCACCATATTTGCTGAAGATTTTTAGCTGATAAACCCATAGTAGATCAATTAAGCTTTCAAAGACAACATTACCTTGAATGAATCCTGGGATTTTAGGAGGATACTCCTTGCTTGTCCACTTTGGCAACATTGGTTGAGCTTGAATTTGGCCAATGGTTGTTATACTTGCAAACATGCTGATGGAACTCATTAGGGCTTGATATAGGCTTGGGGGTTGCCTAAGCCAGCGGCAACTCTCGGCCTGACCGGGTGAGGGCCGATGGCCCTCATTGAATCTGGGGAAGGGCTCTGACCCTCGTCGTAGATTTCATTGAGGGCTCATAAGCCCTTGCCACTGGTTAGCTGGGGTCGCTTGCCCCTAGCTAGGGCCTAGCAACCCCAGCCGACCTTTTCCCCACCATCGTCGACCCTTCTTAACGATGGTGGGGAGGCGGCGGCGGGGGCTTAGCCCTTGCCTTCTACCTCCTGCTATTGTTTCTCTCTCTCTCTCTCTCTCTCTCTCTCTCTCTCTCTCAATATAAATATTTTAATTTAATTAATATTTATATTAAGATTAAAAAAAAGATAAAACGAAAAAGATAAAACGATGTCGGTTTGGTTCTTCGTCATTGACTCAGCTCTTCGATGTGCCACATTAGTGAGTTATATTATAAAAAAATTGCCACGTGGGATTTCCGGCTATCTTCGTTGGACTTGACACTCAAATGCCCATTTTTCAAAGAAAAAGTGGCACTTAAGTGTCATTTCGTGTCAAGTTTTGATACTCTTGGTGTCCAATACTCCTTTTATTTGAGGTATATTTTCTTGTCTTTCAAGCTTGAAGCCAACCACGTGATGAGAATCAGAAGGAAACCATGGAATGTCGACAAGAGATTGATGAAATGGGCTGGTTGATGGCAAGTGAATGTGGACACATTCAAGGCAATATGAGTAGAAGCAGAAAATGAAACCAAAAGATTACGAGCACTAATTTGGAAGAAAATTAGAGAGATTCATAATAAATTTTTGGCAACGAATCAAGGCCAAAACTCTTTCCACTGATATGTGGAAGAATTTTTGTTGTAAAAAGGGCATGCATGAGGACACCTTGAGATATCTTAGGTCCATTGTTTCAAATTCTATTTCGATGATATCCATTGCCCCTATCGTGATCCTTGACTCTTCTTCATGGACGAGGGTGCTGGCATTGGTGGTCCTCCTGATGTCCCGCATTTCTTCATTGGACGTTGGCGACAATCATTAAGCTAAGTCATGATCATATGCGATTCCTTTTTGCTATTAAAACTATTTATAATTGTGTTTTCGTTTCTTGTCCAGATTAAACTCTTGCAGAAAAAAGAGAGGAAAAGAATAGAGAATCGCGAAAGAGTGAACGTACAAAATAGAGGAGGGGAGGACCTCCTAAAGGCATTGTTCCATTGATCCTTCGGTGGTCCCAAGGTGATGTGAATCGCTGCGGAAGGATCGTTCTACGAAGGCCTAGATGGTGCGAATTGCAAACCTCGACCTCCAATCAAACTTGTGATTGGCAACCTCGGTATGAACGTGACCTGTTGACGAACACATGTCAACCAACCAACATTATAGATGCCACGAGCGAAAGAATTCGCTATCTCGCTCGATAAGTCAAATCGACCGTCACAAGGGAATCTTGATTAGGTCAAGTCCTCAAAAGAACAGTAAAAGAGAATCTCTCAATTATTTCTCAAAGTAAAAAATATCTATCCCCAAAGAAATTCAGTCAGTCTTATATATAGGCTTTCTAGCCATCACACAAACCCTAAAACCAACCCTAGAAATATAATGCGTCATATTCTAGAATATTCCTAAACAAGAAGATATATATATATATATATATCTCTCTCTATAAATATATATCTATATATATTTGACTTGGTCAAATATTTGGTGTCCATATAATCAAATTGCACCAAGATTTCCAAGATTCTTCAAGATCCAAGGTTATCTCCACGCTGAAGATCACGAACCATGACACCAATAGCTTGCCTAAATTGCTTGGCCCGCGCTTGAGTGATCGAACCAGTAGGAATAGACAATGGGTCCTTAGAACCTCCTCCTCGATATGGCTCGATGTCCTCATCATTCCCTCCCCCGTGCAAAGGATTTGCCCTCAAATCATCATTGGCATCAAAAAGAGTCAAGTCAGAAACATTAAATGTGGCACTAACATCATACTTACCTGGAAGATCAAGCTTGTAGGCATTATTGTTAACTCTTTCCAAAACCATGAAAGGTCCATCCCCTCGCGGTAATAACTTAGAATGTCGCTGCTCAGGAAATCTCTCTTTGCGCATATGAACCCAAACCCAATCGCCGGGTTCAAACACCACTTCCTTGCACCCTTTGTTGGCTTACCTTGCATATTGCTCAGTCTTGCGCTCAATATTTGCACGCGTCTTCTCATGCAACACCTTGACAAATTCAGCTTTCTGTGCTCCATCTAAATCCACACGTTCATCAATAGGTAAAGGGGTTAAATCTAACGGAGTTAACGGATTAAAACCATAGACAACCTCAAATGGTGTAAATTTAGTAGCAGAATGCACGCTCCTATTATATGCAAACTCAACATGTGGCAGACAATCTTCCCAAGATTTTATATTCTTTTTAATAATAGCACGCAACAATACCCCTAAAGTTCTATTAACTACCTTGGTTTGACCATCGGTCTGTGGATGACAAGTAGTAGAAAATAATAATCGTGTTCCTAGTTTTTTCCACAATGTTTTCCAAAAGTAGCTAAGAAATTTAGAATCTCGATCTAAAACAATCGATTTAGGCATGCCATGCAAACGTACAACCTCCCTAAAGAACAAATCAACAACATGAGATGCATCATCAGTTTTATGACAAGGTATAAAATGAGCCATCTTTGAAAATCGATCAACAACCACATAAATAGAATCTCTACCATACTTAGACCTAGGCAATCCTAACACAAAATCCACAGAAATATCAGTCCAAGGATGCATTGGAATAGGTAATGGTGTATACAAGCCATGCGGTTTAGTTGTAGACTTTGATTGCTTACAAGCAATGCATCTCTCACAGACACGTGTAACATCTCTCTTCATATGTGGCCAATAAAAATGTTCATGTAGTACTTCATAAGTCTTACTAATGCCAAAATGTCCCATTAAACCACCACTATGCGCTTCTCGCACCAACAATTCACGCAAAGAACACTTAGGCAAACATAGTTTGTTTTCACGGAAAAGATAACCTTCATGCCTATAGAATTTATCAAATGCAGCGTGTTCACATGCTTCATTTACTCTCCCAAAGTCATCATCATCAGTATATAAGCCCTTGATATGCTCAAAACCTAGACACTTTGCTTCTAAAATAGTTAGAATCGCATACCTTCGAGAAAGTGCATCGGCTACCACATTCTCCTTACCTTTTTTGTACTTGATCACATATGGAAAAGTCTCGATGTACTCCATCCATTTGGCATGTCTTTTATTCAACTTTTGCTGCCCTTTCAAGTACTTCAAGGTCTCATGATCGGTGTGGATTACAAACTCCTTCAGCCATAGATAATGTTGCCATGTTTCCAAGGCTCGCACTAAAGCATACATCTCCTTATCGTAGGTAGGATAATTCAATGTTGCTCCACTCAATTTCTCGCTGAAATAAGCTATGGGATGCCCTCCTTGCATCAACACGGCTCCAATTCCTATACCAGAAGCATCGCACTCTATCTCAAAAGTAGCACTGAAATTCGGCAAAGATAACAAAGGAGCATTAGTCAACTTATCTTTTAAAAGATTAAATGCTTTCTCTTGCTCTTCTCCCCATGTGAAACCCACGTGCTTCTTGATAACCTCAGTTAAAGGTGCGGCAATGGTGCTAAAATTTCTCACAAATCGCCGATAAAAACTTGCCAATCCATGAAAACTTCGCACCCCTCCTACGGTCTTAGGCATTAGCCATTCACAAATTGCTTTGACCTTTTCTTCATCAACCTGTATACCATCAGCACTAACAACAAATCCTAGAAATACTAATTTGTCGGTAATAAAAGAGCACTTCTTTAGATTAGTGTATAATTGTTCGGCCCTTAAAACCTGCAAGACAGCTCGCACATGCTCAATATGTTCATCAGGGCTTTGACTATATATCAAGATATCATCAAAATAGACAACCACAAATTGACCAATAAAAGCACGCAAAACATGATTCATAAGTCGCATAAACGTGCTCGGTGCATTATTAATCCAAATGGCATGACTAACCACTCATATAATCCATACTTGGTCTTAAATGCAGTTTTCCATTCATCACCTTCTTTCATCCTAATTTGATGATAGCCACTTTTCAAATCGATCTTAGTGAAAATGCAAGAACCATGCAACTCATCCAACATGTCATCTAACCTAGGAATAGGATGTCGATACTTTACCGTAATGTCATTGATTGCTCGGCAATCGACACAGATTCGCCAAGTTCCATCCTTCTTTGGCACCAACAAAACAGGGACGGCGCACGGGCTAAGACTTTCTCTCACATGCCCTCGCTCCAATAGTTCGCCAACTTGCTGCTGAAGTTCCTTTGTCTCCTCAGGATTGCTTCGATATGCGGGTCGGTTAGGTAATGGCGCACCAGGAATCAAGTCAATTTGATGTTCTATGCCTCGAATCGGTGGTATCCCTCTAGGAAGTTCATCAGGAAAGACGTCTTCAAATTCCTGCAATAAAGACACAATAGGACTAGGCAAACTTGGGTCAAGATCGTTAGTAGAAAACAAAACCTCCTTGTACACAAGTACAAGCATTGGTCGATCTAGAACTAAGGCTCTCCTCACTTCACTTGATTTTGCATAAAAAATATTTTGCCTCTTTTCTTTCCTCTCTTCTTTTCCCTCAGTTTTTACCACAATCTTTCTCTCGGCCTCTCCTTTTCCTTGCGTCTCATACACACCATGCAAGCCCTCGGATTTCTCACCTTTTCTCTCTCTCTCGGCTTCTCATTGTAACTTTAATTGATCTTGATACACCTCACTAGGTGTCATTGGTACCAAAGTATAAGTCTTTTGATTCATCACCAATGAATAATGATTAGTATATCCATCATGATGTACCTTTCGATCATATTGCCATGGTCTTCCAAGTAAGACATGACCCGCTTGCATAGGTACAACATCACACTCTACCTCATCCTTGTATTTCCCTATCTCAAATGGAATTCGAACTTGTTTCAACACCTTCACCTCACCACTATCATTTAACCATTGAAGTCTATAAGGCCTAGGGTGCTTTGTCATTTTCAAACCCAACTTATCCACCATAGTACAACTTGCCACATTCGCACAACTACCTCCATCAATTATCATACTACGATCTTACCATTCACCACACATCTTGTATGAAACAAGTTATCTCTTTGTTGATGATGCTCCTCCTCTTTTACTTGCACACTCAGAGAACGCCTAACCACCAATAAGTGTCCTTTTATAGCCACTTCTCCATCACTATAATCCTCCAACGGTGGCATCTCATCATCTTCTTCTTCCCTCTCACTTTCGGACTCAACATCACTATGTCCAGTCATGATCATCACCCTCCTATTAGGGCATTGATTCGCCATATGACCCCTACCCAAACACTTAAAACATTTAATCTCACGAGTTCTAGTGTTAGGGTTTTTGGTTTTACCTGAAGCTGGATTCATTCCAACTTTACCATCCCTCTCCTTCTCCTTTGAGGTTTCGGTTTTGGTGTTGTTTCCTCTCCAATTTGGCTTTTCATCTCTCTTCCAATTGGATCTCCAATTTTGATTGGAACCTCCTCCACTTTTGTGATTTCGGTCCATCTTCAATTGCCGCTCAACTTTGATGGCCTTGTCCACCAATTCCTCCAATTCAACATAGTGTTGCAGCTCCACCACCCTTGCTATGTCTCGACTCAAACCACTCAAAAATCGTGACATTGTGGCCGCACGATCCTCCACCACATTAGCACGGATCATGGCAATCTCCATCTCCTTGTGATACTCTTCCACGCTCTTATTGCTTTGTGTGAGATTTTGTAACTTTTGAAACAAATCTCAATGGTAATGACTTGGTACAAAACGCCTCCACATCACTGCTTTCATCTCATCCCACGTCTCTATTAGTCTTTCACCATTGCGCCCCCTACTAGTCACAAGTTGATCCCACCAAATTATAGAATAATCAGTAAATTCAATAGCTGCAATTTTTACCTTTTTGAGCTCAGAATATCGTTGGCAATCAAATACCATCTCCATGTGTTTCTCCCACTCTAGATACGCATCGGGATCATTCTTTCCTTGGAAAGAAGGAATCTTCATCTTAATATTGCCAAGTTCATTATCTTCTCGGTGTCTAAACCCTCGGGCTCCATTCCACCTTCCAAATCGAGCATCTCGATCATCCTCCATGTCAGCCTCATCATCATCATAATGCCGTTGCCTTCTAGGTTGTGTTCTAGAGGCATCTCGCTGATGCTGTGGCCTTCCTCGGGGTATCTCTCGGTCACCATCAACTCTCATACCATTCTCCATCATTCGGCCACTAAGCTCCTCCACTATGACCCTCAATTGCTGGATGCTTTCCACGAGCGCTTCATCCCTTCGTATGGAGTCAACCTCCCTTTGATTCACGCTTTCTTCGCGCGACATATTTTAGACCTGCAAATAAACATTAGTCACAAAAATCCTCACCAATCGCTCCCTCACGTGTTTCTCTCAAGGTGTTTGTCACTCCCCTCGTGTTTAACTCAAGTCTAGGCTTTTTTTTTTTTTTTTTTTTTATCCTCAATTAAACTCACACACTCTTGCCTTTTTCCTCTCGTATTCTCTTTTCACAAGCTCTTTATTGGACTGAAAACCTATCTCTCAACCCTCTCACGACAATCAATCAAACTAATCAAACAAGATTAGATCACTGCTGATTTTGTTTCAACAAGTAACAATTTTAAACTAACAAGTACAACTTTCAAAATTGCAATTGAAACGCAAATCACTACTGATTTTGTTTCAATTCAGTCCACTAACAAACGAGTTGCCTTCTTGATTTTTTTTTTGTTCGGCTATATTTTTTTTTTTGCCGAATCTTTTTTTTTTCTTTCGCACTTTTTTTTTGAGTGTTTTCTTTTTTTTTTTTGAAGAACTTTTTTTTTTTGACGAACTCAGATACAATTTAAGATGCTAGGAAAAAAAATTAAAACTAACAGCAAACAACTACGTATGGACGCATAAAACCAATCAGATCCCTAAATTGGCTAGAACCGAAACCCTAGCTCAATAAATCTCAAATTGCTGAATATAAACAAAAAATTAAAGATAAATAGACCTTGTAGAAGCAGGCTCTGATACCAAACTGATGTGAATCGCTGCGGAAGGATCGTTTTACGAAGGCCTAGATGGTGCGAATTGCAAACCTCGACCTCCAATCAAACTTGTGATTGGCAACCTCGCTATGAACGTGACCTGTTGACGAACACGTGTCAACCAACCAACGTTATAGACGCCACGAGCGAAAGAATTCACTATCTCGCTCGATAAGTCAAATCGACCGTCACAAGGGAATCTTGATTAGGTCAAGTCCTCAAAAGAACAGTAAAAGAGAATCTCTCAATTATTTCTCAAAGTAAAAAATATCTGTCTCCAAAGAAATTCAGTCAGTCTTATATATAGGCTTTCTAGCCATCACACAAACCCTAAAACCAACCCTAGAAATATAATGCGTCATATTCTAGAATATTCCTAAACAAGAAGATATATATATATATATATAGATATATCTCTATATATATATCTCTCTCTCTATAAATATATATCTATATATATTTGACTTGGCCAAATATTTGGTGTCCATTTAATCAAATTGCGCTAAGATTTCCAAGATTCTTCAAGATCCAAGGTTATCTCCACGCTGAAGATCATGAACCATGACACCAACAGCTTGCCTAAATTGCTTGGCCCGCGCTAGAGTGATCGAACCAGTAGGAATAGACAATGGGTCCTTAGTACCTCCTCCTCGATATGGCTCGATGTCCACATCACAAGGCGCCCTCAAATTCCTTTATGTTGGGAATTATTGATTCCCTAAAACTGGATTCGACACTAAATCGAACCCTTGAAAAGAGTGCGGAAGATGAGCCTGGGAAAATCACATGTATCACCAATCCTAAGGCACATCACGTTATCGAACGTACCTTTTTAGCCACAGCCTAAACACCGACGTTGATTTGAAGAGGAAAGATTGATCCCGTTCTATCCGATGATGTCAATTGGCCTTGAAGGGAAGAGAGTGTCGTCTCTTGCTTGTTCTTCTTTTTGTAAGGAGAGAAAGAGAGGGAACGTACGTACTGTGAAAAGGTACGTTCCTCCCTCTCTTTTCTCCCTTAAATACGTCCTCTTCAAAGGACATGTCCCTTCGGTAAAAGACGCTTCACCAAAAGTTACAACTCTTCAACCTATCCCTCCATCCATGGGCCCTAAACTTGTGGGCCAGACTTTTAGGCCCAACATGGGCGGACGGGCCAACTTAGGCCCATCACATTAATTAAATAAAACCCTCATCTCCCATTCGCACATGGTGGGCCGAACAAGATCCTCTTTACCTCTCTACAACATTCATACTGGTGAATAGTTTGTGTGACCAGCATACTTTGAGAGCTCGTTGCTATACATCTGTTAGGAATGTATAGTAGCTCATAATGGGCATCACATTCCGAGTAAATTTAGTATGCAGTACCCTAGATCGATCGATCACATTTATATCTCTCTTGATCTCTTTTAAACAATGATATACATATTGTATTCACAATTATGATTATCCCAAAGACAGTCATAATTGGTCGACCAGTGGATATAAAACTAAACTGTGATTCTCTAAATCCGATCTTCCTCTTTCCTTCAAACTCTTAATTTCAGTTCAACTTGCTTTTCTAGAAATGTCCCATTAGATCGAATCAATTCATGATCATTGGCAACATCCTAAGATAACAATCATTGAATAGAAATCTTGAGAATAAGTAAGAGTCATGAGGGCACTAAATTGAGGAACTCTTTTCCTCAAGAGTTTGATACAGCATAAAAGTTGAGATCAAACTTTTGCCACTCTTATTGGTCATCTAATGCATACGTAGTATGAAATACGTATTACGGTATTAACTCCTTTCCCATGGAGCGTATGTCTATACCATCAATACAGTATAGATGATAGTTCAGACATACCTAATGTCTAACTTGAGTTCACGTATCTACTCATTCACAAAATTCATCAGAACTCACATCTGGCATCTTAGACAGATAAAGTAAAATATGTGTGGTATTTTACTTTCGGACATAGTATATATCATGTCCTCATCTTAACACTTAGTTAAGGCGACATATATATTTTAAGCTTGAGCTCTCGATATCACTTAGATAATAAGCTTAAAAACCGTCTCATCTCTATTTATCACATAGTAACTATAGATGATTACCCGTGTGAGTGGGCTAATCTCTTATCTGTCCGACATACTTTCTCAACTTAATGTAATGCACTGAGCATTAAGATGCATAAATGTCAAACAAAGATTCATAGGCATCAATGATGAAAACACAAATTCATTAAATGTGAACAACTCAGGGAAGTTACAAAATCCAGTATATCAGACTTTACGCAATCCTAGAGATTTTACATGACCACAAAATACATCTCTAGGTTTGGCTTTGTCATAGGATCTGCTACCATTCTATGCGTAGATATGTACTGTAAGTTCATATCCTTTCGTGCAACCATATCTTTGACAAAGTTATACTTGGTATCTATATGTTTGGTCTTGCCATGATATTTTGGATCTTTGGTGTACGCTATAGCTGCTTGGTTATCACAGTTAACCAATAATGGATTTGCAGCTTTCTCAATAACACCTAAATGATCCAAAAATCTCTTAAGCCAAACTCCTTCTTGTACCGCTGCCGATAATGCCACGAACTCAACTTCCATCGTGGACAAGGCTATACACGTTTGCTTCTTATTGCTCCATGATATGGCACCATTGTTCAGTAAGAAAGCAAATCCAGAGGTAGATTTCCTTTCATCTAAATCTCCTCCCCAATCAGCATTTGAATAGCCTTCAAGTCGCAGATCTTTTCCTTGGTAATTCAGCTTGTAATCAGCAATTCTCTTCAAATACCTTAGTATTCTCTTAACGGCTTTCCAATGTGCTTGACATGGATTGGATTGGTATCTACTCACCATTCCAACTGCAAAACATATGTCAGGTCTTGTACACATCATAGCGTACATCAAGCTCCCAATAGCACTAGCATAAGGATCATGTTTCATTTGTTTATTCTCTTGTGGAGTTCTTGGACACAGTCTATGGCTCAATCCTTCACCTTTTGCAATAGGAGTGTCTATGGGTTTACAATCTTGCATACGAAATCATTTAAAAACCTTATTGATATATGTTTCATGCGAAAGAGATAATGATCTCTTCAAATGATCTCTTGAAATCTTAACTCTAAGGATGTATGCAGCCTCACCCATATCTTTCATCTTAAAGTTGGAAGATAACCAACTCTTGACAGTGTCAACAAACTCCATATTGCTTCTAGCAATTAGTATAACATCAACATATAATGATATTATCACAAATTGATCTTTGGATCTTTTGATATATACACAATGATTCTCATCAATCATTGTAAAATCATATGACATTATGGCATTATGAAAATGTATATACCACTGTCTTGACGACTGCTTAAGACTATATATCGATTTCAAAAGTCGACATACATTTTCTTCTTGGCCTTTTGTAATGAAACCAACAGGCTGTTCCATATATATTTCCTCATCTAATTCTCCATTGAGAAAAAGCAGTCTTTACATCCATTTGATGTAACTCAAGATCCATACTTGCCACTATTGCCAGAATAATGCGAATAGAGGTAAATCTCACAATAGGAGAAATGTTTCCTCATAATCAATTCCTTCTTGTTGATTATACCCCTTCGCCACAAGGCGAGCTTTATATCTCTCTATCGAGCCATCAGCTTTACGCTTTATTTTGAGAACCCACTTGTTCCCAATAGCTTTGCATCCTTTTGGAAGATCAACCAGTTCCCAAATATGGTTTGACTTCATTGACTCCATTTCCTCTCCCATTGCATGTATCCATTTTTCCTTACTAGGGCAATTTAGAGCCTCATTAATATTTCTTGGCTCATCCTCATCTTGTGGAGCAATCATAAAAGTTTTCACTTTAATGTCAAAACGTCGACGGGGAATACTTTTGCGACTTATTCGCCGTATGGGAGATTGTACACTTTGCACATCATTCCCCATTATGCTCCCACTAGGATTAGATAATGATGATGTTGTCTCATCATGTGGTTGAAATTGAGAATGAGGTGAATTCAATTTATCACTTCTCATATTACTCCCACTTGGACGAACTCCACTAATATCATTATCTTGATCCAATGTTTCAAATAGGGAGTATTCTTCACCTATTTCGCCATTCTTAGGAAATTCATTCTCTAAAAATGTGATGTCCCGTGATTTGAATTCAGTTATACTTCCACTTTTCTGCTCACCTATGAACACATACCCTTTCGAGTGTTCGGAGTATTTTATGAAAATACTCTTCTTTCCTCTGGGATGCAATTTCCCAAACTTGTGAGATGACTCATGAGTATAGGCAGCACAACCCCATGGCTTGAGAAAACTTAAGTAAGGTTTTCTACCTGTCCATAACTCATATGAAGTAGAAGTAACTGATTTGGAAGGCACCTGGTTAAGTATATAAGCAGCAGTTAACAACGCATCACTCCAAAAGGTGATAGGTAGGTTAGCATGCGCCATCATGGACCTAACCATTTCCAGTAGGGTTCTGTTTCTTCTCTCCGCAATACCATTTTGTTGAGGAGTATATGGAATAGACAACTGTCTTTCTATTCCTTTTTTATCACATAATTTTCTGAACTCATCAGATAAATATTCTCGACCTCTATCGGATCTCAATGCTTTTATTTTTTTGTCTAATTGATTTTCTACCAAGTTCATAAACCTTTTGAAACAATTTAATGCTTCAGATTTATGATAAATTAAATAGACATATCCGAATCGAGTATAATCATCTATAAAAGTGATGAAATAAATAGCCCAATGTCTTCCTCTCACATTCATTGGACCACAGACGTTAGAATGGATTAAATGTAGAGGAAATTCAGCTCTTTTACCTTTTCCAAATGGTTTCCTTGTCGTTTTCCCTACTAGGCAATGCTCACATATGGGCAAATCGACTTTTTCAATGTTGCCCAACAAGCCCTCTTTGGCTAGTCTATTCATATGTTGTTGGCCAATATGACCAAGCCTAGCATGCCACACATTCACATCATTATCATATGAATTAGGAGACGTGAAAAGGGAAACATTTGCATTAACATAGTCAATATCTAATACAATGAAACTATCTAGAAAATAACCACAACCATAGTAGTTTGTATCCAAATACAAATCTACACCCCTATTATGGAAATTCACATTAAAACCAAACTTAACCAACACCAAAACAGACATTAAATTTCGACGAATCTCCGAAGCATACAATACATTATGTAGAAATAAAGTGCGTCCACCACGCATGTTCAGTTGGCAGGTGCCAATTCCTTTAACTTCAGCTCTGGAGTTATTTCCTACATAGATCCACTTAGTTCCAGTCGGAACTCGTCGAAATTCTACGAAGGATTCTCTATCCTTCGCTACATGGTCTGTCGCTCCTAAATCTACAGTCCACGAAGGATTAGATTCAGTCAATAATACAGAATTTGACACATATGCAAAGTTCCCAATAGTACAAGGGGTGTGTACCTTCTTTGGCTTGCGACAATCGCGGGCATAGTGACCCCTCTGGTCACAGTTGTAACATTTCACCCTTGAAATATTCTTCATATGAGGACGTTTTCCTCTCTTCACACAAGGACATATTCTTCTCTTTTGTTGGTTAATTCTTGGTTTCTTGCAAGAAGGACTTGATCTCTTGCTTTCTCACATATTGAATGAATCAATGCGCTTGCGGTTAGAGCTTGAAGCCCCTTTTGAGCTGAAAGCAACACAGCAAATATCTGTATCCCGCTCAAATGCCTTGAGGCGATCATCTGCTAGCTCAAGGTGGCGCAAAGCATTCTCAAGATTTTCCATAACATGGTCAAAAGCTTTTAATGCTTCTTGCTTTTCAAGCACATATTGAATTCTCATATTCAATATTTTACTATTCTCGCCGTTCAATTTATCTTCTTTATTCAAATCAGCAATTATGTTCTTAGTTGCTGAATCCATCTATTTGAACATATCAGACATATATTCACGAAATATTAATACCTATCACTTATGCATCTATTTTGCACAAACCCATCATATTAATTAATAATTTTAAGTAAGGCTTCGGAATCAAAAGGTTACTATGTTTCCAATCATCCTCCAAAAATCCTAACTTAAAACTATCATTAATATAATTGTCTATGCAAAATAAATTCTATGAAGCTACAAAAACTTCTATGAACTACCCACAACAGTCATCAATAACAGAGAGCAAATAATATTTGATATTAAACAATGATATAATAATAATGCCTTCACATTATACAACTAACATATCAGTTGCCACACTAACAACAACTAGGTAGGAAACATTACATAAGATGTCTACAAAATACACTAAATAAATAAAATATCTCGAAGCAGCTAAAACCAAGGCATTATACAATGGATAGAGAAAGTTTCTACTTGGTTCAATTTCTTTTTCTTTTCCTCTATAAAATTTTCGGGCATTCTTGATAGCCACGAAAAAACAAACGGATATCCCTTAGGATTTCTCCTACGCACATTCATTCCTCGCTTAATCAAAGTCATTCCTTGGGTCGCAGTCTTTGTGGCTCCAACCCGATGATATTCATCTACAAATTCCATTACTAGCTCCTTATATCTAGTAAATCATTTGACCTCCCATAGGCGATTCAACACTCCTTGCCATTCTGGTGGAAGAGTGTTAATGAAAAATCGCACCATCTGAGTATCTGGCATGGGATAACTGTTCCAAATGACTTTTTGAATTTTGTTGTTGACCTCTACCACATGATCAATTATGTCGTCACTCTTTCACCGATAACCATTCAAATTAGCTATCAACCCTGAAAGCTTTTCCTTTTGTTCATCTGACATTGTGCGCATAGATGCGCATGGCTTACGGGGAGGCATTGTTCCTGCAACAAATGCAGAGCAAAAAATGGATTACATATAATCCACATAGACATAATTGAAAAAGAAACACATTTTTTTTTTCGTCAACGGTCAACGGTCAACGGTTGCGGTCAACAAGCGGTCGGGTTGGACCGGTGGCTGGTCAGGCCGGTCGGATGAACCGACCGGCACATGCGACGTGCGTGTCGGGCTGACGTCACGATGATGTCAGCCGGTCGAGATCAACCGGGTCGAATCGCTGGGTCGGGCCGGGCGGGTCAAGTCGGACGGACTGACCCGGCACGTGCGGCACACGTGCATAGCTGTCGTCACGATGAGGTCAGCTGGCGGTGCCTTGCATAGGCCATTGACGGTGCCTGCACACGTGCGTTTGCGAATCGACGCGTGCGTTGCAGGCGCCAAAGGCGCCGGTTCGCTCCGGCTGCGCGTGGGGGCGCGTCCGGTGGCCTTTGGCGACGTTCCACCACTCGTCGCGCTCGTCTCGACGAGACCTTCCATCCAACGCCATCAGAATTGGATTTCGACTTATAGAAACTCAAAAAAATGGATGAACAGTGCTCGGGTGTCGGGATTTTTCCGCCCCGATCGGTGTCGGTCGATTAATTTCACGAAAAAACAATGGGAAAACATCCATAAACATGAAAGGGGTCGGGAAAAACATGAATAGGGCTCTGATACCAATGTTGGGAATTACTGATTCCCTAAAACCGGATTCGACACTAAATCGAACCCCTAAAAAGTGTGCGGAAGACGAGCTCGGGAAAATCACATGTATCACCGATCCTAAGGCACATCACAATATCGAACGTACCTTGTTAGCCACAGCCTAAACATCGACGTTGATTTGAAGAAGAAAGATTGATCTTGTTCTATCCGATGATGTCAATTGGCCTTGAAGGGAAGAGAGTGTCGTCTCTTGCTTTTGTTCTTCTTTTTGGAAGGAGAGAAAGAGAGGGAATGTACGTATTGTGAAAAGGTACGTTCCTCCCTCTCTTTTCTCTCTTAAATACGTCCTCTCCAAAGGATGTGTCCCTTCGGTAAAAAATGCTCCCCCAAAAGTTACAACTCTTCAACGTATGTCTCCATCCATGGGCCCTAAACTTGTGGGCCAGGCTTTTAGGCCCAACATGGGCGGACGAGGCCAACTTAGGCCCATCATATTAATTAAAAAAAACCATCACTTTCAAGTGCTGGCAGCTGTCCGTCTCTACCTGTACGTTGTCATGTGCCGCGTTGGTGTCCCAACCGTATCCCTTAATTTCCTGGCGTTTTTCAACAGGTCCGACACCTTCAGCAATTCTTTTGTGCATCATCCACAGTCTAGCGACCGACCGGCTCGCCCAATCTCGCTCAGTCAATCCAGCAACGCTTCTGCAAATTCATCGGCACAAACCAGCAAGTTGTTCATTCTCTGCAGATATTCCCGGTGTCAAGCCGATTCATGCAAAAAGGCCATCTCACGTCCGAGGGAGTCCTTAGAATATTGACGCCTCCCATTATCTTTCCAATCATCATCGTTATTATCCTCCCACTATCATCGCCTCCATTAACATAGAAGAAGGGACATATATTTAGTCAAACAAAGAGAGTCCAAGCCGTGGGTGGCTGAAGCTTTGAGAAATTGGAAAGTGTTATTGGAGTGTTCGGGCAGAATTTAGAAATAAAATCGAGGAAGTGGTGATATTTATTCTGAAAGGGAAACAACAATCTGTGGAAGAACGAAAAAGATCGTGGGATACTGGTTTCTTGATCAGAAGGGAAAGCCGAGAGCCTGATCGGTGGTCTTACTTCCTTATGGCATCATTGTTAATTCTTGCTCTGCACGTCGCGGTGCCATCATCACACTTAGCCTTCGTACCTAGTCTGCACCCTGGGATTCTCCTTCGAGGTTTGAAAAATGCTTGACGACCCCTTCCGTAGCACCACGGCCAGTTCCCATGTCCATCATCTAGCTGTGACCCCCACCGCTTCTCTCAACAAAGATTTGGCACCTCATTGCGTGCCCAATAGTTTCATTGATCATTGCTAGTCATCACCCTCGTCGGCATTAACCAATTGTCGGCCCTCTTTGCATCACGCTAAACGCTGGCACTAAGGTAAATTGAGGTAAGTCTAATTTTGTAGTTTAGGTTTGACGATATAGTTTGTTTTGATATATGTTATTTAGAAGAAACCTTAGGTTATAGTGATTCGATTATTTCCTCGCATTAACTAATGCATATTTGGCCTCCGAACCTTAAGACACTAAGGTCGGATCCCGATATCGTCTCGTTTGACTTGTTATGATTGATGTCATTAATTCAAACATCTTCATGATGGTATGTTACCGTACCATGCATATTTAGAGTTTAGAGTACGTTCGCAATTTGCACCTTAGGTTTTCATATTTAGGTCCATGCATGGTC
The DNA here is from genome assembly GCA_014182715.1 of Eucalyptus cloeziana. Lineage (NCBI taxonomy): Eukaryota > Viridiplantae > Streptophyta > Magnoliopsida > Myrtales > Myrtaceae > Eucalyptus > Eucalyptus cloeziana. Next base: position 40,934,260 of record CM024641.1, on the reverse strand, counting down.
AATCCTAGAATAGAAAATTAATTTATAGACTTTAGGGACATTTGTCTTTTTACTAAGAAAAAAGAACAAAAATACATTAGTCATCCTCATATACATCGCATTAATTAGGAGAAATAATTCAGTATAGATTGCATATTAGCTAGTCATTACATCATACATAACATTCGTGTATTTTGTTTGCATATCTTTTTAAGGTAATAGTTTAAAGAAATCTCATGGTAACGAATAGCAATACGCTTTGCTTGTTTAGTACGCCTAGGTTCTTAAAATCTTATAAAATCTATTTATTGTTTTGCTTATTGGGTGGTACATTTTCTGATTGTGCACCCGCATGATCATCCCTCACATGTTAGTAGCACAAAGTAAAAATGGACAAAGAATGCATGACAAACATTTCTTTAATAAAGAGAAAAGATACTAAAAGGGTACTGGATTAATTTAATGTGACTAAGTTCCTGTACTTATGAATCTGGTTCGTAGAAGTAAAATGTACTCCCACCTTTTTCTTGGGTGTCTAATTGACCCAAACTTATTAGTGGATCACCTAAGTTACAATTGATAAGGCTTCGGAAAGTCCATGCTAGACGCGAGCAATTGCCTCGATAGAGGAACCTTTGTTCCCGTTTAGCATTCCATTAACTTTCCCTAGGTGATCCACCTCTGGAAAGTTGCGATAATGCCATGACAAAGGTGACCAAATTTAACACCCCTAGCTAGGTCTACCACCTATCTCAGCTAGTGGTTCAACCTAGAAAGACGTCCTGACAGCAATATACATATTCCCCCTTCAATGGGTTCTCATCATAGCCATATGAGCAATATGAACCAATGTCTTTCTCCAACAACCCACAGTTGACACCAAAAAGCCATTTCATAAATTAGTTTTACAAATAGATCACATAACCTTTTACAATTCTATTTATCAAATAGAATGAATTTCATAAAATATTTCGCAACCAATATGAATAGCTTTTTGCAATTCTCTTCACAAGGCATTTAACCAAAGCATTTACAAATGATCATTTCAAACTACTTCATAAGGCTTTCCAATGTCTTTTCAATAAACCAAAAAGGTAGTAAATGTTCAATCTAATTTTTGCAGGAAACATTCTCTCAATAACTCATGTCATGTTAAAACATTACAATTTTCAAAATATGTGTTTGTAAATTTATAGAAAAGTTGACGCACTCAATTTCTATCGATTAATCAAAAAACGACACCAAAAATCCGAGCAAAACACAAACAATGAATGACTCGACTAACTATGCTTAATCGTCAACAAATCAATTCCTAAGTGCTAACAAATCACTTATCCAAAGCGATTATTCAGGCCATTCTTAACGTAGAACTCACATGCGAAACACTAAAATTTCACTCCAACTAAATCATTGTGACACCCTAAATCTGGCTCCAATACATGGAATGGGATTACAACAATGATCAATATATGGTGCGGGATTCCGATGGGGATCAATAGATCACGGAAAAGCCAAAAAGGTCACTTTAGGATGAAAACTCAAATTTTCATTGGCAGATCGAAAATTTGGGAAAGTAAAAACGGGCGGCAAACGATGACCCACATGGGCCCAAGCCCATGGATAGGGCCCAATGGGCCTCACGCCCATAATGGGCGGTCCAAGGAAACTTGAGCACCGGCCGGCCCAAAGGAAACTTACCAAGGCCATTCAAACCAATTTTTGTGTTTGTAAATTTGTACAATTATGAGCTTATGTGCATGAATAGTGAGGTGCCTTACTATAATTACCATTTTACCCTGTCTAGAAGCTTTAAGCAAATACAACAAAAATGATAGGCATGAGGAAATGAGATGGGCGCCCAAGCTAGAGAGGAGAGAGAGAGTGACCCCATCACCTAGCTTAACCTACTCCTTATTCTCACATGTGCATAACTACACATTAATTGCCTTAGATTTGCAATCTTCAAAAGCCATTCTTGGCCAAGTAAATGGGGCAGGAGGATTTTAGGGAATTATTATCTTAGAAGCTAATTAATGCATCTATTATATTCCTTTATCCTCTCTCATTCTCTTTCTTTCCCCTAATTTTCCCCTCACCACCTTCGACCACCTTCTCTCTTTCCCTCATTTGTCCAAAACTGAACCCCCTCATTCTCTCCCTCATCTCTTATCCATTTATTTCTTATTCTGCTGTTGATCTTATCTTGTCACCCTTTGTCGCACCATGGTGCACTGTTTGCCGTTCGAGCTCACCGTCTGTGCGTTGCCATCCTCACCGCCATACCAAGCCTTTGGTCGTGAGTTGTGCATTGTCTAGCACCCTCACGCCTCCACACCACCTTGGCCTTGAGCCGTTCGAGCTGTCCACCGTCTGCCACTACCGTTTTTGCCATCCGCAACCTTGTTGCCATCATTCCTTGGCTCTTTTGGCCTTTGCCGTGGGCTACTAAGCATCGACCAGCCACCACTACGCCTTGCCGTGTCCTTACCATGAGTTGCCGTTGCTGCCGTGCGCCTTGTTGCCGTGGTTGCTGCTTGCTTGGGAGTGAGTGGCTTTCTAGCCCTTGTTTAGGGCTATGATTGCACTTATGACTATGATTAATATTAGATTAAGGACAAACGGTAATTAGTTTAAGTGATAAGTAGATTAAAATGATAGGTTATCATGTTAAGTAATAAGTAATAGTGATAGGTTATCATGATGGGTGATAAGTAGTGGCAATAATTTCTCCAGACACAATAAATTATTGCGATAAGTTATACTTAAATGTGATAAGTTATCATGATATGTTATTACCATATGCAATAAGCTGTCATAATATGCTATTACAAAATGCGATAAGTTATCATGATAGGTTATACTTAAATGCAATAATCTATTGTAATAAGTTATAATGTGATGTGATAAGTTATCATTATAAGTTATCATTAGATGCGAACCTATCTTGTTTGTGATAAGTACTTATTATGTTGTGAATTCTAAAGTGGTTAATGCTTGTTGAATGCTAGTTTTAAAAAGAGCACATGTTTATGTAAATTCTAATTTGAAAATGGTAAGTAATCTTGGCATTCTATAATTATAAGTGATGAGTACTTATGAAAAGTTACTTCAAAAGATAGATTGTGGAATTGTTTGAAGGAATCCATGCTATGATGCATTATGAGATTGATGCATAATTGCAATGGCAAAAGGTTAATTGCGATGTGATCACATGGCATGATAGCATGACATAATCATATGTGATTGATGCTATTATATGAGGTGGGGGCATTGCACACTCTTGCATTGACTAATGAGGAAGATAAGAAATGGACTTAAGTAGTGGTATGCTCGTTTGATCACATAATAACCCTGATATATACAATTATGCGGGGTAATGGTTCTGTCTTAATGTGTATGATTACATGGAATGATGCCCGATGGATCTTGGATACCCCTACGTCAATAGGATGTCGTTTGTGAATGGATTTCAGAACAAATCTCCTTAATTGAAATACCATCTTGATGCGTATGAGTATGCGAGATGATGCCGTGCCTGACTAGGAGGGACGATGCCTAGTCATGCCGGAAGACCGTCAACCTTCTAGTTAGCTGTGGTCGAGAGTGGTTGTAGCAATCTAGACATATATGTGTCCAATATGCATGAAAATGATTTTTGATTACATCTAGATTATTAAATAGCATTTGTGCATGGTTATGAGACATTGTACATTCATCTTTATGCCTTTCGAATATGTTGATTATTGTGAGAATTGTCTATATCATTATGTGTTAAGGACATTGAGAGAATGAGTTATCTACTTCTTGTTAATAGATAAGAGAAAGTAAAGGCTTTGCTATTAATTTGCAATTGATAGATAAGTTGCACTTAAGGGCGATTATGAGGTGACCTCCCTACGCAAGGATTAGGAAACTTATTTCCTGAGTTTCATTTTACTATTGTTGTTTACATGTTGACACCTAATTTATTTTTTAAAATGCATAATTTAAAAAAAAAGAAAAGAAAAAGAAAAAGGGGGGCGAGAGGGATCGGGTTGGGCTGGATTTGACCTTGGCCTGGCCCGTCTCTCCTTCTTTTCGTCGCATGGGCCCGACCCTTTTCCCATTCGGCCCGCCCCATCCCAACTTGCCTTCTCTCTCTGGACAAGCTCCACATGCGACCTACAAGAAAGAGAGTAGAGTAGAGCAAGAGCAGAGGTTAGAGAGTAGAGCAGAGCAAGAGTAGAAAGAAGATAGCCTCGCAAGGAGAGAAGAGCAAAAAGCAGACGGCACCGCAGGCAGAGTAGAGTAGAAAGCAGACGGCATCGTTGAGGGGGAACTGAGGGAGGCAACCAAAGAAGAGAGGAGAGAGGGGAAATTCATTAGGAGAAACGGAGGGGGCACGGAGAGAGAACCAGGAGGGAAGAGATTGAAACAAGAGGAAAAGGGAGAGGGTAGGAGTCAGTAAAGGTTAGCCAAGGAGCCGAAGTCTCTAGGCCACCGCTACTGCCGCCGATGCATCGCCTAACCACTGCCACTACCGCCGTTTCCCCTGGAGCCCAGGTTGGTATTTCATCAAACACCTTGTGTGCGTTCCTCGAAATCAAGCCGGTTTGAGCTCACCTTGATCGGTTCAAGCGAGCTCCGGCCACCACTCGTCCTCCATTCCTTTCCTTGATGTTCTGGTATGTTTTTCTGGAGTTTAGGACATGCGCTCGGGCCTCGGCCGAGCCAAAACCCCTAGGATCCGTAACATGCTCTACCTATTTGACAAAACGCCTAGCTGAAATCCACCCCCTGTTCTCGTTATTTAGGGCCTCGGTCGCATCCCCCTCTCTCTCCATCTCTTCCCCTCTCTTTCTATGATGATTAGGTCAGGTTACCGGAAGCCGCGTAGCTGGAGTCGAGGGAAAACGAAGCTGGACCAGTCCGCGTGTCCCCACTTGGGCCGGTTTGACTGGACCGGACCCGGTTCGCCAAAAAAAATATTAAAAAATTAATTTCAAAAATTTCAAAAATCTAAAAAAAATGCAAGGTTTGTTTAGGAATTGCAATGTCTTGCTTTCTTAGTGTAATTACGCCTTTATTTGCTTGCACATTGATCATATCGCATGTTTAATTCGCATATTTTATTACTTTTACGTATGTTTAATTGCACGTGCTAAATTTTATTGCAATTAGGATCTTGGTTGTTAATTGTTATTTTAATGATTGCGTACTTGCATGATCACATCACATATTAGTGGATAGGTATAAAATTAATACAGACTGCCTGACAAATTTTTTTTTTTTTTTAAAATGAACAAGATTAGGTATTGAAAGGGCACTAATAGGTAATTAGTGTAATCAAGTCCACAACCTTAGATTCTCTGGTTGCATATGAAGTGAGGTACACTCCCATGCCCCACTAGGTTTCTAGCCAACCCTAATAGGTTAGTGGCGACTCCTTATTGCGAAATTCTTAAGAACATCCTAATGTCACGCGAGGCATGGGCTTGGGAGGGCCTGTGCCTAATCATGGGTCTTAGGTCCATCCTTTAGGCAATCCCCCTAAACATTTTCCCTCTCCTTGAGGGGTAGGTAACGATAGCTTGGTGACTTCGTTGGGGAATTGATTTAAACCTTAAAGGACTTAGGCCTAAATCTATCTTCTTCAAAAATAATTTTTATTTGGCAGCAAGGATCCAAGGTACATTCCTAACATGTCAATTGCTAAATGTTCATGCTAAATGGGAGGTATAAGGGGAAGTGATTGTTGACCCTTGTTTTGTAAGGGGGCGTAGGAATGAATGGTTTATTTATGTACAAAGTGTTGTTTGGTTATTAATTGTCTCACGCCTGCGTTCCCTGCATTGCACTACACCATGGCACACATTACCTACCACCAGGCTTGGGCCGCATAGGATTTCTTAGGATGGTGTTAAGGTGGATACCACTCCAACTACAACCATGTAGTATGAGTTGCCCATCTCAACCCCAAAATTTCTTTCTTGATATCAAAGGTCCCCATCCTGGTCAACCATGTGACATGGGTCAGTTCTTTAATGAAGCTAGAGTCATGGGTAACACGACTTAGCCGCGATCTTGTTGGTTCGGTCCGGTGATCCTATGGCTCCATTTTGAGCCGTATAGAGTAGAATCAAACCACATCTCATATGCATGTCTATGTAATTAAAAAAAAAAGGAGAGAAAAGTCGTCCCCCACTGTAAGTATCATTCTTGTTTTTATTCGCCTTTTTTTTTAATTAAATTTTCATTTAGAAATTCGTAGAGACCAATCGAATGTCCTCAGTTATGTAGGCTCATAATTGAAAAAATTGGCAATCACTCTTGATAAGTGAACATTGAATGCAAGTTCTAAACACTTTGGCGCTGCCACCTAATTTAGGAAATTTACATGACGTGTTTCATGTGTCGATGCTGAGAAAATATCAGCTAGATCCCGGACACATACTCGATCATGAAGCCATCAAAGTGGATGAGAAAGTGAGGTACATCGAGGAGCCCGTGCAAATACTGGACCAAAGGGAACAAGTTCTCAGGACTAAGAAGATTCCCTTGGTAAAAGTATTATGGCGACATCACGATATGGAGGAGGCCACGTGGGAAAGTGAAGACCAGATGAAGGAAAAGTACCCCTACTTGTTTCAAGGACATAAGTAACGCTTAATTTCGGGGACGAAATTCTCTAAGGAGGGGAGAGTTGTGGCATCCCAAATATTCGAGATAAGCCCTAGGATGTCCTAAAGCTCATAATTAGGTAATGGAATTACCTATGGCTTATGCTTTAGTTATTAGCCGTTAAAACAAAGTGTTACACGCCTATGTTCTTGAATTCTCTTAGGATTTGTACTATAGGTTATTTTTTTTTATATAACACAATTTATTCTTGGCTTTGCTTCTCTTAGACTTGTCTTCCTATAAATTAAATGTTGCAAGATGTTTTTTGGCCATATGAAGTTTAAAAATTCGAAATCTATAAGGACAAGAATCAAGGGATTTATTAAAGGAAGTTAGGGACCATTTGGGCTTGGGCCTTAGTCCCAATAGCTTGGACTTTAGGCCCATGGATGGAGGGCCTAAAGTGGGCCATTTTGGCCAGGCCCATGAGGCTCATTGGGCCGTACGGCCGAGCTTGAAGGGGGGAAAATTCGAAATGCATGCCCCCCCTCCTAGTGTGAAGGCCATTTGGCAAGCATGCTTAAGAGTCAATTAAGTAATGATTAGGGGGAAAGAAAAGCAAAAAGAAGAAAAGGCAACCGGTTTAGGGGGAAGGGGGTGTCGTGCGAAGAGAGAGAGAGAGGGAGAAAGGGGAGAGAGAGGCTAGAGAGAAACCGAGAGAGGAAGAGAGGGGAAGGAGGAGTCGCCGTCGCCGCCCGTCGTCCGGTCGTTCCCCTTCGCCGTTCGTGTGCCGGAGTTGCTTCATTTTTGTTAAGGCAAGTTAGGATCCTTTGGTGCTCTTGCATGTATGTTTTGCATGTGTGGTTAAGTCTTTGGGTGTTTAGAGGTAAGGAACCAAACCTAGTGTGGTGCGTTCTTGAAAAAGGCTTGCTGATTTCGAGTATAACCCTTGAGTCAGAATCTTGTGAGAGCTTGCATGCATGTTTTGAGTTCGATTTTGACTTTGATCTCTTCATGAAAGTTGCAGCCAACATCTTAAAACTACAACATACTAAAATTTCGTGCAAAATGATGAAGATTTAAGGGGTCAAACCCTCATCCTACGAAGACACTAGATCTGGAAAATTTTTGCTGATTTTGTGATAGATTTGTGCTTGCATGTTGATTTTTATCAAGAATCTCTCTCCGACTTCTGCATGAAACATCTTTTTTTATGTGTTAACTGTAACATAGTTAAATTTCATGATTTTTGAAGGCCATTTGCTTATTTAATGGACTGTGATAAGAAAATCGTGCAAACCGTGTACTTCGGACATAAGAACTTTGACATGCATGGCTTATAACTTTCTGTACAAATTTTATTTGAAGAAATGTTCTCATGAAACATCTTTGTTTATGTGTTAAGTACAACATACTCAAATTTCATGATTTTTGAAGGCCATTTGCTCATTTAATGGACTGTGATAAGAAAATCGTGCAAACCGTGTACTTCGGACATAAGAACTTTGACATGCATGGCTTATAACTTTCTGTAAAAATTTTATTTGAAGAAATGTTCCGCATGAAACATCTTTTTCTATGTGTTAACTACAACATACTCAAATTTCATGATTTTTGAAGGCCATTTGCTTATTTAATGGACTGTGATAAGAAAATTGTGCAAACCGTGTACTTCGGACATAAGAACTTTGACATGCATGGCTTATAACTTTCTGTAAAAATTTTATTTGAAGAAATGTTCTTCATGAAACATATTTTTCTATGTGTTAACTACAACATACTCAAATTTCATGATTTTTGAAGGCCATTTGCTTATTTAACGGACCGTGATAATAAAATCGTGCAAACCGTGTACTTTGGACATAAGAACTTAGACATGCATGACCTATAACTTTCTGTACAAATTTTATTTGAAGAAATGTTCTTCATAAAACATCTTTTTCTATGTGTTAACTACAAGATACTTAAATTTCATGATTTTTGAAGGCCATTTGCTTATTTAACGGACCGTGATAAGAAAATCGTGCAAACCGTGTACTTTGGACATAAGAACTTAGACATGCATAACCTATAACTTTCTGTACAAATTTTATTTGAAGAAATGTTCTTCATGAAACATCTTTTTCTATGTGTTAACTATAACATAGTTAAATTTCATGATTTTTGAAGGTCATTTGCCTATTTAATGGACTGTGATGTGATAACCGTGCAAACTGTGTGTTTCGGACATAAGGATCTATATATGCATGACCTATAACTTTCTGTGAAATTTACTTTTGGAGAATTTTCCTTCATATGACATCTTTATCTATGTCTTGACTGCAACATAGTTAAATTTCATGATTTTTGAAGGTCTTTTACCTATTTAATTGACTATGATATGAAAACTGTGCATGCTGTATAATTCCGAAATTTATGATATTGAGTTGTATGGTCACTTCTATGCTGTGATGTGTGGTTTATATGAAATGTCATGCAAATTATGAGACTTTGGATTTTGTTTTCATGTAATGGTGTAATGACTTTCATGCATTTCATACGTGATTCATGAAAAGGAAAAATTTTACATGATTTCAAAGAAAGGTTTTGTTTAATCAAAAGGGGAATTCCTTTAATGCATACTACATGATTTCAAAAGCACAAATTGAATCAATTGCATTAGAGATTTCAAGAGTGGAATTGAAAAAGAAAGGTATGAGGATATGAATGACCGTCGGAGGTGTGAGCCGACGATGCCCCGGGAGTGTCGGGATGCCCGGAGGTGTGAGCCGGATGCCTGGAGGTGTGTGCCGGATGTCCTCGGGAGTTTCGAGATGCCCGGAGATGTGTGCCGGATGCCCGGAGGTGTGTGCCGGAGGTACCTCGCGATGCCAGGTTGGGTGCGAGCGATAATTTTGGGATGCAAACATTGGTCCCTAAGAAGAAAATTGATGAGATCCTTGTGAAAGCTAAGAATTGAAAGTGAATCATGTGCATGGATGTATGCATGTGGCATATTGCATGTAAATAGATGCAAGTATGTAAGATATGATGACATGTGTATGACATCAAGATAAGTTATGTATGCATACTTAAATGACATGCTATGGATCTCATGGTGGTGTATGCTTGATAGCATGGATGATGAGTGTACAATATATGTGCACTTTTGGCATGATGACATGTGATGTGATAATGATGAATGCATGTATGCATGATGGGGATGATAACCATATGATGGCGCATGTATGTGAGTACACTTATGGTATGATGACATGTGATGTAAAAATGGTGAAGATGATAACTATATGATGGCACATGTATGTGAGGTATGATGGCATGTGATATGACAATGATGAATGCATGAATGCATGATGGGGATGACGATTATATGATGTGCATGTATGTGAAATATCACAACATGTGTATGATGCCAAGGTAAGGTGTGTATGTATATTTAAATAACATGCCATGCTATGATTGAATTGTATGATGCTTGAGTGATCATTGGACCTTTACTTGTTGAGTGGTTGTACTCACCCCTTCGGGGACCAACATTTCAGATTAGTGCACGATGCCTCTCCCTCCTGTTGCGCGGGGCACTTTTTATGGCATTTCGACCGACGTGGAGGTGGAATGCTCAGAGCATATCTGCGTTACTGTCCCTGGGCTGGTTTTCCTGAGGGTCCGAGTGCTGGTTATGTATGACGTGGGTTTGGCTGGGGGCCCCGTCATTCAGGAGTTCCTGTCTATTCATGTCCGGCGCGACGGACAAATGCTGGGGATGCTGCCGCCACCACCACCCGATGCACCTGATTGGGTGTGATGGCCCTTTGGAGCAAGGGAGAGGGAGGATGACATTTTTTGGGGTTAGAGCCGACACTTAGATGGAAGGGTGTTCATGTTACTTTTAGGGGGTCGACTGTGGCACCCCCAAAACCCGATAGGGTCGCCACAGACACTAAGCATTTAACTCTAAAAACATACACAATACTTATGTAGCGTTAGTAAAAATGGAGTTATAAATTTGACCGAGGTTTAGGCGTAAAAATTTTTTTTTTTTTTTTTTTGAAAAGGCTTTAGGGTTTAGCGCAGCTCTCAGCGAAAAATAAGAGGCGAGTCTCACCATCTCTCTGTTTCCTTAATGACATCACAATGCACACCAACTATTGCAATTGAAAGAAAACACAAGGCCGAACCACTTTTATTTACATATATATTTTTACGAAGGGTTTTCATGGGTCGATACATCAAAGGTAGGCCAAGACTCCTCCATACGCTCGGCCGTCAACCCCAAAAAGGAACACTCGACCCACTATAATCAACGTGTATAATCCTCCCCTCGGGCTGCTAGTGTCGGCTATATCTCAAAAAGTTGCAACTCCTACTCCTCACGCGCGGGCCATCACACCCACCCTGTTGCGTCAGGCGGTGGGGGTGGCAGCATCCCCATCATCACTCCATCGCGGCGAACGTGGACAGACACGTATTCCTGAATGACCAGCCCCCAGACAGACCCACGTCATAAGTCACGATCGCGCGAACCTGTATGAACGTCAGACCAGGAACGTCGGGACAATCGATCTCAAACAACTCGACCTCCACATTAGAAGGAAGGCCGTAAAATACCCCCCGCGTGACGGTAGGGAGTGGCATCGTACTAATCTGGAATGTTGGTCCCCGAAGGGGTGAGTACAACCACTCAGCAGGTAAAGGAATCCAATAACCACTCAATGCATTAAACAATACGAACAATTACATCATACATGTCATTCATGCATTCTAGCGTACTTACCTCGAGGCTATGTATATACTATCATATATCATCATCCCAATCATAATACATATATACTTATATATATCATCATGCCATGAATGATCATCATCATGTCCTACATACGTGTCATCATGTCATAGGTATTCATCCTCATATCATGTCATATATGCATATCATCATCATGTCTTACATACATGTCATCATGTCATAGGTATTCATCCTCATATCATGTCATATATGCATATCATCATCACGTCTTACATACATGTCATCATGTCATAGGTATTCATCCTCATATCATGTCATATATGCATATCATCATCATGTCTTACATACATGTCATCATGTCATCATGTCATAGGTGGTCATCATCATATCATGCCATATATGCATATCATCATCATGTCTTACATGCATGTCATAGGTGATCATCATCATATCAAGTCACAAATGCATGATTTAATTTTTTCCACCTTTAACTTTTGATTTGACCACCACGTCACTCTTTCTCGGGATCATCTATTTTTATTTTTATTTTTTTTATCCCATACTTTACACTCGCATCCCATCCTGGCATCGCGAGAAAAACCTCCGGCATTCAGCCATTCATGGCCACCGGGCATCCGGCACCCCCACATCCCGGGCATCTCGCATCCCAACTGGCATCACGAGACATCCCCTCGGGCAAAGACCTCCGAGGCTTCCGGCACCCAACCATTCCGAGCATCCTGATACTCCCAGGGCCATCCAGTCATGTATCTCTATACATTCCGGGCATTTTCATCCTCCACAAACAGCTCCCTCATTTATCATTGTTCATGTTTGCCAATTTAGGTCTTAATTTACCATGCACATGATGTAATGGTAAAACAAAATTACCTTCGTTCTTATACATGCATCATCAATCATTAATATACGTGCAGCAAAATGCAATCTCTCATAGCAATTAGATTCTTATGGAATGTATGCCACTCAAAATAATTTACTTACCAAATTTATTTAGAATTTATTTAAATTCCAATTTATCCTATTTTGCAATTATTTAAATTAAACATTCACACAAATCCCAAAATCATGAGATTAAAGCATATGATAATTTAAGACAATAAAATAGTGATTTCCTAAAGAAAAGCACATGGAAAATCAAGTTCTACATAAAAGATAACGTTCACAAAATAAACGCATGGAATCTCGGACAAAGGCAGAATGTGCAGTTTTCTAAGTAATTCAATTAAAATACCCAAACGACCTCCGAAAATTATGAAATTTTACCACGTTATAGTTAAGACACTAAATTAGATTTTTCATGAGGATTCTAGGCCAAATTTGTTTTAGATAAACTTCTATAGTCATTCGAAGCTATGGGTCAGATCACCGAAACGTCCAGGGTCCCTATGTCCGAAATATTGAGGTTTAACCTACCTATCCTTCTTCGTTTTCTCTGAAATTTGGATATCTTTTACTTCTAGAGGTCCCCTACAACTTTCATGCAGGAACTTAAGCCAAATTTCCAAAGAATAACCTCCATATGAGTCCATGAAGTCTCGGGTGTCCAGTACCACGTCTCCAGGTTTACCATCTTCAAGAGTAGGTCGATTTCCTAAGCTATACTTGTTCATTTTGCTTCAAATTTGAGTATGTTGATCTTTAAGATGTGCTCTACAAGTTTTATGAAGGAGTTGAAGAGAGATTCTTGGTAAAAATCAACATGCAGCCACAAATCTACCACAAGGTCAGCAAGGTAGTTCCAGATCTAGAGTCTCCGTAGGATGGGGTTTTTACCCCTTAAATCTTCATCATTTTGCACGAAATTTTAGTATGTTGTAGTTTAAGATGTTGGATACAACTTTCATGAAGAGATCCAAGTCAAAATCGAACTCCAAATATGCATGCAAGCTCCCACAAGATTCTGACTCCAGTGGTTCATGCGAAAACAGCAAGGTTCTTCAAAAACAAACCACACTAGCTTCGGTTCCTAGCTTCTAAACATCCAAAAATTCAATCATACATGCAAGACACACATGCAAGAGTAGAAATGGACCCTAAACTTGCCTCTCACTCAAATGGGAATGGCGGCACACGGCGGACGAATGGCGGCGAGCGGCGGCGACGGACGGCTCCTCCTCCTCTCTCGGCCTCCTCTCTCTCGCACACACACACTCTCTCTCTCTCTCTCTTTTGGGTGACACTCCACCGCCGCCCCCCCCCCCCCACAAAACCGGTCACTCTCTCCTTTAATTTCCCCAAAAAGGCAATCATTAGATTGCCTCCCCAAGGGCCAATGCATGTTTGGCCCCCCTTGCCACTTGGCAAGGCCCATGAAATGGGCTTGGGCTTTGGGCTTTTGGGAGAAGTGGGCCGGCCACTCCTCCCCCTCTTGGTCGACGGCAGCCCTCTCATGGGCCTTAATGGGCCGGCCAACTTGGCCCATTAAGGTCCACTCTTGGGCCTAAGGCCCAATCAAATTCTCTTCCCCCCCCTTTTTTTAGGGACTTAATTACTAAATTCCACATAACCAAAATCCTATAATATTTTATCTATGTAAACTTAGTCTATAAAATGCATGGCCAAGCATAGACTATTCTCATTAATTTACCCTATAATCCAAATTTCAAATTAAATTAAGAACACAAGCACAAAACACATAGCCTTAAGAGAAAACTAAAGGCTAAAGCATAACCCATAGGTAAATTCATTACCTATTTAAGAGCTTTAAGACACCTTAGGGCTTGCCCCTAATTTCTGAGATGTCACAAATCTCCCCTCCTTAGAGAATTTCGTCCTCGAAATTAAACGTTACCCACGTCCTCAAAAAGGTAGGGGTACTTTTCCTTCATCTGGTCTTCACTTTCCCATGTGGCTTCCTCCTTATCGTGATGTTGCCATAATACTTTCACCAAGGGAATCTTCTTATTTATGAGAATTTGTTCTTTCCGATCCAGTATTTGCACAGGTTCCTCGATATATCTCGCTTTCTCATCCACTTTGATGGCTTCATGATCGAGTATGTGACCGGGATCTGGCTGATACTTTCTTAGCATCGGCACATGAAACACATCATGTAAATTTCCCAAGTTATTAGGTAGTGCCAAACGATAAGCCGCATCTCCTATTCTCTCAAGTATCTCAAAAGGTCCAACGAATCTGGGACTCAACTTTCCTTTCATTCCAAAACGAGATACTCCTTTTAACGGGGATACCTTAAGAAATACATGATCCCTTATTCTAAATTCCAAGGGCCTCCTACGCCTGTCCGCGTAGCCTTTTTGTCTACTCTGGGCTGTCTTAAGTCTTTTCCTAATAATCTCAACAGCTTCAGTGGTATCTTGTATCAATTCAGGTCCTGTCAACCTTCTTTCACCTACCTCGTCCCAACAGATAGGGGTTCTGCATCTCCTCCCATATAATGCTTCATATGGGGCCATGCCTATACTTTTCTGAAAACTGTTGTTATAGGCAAATTCTACCAAATAAAGGTTCTCATCCCATTTCTCTCTAAAGTCGATGATACAGGCTCTCAGCATATCCTCTAGAGTTTGTATCACTCTTTCTGTTTGTCCATCTGTTTGAGGGTGATATGCGTCTTGAATTGAAGTTTTGTCCCTAAAGCATTTTGCGGACTTCGCCAAAAATTCGAAGTAAATCTAGAGTCTCGATCCGAGGTGATCGTTACGGGTATACCATGCAAGCGTATTATCGACTTACATAGATCTCAGCAAGTCTATTCATTGAATAGTTAATACGGACTGCTAAGAAATGGGCAGACTTAGTTAAACGGTCCACCACTACCCAAATTGAATCGTGGCCACTTGATGTCCTTGGCAATCTTTGCACAAAGTCCATCGTCACATGCTCCCACTTCCACTCTGGTATGTCTAGCGGTCTTAAAAGTCCTGCCGGTTTACGATGTTCCGCCTTTACTTGTTGGCACGTTAAACATTGAGAAACATATTTAGCCGTATCCATTTTCATACCATTCCACCAAAATTGTTGACGCAAATTTCTGTACATTTTCGTACTACCTGGATGGATACTATACCTGCTTTTATGTGCCTCCGACAAAATCTCCTTCTTTACTTCCTCGTTGTCGGGTACACAAAGTCGTCCTTGGCATCTTATTGACCCATCTTCGGAAATTTGAAATTCTGGTCTCTTTCCTAAGGACATCGCCTCCTTCACTTTCATAATCTCCGGATCAGATCTTTGCAGGGTCTTGATTCTCTGGATGATTTCCGGTTCGACCCTTAGGGCTTTAAGCATACCAGTAAGATTATCCACTTTTAGCTTAAATTCCGAGTCTGCTACGGACTTCAATAAACTCCATTATGCTATTCTTAAACTAGCTATCTCCATGGTTGATTTACGGCTAAGAGCATTTGCTACCCCATTCGCCTTCCCTGGATGGTATCGTATCTCACAGTCATAATCTTTTAACAATTCCATCCACCTCCTTTGTCTCATGTTCAACTCTTTTTTGTGAGAATAAATATTTCAGGCTCTTATGGTTCGTATAAATTTCAAACTTCTCCCCATATAGGTAATGCCTCGATATCTTCAAGGCGAACACTATAGTTGCTAATTCTAGATCATGCGTGGGGTAGTTTAGTTCATGGGGTTTAAGTTGTCTAGATGCATAGGCTATGACCTTGCCATGTTGCATCAAAACACATCCCAATCCTTTGTGAGATGCATCACTATATACTGTAAAACCATCCGGTCCAGAGGGTATGGTTAAAATTGGAGCCGTGGTTAACTTTCTTTTAAGTTCTTGAAAGCTCTTTTCACAATCCCCACTCCATTCAAATTTCGCATTTTTCCGATTTAACTTGGTTAAAGGACCTGCCAATTGGGAAAATCCTTCAATAAACCTTCGGTAATAACCGGCCAATCCTAAGAAACTTCGTATTTCAGTGGGTGTGGTCGGTCTCGGCCAATTTATTACCATTTCCACTTTTGTTGGATCCACTGCAATTCCTCCTTTTGACACCACATGTCCTAAAAATGTTATCCGGTCCAACCAAAATTCACACTTGCTGAATTTGGCATATAACTTATGGTCCCTCAGAGTTTGCAAAACTAACCTCAAGTGTTGCTCATGTTCTTTTGGTCCTTTTGAATAAACCAAGATATCGTCGATAAAAACAATCACAAACTGATCCAAATAGGACTTAAATACCCTATTCATTAGATCCATAAATGCTGCTGGTGTATTTGTCAATCCAAAAGGCATGACAAGGAACTCGTAATGTCCATAACGAGTCTTAAATGCAGTCTTAGGGATGTCTTCCTTCTTAATCCTTAGCTGATGGTATCCTGACCTTAAGTTAATCTTAGAGAAAACCGAACTTCCCTGAAGTTGGTCAAATAGGTCATCGATTCTAGGTAGAGGATACTTATTTTTAACGGTCACTTGATTTAATTGCCTATAGTCAATGCATAAGCGCATCGACCTATCTTTCTTTTTTACAAACAGAACTAGTGCACCCCAAGGTGAAGCACTGGGCCTAATGAATCCTTTGTCAAGCAACTCCTGTAGTTGCACTTTCAACTCTTTTAGTTCCACTAGGGCCATTATGTATGGGGCTTTCGATATTGGTCCGGTTCCAGGCATCAGTTCAATTTCAAACTCAATTTCTCTTTCCGGGGGTAATCCAGGCAACTCCTCAGGAAATACATCTGGAAATTCATTTACTACCCTAATTTCATCAAGTTTTAGTTCTTCCTTAGCACAATCTTTAACCATTGCTAGGTACCCTTGACATCCTTTGCCAAGTAACACATTAGCCTCTACCGCAGAAATAAGTGCTACTGATAGGTGGGTCTGACCACCTAAAAATTCACAACTAGACTGGTCAGGTAAAGCGAATTGGATTACTCTTCTATAACAATCCATTCTAGCCCGATACTTACGAAGCCAGTCCATTCCTAGGATAACGTCAAAGTCATACATGGCCATCACGACTAAGTCTATTT
The DNA here is from genome assembly GCA_014182715.1 of Eucalyptus cloeziana. Classification (NCBI taxonomy): domain Eukaryota; kingdom Viridiplantae; phylum Streptophyta; class Magnoliopsida; order Myrtales; family Myrtaceae; genus Eucalyptus; species Eucalyptus cloeziana. Next base: position 40,916,952 of record CM024641.1, on the reverse strand, counting down.
CCATGTCTTTTCCTCCTACGGTTATCTTACATTTCTCACACACCAACGTAGACGACACCACATCCTCTAAAGGCGTAGAAACACAAAGAGGGGTTCCAAGAAAAGTCGTTTCAATTTCACTCAACAATCTATATCTGTCAGACACAAAAGAATGCGTAGCACCCGTATCAAACAATGCATAAGCCTTCTTGTCATTTATGTAAATTGTACCTGAGATGACGTTGTTGGAAGCTTTCGCTTCCTCTTGAGTGATCGCATACACTTTTCCTTGAGCCGATGGCCTCTGAGGATTTCCTTGTAAATTTGACTTGACAGCACTCTGATATCCCTATCGCACTGAGCCAGCACTCACCTGCGACCTTTCTTGTGGGCAATTTCTCTTAAGATGGCCCACTTGTCCACAACCAAAGCACTTCAGTCATCCATTACAAGGTCCTAGGCCGTGCCGTCCATTGCACCTTTGACAAACACCAGGCTGATAGGGTGCTTTCCCTATTTTCAGACCACTCCTTGCTCCACCAGAATTTCCAAAATTACTCCTCTTCCTCGCATTCCAAGTCTGACCTTGACCATAATAGGGTCTCTTACCCCTCCTTACATCATTAAAATTCCACGGTCTCTTAGACTCTGACTGCTCTCTTAACAGTTCCTGCTCCACCAACTGTGCCCTTTCATAGATCTCATTGTAATTTCTTATGTTCAAAGGCACCGCTTGCTTTCTAATGTCGGTTCTCAACCCTTTCGAAATCTCTTAGCTTTTTCTTCTTGATCCTCAATCAGTCTAGGAGCATATCTAGATAGTTCAGAAAATCTAGCCTCATACTGGTCCACCGTCAGTCATTTTTGTTCTAGTTGAACAAATTCTGAAATTTTCTTATCCTTGGTACAGTCAGAAAAATGCTTTCTATTGAAAGCCCTGACAAACTCATCCCAGTTGACATCAGTACCTGGTGGAAAGATCGTATCCCATGAAGCTCTCCACCAAAACTTCGCATTTCCCTTTAGCTGGTACTCTGCTAAAGTTATTTTCTCAGCATCATTGCAGTCCAACAACCGGAAAATTCGCTCCATCCCATCAATCCAATGCTCCGCCTCCTCAGGACTCCCTATACCACTGAATTTGGGTGGCTTCAACTTCAAAGATTGTTCCACTAGTCCCTGAGTACGGCGCTTGCTCCGAGTTGTTGTTGCGCCTGCCTTTCCATCAGATTTCCAATATTGGCCAATGCTTGTAGGATGTCTTCCATTCGGGGTTCAGCCTTTGATGAAGAGGCTTCAGCCCTCGGTGGACGATGACTTCCATACCGTACCATGATTTTCCTGCAGTTTCCAAGCATTTGCCTCAGGAATAATCTGAGACTTACTGCCTTCATTCAAAGCAACCACAACCACTACCACTACTAAAGTAACATATACATGTTACTGGCAACTTAAAATAAACTACTAAGGATCTACGGGTGAATACTCATCACCCGTTATTCAATTATTCCTCTTTATATCCTATGGTGTGCATTGTCAAAACTTCCCTCATTTGCTAAATGAGGTCTCCTTATCACTTCGAACATAAACCTTTAGCTCTGATACCAACCGCTGTGGCACCCCCAAAACCTGATAGGGTCGCCATAGACACTAAGCATTTAACTCTAAAAACATACACAATACTTATGTAGCGTTAGTAAAAAGGGAGTTATAAATTTGACCGAGGTTTAGGCGTAATACTTTTTTTTTTTTTTTGAAAAGGCTTTAGGGTTTAGCGCAACTCTCAGCGAAAAATAAGAGGCGAGTCTCACCATCTCTCCGCTTCCTTAATGACAGCACAATGCACACCAACTATTGCAATTGAAAGAAAACACAAGGCCGAACCACTTTTATTTACATATATATTTTTACGAAGGGTTTTCATGGGTCGATACATCAAAAGGTAGGCCAAGACTCCTCCATACGCTCGGCCGTCAACCCCAAAAAGGAACACTCGACCCACTATAATCAACGTGTATAATCCTCCCCTCGGGCTGCTAGTGTCGGCTATATCTCAAAAAGTTGCAACTCCTACTCCTCACGCGCGGGCCATCACACCCACCCTGGTGCGTCAAGCGGTGGGGGTGGCAGCATCCCCATCATCACTCCATCGCGGCGAACGTGGATAGACATGTACTCTTGAATGACCGGGCCCCCAGATAGACCCACATCATAAATCACGATCGCGCGAACCCGTATGAACGTCAGACTAGGAACGGCGGGACAATCGATCTCCAACAACTCGACCTCCACATCAGAAGGAATGCCGTAAAATACTCCCTGCGTGACGGTAGGGAGTGGCATTGTACTAATCTGGAATGTTGGTCCCCGAAGGGGTGAGTACAACCACTCAGCAGGTAAAGGAATCCAATAACCACTCAATGCATTAAACAATATGAACAATTACATCATACATGTCGTTCATGCATTCCAGAGTACTTACCTCGAGGCTATGTATATACTATCATATATCATCATCCCAATCATAATACATATATACTTATATATATCATCATGCCATGAATGATCATCATCATGTCCTACATACGTGTCATCATGTTATAGGTATTCATCCTCATATCATGTCATATATGCATATCATCATCATGTCTTACATACATGTCATCATGTCATAGGTATTCATCCCCATATCATGTCATATATGCATATCATCATCATGTCTTACATACATGTCATCATGTCATAGGTGGTCATCATCATATGATGCCATATATGGATATCATCATCATGTCTTACATGCATGTCATAGGTGATCATCATCATATCAAGTCACAAATGCATGATTTAATTTTTTCCACCTTTAACTTTTGATTTGACCACCACGTCACTCTTTCTCGGGATCATCTATTTTTATTTTTATTTTTTTTATCCCATACTTTACACTCGCATCCCATCCTAGCATCGCGAGAAAAACCTCCGACATTCAGCCATTCAAGGCCACCGGGCATCCGGCACCCCCACATCCCGGGCATCTCGCATCCCAACTGGCATCACGAGGCATCCCCTCGGGCAAAGACCTCCAAGGCTTCCGGCACCCAACCATTCCGGGCATCTTGATACTCCCAGGGCCATCCGGTCATGTATCTCTATACATTCCGGGCATTTTCATCCTCCACAAATAGCTCCCTCATTTATCATTGTTCATGTTTGCCAATTTAGGTCTTAATTTACCATGCACATGATGTAATGGTAAAACAAAATTACCTTCGTTCTTATACATGCATCATCAATCATTAATATACGTGCAGCAAAATGCAATCTCTCATAGCAATTAGATTCTTATGGAATGTATGCCACTCAAAATAATTTACTTACCAAATTTATTTAGAATTTATTTAAATTCCAATTTATCCTATTTTGCAATTATTTAAATTAAACATTCACACAAATCCCAAAATCATGAGATTAAAGCATATGATAATTTAAGACAATAAAATAGTGATTTCCTAAAGAAAAGCACATGGCAAATCAAGTTCTACACAAAAGATAATGTTCACAAAATAAATGCATGGAATCTCGGACAAAGGCAGAATGTGCAGTTTTCTAAGTAATTCAATTAAAATACCCAAACGACCTCCGAAAATTATGAAATTTTACCACGTTATAGCTAAGACACTAAATTAGATTTTTCATGAGGATTCTAGGACAAATTTGCTTTAGATAAACTTCTATAGTCATTCGAAGCTACGGATCAGATCACCGAAACGTCCAGGGTCCCTATGTCCGAAATATTGAGGTTTAACCTACCTATCTTTCTTCGTTTTCTCTGAAATTTGGATATGTTTTACGTCTAGAGGTCCCCTACAACTTTCATGAAGTAACTTAAGCCAAATTTCCAAAGAATAACCTCCATATGAGTCCATGAAGTCTCGGGTGTCCTGTACCGCGTCTCCAGATTTACCATCTTCAAGAGTAGGTCGATTTCCTAAGCTATACTTGTTCATTTTGCTTCAAATTTGAGTATGTTTATCTTTAGGATGTGCTCTAAAAGTTTTATGAAGGAGTCGAAGAGAGATTCTTGGTAAAAATCAACATGCAGCCACAAATCTACCACAAGGTCAGCAAGGTAGTTCCAGATCTAGAGTCTCCGTAGGATGGGGTTTTGACCCCTTAAATCTTCATCATTTTGCACGAAATTTTATTATGTTGTAGTTTAAGATGTTGGCTACAACTTTCATGAAGAGATCCAAGTCAAAATCAAACTCCAAATATGCATGCAAGCTCCCACAAGATTCTGACTCCAGTGGTTCATGCGAAAACAGCAAGGTTCTTCAAAAACAAACCACACTAGCTTCGGTTCCTAGCTTCTAAACATCCAAAAATTCAATCATACATGCGAGACACACATGCAAGAGTAGAAATGGACCCTAAACTTGCCTCTCACTCAAATGGGAATGGCGGCACACGGCGGACGAACGGCGGCGATGGACGGCTCCTCCTCCTCTCTCGGCCTCCTCTCTCTTGCACATACACTCTCTCTCTCTCTCTCTTTGGGCGACACTCCTCCCCCCCACCCAAAACTGGTCACTCTCTCCTTTAATTTCCCCAAAAAGGCAATCATTAGATTGCCTCCCCAAGGGCCAATGCATGTTTGGCCCCCTTGCCACTTGGCAAGGCCCATGAAATGGGCTTGGGCTTTGGGCTTTGGGCTTTTGGGAGAAGTGGGCCGGCCACTCCTCCCCCCTCTTGGTCGACGGCAGCCCTCTCGTGGGCCTTAATGGGCCGGCCAACTTGGCCCATTAAGGTCCACTCTTGGGCCTAAGGCCCAATCAAATTCTCTTCCCCCCCTTTTTTTAGGGACTTAATTACTAAATTCCACATAACCAAAATCCTATAATATTTTATCTATGTAAACTTAGTCCATAAAATCCATGGCCAAGCATAGACTATTCTCATTAATTTACCCTATAATCCAAATTTCAAATTAAATTAAGAACACAACCACAAAACACATAGCCTTAAGAGAAAACTAAAAGCTAAAGCATAACCCATAGGTAAATTCATTACCTATTTAAGAGCTTTAAGACACCTTAGGGCTTTCCCCTAATTTCTGGGATTTCACATCGACGATCTCACTAGAGATATAACCGAGTTTAGTGAAAAAGTCTCGGTTTTCCTTTTTGGTTTTACCGACCCAAAGATGTCCATCTTAAAATGTAAATAAAAGTGGTTCGGCCTTGTGTTTATCTTTAACCGTGTAGTTGGTGTGCATTGTGCTATCGCTAAGGAAGTAGAGAGACGGTGAGACATGCCTCTAATTTTCGCTATGTGTTGCGCAAATCTCTAAGTCGTCTTTCAAAAAAAAAAAAAAAAAACTCGGCCCTTAATTACGACTCTTTTTACTAACGTCGAAGAAATTGTTTTTGCTTGGATTTAAATGCTTAGTATCTGTGGCGACCCTATCGGGTTTGGGGGTGCCACATAAAATCGATAAATTGATCTTAAGCCTTAAAGATCAAGACACCCATTTTACTCCCACGTGAATAATTATTCCATCTAAAGCCTTATAGATGAGACAAAAATTTGTGCGGTTGCGAATTGGACGCTACATCGGAATTTTCAATTATGCACGGAGAAACATTTCAAATAATGAGACAAAATATTAAAAATTCAAACAAAATAAAATAAACTTACCTAATAAATCTACCTAATAAATTAAATCAAGCTAATAAAAGAAAATAACCTAATAAATAAATCTCTACCTAATAAAATAACAAAATCTACCTAAATTTGAATTTTCTCCAAAAAAATCAATTGGGATGGACCACAATTGAGATTCAGGGTGGCTCAAGGATGGGCAGCCGTGGCGGTAGGTCACTGTGAGTGGTTGTTCTTGACTAGCGATGGTGAGGAACATTAGAGAGCACGGCTCATAGGGGACTTCACCAAACACGGCTTAGGGTCTGTGACTGGTTGATCACAGTCGGGTGCAGCAAGGACCCAGCTTCAGAAAGGGATGGTTGTGAACTTATGCACCTAGAAGCACCAAAGAAAACTTGCGAAAGAATCGTTGTCACTACTGGTAGGAATGATACCAGATTTGGTCAGTGGTGTCCATGAAAGAACATAGCAACGATGAAGATGTAAGGACACGAGGGAAAGGTTGGTGGTGTGTTAATGAAGCATAGGCTTAGCGGACTGGTTTTGGTGCTCGTCGAAGAGATGTGAATTGGCTAGGCGAGGGGGCTTGGCGACTGGCGGCGAGCTAGTGCGGGGTAGAAGTAGACACAGCGACTGCTGTAATGTCACTCAAAAGGGGTTGGTAGCAGCTGGCAGAGACGGGGGCAAGTGCATGCGGCATTGGCACTTGGGTGGAAGGCGGTAGAGACGGCGGTGGACACAATGATCAGCAGGGGGCGACCTGCTGGTGGCGACGAGGAGCTCGGCTACTAGTGTCGTTGGCACTTGGACAGAGGTGGCCACGACGAGCTAAGGCGAGGCCTAGATGGCTACAGGGCGACGGCGGCGCAACGAGGCTCGGCAACGCGGTGTAGGGGGTTGGCCATAACGGCGGAGTACAACAGGCAGTGGCGAAGGCAGAGGTGGTCTGTGGTGGCAGCGAGCAGTGGCGTCACGGGTCACTACTGGGTGGAGTAGACGCCAGCTGGCAAGTGGGTCTCTGCAAGTTGCTGCGACGGTAGTTGTCAGAGGGAGGTGCTGGAATTCGAAGGCGTGGCGATGCAGCGCAAGGGGTTGGTGACTTGTGCGGTTGAGCGGTGCAGTCACAGTGGGCGAGCAGTGGCGTTCGAGGGGCTTGCGTATGCGGGAGGCCGAGCAGTGGCAGCAAAGGAGATGACTTGCTCCTCTCCTGCTTCTATTTTCTTTCTTTTTTTACCCTTTGGTTTTTCTCTCTCCTATTGTTGCATGTCTCCTCTCTGCACACTTTCTGCTACTTACCTTTGACTCTTTCCCTCAAAAGCTTTTTCATTTCTTTTGTTTTTGTGTTGTTTTTTCAAAGAACAAACGAAGATCCCCTCTGCCAAAATCAAAAAAGAAGACCCCCAAAAGAAAACGAAGAAAAAGGCCCCTTAAGAAACCCTCAAAATGAGGAAGGAAGTTTTTTACTCTTTTCTCTTGAATTTTTTACCTACAGAACCGAGAGAAAAAACCCCATTGTGTAGCCATATATTCAATGTGTGGCCCCTCAAAAACCTATGCATTTAATCTATTTATAGGCCACAAGTTAGGGTTTTAATTTTTCCAAATCCATATCCAAACGCAATATTCGCAATATTTGCTTTTCACATCTGCCCTTATCCAAAAAATTCATTATATCCCGGAAAAATTTCAAATTCCTATTTTTCACGAGAGAATTTTTTATCATTAATTTTTGAGCCAATTTGCTCGTTTCATGGGCTTAGTTTGGCCTACCAACTTAAAGCTCAGAACCATTAATTCGAACCCACCCGTTACCGGTCCAATGAACAAATGCACATAAAATTATATGCTATGAAATTAATTATTTTTTTAGGGATAAAATTAACCACTAATTTTTATTGCGATAAATGACTAAAATGGTCGCCAAAATTTAAGTGTCAACAATACATAATTTTAAAAAAAAAAGAAAAAAAAAGAAAAAGAAAAAGGGGGGGCGAGGGAGGCCGGGTCAGGTCGGATCTGACCTTGGCCCGGCCCGCCTCTCCTTCCCTTCCTTGCGTGGGCCCAGCGCTTTTCCCATTCGGCCCAGCCCATCCCAACTTGCCTTCTCTCTCTAGACGAGCTCCATGCACGACCTACAGGAAAGAGAGCAGAGTATAGCAAGAGCAGAGGTCAGAGAGCATAGTAGAGTACGAACAGAAAGCAGATGCCTCTGTAGGGAGAGAAGAGCAAAAAGCAGACGGCATCGCAGGTAGAGCAGAGTAGAAAGCAGACAGCACCATCAAGGGGGAACCGGGGGAGGCAAACGAAGAAGAGAGGAGAGAAGGGAAACTCGCTAGGAGAAACAGAGGGGGCATTGAGAGAAAACTGGGAGGGAAGAGAGTGAAACATGAGGAAAAGGGAGAGGGTAAGAGCCGGTAAAGGTCGGTTAAGGAGTCGAAGTCTCCGGGCCATCGCTACCACCGTCAACGTATCGCCTGACCACCGCCACCACTGACGTTTCCTCTGGAGCCCAGGTTGGTATTTCATCAAACACCTTGTGTGCGTTCCTCGGAATCAAGCCAGCCGGAGCTCACCTCGACTGATTCAGGAAACTCTGGCCACCACTCCTTCATTTCTTTCCCTGATGCTCTGGCATTTTTTTTTGGAATTTAAGACCTGCACACGGGCCTCGGTCGAGCCAAAACCCCTGGGATCCATAGCATGCTCTACCTGTTTGACAAAACACCTAGCTGAAAATCCATCCCCTGTTCTCGTTATTTAAGGCCTTGGTCACATCCCTCTCTCTCTCTCTCTCCATCTCCTCCCCTCTTTCTCTTCTATGATGATTAGGTCAGGTTATCAGAAGCTGCATAGTCATAGCTGAGGGAAAACGAAGCTGGACTAGTCCGCGTGCTCGTTGTTGCCAGAGTTCACCTCAAGATAGCCCTTGCCGTTGCCGTCGAAACCCTCGACCTCATAGGTCGATAGCCACCTTCCCCCGCCTCACTGGATCGGAGCTACCGCACCTTGGCTGGAGTTGCCTGAACTACATCACCATCGTTGCATCCCTTGGTTGCGACTGGATAGTCATGGACCAGGGATCGTGGGCTGAGATGGGCCGAATCACAAATTTGGCCTACTTAACCTCTTTTGCCCCTTAGCCCAGCAGTCCAAATGGTCTAGGTTATGGGCCCGCGGGGTGTTTCTTTTAGGAGGGGTTGGGCCCATCGATTGGGCCCAACCCAAATTGAGCAAAAGGCTTGACCAGCCATGGTCAGGTTTGGCCCATTTGGGTGAGTTGACCAACCTGCCCCTACTCAGGCTGGACCCGGGCGGGTTTGATCAACCCACCCCGACTAGGTCAGGTCAGATTGGACTGGACCTGGTTCGCTAAATTATTATTATTATTATTATTATTTTTATTATTATTATTATTATTATTATTATTATTATTATTATTACTATTATTATTATTATTATTATTATTACTACTACTACTACTACTACTACTTAAAAAATATTAGAAAATTAATTAAAAAATTTGAAAGTCTAAAAAAAATGCAGGGTTTGTTTAGGAATTGCCATGTCTTGTTTTCTTAGTATAATTAGGCATTTATTTGCTTGTACATTGATCATATTGCATGTTTAATTCACATATTTAATTACTTTTGCGAATATTTAATTACAGGTGCTAAATTTTATTGCAATTAGGATCTTGGTTGCTAATTATTATTTTAATGATTACGTACCTGCATGATCACCTCACATGTTAGTGGATAGGTATAAAATTACCATAGGCTGCCTAACATTTTTTTTTTTTTAAATGAACAAGATTATGTACCGAAAGGGCACTAATTGATTAATTAATGTAATCAAGTCCCCAACCCTAGATTCTTTGGTTGTGAAGGAAGTGAGATACACTCTCATGCCCCACTTGGTTTCTAGCCGACCCCAATAGGCTAGTGGCGACTCCTTATTGTGAAATTCTCAAGAACACCCCAATGTCGCGTGAGGTATGGGCTTGGGAGAGCCTGTGCCTAATTATGGGCCTTAGTTCCATCCTTTAGGCAATATCCCTAAACATGTTCTGTGACATCCCAAATTTCATTGACCTTCATTAGTGTAATTGAATCATTAGGAGTTCGGATTATTTTAAATCGGGCCAAGAAGTGAACCTGATGGACCGTGAGGATCGAATGGGCTTGAGAATTAAGTGGGCCACTCGAATTGGACTTGTGAATTCGAGTGAGAGATCGTGGACTTGGACTTGGTTTAAGTGGGCCAAGGTTTGGGATTCTTAGGTTCGTAAGTTTAGTGGGCCGGGTTGTTATAGATTAGGCCCATTGGGCCTGAGATAAATAAATTAGGCCCAAGTAATTTTATTTTTGGTTAAGATTTATAGATCACAATTAAGATAATTTAAATTAGTGATTGTGATACTAATATAAATTTCTGACTTTAGCATTTTGTGATGGATTTTTTTTAGCCTAACATTAACTAGTTGATACGTTGTATATGTTGCAATTTCGTGTAATTGAAACCAAGTGGAAACGAGAAACGAAAGGAATTAATTGAAGAACATTAGCAACTAATGTTATAACTAATAACATGAATTAAAATCTAATTAAAAATTGAATGACAAATGGTGAAGGAGACCAAAACTTGGAAGCCACGACAACACCCCTCCCTCCCCTTTGTTTTCTCTTCAACACCCACGGTTTTCTTCACAAATCCATAGAACCGAAGATGGCAACTCCAAGGAAGTATAATCATTAGCCAAATCCAATCATTACACTAACCTAGCTCATAGCTTATTTCCCCACATAAATTCGAAATCCCCTCTCTCTCCTCAAAATCGAGAAGCCCTCATCTTCATCTTTTTCTTTCTTTTCTCTCGGCCGAGTGGTAGAAACCATAAGCAAAACCAGCCATTCTTCTTCTTGTATGCGAAACTTGGTGCTGAATCTTGAAGTGTTTTTGTGTGGTATTGATAGCTGAACAACAGTAAGGAAAAATAGAACTCTAAATTGAAGTGTATCCACCATTTCATCAAGAAAGCTTGTGGATCTAACCAAGCTATGAGGAATATGAAATGTAGTTGTTGTTTTATGGTTAATTTGAGTTGAGTAAGTGATGGATTAGAGATAGAAGTCATTGCATGTTATGTTTGAACCATGCATGTTGCGAAATTCAAACATAAGTGTGCTGTCTTGTTAAATGAGGTGATGAGGAGTGGTAGTTTTATGTTGTTTTGAGCTTGATGGACCTAAGAGTGAAGCTAGAAGTCTTTGCATGTTGTTTTTAAGCTTTGCATGTCTCGAAAACTTGATGAAAGTTGGCTGTTTTGTTGAGCGAAGTGATGAAATGGATGCCGAGTGTGTTGCTTTGGTAGAAATCGTGATAAGTGGCTTACGGATGCAACGACACTTCGAGCCGAGCTGTGGAATTGATCATTTGTTAAAGAAAGATATGCTGAAGTTGCTTTGAGTTGCTGTGAGTAAGCATTGGAGTATTTTAGAAGAGATTTGTGGATAGATAAGTTGTTTCGTTGAGTTAGAAGTAAGTAAAGTTATGTATCTATTCGGTTCTAAGTGAAAACAATTATAGAGTCTTCTGTTTGTGTTTAATTCTCTTTATGTATGTTAATAGAAATAAGAAAGAACCATTTTACATGATGGAACATATATAAGATTGAGTTATACACGTAGTTATAACCATATAAATATATAAAAATGTAGAAATGGAAGTGAACTTAGTAAAGTCAGTAAACTGTTTTTGTGATAAATGGTATGACCTTTACTGATTATGCGAATTTTCTGTATTTACCTAGTTAGAACTGGACATTGATGTCTAAATGAAAATTGTATAACACATCTTAGGGAATAACGTGTCAAAATTTGAGATTAAATGAACAAGAATTGATTAGTAAAACAATTTTCTTAGTGAATATGAAACCTGGACGTCGGTATAGGGTAATAGTAAAGATTACAGTAATTGTTTTTCTTAATGCAGCAAGATTCGAACTTAAGTTTCTTCATGAAAGTTGTCGATCTATGTCTCTAGTATAACATACAAAAATTTGGTAATATTTTGACAAGAATTGATATATTTTCTATAACCAAAACAGAAACTGTGCATTGAACCAGTAAGTTGTCCTAATCCGAGAACATCTAATATATATACTGTGTTATATATTCGACTCATGAGATATACATAGAGTCTAATAAGCTCATAGTAGATATTAGTCATAGGCCACATACATCATTAGAGATATAAGTGCATATAGTACCATGCGAGTGCAATGTGTGCGGTGCATAGTGCTTGATTATGGGATGAATATTTGTTCGGCATGGTATGGAACATGTCGTAATGGATTTTATCTTATAATTTGGACACGTACGTGTTCTAGGATCATGAGAATTAGATACCTAGATAGATACTTTGGAGTCTTTTCTTTTGCATCTGATAAATGCATTAATCAAAGGTGTGGTGGTGTGAAATGTGTGCTTAAGAGAGTGAATGAACCCATCGGTACTGAGATACCGATGATGCCCCCGGAAGTTTGGGATGCCCTTGCTGAGTGGTCTTGGATGCCTCGGTAGAGAGATACCGGGATGCCTCGGAGTGAGATGCCCTTGTGTGTGATCAAGGATGCCTCAGCAGTGTGTGATACTGAGATGCCTCGGAGTGAGATGCCCCTTGCTGAGTGGTTTTGGGAGGACCTCGGTTGTGTGATACCGGGATGCCTCGGAGTGAGATGCTCATAATAGAAATATTGTGGAAGTTCGGATAACGTACTTTCCGGAAGTGACTCGATCAGGCCGGTAGAGTTCCGGTTATGACTGATTCGAGGGTGGATCATATGCACACTAAATATAATTCTATTTGGCGAGTGAGTTCATGCATTATTGTTGCATTGCATCATGATATGAAATTGATTTTTGAAAAGGTAAGTATGGAGATGGATGCGTACAAGGTGATTATTTAGGTGATGTATTAATATCTAATTGACTATGCTTGTGACAATTATATTATTATATTCTGAATTGCTTTGATTATGATTCCCTGGTAATATTGATGGTTGTGGATTATTTAAGTTAGAGTTTTATTATTCTTTACTGGGCATAGTTTTGCTCATACCTTACATTTTTCAGATTGATAGTATGGACGTGCCGCCATTAGCTCGTTACGGTGTGATAACGAACATTGAGTTTACTTTTACTGATGTGTATGATGATGATGTTGAGCTGACCTTCACCAAATACGAGGCCACATTATGGATGGATGATGGTAGTGCTGAGATGATTCCCATGAAGTTTGTTGCCTGGTTTATCAAAGATGATGGAGCGATGTTCAGCCCTATACCTTTTGGAAACGATGGAGCAGGAGCAGGGACGGATGTCGCCTAGACACCTTTGATCACGAAGAAGTTGTCTAACTTTTCTTTTCTTTTTGCACGTGGGCTTGTGTGGGAACTTATGAAGTAGATACCCTCACCCTCTTATCCCTGGCTTGTGTTGCGCCTTACTTTTGCTATAAATATGTTGTATATAAAGGCGATGAACGTGAAAGGAGTCCAGGTCGATAAATTTTGTAGGCCTTATGATGGTAAATAAATGAAGCTTCTTGTGATCTTATCTATGTGGACTATGTTAATCATCGGTAGAGTAATTGTAGGATAACCCCATAGCACAAACTATAGATTTTAAATAATTCATGTTATACATGCTAACCTTCAATGGTAAATACTATAGATACCACTGAAGGAGGTTTTTTTTTTTTTTTAAGTTTAAGGAAGATAATAATAATTATAATTAAGTTTCCGCCTGCACTTAGTACGTGACGCCCTGGGACGTCACATGTTCCCTCCCCACGAGGGGTAGGTTGCGACACATGTTTTCATGCCTTAAGCATGTTTAAGCCCTTCCATCACATTCGGTTTAGGGTCCTAGTGAACCAGAGTACCGAGGTGACCACATATTCGATTATGGGGTCGGATTCCCACTGTGAGCGCAATGTGACTACAATATGGGTAGACAAGGGGTTACCAAGTGTGACATCCCGAATTTCAAATTCTGTTTTCGATTGAATAAGTAGGGCTTTTAATCGACGTGCTTATAGTTCTTTTCCCTAAGCTGATCACTCACGGGACAACTAGTCTATCATGTAAAGACGTTAAGGAATCTAAACGCAATTGACTTGAGAATTCGACTAGGAATTGACTACTTGACCGTGCTAATCTACAAGGGTCATTACGGCATCATCAAAATCGATCAGAAACTAGAGATAGGTCGATTTGACAGAGGTATGTGATTAGTGTGTGGGTGATTCCACCTAATTGCAAAGTTCTCGTCGAACGATACTATACCGATTTTTCTATCATTTCTGTACCTTGTGCCCGTATTTAAAATCTCGAGATTTTCACGACAACCAAGAGTCACCAATGTGTTGAAGATGTATAATGTGGCTCGAAAATAATCAACCACAGGTCAAATGCACTAAAAATTCCTAAAAGCTATCCGGTAGGTTAGGTCACGCTAAAATCATGTCAAATTGAAATTAACTGCGAATTTGAACTCGATTTTAGAAATTGAAAGTTCCGTCATGTCACGATTTATTTTATGAACGTTGACTCATCCTTCGAGAAATTTACGGCGAGCTCGGAATTTTTACGGAAAATCAATTCAAATGATTCATAAACGAAAGGAAATTTGGATGGGCCAAATAGAGGGAACTTTTGACCTTCAAAGTGAGCTATTTGGTGCGGGGAAATTGTGGAATTTTTGTGGGCTTCTTCCTTAGCAAATTTGGTCACCAAATTGGAGAGATTTGTGAATAAATTGAAGTCCAATTGAGGGAAATTTGTGGGCTGGTATGGGTCCTGCAACATTGGCACCAAAATGGGTTGTTTGTGGGAAATTATGCAAGAAAGTATTATGGGGACAAAGGGGATGAACATGTGGACTTTTGGGGACCAATTCATGATGAAAAATGTGATATTTTGATTGACTCCCCCCCCCCTCTCCTTCGGCTTCTCCAGCACGCCAGTCTGCTGCCCCTCCGTCTTCATGCGAGCATCCTGCTTCACCGAAGTCTCCTGCTTTGTTGATTACAGCTTCTTCAGTCTTCTCTCCTTTTTGTCTTCATTTCACGCTTATCTTCCCTCAACCCCACCGACTCTCCTTCCATCTTCACGTGCGGCACCTCTCCAGCGATTCAACCCCATGAACTCCCCTCTCCCCTTGCCGCATGCCAGCCCCTCTTCTCATGAAGTAGCTCACTTCCTTCCCTCAATTTCTCTTCCTCGCAGCAGCACACTACTCCACCGAATTTCCATCCAAGCTGCCACATGTCCAAGACACCACTGCCCATTTTTGCTAGCTACCAAACTGAATCTTCTGAAGCAGACTCCTTGGTTTGTTGACCACGTTGACACCCCTTGCTCCATTCCTTTTGCATGAAGCAGCCACAACACGCAAGTAGCTCCTCTGTCTCGTCCCCTCCAATAGTGACGTCCCACAATCCTAGAAGCATTGCCGAAGTTGTTCCTTTGCTACGTCTCCTCACGCACGGCCCAGCCCAAGTCCCAAGCCTCCAGTCCAGCCCCCAATTCAGCCTCAAAGCAAGTCGAAGCTAGCTTAGTCAAGAACCAGAGTTGAGCAACCCAACCGTGGGCTTTGTGGCATTTTTCGGGCCCTCCCGAGCCCCCGTTGGTGTTGCCGTTGCCGTAAGCTCGAGTTTCGACCGCCATCGCCATGGACTCACCGGTCTGCAAAACCGGTGAGTTTACTCACTAAACTCTGCTTAAGGGGTGTTTAGATTAGGCTAATTAAGGTTTAGGTGGTTAGTTAGAACATATTAGTGATTTAATTATTCATTTATGCATGTTAGGTGGATAGAACGACTTAATTAAGGACTAGATAGATCATGCTATTTATCTAGATTGGTTTGGAAATTTTCCAAGCCCGTTTCGGTGTTTAATTAAGCATTTCTGGCCTAAGTTGCTATTTTCGGTAATTAGTTGTATTTATTTAATTATTTTTGGTATTTATTGAATTATTTATTATATTTCAGAAATTGTACTGGGATAGTTGGTGACCGGAATTTCGTGCTGATGACAATGGTGTGCTTAGTTTGTGCAATTGAATGCTATATTGTGCAAATTGAGTGGAAATTGTAATTTTAGGTATTTATCCAAAAATTGTGTAATTTTGGTATTTTGTTCAGAAAATACCGGGCGTCGGTTTTTAACTCCAAAGATGTTTTTAGGCACTACAATAAATAGTGGGATTTTTGAAAAGGAAGATATAGTATTTTTGGCTCAAACTAACCGTGTACCCACACATGATTATTTTTATTGGGTATTTTTAACACGACGAAAATAGACCAAGTTTGTTATTTTAATTGAGGAATTGGTGTGCAAAGCACAATGTCCAATACAATTGTTTGAGGGGTTATTGTCATGGCAAGGTGACTAGTGAGAGATGAAGTGACATAGGTTGTATTAAGAGAACCTAATGGGTTGTGAGTCGGTAAAGAACTAAGTGCTACACGATAATGAAACCTCGTGTGAATCACCTCTAGTACCTTGTATCATTGCTTATTGTAGTTAAGGTCTAAGTGCTACATGGTGACTGTTAGAAAAATCTTCTTAAGGTATTTTGAAGTCGACAAAACATTTCCATCAGTCTAGTCTGAAGACTTGCAGACTGTACTGGCAAAGTCTAAAGACCTCCAGACTCAAGTTTCAAAGTTTACTCTCATGGACAGTTTCCAGAACGACAAAGTTAAAACTTCTATTTCGATTCTTTCTAATATGGTTTTGACTCCAACGGTTAAGGAATATCTCACGACTGGATTTAGTACTTCAAGATCTTCTATTCATATTCGAATTATCTAGATTCTCTAGATCCGCAATTTATATTTGGAAGGTTCTACTTATGGAAACCAAGATCCTGATTGTATAGGCGAGCAGGATTGATGGGCTATCAACATTTTCCTTAAGGAGCTCAAGATCTCTCTAAATTGATTCTATCCAACGGGTTGATTGGAATAACTTCTTTGAAAGGTGCCAACGGTAATAAAGGCATGAAGAAGTATTTAAGGGAGACGATCAAGTTGTTCAAGAGTGAAGATAGAAGAATTCCAAAGTCTGAATCCCTTTGTTATTGTGTGATCTTATTCTTCGAGCTATATTTGTAATCAAAAGTGAGACTGAACTGTGGTGAGACCTTGAGGAAGTGTAGTAGAGTCTCTACACTGTGGAATCAAGGGCGTGAGACTGTAAATTCTCTTTTTGATTCTTAGTGAAATCCAGCTTGTGGGCTGTCCGTGCGAGAGAGTGGACGTAGGCTTGGTCTAAGCGGAACCACTATAAATCTAGAGTCTTGATTCTCTATCCCTAATCCTTTTACTTTACATTGCTTTCACTTACATCGATTATTGTTTTCAATTCCTTAGTCCATCATCTAATAAATCGTCTATACATTCTGTTACGTTTCATAAAATCATCTTAATCACTTATTCACCCTCCTCTAGGTGCTCGTACTAGTTCTAACAATTGGTATCAGAGCTTGTGTACTCATTTATTAGAAGTGTTTTTACTTCTAAGTTAAAGATCTATGGCTAGTATGTTGCCTACAGGGTTGGTTGAAGGTCAAAGCAACACCAGACCTCAATCCTTTGATGGAAAAGACTACATCATATGGAAAAACAAGATGAAAGCATTCCTAAGATCGAAAGATCCCTTGGAATGGGAAGTGGTAGACAAAGGAATCATTCCTACTGTTGCATCAGAATCAGAGAGAGGAAAAGAAGTTGCTGCTCCTATCGAGATGACTCAAGAAGAAATAACCAAGAGACAGACTCTTGATGCTACAGCCATTTATTCATTTTATTGTGCTTTATCTCCTATTGAGTATAATAGAATATCCTCTTGTGATACCGCAAAAGAAGTCTGGGACAGGCTTCACATCACCTATGAAGGAACTGATCGAGTGAAAGAGACAAGGATCAATATTCTTTTGGGACAATATGAAGTTTTCAAGATGAGATCAGGAGAATCAATAACTGACATGTTTAGTCATTTTACTGAAATTGTGAATGGTCTTGAATATCAGGGACATCCAATCTCAGGACATATGAAGGTCAAGAAACTTCTGCGTGGACTTTCTAAAGACTAGAATTACATAAAGACTTCAATAAGGGAGACACAGAGGATTGCACCATTCTCTGTAGACAAATTGATTGGAACTCTCCAGTCTTACGAAGTAGAGCACACCAATGAAGAAGAAGATTCAAAAGGTAAGAAATCCATTGCCTTAAAGTCTAATGATTATTCGGATGCTACAGACTCCGAAGAAGATCTAGATGATGAAGAACTGGCACTCATGATAAAGAGATTCAAAAAGTTGAACAGAAATGAAAGAAAATTCAATTAGAAGAAACAAAGCTCACAAAGGTTTCAGAATACATCAATAGAGGAAGATGATTCCAACAAAGAAGTTACTTGCTTTGAATGCAAGAAAAATGGACATGTCAGACCCAATTGTCATCTGTTAAGGAAAAGGAAAGGAAAGGAAAGGCTGAGAAATACAGAATGGCACTCAAAGCAGAGACTTCGAGCGATACTGAATGTGAAGAAAGTGATGATGATTATGCCAATATTTGTTTGATGGCAAAATTTGATTCAGACTCAGACCTTGAGTCAGATACAGACTTAGACAGTGAGCTTGAGGTTAGTAATCTAAAAATACCTATCAAAGTTTCGAGATATATTGATGAATTATGTCTTGGTCTAAAAACCTCTCTTAAGAGGATCTCCAAATTAAAAAAGGAGAATTCTACATTGAAGCAACAGGAGAAATTTTGGAAATAAAAGTTTGAAAACCAAGATCCTGATTGTATGGGCGAGCAAGATTAATAGGCTATCAACATTTTCCTTGAGGAGCTCGAGATCTCTCTAAATTGATTTTGTCCAACGGGTTGATTGGAAGAACTTCTTTGGAATGTGCCAACGTTAATGAAGGCATGAAGAAGTATTTAAGGGAGACGATCAAGTTGTTCAAGAGTGAAGATAGAACAATTCCAAAGTCTGAATCCCTTTGTTATTGTGTGATCTTATTCTTCGAGCTATATTTGTAATCAAAAGAGAGACTGAACTGTGGTGAGACCTTGAGGAAGTATAGTAGAGTCTCTACACTGTGGAATCAAGGGCGTCAGACTGTAAATTCTCTTTTTGATTCTTAGTGAAATCCTGCTTGTGGGCTGTCCGTGCGAGAGAGTGGACGTAGGCTTGGTCTAAGCCAAACCACTATAAATCTAGAGTCTTGATTCTCTATCCCTAATCCTTTTACTTTACATTCCTTTCACTTACATCGATTATTATTTTCAATTCCTTAGTCCATCATCTAATAAATCGTCTATACATTCTGTTACGTTTCATAAAATCATCTTAATCACCTATTCACCCCCCTCTAGGTGCTCGTACTAATTCTAACAGTGACTTGAGTCACATGGGAGCCACTTTTAGAAGGCTTGTAGTGCTGTCATGCATAGTCAAGAACTAAGTACTACACGATAGCGAGACTTCGTGTGAGTTACCTCTAGAACCTTGTACTAGTGTTTTTTTTTTTTTAATATAGTCAAGAACTAAGTGCTACACGACAACGTGACTTCATGGGAGCCACTTCTAGTACCTTTAGCTATTGCTTAGTATAGTCGAGAACTAAGTGCTACATGACTATGTGAATTCGTGGGAGCCACCTCTAGTACCTCGCACTATGACTAGTTGTGGTTAGGGACTAAGTGTCACGCGATGTCAGAACTTCGTGGGGAGGGGGCACCTCTAGAACCTTGAGCCTGGTTTTGAGTATTGAGTCGGAACATTGAGTGAGGACGTTGAGGTTGGATTGGGAATTTGAATATTGAGAGTAAATATCGGGTGTGGTTGGAACCACCGATATGAATTGTCCGCGCCTGATTATGGGACGAAATTATGTGACATGGTATGGGACGCATCATAATGATTTGGCCTTATAATCGAGACTTCTGTGAGCGATTGTTTGATTGAATGATGGATCAATTGTATTGATTCAATTGATTGATTGACTAAGATTGAAATGAGACGTTCCAAATGCCCGAGTGTTGTTACTACACTTATGTGATATATGAATTGTGCTAACATGCAGGAGGGAAATGAGGCAAGGTAAGTCTTTTGTGTTGTGTGCATAGACTGCCTGTCACGCCTCGATCCTCTGAGTGCGTGCCCATCTCGGCTTGGTCAATATAATAGTGATGTCCCAGGACACATCGACGACCTATTTATTTTAATACGCATGCGGAAGCAATTAAATAAATCCCCAAACAACAATAAGGAGGGATAGGAAAGTAGGGCCACAAATTTTAAAACCAGAACAAGCCTTTTATAAATAAACAGGTTTATATACAATGCCAAGATGTTTACAAAAATATCGGCTCACAAAAAGGGAACTGTCCTATGACCCACTAGTCAGACATGTTCATCGATTCCTTGATCTCCACCTTCCTAGACTCCGGGGTTTCCAATCCTCCACTAATATCATCTAAGGACATGAAAATGGTTATACAATAACCAATGAGACAATGTCTCAACAAGTTTAACTCCCTAAGACCTGACTAGGAAGAAAATACGCCATGAGGGTTGCCTAGGCACAATCACGAGTCAGAGGACTTACCTTGGCCTCAGTTCCTTCCTGTCAGTCAATATAATTCAAGTAAACATTTCAACCACTCAAATCATTCAATCAGATCGAATTACCGATCAATCGACTCAGTTGATTCCATGTCAACATGACCATTCCCTAGTTATCTCAATCAATATTATCTATGAGTATGACCATAGTCCAGGACTACTCACTCTAAGCCAATAATAGATAGTATAGCTCTTTTGAAGCTGCCTCAAATACTGAGCTAATATATTATATATATGCTCGTTAGAATCTACCTCAATTATTGATATAATATATTATATATGCTCGCTAGAAGCTACCAGACATACTTTCATAATATGCTGAGAATTATATATGCTCGCCAGAAGCTGCCAGCCATACTTTCATAGTATGTTGAAAATAATCATTTAATCAAATCACCATTTTTATTCTTCTCGATAAAAATATTCGTGTGTGGGTACATGATCGGCCTTAGCCAAAATACAATTTTCTGCCACTTGAAAATCCCACCAATTTATACAGTCCACCAAAATATTGTTGGCGTTATAAATTGACGCTCAGTTAGTTTCCAATTAATTACTGAAATTAAATTAATTTAGGAATAATTCCCTAAAACATAAATCACGCCAAATCAACACAAATTATAGCTCAATTAAATAAACAGATCACACTACTGCAATCAGCATAAAATTCTGGTCACTAGCTATCCCAGTCTAATTTCCGAAAAATAATTAATTAATTAAATAATTATGGAAAATATTTAATAAATGCCATTAAATCCAACTTAGGCTTGTAATGCCTAATTGGACAACAAAATGGATCCGGAAATTTTCGAGTCACTCTAGATAAATACTAAGGCTTGTCTAAGCCCTAATTGCACTAACTATCCACCTAACATGTATCGGTAAATAATTAAATTCACTAATCTAATCTAACTATCCACCTAAACCATGCTTAACCTAAACTAATCAACCCTTAAGCGTCATTAACCTACTCAGCGAGGATTAGTGAGTTAAACTCACTTGTTTAATGATCCGTTCGGATCAAAACGACGGGGATGTGACGAGGATTGACAAGTTCCACAACAGTGACGCCAACAAAGCATGGATTGGCCCGAAGCTCACGGCCAAGGGCTGAATTTGGCTAAGCTTCGAGTCACGAACGCTAGGAGGAAGGGCTGCTTCGGTGGAGCAAAGCCGAAGATGGTGGGGCAGTCAAACGAGGGCTTTGATAGGGTGTTGTTGCTGACCAAAGGAGTTGAATTGTTGGGTGAAGGCAGCTGCAACGGATTTCGGTGGAGAGCTACAGCGAATCCACGCTGGCGATGGAAGGCTAAAGTCAATGAGATTTTGGGGGTCAACACTGGCCTGCTGGTTGACTCGATGGATGTGGCAATGAAGGAGATGGGGATCGACGAAGGTAGAAGACGCGTGGCAAGAGGCAGCAAATTTGGTAGCTACTTCAGAAGGAAACCGAAAGAAGATGGGGCTGTGGATTCGAAATAAAAGAGGGAAAATAAAGTAAAAGTAGAAGGCTGAAGCTTGAAGAAGATCAAGACTGGCAGAGGCATAGATGGCAAGCTGAGAGAAAAAGAACGGGTAAAAGTCAAGAGAATTATCCAACTACATTAATGCTTGGTCCCCCTTAAAGCCTTCAAACTTATCCCATGGTCTCTTAATTCTTTCTTGCCAAATAAATCCACCAATTAACTTAATTTGAAGCCAAAAAAATGCTGCCCTCCCATGGTTCCAAATTTCACATTTTGGTCTTCAATTTCCTCAACAAATTCCCAAATTTGATGTCCAATTTTGATGTAGAAAAAAGCCCACATAATTTTTGCAAATCCCTTTCGCCAAGTAGCTCGGTTTGCAAGATGAAAATCCATTTAATTTGGCCAATTTGAATTTCCGTTCGTTTTCGGAATCGTCCGAATCGATTTTTCTTAACAATTTCGGAATCTCCGAAAATTCTTCGAATGATGAGTAGATGTTCCTAAAATAAGTCGTGACATGACAGAACTTTCAATTTCTGAAATCGGGTTCAAATTCGCGGTTAATTTCAATTTGATGCGATTTTAGCATGATTTAACCTACCGGGTAGTTTTTAGGAATTTTTAGTGCAATTGACCCACGGTTGATTATTTTCGAGCCACAATGTATATCTTCGACACATTGGTGACTCTCAGTCGTTGTGAAAATCTCGAGGTTTCAATTATGGACACAGGGTATCCAAAACGATAGAAAATCGGTTTAGTGTCGATCGACGAGAATTTTGCAATTAGGTGGAATCACCCACACTCAATCACACACCTTAGTTGAATCGACCTATCTCCGATCTCTTATCAATTTTTAATTGTGCCATAATGACCCTTGCATATTAGCACGGTCGAGCAGTCGATTCCTGGTCGAATTCTCAAGTCTTTTGCGTTAAAATCCCTTAATGACTTCCCCAGATAGTCTAGTTATCTCATGAGTGATCGGCTCAGAGAATAGCACTATAGGCGTGTCGATGAAAGGATCGATTTATTCAATTGAAAGCAAGATTGAAAATTCAGGATGTCACAACTCTTCCCTTCTTATAAAAATTTCGTCCTCGAAATTTAAACCATACAAACTTTAAACAAAAAGGTGGGGTACAATCATCTCATCGAATCTTTGCTTTCCCAGGTTGCTCCTTTAGTGTTGTGGTGTTGCCAGACCACTTTGACCAACGGAATGGTCTTGGTGTGCAGAACCTACTCCTTATGATCCACAATCTGAACCGGGCTTTCAACGTACGACACTCTGTCATCCACATCCAATTCCTCAAAATTAAGCACGTGGGTGGAGTCAGGCTTATACGTCCTCAACATCGACACGTTAAAGACATCGTGCACTTGCATCAACTTTGGCAACAGTGCAATACAATACGCTAGGATCTCGATTCCCTCTCTAGAATCTCAAAAGGACCTACGTACCTCGGTTTCAGTTTTATTCCCTCCTTGCCAAAGTGCAAGGTATTTCTCTTGGGTGACACCTTTAGAAAGACGCAATCACAAATTTTGAACTTTAAGGGCCTTCAAAGCTTAACGATTTAACTTTTCTAGTGACTCTGAGTGGTCTTCATTCTGTTTTTGATCACGACAACTGCAATCACCGTTTGTTGAACTAACTCCGGGCTATGATATTTCTCTCCTCTAACTTCCTTCTCACAAACTGAAGTTCTATACACTCTATTATGCCATGCTCCAAAGGAACCATTTGATTGTTCTGTTGAAACTGGGAACCTCGGGTCTAAATCTAATATAACTCAGTCACTAGCACTCAATGCAGACGAACTATTAGACACACATACAACTTTGCATGTTTGTCTAAGTTCAGATCTTTTCACACTGCCAAGAAGTGAGCTGACTTCATCAATCTGTTGACCACAACCTCAAATGGAATCATTACTCCTCTAACTCCTTGGTAAGCCTATCACCACATTCCATCGTGATATATTTCCATTCCCACTAAGGACTCTCAAGTGATTATAAAAGTCCTCCCGATTTGCATTACTAAACTTCCACTTACTAACACATCTGACACTCGCGACCAGTCTGGTGATATCTATCTTTATATTGGTCTACCCATCGAGCTGATGCCGATTTTGACCTACTTGTACTGTCTGGCCGAATACCGCAACTGCTACAAAGAGTTTCTGACAAGGTCTCTTCCCTAAGTGCTACCTCATCAAGTACACTTAATCACTTTTGGAACTTCAGTGTTCTGTCTTCAAAAATCTGAAGTTAGCTTTCCTCTTACCGGTGTTTCTCGTAAGATCTTCTCGATCTTTAGGTCTATCAACTACTGTGCCTTAATTCTAATCTAAGCATCCGGCTCAATTCTGAGGGTGGCTATAAGATTTGGAAAATAGCCTACCTCAAATTTGAAAACCGAATCTCGATCTTTCACAGGTAAAGTTCATTCCATGATCACCATCTGTGTAATTGAAGACTTCCAACTCAGCGCATCTGCGACTCAATTCATCTTCCCAGGGTGACACAAGACATCACAATCACAGTCCTCTCGAAGGTCTAACTCACAACGTTGTCTCATATTCAACTCCTTCTAAGAGAATAAACACTTGAGACTTTAATGGTCAGCGAAGATTTGGAATCTTTCTTCACACAAATGATATCTCCAAATCTTCAGAGTGAAAATTACTATTGGGAGTTCTAAGTTGTGCGCCAGGTAATTCAACTCATGAGGTCTCAACTAATGGGACGCATATGTAACACTCTACCACGTTACATCAACACGCACCTCAATCCTCTAAACGGTGCATCACTTTAGATCTCGCATCCTCCAGAACCATATGGAATGATTAGCATAAGTGCGGTAGCTAGCTTCTGCTTAAGCTCTTGGAACTATCCTCGCACTTGTCTGTCCATATGAATTTCTCTCATTTTTTCGAAAGTTGAGTCAATGGCGACGCCAAAGTTGAAAATCCTACTGCTAACCTTCTGCAGTACCCTGTCCAACCCAAACGGTTTCTGATCTCTAATATTGTTGTTGGTCTTGGTCAACTGATAACTACTTCAATCTTTCTTGGGTTCACGGAGATTCGTTTGCCTGAAATCATGTGACCTAAGAAAGCAACACGAGTCAACCAAAACTCGCACTTGCTAAACTTTGCATACAACTGATGAACTCTCAGAGTCTATAGTATCAATCTTAGATGACTCTAATGCTCTTCATCACTTTTCAAATACACTAGAATACCATTGATGAACACGATCACAACTGATCTAGATATTCTTTGAACACTCGGTTTGCCAAATCTATGACAGCAGTTGGAACATTCTTCAGACCCAATGGCATTACAATATCCTCGTAATAGTTGACTCGAGTATCAAACATTGACTTTGATATGTCCTTATCCTCTGGTCCTCAGCTGATGACAATCTGTTCTCAAGTCGATCTTTAAAAGCATTGACACTCTTCATAACTAGTCACACAATTCGTCGGCAATGAACACTTGTTTTTTTTATCGTCTGCTGATTGAGTTCATGATAGTTGACGCATAATTGCAATGAACCATCTTTCTTTCTCACAACGAAATCGGTGCTTCCTAAAGTGATGCATTGGCATGTATAAATTCTTTATCCAGTAATTCTTGCATCTGTACCATCAATTCTTTCTACTCAGACAACGACATATGGTAAAAGTCTTAAAGAAAGGTTTTGTCCTGAGTGATAGTTCGATCGCAAACTCTATCTCTTTCTCTTACGACAGGTCTGACAATTCTTGCGACAACACATCTAGAAATTCTTAGGCTACTGAGATGTCCTCAATCTTCAGTTCTTCAATCTGTCTTATCTATGACAACCGCCAAGTATTCTTGGCAACCTCCGTCTAACAAACGGGTTGCATTCAACCGACGAGGTTAATGAAATCAAAGGTCCTTCTCGACTCTCCATAAATTTGGCACTTTCACATGCTAACGGATTAGACTGGATTATTTCACGTCAATAATCCACCACTATGAGAGGTTTCTTGAGTCAACTCTATTCATCTGTGACATCAAAGTTATATCTCAACAACTAGTTGGGTACAACTATAACTAGAGATTCCCCTTTCTTCCACTTTATTTCAACAAACTTAACCAAAATTTTGCTACGCTACTATGATAAAAGCTCCCTAAGACATTCTTCTTCTTATCAATACATGATCGGTTACATTCTTGTTCCTTTCATCATCTTAGTGGCGTCCTACCCGTAGCGGTGTCTGTGCTCCCTTGGATTCTCACTGACGGTCCCTTACTTGATGGCTGTGCTGTTCACCATCACAGCACGTTCTAGCCATACCCAGACACTAGATTTATCCATGCTTCCTTCCACAATTTTGGCCCCCAGCTGGTGAGTTCTCTATCTCCTGTCAAGTGACAGAATGCACCCTTTCTTGTACTAGAGGCCTGTTCTAAAAACCCCACGGTGTGTTCTACGATGCATTCCCTCTAATATATCCCATCGGCCTTCTGGGATCATTTTTGGCTAGCTAACCCTATTGGTCACACTCAGAACAAATTCTTGTCCTAAGAAGAACACGAGGCCGATCCACATTGTCTTCCGCAGAAGCGACTCATGACATTCTAACTCAGCACTGACTTGTCTATCTCACCTTTCCTGTTGGGTGGAATAAAATACTTTTCTCCGGTCATA
Source organism: Eucalyptus cloeziana (assembly GCA_014182715.1). NCBI lineage: Eukaryota > Viridiplantae > Streptophyta > Magnoliopsida > Myrtales > Myrtaceae > Eucalyptus > Eucalyptus cloeziana. The sequence continues at coordinate 40,890,444 of CM024641.1, read as the reverse complement.
GGCTGTGGCATCCTAGGATTCCTTGCCAATCTTTAGGGGTCCTCAAACTCATATCTTGCACTAAGAATTTTGGCCAAGCTTCTGGTGAACAATTATTTGATAAGGAAAATTCTATTTTTGGCCATGTGAATTATGGATTTGGAATTTATTAAGATAAGTCGCAGGGTTTTATGATTTATGAATTTCAATTAAGAGTTTATATAATTAAGGATTAGGTAAATTAATAGGATGAGATAGGGGCCAAAGAAATTGCTCAAAAACCAGCCCATGACCTCACTTTATTTTCGGCCATTTGGGCCTAGCCGCGAAGCCCAAGAAGAGGAGCTGACTCCGGCCCATGAAGCCCACGAATAGGGCTGTCGACCAAGGGGGGCCGGCCCTAGAAGGGCCCTTTTTCTTTTCTGCATGCCATTTTACAAGTGGCATTGGAGGCTCACCAAGTGTAACCATGCATGCCTAATAATGATTACATGCTAGTCACTCTAGGGAGGAAGGAAAATTCAAAAAAGAAAAGGGGAGGGGGTGCCGTCCGTCAGAGAGAGAGAGAGAGATTGCGAGAGGGTGAGCAACCGAGAGAGAGGAGGAGAAGGCTGTGGGAGGAAGAAGTTCGCTGCTCGTTCGTCGCCCGTAGCCGCTCGTACGTCCGTCGATTCGCAGCCGTTGTGCTCGTCGTAGCTTGGTTTGGAGGCAAGTTAGAATCCAATTTCTACTCTTGCATGTGTGTCTTGCATGTGTGGTTGAAAGAGTGTTGAATCTTGGGTTTTTAGAAGTAAAGAACCGAAGCTAGTGTGGTTTGTTCTTGAAAAAGCTTGCTGTTTTCGTGTATACCGCTTGACCCAGAAACTTGTAGAGGCTTGCATGCACGTTTCGAGTTGGATTTCGACTTTGACTCCTTCATGAAAGTTGTAGACAACATCTCAAAGTATAACATACTAAAATTTGGGATAAAACGGTTGAGTTTTAAGGGGAAAACCCCTCCTCCTACGAAGACACTAGATCTGGAACTGGTTTGCTGACCTTTTGGTGGTTTTGTGGGTTGCATGTTGCTTTTTACCGAGAATTTCTCTTCGACTTCTGTATGAAACTTGTAGAGAACATCCTAAAGACTCACATACTAAAATTTGAGATAAAATGAGCAAGTACAGCCTAGTGAATCGATTTTTTCTTGAAGATGGTAAATCTGGAAATACAGTACTGGACACCCGAGACTTCTTGGACCCATATGGTGACTATTCTTTGGAAATTTCACTTAGCTCCCTTAATGAAAGTTGTAGGGGACCTTTTGAAGCAAAACATATCAACATTTCAGAGGAAACGAAGAAGGATAAGTAGGTAAAAACTCGATATTTCAGAGATAGGTATACTGGACGTTTCAGTACTAGAACCAGGAGCTTCGGACATTTATAGAAAATTATCTAAAACGAACCTGGCCTAGATTTCTACATGAAACATCTTTATTTATGTCTTGAATACAACATACTTAAATTTCATGATTTTTGAAGCTCATTTTCATGTTAAATCGACTGTGTTTTGAAAATAGTACAATCTGCCTATCTCGGACTTGAAAATGTTGACATGCATGGCCTATACTATTTTGTACAAATTTCTTTTGGAGAAGTGTCCTTCATGAAATATCTTTATCTATGTCTTAAATACAAGATAATTAAATTTAATGATTTTTTAAGGTCATTTGCCTATTTAATCGACTGTGATTTGAAAACCATGCAATCTGTGCATTTCGGACTTGATGATATTGGAGTGTATGGCTAATACTATTTTGTACAAATTTCTTTTGGAGAAATGTTATTCATGAAATATATTTCTCTATTCTTAACTACAACATAGTTAAATTTCATGATTTTTGAAGGTCAGTTGCCTATTTAATCGACTGTGATTGAAAACCGTGCAATCTGTGCATTTCGGACTTGATGATATTGGAGTGTATGGCTAATACTATTCTGTACAAATTTCTTTTGGAGAAATGTTTTGCATGAAATGTCTTTATCTATGCCTTAACTACAACATGGTTAAATTTCATGATTTTTGAAGGTCATTTGCATATTTAATCGATTGTATTTTGAAAACTGTGCAATCTGTACATTTTTGAAATTGATGATAAACTGTGAAATCTGTGTATTTTGGAATTGATGATATTGGAATGCATGGCCTATACTATGCTGTGATGCGCATGAATTGCTATGTAAATCATGATACTTTGGATTTTTATTTATGCCATGGTGTGATCGCTTTCATGCATTTCATATGACATTAAAGAAATGATAAATTTTCATGATCTCAAAGAAAGATTTCATCTAAACCATTGCATTAAAGGACATTTTCCCAATGCATATTGCACGATTTCAAAAGAGTAATTTAAATCAATTACATCATAAATTTAAAATGTGAAACTAGAAAGGAGATGTATAAGAATATGGATGACCGTCGGAGGTGTGAGCCGACGATGCCCCGGGAGTGTCGGGATGCCCGGAGGTGTGTGCCGGAGGTTCCTCGCGATGCTAGGTTGGGTGCGAGCGATAGAAATGCGGGATGAAATTATTGGTCCCGGGAAAGGAGAATGTGGCAATTCAATTGAAAAACAAAAGTTACAACCGAATCATGCATGGTATAGTGACTCGTATGCGTGATCACATAATGTAACATGTATGAGTGCATGGATGTATGTGCACCTATGGCATGATGGCACATGTAATATGATAATGATGAGTGCATGGATGTATGTGCACCTATGACATGATGATAGCATGTGATATGATGATGATGCGTGCATGGATGTATGTGTACCTATGGCATGATGGCTCATGTGATATGATGATGATGATGGCATGGATGCATGATGAGGGTGATGACTATATGATGATGTATATACATGAGATATGATGACATGTGCATGATATCAAGGTAAATTATGCATGGATACTTGAATGACATGTGTTATGCTATGATTGCGATGATTGTATTGTATGATTTATTGAGTGGTTATTGGTCTTTTACCTGCCGAGTGGTTGTACTCACCCCTTTGGGGATTAACATTTAAGATTAGAGAGATGCCTCTCCCTCCAGTTTCGCGTGGTACCTTCTACGGCATTCCCTCGGATGTGGAGGTTGAGTGCTCGGAGCACATTTGCATCACCATCCATGGGTTAGTGTTTTTGCGTGTGCGGGTTCTGGTGATGTATGATGTGGGCTTGGGTGGGGGCCCCGTCATCCAGGAGTTCCTGTCCGTCCACGTCCGTCGGGACGGGGTGATGATGGGGATGTTGCCGCCGCCACCGCCGGATGCACCAGGATGGGTGTGACGGCCCGCGAGAGGAGAGGGAGTTACAACTTTTTGGAGATAGCCGACACTTATAGATGGAAGGTTTACACGTTTGATATAGGGGGTCGATGATCTCTTTTGAGATGTAACCAAGTATAGTGAAAAGTCTTGGTTTCTTTTTTTGGTTATACAGACCCAAGATGTCCATCTTGATATATGTAAATAAAAGTGGTTCGGCCTTATGTTTTTCTTTCAATGTGTAGTTGGTGTGCATTGTATCATCGCGAGAGAGTGGAGGGATGGTGAGACTCGCCCATAATTTTCGCTACGACATGCGTTAATCAATCGAATGTGCCAGCATGAAATAAAAGTCATTCATACTAACTATCCCATGACTCATCACACCTTATCACTCCAAATACAGACCCGCTCTGATACCACTAAACGGGGATGTTACGCCCTGATCCTCCGAGCGTGTGCCCATCCTGGCTTAGTCGATATAATATCGATGTCCTAGGACGCATCGTCGACCCATTCATTTTAATATGCATGCGGAAGCGATCAAATAAATCTTCAAACAACAACAAGATGGGTAGGAAAGTAGGGCCATAAATTTTCAAACCATAACAAGCATTTTAAAAACAAACAGGCTTCTATACAATGCCAGGCTGTTTACATAAATATCGTGTGGCATCCTAGAATTCCATGAAAATCCCTAAGTATGCCATGAGTCATGGATAGGCAATGGATGCACCATTATTGTATTTTTGTAGCCTTTTGATCCGTGGTTCGCAATGAGATTTATCGCCAAGCTTTTAATGGATAAATTTTGGAAAAGAAAGTTCTATCTTTGGCCATATGTATTATAAATTGGAACTTATGAATTTATGACTGCATGTGTATAGCCATTTAATTTGCAATTTAGTACCTTGTTTTAAAAAAAAGGGATTTACTTGGTTTTTAAAAGAGTCAATTTTGGATTTATTTAAGCTTGGGTCTTACGCCCAAGAGTGTTGGGCCTAAGATGGGCCAAGAGGGCTGGCCCATAAAGCCCATGAAGGGCTGTTGTCGCGCGAAGGAGGGGGGAGTCCGGTTTGCATGCCTCCCCCCATTTGTCCCTTAAGGTTGGCCATGTGTCAAGACATGCAAAAGGTGATGATGGCTAATGATGGAGGGAAGGAAATAGGGGGAAAAGGTGACCGGATGGGGCTAAAGGAACCGAGAGAGAGAGAGAGAGAGAGAGAGAGGTGGTCGCACGGTGGAGAGAGAGGAGAGAAAGAGAGGAAGAAGAGAGAAAGGAAGAAGGAGGAAGAAGGGGCCGTGCATCGCCGTCCGTCGCCATTTGTGCTCGCCGTTTGCTCGGTCTAGAGGCAAGTGGGATCCTTGATCTACTCTTGCATGCTGTGTTTAGTGTGTGTGATTGAGTGGTGATGATTTTTGGAGGTATAGGATGTGAAATATTGAAGTTATAAGTGTAGTACTCTAGTCTAGTGTGCTGTTCTTGGGAAAAACAGCTTGACCTAGGATGTTCTAGTGGCTTGCATGTGATATTCTAATTGAAATTTGGCTTCGACCTCTAAATGGAAGTTGTAGAGGACCCCTTGGAGTATAACATACTCAAATTTGGGACAAAACAAACAACTATAAGTAGGTGAAACCGTTGTTCTTGAAGAAGACTAGATCTGAAAATTTTAACACCGACCTTTGATGAATGCATGGACAGTAAGGCAATCTTTTTGTTAAAATTTCACTTCGGTTTCTTAACAAAAGTTGTAAAGGACATCCACACATAAAAAATTTAGAAAAAAAAAACAAGAATAGCTAGGTGAAATCGTGGTTTTTCGGAGATGGTTAGATCTGGAAATTTCGGTACTAGGAACAGGAGTTTTAACCGCCTATATTTAATCACCTAGGATGAATCTGACTCTGATGTCTTCATGAAGTATTTACCTTATGGTCTTGGTTATCACATAGTCAAATTTCATAATTTTTTAATGTCATTTGGGTATTTAATTGAAAATGTTTCTAAAACTGTGCAATCTGATGTGTTCAGACTTGGTAATGTTGCAATGAGTGGTCTATACCGATCTGTATGAGATTCTTTTTGGAAATGTGTTCTTCATAAAATATCTTTCTTTATGTCTTGCCTACAACATATTCAAATATCGTAATTTTTTAAGCTCATTTACCTATTTAATCGAAAATATTTCAAAAACTATGGGTAAGGCTAAAAATCCTTTTTCAATGATATACGGACCTGTACGTATTCTGTGAAGCCTTGTTTGATAGAGTGTTCTTCATGAAATATGTTTTCTTAGATCTTATCTGCAATGTGGTAAATTTTCAGAATTTACTTCCACCGTTTACTAATTTTTCCGGAATTTGCATGAACCAACGATGTTTTATTTACTGGTTATTGAAATGGTGGAAGTAAATTTTCAGAATTTAATTCCACCATTGTTTTATTTACTGGTTATTGAAATTGTTATGTAAATCATGATATCTTGGATTATTACTCGTGCAATGATGTGATGACATTCATACATTTCATATGACATCAAAGGATTGATGGATTTTCATGAACTCAATGAAGTTTTTCAAAACCATTGCATCAAATGATACTTTTCCCAATGCATATTATATGATTTCAAAAAGGCTAATTCCAATTATTGGCATTGTTACATCAAATGTGAAATTGAAAAATGAGATATATGAGAGTATGCATTGTAATGAGGATACCGTCGGAGGTGTGAGCCGACAATGCCCTGGGAGTGTCGGGATGCCCGGAGGTGAGTGCCGGATGCCCGGAGGTGTGTGTCGGATGTCCTCGGGAGTTTCGAGATGCTCGGAGTGTGTGCGCCAGATGCCTGGAGGTGTGTGCCGGAGGTTCCTTGCAATGCCAAGTTGGGTGCGAGTGATAAAATGTGGGATGTAATTACTGGTCCCGGGAAAGAAAAAATGTGGTGATCCAATGGAAAGATAAGAGCTGAAATTGAATCATGCATGGTATGGTGACATGTATGCATGGTTGTATGATGTAATATGTATAAGTACATGGTGGTCAGTGCACATAGTATGGTGACATGTATGCATGGCTGTAGGATGTAACATGTATAAGTGCATGGTGGTAAGTGCACATAGTATGGTGACATGTATGCATGACTGTATGATATAATATGTACAAGTGCATGGTGGTATACGCACATGTCATGGTGACTTATATACATGGTTGTTTGATGAATTGTGCATGGCTGAAAGGTAAGACATGTTTAACATGTATGAACTATATGTACTCTATTATGATGTCATGATTGCTCTGATTGATGCTTTGAGTAGTTTAATGGATCTTTACTGCTGAGTGGTTGTACTCACCCCTTTGGGGACTAACATTTCAGATTAGAAAGATGCCTCTCCCTCCGGTCACGCGTGGTACCTTTTACGACCTTCATCTGACGTGGAGGTCGAGTGTATGGAGCACATATGTGTTACCATTCCTGGGTTAGTGTTCATACAGGTTCATGTGCTGGTGATGTACGACGTGGGCCTGGCTGGGGACCCGGTTATCCAGGAGTTTGTGTCCGTTCACGTTCGTCGAGACGAAGTGATGCTGGGGATGTTGCCGCTGTCGCCGCCCGACACACCAAGGTGGGTGTGATAGCCCGCGTGAGGAGAGGGAGCTGACACTTATTGGAGATAGCCGACACTTGTAGATGGAGGGATATACGCGATCGATATAGGGGGTCAAGATCTCTCTTTTGAGTTGTAGCCAAGTTTAGTGAAAAGTCTTGACTTTTTTGTTGTACCGACCCGAGATGTCCAACCTAAAAATGTAAATAAAAGTGTCTCGGCTTTATGTTTTCCTTCGATGTATAGTTTGTGTGCATTGTATCATTGTTTCGGGAGTAGAGGGATGGTGAGACTCGTCTTTATTTTCGCTATGAGCTGCGCTAAACTCTTTTCGACAAAAAAAAAAAATGCCTATAGATTTCGGATTCCTCATTAACCAAAAATCAAAGACATGTAACTGGTATCTATTTGGGCAGAGTGATAGGTATCTATGGCGACCTAGGTTGTTTGGGGGTGCCACATAACGGCTCACAAAAAAGGAACTGTCCTATGACCCACTGGTCAGACTTGTTCACCGATTCTTTGATCTCCACCTTCCCAGACTTCGGGGTTTCCGGTCCTCCACCAACATCATCTAAGGACCTGAAAATGGTTATACAATAACCAATGAGACAATGTCTCAACAAGTTCAACCCCCTAGGACCCGACTAGGAAGAAAATACATCATGAGAGCTGCCTAGGCACAATCACGAGTCAGAGGACTTACCTTGGCCTCAGTACCTTCCCGTCAGTCAATATAATTCAAGTAAACATTTCAACCACTCAAATCATTCAATCAGATCGAATCATCGATCAATCGACTCAATCGATTCCATGTCAACATGACCATTCCCCAATCATCTCGATCAATACTATCTACGAGTCCGACCATAGTCCAAGACTACTCACTCTATGCCAATAATAGATAGTATAGCTCGCCAGAAGTTGCCTCAAATACTGAGATAATATACTATATATATGCTCGCTAGAAGCCGCCTTAATTACTCATATAGTATATTATATATGCTCGCTAGAAGCTGCCAGATATACTTTCATAGTATGCTGAGAATTATATATGCTCGCCAGAAGCTGCCAGCCATACTTTCATAGTATGTTGAAAATAATCATTCAATCAAATCACCATTTTTATCATTCCCGTTAAAAATATTCGTGTATGGGTACATGATCAACGTTAGCCAAAATACAATTTTCTACCATTTGAAAATCCCACCAATTTATAAAATTAATTACTGAAATTAAATTAATTTAGGAATAAATCTCTAAAACACAAATCACGCAAATCAACACAAATTACTGCAATCAGCATAAAATTCTAGTCATTGACTATCTCGATCTAATTTTTGGAAAATAATTAATTAATTAAATAATCACAGAAAATATTAAATAAATGCCAATAAATCCAACTTAGGTCCATAATGCCTAATTTGACGCTGAAACGGATCCAGAAAATTTTCGAGTCACTCTAGATAAAAACTAAGGCTTGTCTAGGCCCTAATTGCACTAACTATCCACCTAACATGCATCGGTAAATAATTAAATTCACTAATCTAATCTAACTATTCACCTCAACCATGCTTAACCTAAACTAATCAACCCTTAAGTGTCATTAACCTATTAAGCAAGGATTAGTGAGTTAAACTCACTTGTTTAATGATCCACTCGTATCAAAATGATGAGGACACGGCGAGGATCAACAAGTTCCACAACAGCGACGCCAATGGGGCATGGATTGTCTCAAAAAATGGCCCACGAAGCTCATGGCCAACGGTTGAATTCGGCCGAGCTTTGAGTCACGGACGTTGGGAGGAAGGGCTGCTTTAGTGGAGCAAAACCGAAGATGGTGGGGCGGTCAAACCAAGGCTTTGATGGAGTGTTGCTGTTGACTAAAGGAGTTGAATTGTTGGGTGAAGGTAGCTGCAATGGATTTCGGTGGAGAGCTGTAGAGAATCCACGCTGGCAATGGAAGGCTGAAGTCGGTGGGATTTGAGGTCAACACCGGCTTGCTGGTTGACTCGATGGACGTGGCAGCGAAGGAGAGAGGGATCGACAAAGGTACAAGACGTGTGGCAAGAGGCAGCATATTCGGTTGTTGCTTCAAAAGGAAACTGAAAGAATATGGGGCTGCGGATTCGAAAAAAAAGAAGGAAAACAAAGTAAAAGTAGAAGACCGAAGCTTGAAGAAGATCAAGATTGGCAGAGGCGTACACGGCAAGCTGAGAGAAAAAGAAAGGGTAAAAGTCAAGAGAATTATCCAACTACATTAATGCTTGGTCCCCCTTAAAGCCTTCAAACTTATCCCATGGTCTCTTAATTCTTTCTTGCCAAATAAATCCACCAATTAACTTAATTTGAAGCCAACTTTGATGTCCAATTTTGATGTAGAAAAAGCCTACAAAATTTCTGCATATCCCTTTCGCCAAGTAGCTCGGTTTGCAAGACGAAAATCCCTTTAATTCGGCCAATCCAAATTTCCGTTCGTTTTCGAAATCGTCTGAATCGATTTTTCGTAAAATTTTCGGAATCTCTGAAAAATTCTTTGAATGATGAGTAGACGTTCCTAAAGTAAGTCATGACATGACAGAACGTTCAATTTCTAAAATCAGGTTCAAATTTGCGGTTAATTTCAATCTGACATGATTTTAACGTGACCTAACGTACCGGGTAGCTTTTAGGAATTTTTAGTGCAATTGACCCGTGGTTAATTATTTTTGAGCCACAATGTACATCTTCAACACATTGGTGACTCTCGGTTGTCGTGAAAATCTTGAGGTTTCAGTTACGGACACAGGATACCAAAAACGACATAAAATCGGTCTAGTGTCGATTAACAAGAATTTTGCAATTAGGTGCAATCACCCACACTCAATCACACCCCTCAGTCGAATCGACCTATCTTCGATCTCCGATCGATTTTTAATTATGCCGTAATGACCCTTGCATATTAGGACGGTCGAGCAGTTGATTCCTGATTGAATTCTCAAGTTTTTTGTGTTAAAACTCCTTAAAGACTACCCTAGATAGTCTAGTTATCACATGTGTGATCGGCGCAGAGATGGCACTATAGGCACATCGATGAAAGACCCGATTTATTCAATTGAAAACATGATTGAAAATTTAGGATGTCACCCTAGCTCTAGGCGTATTTCCTTCCTAGTCGGGGTTTAAGGGGTGAACTTGTTAAGATATTGTCTCACCCCGTCATGGGCTTAACTTTTCAAGTTCCTAGTGTGAAGAACCTGGTGTGGGTCTTGCAGTTTTCTAATTTTGTGTGGAATTGGGAAGCAGGTTCTGTAGAGATCCTGTAAAATGAGTGATCCGGAGCAGAGGACTCCTCATAAGAGGACTGTCGAACCAGTGACTTTAGGTAGGACGCCGTCGAGGGTCAGTACCCGAGGCAAAGTGTCAGCTCAGGCCAGCGCGAGTGTAAGAGTACCGCTATAGGTCGGTACTAAAAGTGTAGCAGCACTAAGCGATCCTAGGTTTGACGGGATCGTTCAAGTGCTAGAGATTTTAGGAAGCATTTTGGGCCAGCTAACACAAGATCAAGCTGCCGTTGCCATTGCCACCACCAATGCCGTAGCCACTGTTGCTTGTGTCTAAGTTGAGGTGCGGATCCAATAGAGATGGAAACCGGTTTAGTAAGAAGCCCATGATCGAAGGAAGGTATCATCTCCTGCCTGACAGGAATGGTGGAATTGAAAAGTCAGCACCGAGTCAGAATAATGGTGGAATTGAAAAGTCAGCACCGAGTCAGAATGGCGCATGTCGCTTCTGCAGAAGACGGCATGGATTAGCCCTTGCCATTTTAGGATGGATGCTTGTTTTGAGTGTGACCAACAGGGTCACCAGGCCAGAGATTGTCCCAGACAGTTAAGGGGACTACAGCAGTTACCGTCGCCGCCATCATTGGGTCAAAATAGGGGGTTTGCGCCGCATATTGCCCAACTAAGTGGACCGAATAGACCTCTAGCACAAGGACAGGTGTATGATGTCGCCCAACATGAGGCAAATAACTCACTAGATGTGTGCCTAGTTTGTAGAAGGAATCATGGATCAACCCAATGTCCTGGTATAACGTGAGCGTGCTATAGATGTGGCCAGCACGACCATCAGGTGAGAGACTGTCCACGTAGGTCCAGGGGAGCACAAACACCACTACCGTAGATAGGGCGTCACTAGGATGGTGAAAACAACAGGAATGAACTAAACCATGCACCAATCAGATGAAGAATCATCTTGGGGTGATTTTATCAAAGTAGCGGAGCGGAATTTTGGTTAAGTTTGTAGAACTTCTGTTTGTTATAATGAAGTTGTAGAAAGGAGACTTACTGGCTAGAGTTGTACTTGAATATTTTACCTATGTATAACTTTGATGTCATATATAAAAAGGTTTGGCTCAAGGAGCCTCTTGTTGTAATGAATTGTGTGTTCAAGGAGTATTTGGATCCGTTTGTGATTGTTTTGATCAACAATATTTTGTATACTTGAGAAGTTCGGAGGAGCATGAAAGACAGTTGAGGATAGTAATTCAAACTTTATGAGATCATAGACTGTACGCCAAATTTAGCAAGAGCGAGTTTTGGTTGATTCATGTTCCTTTCCTAGGCCACATGTTTTCAGATGAAGGAATCTCCGTGGATCCGACCAAGATTGAAGTAATTATCAATTGGCCTAGACCGACGATAGTGATAGAGATAAGAAGCTTTTTGGGTTTCGCAAGTTACTACATAAGGTTCGTGGAAGGATTTTCAACGTTAGCGTCGCCGTTGACTCGACTATTGAAAAAGGAAGAGAAGTCCGTGTGGATAGACAAGTGCGAGTGTAGTTTGCAAGAACTTAAGCAGAAGCTAACTATCGCACCTGTGCTGACCATTCCATTCGGTCCTAGAGGATACGAGATCTATAGTGATACGTTGTTCAGAAGACTGGGTTGTGTGTTGATGCAACATGGTAGGGTTGTTGCGTACACGTCCTGTCAGTTGAGGCCTCATGGGCTGAATTACTTGACACATGACTTAAAACTCTCAGCAATTATCTTCACTCTAGAGATTTGAAGACATTATTTGTGTAGAGAAAGGTTCCAGATCTTTGTAGATCATCGAAGTCTCAAGTGTCTATTCTCTTAGAAGGAGTTGAATATGAGCCTGCGTCGCTGGATGGAACTTCTGAAGGACTATGATTGTGATATCTTGTATCATCTTAGAAAGGCTAATAAGGTCGCAGATGCATTGAGTCGGAAGGCATCAATTGCGTAGATGGTGATTCAGGGGTGGATCCTACTCAAAGGAGTTCGAGATTCGATTTTCAAATTTGAGGTAGGTCACTTTTCAAGTCTCATGTTCATTCTTAAAATTGAACTGGAAGTGCATATCAGAATTAGAATGTTGCAAAGGACGGATCCAGAAGATCTTGCAAGAAGATGCATATAAGAGAAAGACCGACTTTCAGAATTATGGGGATGGAACACTAGGGCTTCGAGAATGATGGTGTGTACCTGATGATGCAAAGCTGAAAGAAGAGATTTTATCTGAAGCTCATCGTAGCAGATATAGCCTTCATCCTGGTAGTACGAAAATGTGCCGGAATCTGCATCAACACGATTGGTGGACTGGTATGAAGACAGATATTGCCTGACAGGTTGTCAAGCGCCTGACATGCTAGCAAGTGAAAGCACAGTGGAGGGTGCTTGCAATCTCTTGAGATTCCCAAGTGGAAATAGGAACACATCACAATGGACTTTGTGACGGGCTTACTAAGAGGTCAGAGGGGTAATGATTCCATTTAGGTAGTGGTCGACAGACTGACGGAGTTGGCTCACTTTATCACCATGCTAAATGACCTTGATTTGGACAGGCATGCATGATTGTATGTGCGCTAGATTGTTCGTTTGCATGGAGTGCCAATGATGATTACATCAGACCGGGACCCGAGGTTTACAGTTGCCTTTTTAAAGAGTTTGTAAGCTACTTTGGAAACGAAGCCGCAATACAGTACGGCTTATCATCCTCAGATAGATGGCCAGTCTGAGAGGATGATTTGAAGCCTCGAGGACATGTTGAGAGTGTATGTACTAGACTTCAAAGTGTTAGAGAAAACTCATATATTGTTTTGAAGTTGACAAAACTTGTCCAAGTCTATTATGAAGATGCCTAGACTCTATGTCAAAGTCTGAAGACTCCCAGACTTTATGAGAGAGCAATAGATACTCTTCACTATGAAGTTGAGATCGCAAGATTGTAAATTCTCTTTTGATTCATAGTGGAATTCAGCCAAAAGGCTGTCAGTGTGGGAGAGTGGATGTAGGCTTGATCTAACCACTATAAATTTTGTGTTCATATTCTCTTCCCTGAACTTCTTTATTTTGCTCATAGCTATATTTTACTACTAAAGTCTGAACTAGCTCAAAGTCTGTTATTCTACAGACTCAGTTTCTAAAGTAAAATATTTTCACTGTTCTTTGCAAAAAATTATTTTCACACCTATTCAACCCCCTCTAGGTGTTCATACTAGCACTAACAATTGGTATCAGAGCTTGTGTGCTTAATTTTTGAAGTGTTTTACTTGTAAGCTAAAGATCCTCTATGGCTAGTATTTTGGCTCCAGGTTTGGTTGAAGGCCATAGCAACACCAGACCTCCTTACTTCAATGGAAAGGAGTACAATGTCTAGAAGAACAAGATGAAGGCATTTCCTAAATTCAGAGATCCTCTAGAGTGAGATGTCGTAGAAAAAAGGGATCAACCCTAAAGTTGCATTAGCATCAGACCGAGGAAAAGAAGTCATTGATGCTGATGAAGCAATGCGAGCTGAATTTACCAAGAGGCAAGCTCTTGATACGAAAGATATCTACTTTTTATATTGTGCCTTATCTTCTACTGAGTATAACCGAATTTCTTCTTGTGAAACAACAAAAGAAGTTTGGGATAGATTGCATCTTACCTACGAAGGAACTAACCGTGTGAAGGAAAGCAAAATAAACATTTTGCTCGGATAGTATGAAGCCTGGCGAATCTATTACTGATATGTTTAGTTGATTTATAGAAATTGTAAATGATTTGGCTTATCAAGGTCAGCCAATCTCTAGACCAATCAAAGTCAATAAGTTGTTGCGTGGAATTTCAAAAGATTGGAATCATGTGAAGACTTCAATTAGAGAAACCCAAAGGATCATGCCTCTATCAGTTGATGAATTGATAGGTATGCTTCATCATATGAAGTGGAACAAATAAATGATGAAGAAGATCCTAAAGGTAAGAAGTCAATTGCTTTAAAATTTAACGTTGATTCTGATGATACGGATTTCAGATGATCATATGGACGATGAAGAGCTGGCACTCATGATCAAGAAATTCAGAAAGTTGAATAGAAAGGGAAGAAGATTCAACTGGAATAGACAGAGGATGCAAAATTTCCAGAAAAGACCAACTGAGGATAATGAAACCAGCAAAGATGTGATATGCTTCGAATGCAAGAAAAATGGGCATATCAGACCTAACTGTCCTTTGTTGAAGAAGAAGAAGAAAGGAAAAAAACGAAAAGTACAAAAAGACACTCAAAGCTAAAACTTGGAGTGACACCGAGTGTGAGGAAAGTGAAGAAGAATATGCCAACATAAGTCTAATGGCTCATTCCGACTGAGACTCATAATCAGAAACAGACTCTGATTCAAACTCAGACAAAAAAATCGAGGTTAGTGATTTAAAAATTCTTGTCAAAGTCTCCAAATACATAGATGAACTTTGTCTCAATCTCAAATCTTCTCTTAAAAGGATTTCTGAATTAAAAATGGAGAATTCTCAACTCAAGCAATAGGAAGTTTCTTGGAAAGAAAAATTGAAAGTCTGAAAACAAGTTTTGATAATTTGAAAGAAAATACCTTTTTGAAAAATGATATCTCAAATATAACAAAAAGATTTTCAAAATGATTCGAGAAACTGGAGAAAATTCTTTCAGCTCAAATACCTTACTTTAACAAATTTGGTTTGGGTATGATTTCAGAAATTGTTCTATTAATCAATTTTCCAAAAGTAAAAGAAAGAATTAAACAAAGACCTACAAAGGCTTTTTACAAAAATCATTTTCAAAAAGTTTTTGTAAAACCTGTTGGCCGAAGTGCACTCAGATGTTCAAAGTGTAATGGCTTGGAAAATTTCGAGAAAGAATGTCCCAAGGTTTAGAGACTAGTTAAGAAGTACTAGGCTAAGACTATTTTTAATACTAACCTTTCTTGACCCAAGAAAATCTAGGTACCAAAGAAAGTATGAATTTCTCTTTTGATTGCAGGTCACTATTAAAAGGTAGATCAAATGGTATTTAGATAGTAGCTGTTCGAGGCATATGACTGGAGACTCAAGTTGTTTTATAAATCTTGCAAGACTAAATGGAAAACAAAAGTATCTTTTGGAGGAAATGACAAAGGGAAGATTATAGGATGTGGAATTGTGGAGATTGGAAGTCTAACTATCAACAACGTCTCCTTGGTGGAAGATTTGAACTATAATCTGCTGAGCATAAGTTAGCTTTGCAATACTGGTTTTAGAATAAACTTGCAAGAAGACATTTGTTTTGGAATGAGTCAAGACTTCTCTCAATCTTTCATTGGGTGGAGACATAGCAACATTTATCTTCTAGATGTAAACCTAGAAAGTTCTCAGTGTCTTATTTCCATTCAAGATGAAGCAAGTCTCTAGCATCAGAAGCTTGGTCATGTTTTTTTTTTTTTTTTTTTTTGGTCAGTAAAGCTTGGTCATGTTAACTTGAAGCAAATTGCCAAGATTTCTTCTAAGAAACTTGTTTGAGGACTTCCAATTCGGGCTTACCAAAAGAATGAGTTGTGCTTTATAACTTCTTCTCAGAAGTTCTTTTAAGCCTGTGAATCAAGTCTCTACTAGTCGAGCTCTATAACTTCTTCATATGGACCTTTTTGGTCCAACAAGAACTCAAAGTATTGGTGAAAAGAAGTATCGTCTAGTAATCGTGGGTGATTACTCTCGCTTCACTTGGGTCTACTTTCTGGCAAGTAAGTCTGAAACTTTCTCCTATATTTCAAAGTTTGTCAAGAAGGTTCAGACCGAAAAGGGTTATGTTATTTCAAGCATACAAACAGACCATAGAGGTGAGTTTGAGAATCAGGACTTTGCTAAGTTCTGTGATGAATCTGGTTTTTAGCATGTTTTCTCTTCTCCATACACTCTAGAACAAAATGGGGTTATGGAAAGGAAAAATACATCTTTACAAGTGATGACTAGAACTCTCCTAATAAAGAGCAAAATATCCTCTCGATTTTGGGTAGAAGCAGTTTCTACAGCTTCCTAAATTATCAACAGAATATTTTTTAGGCCTATTCTAGAGAAAACTCTTTATGAAGTGTATAAAGGAAATAAGACGAATGTTTCCTATTTTCTTGTCTTTAGCTGCAAATGTTTTATTCTGAAGAATGCAAATGATTGATCAGGAAAATTCGAAGCAAAATCAGATGAAGGAATCTTCCTTGGCTATTTGACTTCAAGCAAAGCTTATGGAGTCTTTAACAAGGAGACTCAATTCGTGGAAGAATCTATGAACGTCAAGTTTCAAGATTATCTGGAGAATCTACTAGACCAGACTCGACTTGAAGAGTCTGAACCTGTTACATACTTTACAAAGTCTATTTCCCCCTAAGAGGTTCAAACTTCTAGAGAATAACAACAAGCAGAATGAGAAGATTCAACAACTGCAGAGAATCAACCAATTTTCAAACCAAGCAACAACTGGAAGCACAAGTCAAGTCATCCCAAAGAACTCATTATTGGCAACATTGATGAAGGAGTTCGCACTAGATTTAAAGGAAGAGAAGAGTTCAATGCTCTAGCAATTGTTTTTTAGATAGAACCAAAATGTGTAGACGAAGCCTTGTCTGATGAAAGCTGGATAGAAGTTATGTAGGAAGAACTCAGACAATTCAGCATCAATGATGTATTGGAGTTGATTCCAAAACCCAGAGGAAAATCCATTATTGGAATGAAATTGGTTTTCAGTAACAAGATGAACGAGAATGGTAAAATGGTTAGAAACAAAGTAAGACTCGTGGCAAAAGGATATACATAGGAAGAAGGGATAGACTATGACGAGACCTACGCACCAGTAGAGAGGTTAGAAGCAATTAGACTATTACTTACTTTTGCATGCTATAAAAATTTCAAGTTATTCTAGATGGATGTCAAAAGTGCATTCCTGAATGGATTCATACAAGAAGAAGTCTATGTGGAACAATCACTAGGATTTGAAGATCCAAGAAAGCCTTAGTCTACCAATTGAAAAATGCCTTGTATGGACTAAAGCAAGCACCTCGAGCCTGGTATGAGAGGTTGAGTAAGTTTCTAACTTAGAATGGTTTTGAAAAGGGAAAGGTTGATACAACCTTGTTTATAAAGAAAGAACGAAAAGACTTTCTACCAATACAAATTGATGTAGATGATATTATTTTCTATTCTCCTAACGAAAGTCTTTGCAAGAAATTTTCAAAATCTATGGAGGATGAATTTGAGATGACCATGATGGGTGAGATAACTTTTTTATGGGATTGCAAGTTAGACAATCGAAGAAAGGTATATTCATTCACCAAGAAGCATGATCGGTTCACCTATTTACCTCATTGCTTCTAGACTTGATATTTTATTCGGTGTGTACATGTGTGCTAGATTTTAGTCTAATCCTAGAGAATCTCATCTAAGTGCTGTAAAATGCATGATTAAATATGTTGCGACCTGTCCAAAGCTAGGTCTGTGGTATCCAAAAGAATGAGACGCTGATTTAGCAGGTTGTAAAGTTGATAGAAAAAGCACATTTGGCACTTGTCAACTGTTGGGAAATAGATTGGTAATCTTGGTTCTCAAGGAAGCAAAATATTGTGGCTCTTTCAACTGCAGAAGTAGAGTATGTTGCTCTTGGGAGTAGTTGCTCTCAAATCCTATGGATAAGACAACAACTGAGAGACTTTAGGATTGAAGAATCATGTATCGAGATCAAATGTGATAACACTAGTGCTATTAATCTCACCACGTATCCAATTCTTCATTCAAGGGCAAAGTATATCAAGATTCGACATCATTTTATAAGAGATCATGTCCAGAATGGGGAGATTATGATTTAGTTCATTGATTCGAAGAATCAGCTAGCAGACATCTTCACGAAGCCCTTGGAGAAAAATCTATTTGAGTTTATTCACACCAAACTGAATGTTATCTCTATTTTGGAGTAAAGTCTAAAATTGGTCTGACTCAGACTTTCCAGACACTACTTCAGTAAAAGAAAGTCTCGATTCTAGGTATTTTATTTTTGGAATGAAAAAATATGTTTAATCGAATTGTTGTTTGCCTATTTTATCTTTGGAAGTTATATTTTTTGTATATTTGAATTTTTTGGTAGTTTTTATTTTCAGTTATTTCGAAAAAGGTAATTTTCATTTTCCCTGCGATGGTTCGTTTATCTCGTTTATTTGTGACCTTTCGTTTTCTTTATATACCCTATCGTATTCCTTTCAAGCACTTTTTACCAAACCCTAGAATACAGACTCTCTACTCTCTCATTTCTACTCTTTCGTTTTTACTCTCAAGATTGTTCCGTAAGTTTCCATCTTTTTTACTCGAATCAGTTTGTGAAATCCTCCAAGCCTGCAAGAATGTCTTTCCAAAGGAAATTCTCTCGGATTGCCAACCGAGGACTAAGGAGCATGCTAGAAGGGCCAACTCATTTCGATCTCATTGGGGAAGACTCTCTACGCAACTCTCCACAACACTCTTAGCAGTATTTTTACTCAGGATGTTCCTCGCAAATCCCTAGAGGAGGAAGTTGTAGAAGACGCAGAACCACTCAGAGCCTCGAGAGCTTAGGTTCATTTTAAGATTTACACTCATTTAAAGTAGAGTGGTACTCCAATGTCTTTCATCGATGACCTTCTTAGAGAGAAAGGTTACAAGAAAGAAACGTTGTTCCTAAGAAGGATGGAAGAGTTAGGTATAGCACCTAAAGGATTAACTGACAATGTCTTTCTTCATTTTCCTACAGACCCTAGGTTCGGTTCTAATCATCCTGAGAACAAGGATGATGATGAGAAATTTTATTCTAATTTTCAACCAAGAATGGGCATTGCTACAGACGTTCTTGGAGATAGAACAAGATTGTTTCGTTCTAAGGAACACAAAAAGGTTTATTCACAGATGCTAAAGAGAGGGTGATGAACCCTTGTACTGTTGATTTTGACTTGCTGGACTCAATCAGGGTTAACTTGAGGGAGAAGTTAGCTTTACTTTAACTGGAGAATTTTGGTTCTAAGACAACTATTGCTTATCAAGAGTTGACTGCTTATTTCTATTTGAACATTTCTTTTTTTGACCAGAATCATATCACATTTATTGTGTATGAAAAAGCTTATGCGGTGGATGTAGACACGTCACTAATATAATCGAGGTGGAAAGGAGTGGTTTCCAACCATTGAATGTCTCTTTTGGTCAAGCAATGAGGTTTCTTGTCAAGGATAGAGTGCTAGAAGGAGGCATCACTTATTCCAGACTATCAGCCTTGAACATTCTGTTGCACAAAGTGGTTTTTAATTACATCAGACCAAAGGCTTCATCCAAGACAAATGTTTCCAAGTTCGAAGCTCGGCTCATGTTTGCAATCTGTAATGGGATCAGGTTTTCACTCACTCATACCATCTTAATGCATAGGTATGGGACGGTTGTGAAGGAAAAATGACAATTACCTTATTCAGCACTATTTACCAAGCTGTTTAGACATTTTTAGATTGAATTTCCCGCCTCATTTTGTTTTCGCACTGTTGCTCCTATGGTTATAGGACTAAAAATAATTTTGAAGATGAGGCTGAATGATCTGAACAAGGTTCTGCAGCTCATTAAGAAGGAGTCCTCTCGCAAAACCAAAGTAGATTATGTTACAAAGAAGAGAAGATCTCTCATCCTGCAGGACGAAGAGGATGATGATGATGATCTCACAATTTTTGCCCCTGCCTTGAAGAATCTTGAAAGTTTTGTTGGTTCTGAGGAACCCATTGAACGAGACAGAGCAAAAGCAGAGCCAAAAGAAGAAGCAGAACCAGAGAAGGAAGAAGAAGCAAGAGAAGAAGTAGCAAGAGAAGAAGAAGCAAGAGAAGAAGAAGGAAGAGATGAAGAAGGAAGAGGTCATGCTGATGAATCTTATGAGGCGAGCATTGCCATATCTTTATTTGCAGATTCTGAAGCAACTTAGAGTGGTCAAATTGGAGCACGTATAGAAGAAGCACATCACTCTCGTCTTACAAACGAGAACACTCAAGAAGAAGAAATCATTTCTCCACTTGTGGGCATAGAAACAGGGGGAGCTACTGAGAAAATAGGGATTTCTTCTCTTATCTTTGTGAGTGATGGTAAATCTCCTGCACACCCAGAAGCTGACATTGCAGAATCCACACCGAGTCAGGGAACTAGACAAGCTGATGTTCCCTCCTCTCTCAATTCTCCTCAATCTCCACTCGCTAAAGCCAGTGCGCAGTTAGAACCAAATGCTTATTATCGAAGGATGATGGAACTTCTTTTGGAAGTCAAGGCTCAGCAATATGCAATGGAGATTGAGATTCAAAAACTACATAGTGCGTTGAAATCATCTTCTAACTTTTACACTGAGAAGGTACAGTCCTTAGATACTCGGGTATAGACTTTGAATCAGCAAGTATCTCAGACTGTGGCCAAGCATGACCAAACTCTACAGATTATCCAGATTGTTCAGACACAAGTATATAATGTTCATCTCCAGTGATAGAAGATTGACGAGGCAGTGCAGTCAATGGGAGATTTCCAGCTCGTTCGAATTCTAAAACAACCTTGACTCTTTTTATCTCTTATCTATTTTGACATTCTCGACTTTTTGTTGTTGACAAAAAGGGGGAGAATTTGTAGATTTTGAACTTATTTTTGCAGATTTTAAGTTTGTTTTGAATATGCAGCAACTTTTGTGGTGATATTGGTGATATTCTTTTGCGGTGATGGTTATGAATGAGGATGGTTAAATCTAGATATGTGCTTAATTTTTTCAAGATTAACTTGTTTTCAGTGGTTGCAGAATCCATGCTATCCAGATCCTTAACTAACTATTTTTTTTACGATATCACGTACTACTAAGAGTTGTTTTGCATGTTATAAATTTGAAATCTACAGGGAAGTTTTGTCACCATAAAAAATGGGGAGATTGTTGGAGAAAACTCCTATGTAGTTTTGAAGTTGATAATACTTGTCCAAAGTCTATTCTAAAGATGCCTAGATTTTGTGTCAAAGTTTGAAGACTCCCAGACTTTATGTCAAAGTTTGCCCACATTGATAAATTACAAGCTAAACGAAAGTGAAGGATGAAGACTTTTTCAGATAAGGGATTATCTTTATTTCTTCACGGGATTGGTTCGTATGGATTATGTATGGACTTATGGTTGGAAATCACATGTACGAGATTGGATATGTTCATTAGAATCAATTTGGATTCATCAAATCTTTTGGAAGGTAAGTAATTTTGGAAAGAATCTACTTATAGAAACCAAGATCCTTATTGTATGGGCGAACAGGATTGACGGGCTTTCATCATAATCTTTAAACGGCTCGAGATCTCTTTGATTGATTTTATCCAATGAATTGATTGGAAGAATTCCTTTTGAAAGTGCTAATGGTCGAGAAGGTACGAAGAAATATTTAAGGAGGACTCTCTAGTTGTTTGATAGAGTGCATGAAAGAAAAATTCCAAAGTCTGAAACTTCCTAGTTTCTTGTTACTTCATATACTGAGCTCAAAGTTGTATTTAAAAGAGTGAAGCTTATTGTGTGACTTCGTGAGAGAGCGGTAGATACTCTTCACTGTAAAGTTGAGATCGTAAGATTGTAAATTCTCTTTTGATTCATAGTAGAATCCAACCATAAGGCTGTCGGCATGGGAGAGTGAACGTAGGCTTGATCTAAGCCGCTATAAATTATGTGTTCATATTCTCTTCCATGAACTTCTTTATTTTGCTCGTAGCTCTATTTTACTGTTAAAGTCTGAACTAGCTCAAAATCTGTTGTTCTATAGACTCAGTTTTTAAAGTCAAATATTTTCACTGTTCTTTATGAAGAATTATTTTCACACCTATACACCCCCCCTCTAGGTGTTCATACTAGCATTAACACAAAGGAAGCTAGCAGGAACAGCTTCATTTTGTCAAGTTTGCCTACAACAACCGCTACCAGCAGAGTATTCAGATGGTACCGTTTGAAGCGTTGTATGGCAAAGAGTGCAGAACTTCAATTTGTTAGGATGTAGTCAGAGAATGAAAGATTACAGGCCTAGAGTTAATTCAACAATTAGTGGATACAATTACAGTTATCAAAGATAGATTAAAGGCTAGTTCCGATTGTGGATTGCAAGGAACGGATTCTACACCAAGACGATCCCATTGGTTAAAGTGGTCTGGCAACACCATGGCACTGAAGGAGCAACTTGGGAAAGTGGGGATTCGATGAGACGACTGTACCCTCACATTTTTGTTTAAAGATTTGTAATGGTTTAAATTTCGAGGACGAAATTTTTATAAGAGAGGAAGAGTTGTGACATTTCGAATTTCAGGTTCTGTTTTCGATTAAATAAGTAGGGCTTTTCATCGACGCGCCTATATTTCTTTTCCCTAAGCTGATCACTCACGGGATAACTAGTCTATTAGGTGAAGCCGTTAAGCAATCTAAATGCAATAGACTTGAGAATTCGACTAGGAATTGACTGCTCGACCGTACTAATCTGCAATGGTCATTACGGTACCGTCAAAATTGATCAGAGACCGGAGATAGGTCAATTTGACAGAGGTATGTGATTAGTGTATGGGTGATTCCACCTAATTGCAAAATTCTCGTCGAACGACACTAGACTGATTTTTCTGTTATTTTTGTACCATGTGCCCATATTTGAAACCTCGAGATTTTCACGACAACCAAGAGTCACCAATCTGTCGAAGATATACATTGTGGCTGGAAAATAATTGACCACAAGTCAAATACGCTAAAAAATTCCTAAAAGCTATCCAGTAGGTTAGGTCATGCTAAAATCGCGTCAGATTGAAATTAACCATGAATTTGAACCCGATTTCAGAAATTGAAAGTTTTGTCATGTCATGATTTATTTTAGGAACTTCGACTTATCCTTCGAGAAATTTATAGTGAGCCCGGGATTTTTACGTAAAATCAATTCGTATGATTCGGAAATGAAAGGAAATTCGGATAGGCCAAATAGATGGGATTTTTGGCCTCCAAAGTGAGCTATTTGGTGAGGGGAAATTGTGGAATTTGTGTGGGCTTCTTCCTCAGCAAATCTAGTCACCAAATTGGAGAGATTTATGAAGAAATTGAAGTCCAATTGAGGGAAATTCGTGGGCTGGTATAGGCGCTGCAACATTGGCACTAAAATGAGTTGTTTGTGGGAAATTATGCAAGAAAGTATTATGGGGGACAAAGGTGATGAACGTGTGGACTTTTGGGGACCAATTCATCATGAAAAATGGGATATTTTGATTGACTTTCCTCCCCTCTCCTTCAACTTCTCGGACACGCCAGTCTGCCGCCCTTCCCTCTTCGTGTGAGCATCCCACTTCACCAAAGCCTCCTACTTTGCCGATTACTGCTGCTTCGGTCTTCTCTCCTTTTTGTCTTCATGTCATGCTTATCTTCCCTCAACCCCACCAACTCTCCTTCGATCTTCACGTGCGACACCTCTCTAGCAATTCAACCTCACGAACTCCCCTCTACCCTTGCCGTGTGCCAACCCCTCCTCTCACGAAGCAGCCCATTTTGTTCCCTCCATTTCTCTTCCCCGCAGCAGCACACCACTCCACCAAATTTCCATCCAAGCTGCCACATGTCCAAGACACCCCTGCCCATCTTCAACAGCTGCACCGAGTCAAACTCCAGCTGAATCTTCCGAAGTAGATTCCCTAGTTTGTTGACCACGTCGATGCCCCTGCTCCATTCCCTTCGCATGTAGTAGCCGCAACACACCAGCAGCTCCTCCATCTCGTCCCCTCTAGCTACAATGTCCCACAAGCCTAGTAACATTGCCGAAGTTGCTCATTCACTCCGTCTCCTCATGCACGGCCTAGCCCAAGTCCCAAGCCTCCAGTCCAGCCAATAATTCAACCTCAAAGCAAGCCGAGGCTAGCTTAGTCAAGAACCAAAGCCAAGCAGCCCAACCATGGGCTTTGTGGGCTTTTTCGGGCCCTCCCGAACCCCCATTGGCACCGTCGTCAGCTCGAGTTTTGGCCACCGTCGCGCCGCCATCGCCGTGGACTCACTGGCCCGCAAAACCGGTGAGTTTACTCACTAAACTCTGCTTAGAGAGTTAATGATGCTTAAGGGGTCTTTAGATTAGGCTAATTAAGGTTTAGGTGGTTAGTTAGAATTGATTAACGATTTAATTATTCGTTTATACATGTTAGGTGGATAGAACGGCTTAATTAGGGCTAGATAGTCCCTAATTAAGCATCATTGATAGATCATGCTATTTATCTAGATTGGTTCGGAAATTTTCTAGGCCTGTTTCAGTGTTTAATTAAGCATTTTTGGCCTAAGTTGCTATTTTTAGTAATTAGTTGTATTTATTTAATTATTTATTATTTTCCGAAAATTATACCAAGATAGCCGGTGACTAGAATTTTGTGTTGATTGCAAGGGTGTGCTTAGTTTGTTCAATTGAATGCTATATTGTGCAAATTGAGTGGAAGTTGTGACTTTGGGTTTTTATGCCAAAATTGTGTAATTTTGATATTTTGTTCAGAAAATACCGAGTGTTGGTTTTTAATGCCAAAAATGCTTTTAGGCACTATAAGGAATAGTAGGATTTTTGAAAAGGAAGATATAGTATTTTTGGCTCAAACTGACTGTGTACCCACACACGATTATTTTTATCAGGTATTTTTAACACAACGAAAATGGGTCAAGTTCGTTATTTTAATTGAGGAATTGGTATGCACAGTATAATGTCCTTGGCCGGTATTGGACGATCGTGTGATGGGTTATTGTCATGGCAAGGTGACTAGTGAGAGATGAAGTGACATAAGTTGTGTGGAGGGAACCTAATGGGTTGTGAGCCGAGAAAGAACTAAATGCTACACGATAATGAAATCTCGTGTGAGCCACCTCTAGTACCTTGTACCATTACTTATTGTAGTCAAGGTCTAAGTGCTACATGGTGACTTGAGTCACATGGGAGCCACCTCTAGAAGCCTTGCAGTGCTGTCATGCATAGTCAAGAACTAAGTGCTACACGATAGCGAGACTTCATGTGAGTTACCTCTAGAACCTTGTACTAGTGTTTTTTTTATAGTCAAGAACTAAGTGCTACAAGATAGCGTGACTTTGTGGGAGCCACCTCTAGTACCTTGAGCTATTGCTTAGTATAGTTGAGAACTAAGTGCTACACGATTGTGTGAATTCGTGAGAGCCACCTATAGTACCTTGTACTATGACTGATTGTGTGGTCTGGGACTAAGTGCCACGCGATGTCAGAACTTCATGGAGAGAGGGCACCTTTAAAACCTTGAGCCTGGTTTTGAGTATTGAGTCAGAACATTGAGTGAGAATGTTAAGGTTGGATTGGGAATTTGAATATTGAGAGTGAATATCAAATGTGGATGGAACCACCGATATGAATTGTCCGCGCCTGATTATGGGATGAAATTGTGTGACACGGTATGGGACGTGTGATGACGATTCGGCCTTATAACCGGGACCTTTGTGAGCAATTATTTGATTGAATGATGGATCAATTGTATTGATTAAATTGATTGATTGACTAAGATTGAAATGAGATGTTCCAAATGCTTGAGTGTTATTACTGCACTTATGTGATATATGAATTGTGCTAACATGCAGGAGGGAACTGAGGAGAGGTAAGTCTTCTGAATTGTGTGCATAGACTGCGTATTTCCTTCCTAGTTGGGGTTTAGAGGGTGAACTTGCTGAGACATTGTCTCACCCCTTCGTGGGCTTAACTTTTCAGGTCCCTAGTGTGAAGAACTCGGAGCTTGAGGCAGAAGGGTCAGGAGCATGGGTGGCTTAGAAGTTCTTTTGGAGATAGACCTCCTGTACTTAGACCCTAGAGTTGGCCTTTATTTGTAAACCAGATTGTGGTTTTTAATAATGTGTTTGATTTGAAATTGGTTGTTCTGCTTTTCTATCCCATGTCTGTTGCTGTCAGGAGATTAGTTTGTACGCTTTCGCATGTGCAAAACCAATTGGGTCTGCAACGCGTCTCGGGAACGTCGCGATTTAGTTGACCACCGAGGGATATGCGAGCGCTCGAGGTTTTGGGCGTGACACCAAATCTAGTACCTCATCACTTTATGGCTTGGTGTTTTTGGGTTGGAGAAGACTTCTATGGCCCTCTTTATGGCTTCGATGGACCTCTAGGTGCGGGGCTTAGAAATCTCAATTGGGACCCGATGGACTTGGATGTTCTTGATGAGGCTGTGACAAATCTAGAGACCGACCCTGACTAGGACCCCAACCCTAAGCTTTCGTATCTAGAGCCCATAGGTACAAAGAGATCGTGGGGTGTATTACTTTTGAGGCCGCCCTCATAATACCTTTGAAACCTCCTTGTAGATGTGTGTACTTATGCTCTTTTGGAATATAAAAGGGAGTGCGTGTAATGGGTGATGCATATGTATGTATAAATGTGTGAACTTGTGCGTGCGTGTGTGCGTAAGTGGGTTTTATGCTATTCCTAATTTGAATGGTTAGGTGGTTTTATTTATGCTTCTGCTTGCATATAATTAAACAATAAAATGAATGGGTCAGCGACGCTTCTTGGGACATCGTAATCAAATGGCCAAAGTGATCGAGGGTTGTTGCATGTTCGAGGGTCAAGGCATGACAACCATTACTCCAAATCGATTCCAGTCAAATCCCACGACTCCACAATGGTATAATCTACCATTGTCATTCCCATGAAATCCCAGAACTCAATAACTTGAAAATTAGACTTCCTAACTCAAAATCGACATAACTTCAAATTTGTGCTCTAACTTCGAATATTACTTCAATTAGACACCTCGACAAATTGAAGGCTCGTTCATACACTCATGAACATATAATGGTTGAACAAAAAGACAAGAACACCCCAAAACACTCATAAAAATGAACCATTAGAAAGATTCTTAAATACCTCAAAGCAATGCCACCAAACCCACTCTTCACACGCAGCTCCTGCAAGGGTTTTTTCATCAATCAAATCACTGACATTTAATAAATAGTTATCTCACAAGACTTCACAAGGTATTAAGCATCATCGTTAAATCATAAGTAATTGTGCAAATAGCATCTTACCAATTATAATATGTCAAACTAAATCATATACCATTAATGTGGATTTGCAGGGAAAAAAGCACCTATTCGGCATATTGCCTCTATGTCAGGCAATTTTAGTTATTTCTTTCTACTAGTTTTATATCAGTGACTCTGAAAATCAATAGGTGATTGTTCTATAAAATTCTTGGCTAGTTCAGTCAAAACAAGACAGATAAAATCATAA
This sequence comes from Eucalyptus cloeziana, assembly GCA_014182715.1. Lineage (NCBI taxonomy): Eukaryota > Viridiplantae > Streptophyta > Magnoliopsida > Myrtales > Myrtaceae > Eucalyptus > Eucalyptus cloeziana. The sequence continues at coordinate 40,862,974 of CM024641.1, read as the reverse complement.
CTCAAGAGACCAATTCTACTTAAGCACTTATAAAGCAACAAAAATATATTCCACCTCAAGCAATATTGGACCTCAAAAGAGCAGCTTAAATACATCAATAGATTGCAATCTCAAGGTTCTAGCAACAACTACAGCTATCCATCCACCCTCTCTGGATGGGCTAGTTCGAAAGAAAAGAAGGCTCTTTGATTTGGGTGCTAGGTTGGCGAGTGATGGTGGCGTCGAGCAAAGGTCGGCGAGCAACGGTGGCATCGAGGGCAAGCGGCGAGCCAGAGGTCAACGGCGGTGACGTCGAGGGCGAGAGGAGGTGGCCTCGAGCAAGGATCAGCGAGTGGTGGTGTCGAGGGCAAGCGACGATGCCGTCGAGGGCAAACGGCGAGCTAGAGGTCAGCCACGGTGCCGTCGAGGGCGAGCGGAGGTGTCCTCGACCCTTGAGCAGAGATCAGCAGCAGTGGCGTCGAGGGCGACCGGTGGTGGCGTCAAGGGAGACTGGCAGTGGCGTCGAGTAGAGGCGGAGAACGGACGGGTGAAGAGAGAACTATCAACTGTGAGACAAAAAGTGTCGTGTGGATTCTGTGGAAGAAGCGAGAGACTGAGAGTGATGTTTTGATTTTGGGGTTTTTTAGCCCTAACCGGACCAGTTCCGGTTTCCGGTTCCCAGTGCCGGTTCCCAAAAAAGGGGAACCAGGAACCGGAACCGGTCCCTATAGAACCGGGAACCACGCTCACCCCTAGTGTTGATGGATTTGGGGTGTTTAGAGTCTAAGAAACCGAAGCTAGTAAAGGTTGTTTGTGAAAATATGTTCTATTTTTCGAGTATACCTCTTGACCCCGAACATTGTAGAGGCTTGCATATGTGTTTTGAGTTGGATTCTTGCTTCGACTCCTTCACGAAAGTTGTAGATAACATCTTAAACTATAACATACTCAAATTTCATGAGTTTTGATGGCCATTTGCATACTAAACCAACCACGAAATGAAAACTGTGCAAGTATGTGTTTCAGACATGAGAATCTTGAAATGCATGACCTATAACTTTCTGTACAAGCTTTATTTGAAGAAATTTTCTTCATGAAACATCTTTCTCTATGTGTTAACTATAACATACTCTAATTTCATGAGTTTTTATGGCCATTTACATACTAAACCGACCACGAAATAGTATGTGTTTCGGACATGAGAATCTTGACATGCATGACCTATAACTTTCTGTACAAGCTTTATTTGAAGAAATGTTCTTCATGAAACATCTTTGTCTATGTGTTAACTATAACATACTCTAATTTCATGAGTTTTGATGGCCATTTACATACTAAACCGACCACGAAATGAAAACTGTGTAAGTATGTGTTTCGGACATGAGAATCTTGACATGCATGACCTATAACATTCTGTACAAGCTTTATTTGAAGAAATGTTCCGCATGAAACATCTTTTTCTATGTGTTAACTATAACATACTCAAATTTCATGAGTTTTGATGGCCATTTGCATACTAAACCGACCACGAAATGAAAACTGTGCAAGTATGTGTTTCGGACATGAGAATCTTGACATGCATGACCTATGACTTTCTGTACAAGCTTTATTTGAAGAAATTTTCTTCATGAAACATCTTTGTCTATGTGTTAACTATAACATACTCAAATTTCATGAGTTTTGATGGCCATTTGCATACTAAACCGACCACGAAATGAAAACTGTGCAAGTATGTGTTTCGGACATGAGAGTCTTGACATGCATGACCTATAACTTTCTGTACAAACTTTATTTGAAGAAATGTTCTGCATGAAACATCTTTTTCTATGTGTTAACTATAACATACTCAAATTTCATTATTTTTGAAGGCCATTTACCTATGCAATTGACTGTGATTTGAAAACCGTGCAAACTGTGTATTTCGGACATGAGAAATTGACATGCATGACCTATAACTTTCTGTGCAAATTTCTTTTGGAGAAATTTGCTTCATGTGATGTCTTTATCTATGTCTTCACTGCAACATAGTTAAATTTCATGATTTTTGAAGGCCAGTTGCCTATTTAATTGACTGTGATTTGAAAACCGTGCAAACTGTGTATTTCGGACATGAGAATATTGACATGCATGACCTATAACTTTCTGTGCAAATTTCTTTTGGAGAAATTTGCTGCATGTGATGTCTTTATCTATGTCTTCACTGCAACATAGTTAAATTTCATGATTTTTTAAGGCCATTTGCCTATTTAATTGACTGTGATTTGAAAACCGTGCAAACTGTGTATTTCGGACATGAGAATATTGACATGCATGACCTATAACTTTCTGTGCAAATTTCTTTTGGAGAAATTTCCTTTAGGTGATGTATTTATCTATGTCTTGACCAACATAGTTAAATTTCATGATTTTTGAAGGCCATTTGCCTATTTAATTGACTGTGATAAGAAAACTGTGCAAGCTGTACATTTTCGAAATTTATGATATTGGAACGTATGGCCACTTCTATGCTATGATGTGTGGTCCGTATGAATTGTTATGTGAATTATGAGACTTTGGATTATTTTTCATACAATGGTGTAATGGCTTTCATGCATTTCATATGTCATTCAAGAATAGGATAAATTTTCCATGATTTCAAAGAAAGATTTTATTTAATCAAAAGGGAAATTTCTTTAATGCATACTACATGGTTTCAAAAGAATAATTTGAATCAATCGTATTGGAAATTTCAAGTGTGAAATTGGAAAAGAAAGGTTTGAGAATATGAATGGTCGTCGGAGGTGTGAGCCGACGATGCCCCGGGAGTGTCGGGATGCCCGGAGGTGTGAGCCAGATGCCCGGAGGTGTGTGCCGGAGGTTCCTCACGATGCCAGGTTTGGTGCGAGCGATAAATTTTGGGATGCAAGCATTGGTCCCTAGGAAGAAAAATTGATGAGATCCTTGTGAAAGTTAAGAATTGAAAGTGAATCATGTGCATGGATGTATGCATATGGCATATTGCATGTAAATAGATGCATGTATGTGAGAGATGTTGATATGTGCATGATATCAAGGCAAGTTATGTATGCATACTTAAATGACATGCTATGGATCTCATGGTGGTGTATGCTTAATAGCATGGATGATAAGTGTATGGACGTATGTGCACTTATGGTACGATGGCACACGTGATGTGATAATGATGAATGCATGATGAGGATGATGACTATATGATGATGCATGTATGTGAGATATGATGACATGTGTATGATATCAAGGTAAGTTATGTATGTATATTTAAATGACATGCTATCGATCTCATGGTGGTGTATGCTTAATAGCATGGATGATGAGTGTATGGATGTATGTGCACTTATGGTACGATGGCACACGTGATGTGATAATGATGAATGCATGAATGCATGATGAGGATGATGACTATATGATGATGCATGTATGTGAGATATGATGACATGTGTATGATACTAAGGTAAGTTATGTATGTATACTTAAATGACATGCTATGCTATGATTGTATTGTATGATGCTTTGAGTGGTCATTGGACCTTTACTTGTTGAGTGGTTGTACTCACCCCTTCGGGGACTAACATTTCAGATTAGAGAAAGATGCCTCTCCCTCCTGTTTCACGGGGCACGTTTTACGGCATTCCATCCGACGTGGAGGTGGAATGTATGGAGCACATCTGCGTCACTATCCCTGGACTGGTGTTCTTGAGGGTTCGGTTGCTGGTCATGTACGATGTGGGCCTGGCTGGGGGCCCCGTCATCCAAGAGTTTCTGTCCATTCACGTCCGGTGTGACGGGCAAATGCTGGGAATGCTGCCACCGCCACCACCCGACGCACCTGACTGGGTGTGACAGCCAGTGAGTGAGAGAGAGAGAGAGGGGATGACATTTTTTGGAGTTAGAGCCAACACTTAGATGGAAGGTCTTTCATGTTTCTTTTAGGGGGTCGACGATCTCATTAGAGATATAACCGAGTATAGTGAAAAGTCTCGGTTTTCCTTTTTGGCTATACCGACCCAAAGATGTCCATCTTAAAATGTAAATAAAAGTGGTTCGGCCTTATGTTTTTCTTTCACTGTGTAGTTGGTGTGCATTGTGCTATCGCTAAGGAAGTGGAGAGATGGTGAGACTCGCCTTTAATTTCCGCTATGAGCTGCGCTAATCCCTAAGTTGTTTTAAAAAAAAAAAAAATTATGCCTAAACCTCGGCCCTTAATTACAACTCCCTTTTTACTAACGCCAAAGAAGTTGTAACTGCTTTAGATAAAAACGCTTAGTATCTGTGGCGGTCCTATCGGGTTTGGGGTGCCACAGACTGATTTTCCTATCGTTTTGGGATCATGTGTCCATATTTGAATCCTCAAGATTTTCACGATAACCGAGAGTCGCCAATGAGTCGAGTGGGTTCATAGTGGCTCGAAGAAAATTGACCACAAGTCAATAGCATTAAAAATTTATAAAAGTTACCTAGTAGTCTAGGTCGCACTAAAAACGCGCCAAATGGAAATTAATCGCCAATTCAAGTTTGATTTCGGAAATTGAAGTTTCTGTCATATCACAATAAATTCTAGGAGTGTCGACTTAGTCTCAGAAGATTTTTCTGACAATCGAGACTTTTTGGGAAAAAGTCATCGCCGGGTCATTTTTGTGCAGAAAAAGCCGAGGGTTGTTTTTGATGGCAAAATTGGAAAGCAAGATGGATATATGGATGAGGAAAAATGCCAAGATGATCAATGGTGGATCAATTGATTTTATAGAGGCCATTTGAGATTGAATCAAGAGAGAATTGAATCCAATTGAAGCCTTGTTCTTCAAAAATTCGTAGCTCCCCCTACCCTTAGCATTCTTGGACCAATTGAAAGGTTATTTAGGGTGTTGGTGTGGCCAATTTACAACCATGGAATGAAGACTTCATGGGCAAGCCAAAGGGGGAACAAAGCAATGGAAAATCAAGGCACATGGGGCCCGTGTCCCCTCTCTCTCTTATCTTCTCTTCCTTCCTTCTTCTTGGCTAGCCACACTCCTCTCCCCCATTTGCACGACCAGCAGCTGAAGAGAAGACCAAGAGTTGCAACCGCCACACTTGGACACCGCAACCACACTCAGCCCGTTGTCCACTCCATCGCGCGCCACCCGTGCGCGCGCTGCCAGCCCACACGCCATCGTCCTTGGCCGCTTCCTCTCGCCATCCAGTGCGGCACCCCCAAACAACCTAGGTCGCCACAGATACCTATCGCTCTGCCCAAATAGATACCAGTTACATGTCTTTGATATTTGGTTAATGAGGAATCCGAAATTTATAGACATTTTTTTTTTTTTGTCGAAAAGAGTTTAGCGCAGCTCATAGCGAAAATAAAGACGAGTCTCACCATCCCTCTACTCCCAAAACAATGATACAATGCACACCAACTACACATCAAATGAAAATATAAAGCCGAGCCACTTTTATTTACATTTTTAGGATGGACATCTTGGGTCGGTACAACCAAAAAGCCAAGACTTTTCACTAAACTTGGCTACAACTCAAAAGAGAGATCTAGACCCCCTATATCGATCGCGTATAACCCTCCATCTACAAGTGTCGGCTATCTCCAATAAGTGTCAGCTCCCTCTCCTCACGCGGGCTATCACACCCACCCTAATGCGTCGGGCAATGGCGGCGGCAACATCCCCAGCATCACTCCGTCTCGACGAATGTGAACGGACACGAACTCCTGGATAACCGGGCCCCCAGCTAGGCCCACGTCGTACATCACCAGCACACGAACCCGTATGAACACTAACCCAGGAATGGTAACACATATGTGCTTCATACACTCGACCTCCACATTAGATGGAAGGCCATAAAAGGTACTGCGCGTGACTGAAGGGAGAGACATCTTTCTAATCTGAAATGTTAGTCCCCAAAGGGGTGAGTACAACCACTCAATAGTAAAGATCCATTAAACTACTCAAAGCAATCATGACATCATAGTAGAGTACATATAGTTCATACATGTTAAACATGTCTTACCTATCAGCCATGCACATTTCATCAAACAACCATGTATATCAGTCACCATTACATATGCATATACCACCATGCACTTGTACATATTATATCATACAGTCATGCATACATGTCACCATACTATGTGCACTTACCACCATGCACTTATACATGTTACATCCTACAGCCATGCATACATGTCACCATACTATGTGCACTTACCACCATGCACTCATACATAATACATCATATAACCATGCATACATGTCACCATACCATGCATGATTCAATTTCAGCTCTTATCTTTCCATTGGATCACCATATTTTTTCTTTCGCCGGACCAGTAATTGCATCCCACATTTTATCGCTCGCACCCAACCTGGCATCGCGAGGAACCTCTGGCACACACCTCCGGGCATCCGGCACACACACTCTGGGCATCTCGAAACTCCTGAGGACATCCGGCACACACCTCCGGGCATCTCGACACTCCCGGGGTATCGTCGGCTCACACCTTCGACGGTATCCTCATTACAATGCATACTCTCATATATCTCATTTTTCAATTTCACATTTGATGTAACAATGCCAATAATTGGAATCACCTTTTTGAAATCATATAATATGCATTGGGAAAAGTATCATCTGATGCAATGGTTTTGAAAAACTTCATTGAGTTCATGAAAATACATCAATCCTTTGATGTCATATGAAATGTATGAATGTCATCACATCATTGCACGAGTAATAATCCAAGATATGATGATTTACATAACAATTTCAATAACCAGTAAATAAAACAATTTCCAGCTTAAACAAAATACATGCGGTTCATGAAAATTCTGGAAAAATTAGTAAACGGAGGAAGTAAATTCTGAAAATTTACCACATTGCAGATAAGATCTAAGAAAACATATTTCATGAAGAACACTCTATCAAACAAGGCTTCACAGAATACGTACAGGTCCGTATATCACTGAAAAAAGATTTTTAGCCTTACCCATGCACGGTTTTTGAAATATTTTCGATTAAATAGGCAAATGAGTTTCAAAAATTATGAAATTTGAATATGTTGTAGGCAAGACATAAAGAAAGATATTTCATTCAGAACACTTTTCCAAAAAGAATCTCATACAGAACGGTATAGACCACTCATTGCAACATTACCAAGTCCGAACACATCAGATTGCACAGTTTTAGAAACATTTTCGATTAAATACCCAAATGACATTCAAAAATTATGAAATTTGACTATGTGATAATTAAGACCATAAGGTAAATACTTTATGAAGACATTGAAGTCAGATTCGTCCTAGGTAATTAAATATAGGCGGTTAAAACTCCTGTTCCTAGTACCGAAATTTCCAGATCTAACCATCTCCGAAAAACCACGATTTCACCTACCTATTCTTGTTTTGTTTCTCTAAATTTTTGATATGTTAAACCTTAGGATGTCCTTTACAACTTTTGTTAAGAAACCGAAGTGAAATTTACAACAAAAGATTGCCTTACCGTCCATGCATTCATCAAAGGTGGGTGTTAAAATTTCCAGATCTAGTCTTCTTCAAGAACAACGGTTTCACCTACTTATGCTTGTTTGTTTTGTCCCAAATTTGAGTATGTTATACTCCAAGGGGTCCTCTACAACTTCCATTTAGAGGTCGAAGCCAAATTTCAATTAGAATATCACATGCAAGCTACTAGAACATCCTAGGTCAAGCTGTTTTTCCCAAGAACAGCACACTAGACTAGAGTACTACACTTACAACTTCAATATTTCACATCTTATACCTCCGAAAATCATCACCACTCAATCACACACACTTAACACAGCATGCAAGAGTAGATGAAGGATCCCACTTGCCTCTAGACCGAGCAAACGGTGAGCACAAATGGCGAGACACGGCGGTGACGGACGGCGATGCACGGCCCCTTCTTCCTCCTTCTTCCTTTCTTCCTTTCTCTCTTCTTCCTCTCTTTCTCTCCTCTCTCTCCACCGTGTGACCACCTCTCTCTCTCTCTCTCTCTCAGTTCCTTTAGCCCCATCCGATCACCTTTTCCCCCTATTTCCTTCCCTCCATCATTAGCCATCATCACCTTTTGCATGTCTTGACACATGGCCAACCTCAAGGGACAAATGGGGGAGACATGCAAACCAGACTCCCCCCCCGCCCTCCTTCGCGTGACAACGGCCCTTCATGGGCTCTATGGGCCAGCCCTCTTGGCCCATCTTAGGCCCAACACTCTTGGGCCTAAGACCCAAGCTTAAATAAATCCAAAATTTACCCTTTTAAAAACCAACTAAATCCCTTTTTTAAAACAAGGTACTAAATTGCAAATTAAATGGCTATACACTTGCAGTCATAAATCCATAAGTTTCAATTTATAATACATATGGCCAAAGATAGAACTTTCTTTTCCAAAATTTATCCATTAAAAGCTTGGCCATAAATCTCATTGCGAACCATGGATCAAAAGGCTACAAAATACAATAATGGTGCATCCATTGCCTATCCATGACTCATGGCATACTTAGGGATTTTCATGGAATTCTAGGGTGCCACATCCAGCGACTGTTTCGGTGCTATGGAAGCCTAACCGAGGCTGTCCTTAGCCGTTTCCTTGTCAGTAAACCTTCCTCTAGGCCCGATATTGCCTATTCCTTCATTCCCGACCCTCACCACACCAAACCGAGTTGATTTCCATCAATTTGCAGCCAAGATCAGAAAATTTTCCAGTGGGTATTGCAGCACCTTGGTGGCCCGTTTTGAGGTGCTTCTAGGCCTCGTACCCAAGGCCTGCTTTGGAGAAAAACGTCCCTAGCGACGTTCCCGACGTTTCGATCTGAGCAGATCGTTAAACGGGTGAGTTTAGCTCACTAAACCCTGCTTAGTTTGCTAATTATTCTTAGAGGTTGATTAGTGTTTGATAGAACTAGTACAAGCACCTAGAGGGAGGTGAATAGGTGATCAAGATGATTTTTATAAAATGTAACATAATAGATTGATTTTTAACGATTGATAGACTAAGAGATTGGAAACAATAATAGCGTATGAAGATGCAATGTAAAGTAAAAGGATTAGGGATAGAAGATCAAGACTCCAAGTTTATACTGGTTCGGCTTAGACTAAGCCTACGTCCACTCTCCACAGTCTCACGTCCTTGATTCCACAGTGTAGAGACTCTACTACACTTCTTCAAGGTCTCACCAAAATTTAGTCTCTCTTTTGATTACAAGTATAGCTCGAAGAATAAGATCGCAAAGGAACAAAGAGATTCAGACTTTGAAATTTTTTCTATCAGACACTCTTTAACAACTTGAACGTCTCCCTTATATACTCTTCATGCCTTCAATACCGTTGGCACCTTCCAAAGAAATTCTTCCAATCAACCCGTTGGACAGAATCAATTAGAGAGATGTTGAGCTATTCAAGGAAAATGACGATAGCCCATCAATCATGCTCACCCATACAATCAGGATCTCGATTTCCATAAGTAAAACCTTCCAAGTATAATTCGCGAATCTAGAGGATCTTGATTACTTGAATATGAATAAAAGATCTTGAAGTGTTAATTCCAGTCGTGAGATATTCCTTAACCAAACAAATCAAAACCATTCTTGAATTTATCCGAATAGAGCTTTAACTTCGTTGGTCTGGAAACTGTCCATGAGAGTAGACTTTGAATCTTGAGTCTAGAGGTCTTCAAACTTTGTCGAAAGAGTCTGCAAGTCTTTAGACTAGACTGATGGAAATGTTTTGTCAACTTCAAAACACCTTAAGAACATTTCTCTACTAATCTCCCCTTTTTCGATGGTAACAAAACTTTCCTGTAGATTTGGATACTTTAGTCCTGCAATACAACATTTAAGCTAACAAAGATATCTCATAATAAGTTAGGATAAAGATAATGATGGATCTGTATCCACAGAAAACAAATTAGTCCTGTAAAGACAATTATCAGTTATCTATATCGAAATCAATAGCATAGCTTAAAGTACTGCAATAATAAGCAAATCCACAATTCAAGTCAATCCAAAATCCAAACAAAAGCTAAAGTCAAACAAAAACATCAAAAATTGAAATTAGTCCAAGAGTTAAAATCTGCAACTTCTCCCCCTTTTTGTCAGCATAAAAAAGGTGAGAAAGTTAAAATCAAGATGCTCTAGGAATGCGAACGAGCTGAAAATCTCCCATCAACTTGACAATGTCTTCCAGCTTCTTCATATCCTCCTGCAGTTGTGCTAGAGCCGTTCCTTTTGTAGTTGCCTGAATCTGAAGATGAATATCTCGAATTTGATCTTGCAAAGTGATGGAGATGGCACGATTCTCATTCTGCAAAGTCTGAAATTCGCATCCCAATGCATAGACCTGGCCTTTAAGCTCCATAAGAGGTTCAAGCAACCTTCTAAAATCTCCAGATTCATCAATCTGTGTGCTTGCTTTAGCATGTTCAGATTGTGGAATAAAGCCAGATGATCGAACATCAGCACGAGGATCCACAATTGGAGATGATGCCTCATGGTCTTCTTCAGGAAATTGTGAGGCATATACATCCTCTACATCAGCAGGTGAACAACTGACACTAGCACTTGTAAAAGTTAGAAGATGAATACCTTCTCTAAGAACAGCTCCCCTTGTTTCAATGCCTTCGGGTGGAGAAAAGTATTCTTCTTGCTTAGGTGCTTCTTCAATATCATGACGTTCTTGATCCTCCTTTTCTGCTGGAAATCTCCATGACCTTCTTCTGCAGTTTGTTCTCTTGTTTGCTTCTGTGTTTCTGCTCTTTCTGTGTCTTCTTCTTCCCTCATTGATTCCTTCTCCTTTTTCCCTTTCTCAGTCTCCCCTTTGACTTGATGTTCTCGTTCTTCTGACTCAGGTACAAGACATTGTGAGGCAAAATCAGAGATGGCAAGATCTTCCTCAACATCTTCATCTTGTAAAATGATTGCTCTCCTTCTTTTGGTTGGAGCAGTCATGGGTTCTTTGCATTTTCTCTTTGCAGCAGCAGAGTTTTGTCTAGATTTGACAGAGGTTTTCTCCTTAAATTGCTTTAACGTCTTGTTCAGTTCCTCCAGATGCATCTTTGTGATCATTTTCAGCCCTATCACCATTTGATCAATGGTTCTCACACACAGAATCTTTGGAGGCTGAATATTAAGGTGTCTGATTAAACGAGAGATAAGAGCTGAGTAAGGAAGTTTGCCCTTGTCCTTTGTCATGGACCTCTACATGTGAAACATTATAGTGTGAGGCAAGGAGAACTTGTGACCAATTTTGATGACATCAATTTTGCTTCAGAATTTGAGACATCTATCTTTGACGTTGACTTGGGTTTGAGACAGTTAATCACGATCTTATGGAGTAGTATGTTGGATGCACTCATCCTCAGATAAGAGAGTCGCCCTTCCGCAATTCTATCTTTAGCAAGCTCTAAGGTCGTATGACTAACAGACACAGATATAGATTGGAAAGCCCCTCTTTCCACACCAATTGCATCAACAAGAATATCCATGTCAACCACATACTCCTTATCTCTAACACTGAATGAAAATCTATTTGCATCAAGAAAACTGAGATTCGAATAGAAATAAACAGTCAGTTTAGAATGAGCAGTGTCTATCTAAGTTTAGAATCAATCAAGTTGAAGTTTTTCAAACTTCTCTCTTAGATTAATGTTTAACATGTCAAGGAAATCGAAGTCCACAGTTCTTGGGTTCATAAACCCACGCTTCAGCAACTTCGAATAAACCTTTTTATGTTCCTCAGAACAAAATAATTCTTCCCTCTTTCCTCGAATTTTTGCAACCACACCCAATCTTGGCTTAAAGTGCACAAACATATTTTCATCATCATCTTTCTCCTCAGACTGATTCATACTTCCAAAACGTGGATCATTAGGAAAATTAGCAAAAGTCTTTTCTGCTGTTCTAACAGGATCAACTCCCGAACGTTCCATCACATTTAAGAAGTGAGTCTCATTCTTATACCCTTTTCTTTTAGAAACTCATCGATAAATTACATTGCAGAACCCCCTTCTTTCAGAGCAGAGTAAAGCCTATAAGTGAATGTAGGCTTAAGAGATCTTACGGGTTCTACATCCTCGATGATGTCTTCCTCTGCTTGTTGATGGTCACGATCATGTGACCTAGTAGGTGAGAAATTGCGCAGTTGAGAATGTTGACGCTCTTGTCGTCTTGGAGAGTCCCCTTCTTCGGTTAGATCGAAGTGTGTAGGCCCCTCACGCAAAACTTGTGGTCTCCTGCTTGCTATTCTTGATGACTTTCTTTGATGCAACATTGTCATAGTTTTTGAGAGAATTTTCACACTCGAATCGTGAGAAAGGTGAGAACTTTAAGGGTTAAACTCGAGAAAAATTTCAGAGAGTAAAGATCCATGCTCTAGGGTTTTTGGGTGAAAATGAAGAGGAAGAAGAACAATATTTAAAACAATCGATACGAGGTATTTGAAACGACACGAAAGGAAAAATAAAAAATGCCTTTTCAAAAATAACTGTAATGTTTAAGAAATTGATAACCATCTTTTTTCAAAAAATAACTACCTTTTTAATATCAATTAGAGATTAACATGCAGTCTTATCTTTTCGAGATATCAGTTTAAAAGATTAAAAGCACTATAACCGAAATAACTTACAGTCCAAACATTTGGTCTTCTGAGTTTGAACTTTTTGAGTCTGATCCTTTTCAAATTTAGTTCCTGAGTATGAACTTCATCAGTCTTCAAGAGATAAGATGTTGAGTCTTGAACGAATAGACTCAAATGAGCTTTTCTCAAGTGGCTTTGTGAATATGTCTGCTAGTTGATTCTTTGAGTTGATAAACTGTATCAAGACTTCTCAATTTTGAACATGATCTCTAATAAAATGATGTCAAATCTCTATATGTTTTGCTCTCTTGAATGAAGAATTAGGTTCTTTGTGAGATTAATTGCACTAGTGTTGTCACATTTGATCTCGGTGCATGAGTCTTCGATACCAAAGTCTCGTAGTTGTTGTTTCATCCAAAGTATTTGAGAACAACAGCTTCCAAGAGCTACATACTCTGCTTCTGCTGTTGATAGTGCTATAGTACTTTACTTCCTTGAAAACCAAGATACTTCCCTGTTACCAAGCAATTGACAAGTGCTAAATGTGCTCTTTCTATCAACTCTGCAACCTGCAAGATTTGCGTCTGAATATCCAAGAAGAGTAAAATCTCCTTCCTTGGGATACCATAGACCAAGCTTAGCAGATGTTGCAACACATTTGATGATACGTTTTGCAGCACTTAGATGAGATTCTTTAGGATCTGATTGAAACCTAGCACAAATGCAAACGCTAAACAAAATGTCAGGTCTAAATGCAGTAAGATAAAGAAGTGAACCAATGATACTCCTGTATAGTTTTTGGTCGACTTTCTTTCCTCCCTCATTTTTGTCTAGCTTCGAAGAATTTGACATTGGTATGTTAGTCTTTTTGCAATTTTCCAGTCCGAACTTTTTAACAAGTTCTTTTGCATATTTTTCTTGATGAATAAAGATTCCTTCTTTCAGTTGTTTTACTTGTAGACCCAGGAAGAAGGATAGTTCACCCATCATGCTCATCTTGAATGCATCCTGCATAGACTTAGAAAATTTCTTGCACAAAATCTCATTAGATGATCCAAATATAGTATCATCGACATAAATTTGAACAAGTAAAAAGCTTTTAACTTCCTTTTTAATGAATAAGGTAGTATCTACCTTTCCTTTAGTAAAATCATTTTGAATTAAAAAGTTACTTAGCCTTTCATACCAAGCTCGAGGAGCTTGTTTTAATCCATATAGAGCCTCTTTCAGTCTGAACACAGAGTATGGTTTCTTTGGATCTTCAAATCCAGGAGGTTGTTCCACATAGACTTCTTCTTGGATAAATCCATTCAGAAATGCACTTTTGACGTCCATTTGGAATAACCTGAAATTTTTATAGCATGCAAAAGCAAGTAATAATCTAATTGCTTCTAACCTTGCTACAGGAGTGTAAGTCTCGTCATAGTCTATCCCTTCTTCTTGCGTATATCCCTTAGCCACGAGTCTTGCTTTGTTTCTTGTCACTTTTCCTTTTTCATCGACTTTGTTCCTGAAAACCCATTTAGCTCCAATAATAGAGTTACATTTTGGTTTAGCAGTTAATTCCCAAACATCGTTAATGTTGAATTGTCTGAATTCTTCTTGCATTGCTTCAATCCAGCTTTCGTCAGCTAAGGCTTCTTCTATATTTTTGGGTTCTATTTTAGAAATAAGCGCCACAGCACTATACTCTTCTCGCTTTTTGAATCTCGTGCAAATCCCCTCATTAACGTCACCAATAATGAGTTCTTCAGGATGACTAGACTTATGCTTCTAGTTACTGGACAATCTGACAGGTTGTTGATCTTTTTCTTGAGTTGATCCTTCATCAACAATTCGTTGTTTTTCTTCTGGAATTTGAACTGATTCAGGGGAGGTAGACGTTGTGGAGTCTGGAGCATGTTCTGATTCTTCAATCTGAATCGGTTGAGTTTGTGGAAGGTCTTGAAATTTGACGTTCATTCATTCTTCCATAGTCTAAGTCTTCTTATTGAATACTCTGTAAACTTTGCTTGAAGTTGAGTACCTAACAAAGAATCCTTCATCCGATTTTTCTTCAAACTTACCAACTCGATCATTTGCATTTTTCAGGATAAAATATTTACAACCAAATACTTGAAAATATGAAACAATTGGTTTCTTTCCTTTAAAAATTTCATCAGGAGTTTTCTCAAGAATTGGCCTTAAAAACACTCTGTTAATAATATAACAGGTTGTAGAAACAGCTTCAGCCCAAAAACGTGAAGAAATATTACTTTCAATTAAGAGTCATTGACATTTCTTGTAAAGATCTATTCTTCCTTTTCACAACTCTATTCTGTTCTGGTGTATATGGAGATGAGAATTTATGCTGAAAACCAGATTCATCACAAAATTTAACAAAGTATTGATTTTCAAACTCACCTCTATGGTCTATACGAATACTTGAAATAGTGTAACATTTTTCATTCTGCACTTTTTTAGCAAATTTTAAGAAATGAGAAAAAGTCTCAGACTTACTTGTAAGAAAGTAGACCCATGTAAATCGTGAATAATCATCCACTATTACTAGGCAAAACATTTTTCCACCAATGCTTTGATTTCTAGTTAGTCCAAAAGATCCATATGCAGAAGCTGCAGTACACGATTAGTGGAAACTTGATTTATTGGTTTAAAGGAATTTCTAACCTATTTTCTGAATACGCATGGTGTGCATAAGTCAAACTTTTGGTAATTGAGATTAGGTAATCCTGAAACAAGCTTCTTGTAAGAGATTTTGGCAATTTGCTTCATGTTGATATGGCCAAGCTTTTGATGCCTTAGATTAGCTTCATCTTGTACTGATATTATGCATTATGATCTTTCTTGATTCACATCCAGAAGATAGATATTCCCATGTCTACGTCCAATAAAAGATTGAGAGAAGTCTTTACTAATTCTTGAACACGTTCTTTCCTGGAAGTTGATCTTGAATCTAGTATCGCACAATTGGCTTATGCTGAGTAGGTTGTAATTCAATCCTTCCACCAATGAGACATTATTAATTGATAGACTTCCAATTTTTTCTATACCGCGACCAATAATCCTTCATTTGCTGTACCACCAATCTCCTATCATATCTCTTGAGCAGCCACTATCAAAATACCATTTGATCTTCCTTTTGATAGTGACCTGCAATTAATAGAAAATTCAAGCATTCTTTAGTACCCATATCATCTTGGGTCCGGTTGAATTAGAGCAATAAACAATCTTTGCCCAATCCCTTTTAACAGGTCTCCAAACCATGGGGCATTCTTTCTCAAAATGTTCTGAGTTTTGACACTTTGAACATTTGAGAGCATTTTGGCCAATAGATTTAACAAATATTTTTTGAAAATGATTTTTATAAACAACTTTTGTAGGTCTTTGTTTGATTCTTTCCTTTACCTTTGGAAAATCAATTAGTGGAATAGTTTCGGAGGTCATACCAAGACCTAATTTGTCAAAGTAGGGTCTTTGTATCGAAAGAATCTTATCCAACTTTTCAGATCCATTTGAAACTTTTTTGAGATGATTGAAATATCATTTTTTAAATAGGTATTTTCTTTTGAAAGAGAGTCTGAGTTTTCTTTTAAAATGGTTAAACTTTTATCTAAATTTTCAAATTTTTCTTTCCAAGATTTTTCATGTTGCTTCAATGTAGAATTCTCCCTTTTTAATTCGGAGATCCTCTTAAGAGAGGTTTTGAGGCTAAGACATAATTCATCAATATATTTCGAGACTTTAGCAAGAATTTTTAGATTACTTACCTCAAACTCACTGTCTGAGTTTGAGTCTGTATCTATCTCGAGGTCTGAGTCTGAGTCAGATTTTGCCATTAAATAGATGTTGGCATAATCATCATCACTTTCTTCATATTCAGTATCACTTTATGTTTCTGCTTTGAGAGCCTTTCTGTATTTCTCAGCATTTCCTTTCCTTTTCTTTAATAAAGGACAGTTGGGTTTGATGTGTCCATTTTTCTTGCATTCGAAGCAAGTCACTTCTTTGTTTCTTCCAATTGAATTTTCTTCCCTTTTTGTTCAGCTTTCTGAACCTCTTTATCATGAGTGCCAGTTCTTCATCATCTAGATCTTCTTCGGAGTCTGTAGCATCGGAATAATCGTTAGACTTCAAAGCAATAGACTTCTTACCTTTAGAATCTTCTTCGCCGTTGGTGTGTTCCACTTCGTAAGACTGAAGTGTTCCAATCAATTCATCTACAGAAAGTGGTGCAATCCTTTGTGTTTCCCTTATCGAAGTCTTTATATAATTACAGTCCTTAGAGAGTCCACGCAACAGTTTGTTGACCTTCATTTGTCCTGAGATTGGGTGTCATTGATATTCTAGACCATTCACAATTTCAGTAAAACGGCTAAACATATTAGTTATTGATTCTCCTGATCTCATCTTAAAAACTTCATATTGTCCCAAAAGAATATTGATCATTGTCTCTTTCACTCAATTAATTCCTTCATAGATAATATGCGGCCTATCCCAGACTTCTTTTGCTATTTCACAAGAGGATATTCCGTTATACTCAATTGGAGATAAAGCACAATATAAAAAATAAATAGCTTTAGCATCAAGAGCTTGTCACTTAGTTATTTCTTCTTGAGTCATATCGATAAGAACAGCAACTTCTTTTCCTCTCTCTGATACTGATGCAACAGTAGGAATGATTCCTTTTTCTACCACTTCCCATTCCAAGGGATCTTTCGATCTTAGGAATGCTTTCATCTTGTTTTTCCATATGCTGTAGTCTTTTCCATCAAAGTAAGGAGGTCTAGTGTTGTTTTGACCTTCAACCAACCCTATATGCAACATACTAGCCATAAATCTTTTAACTCAGAAGTAAAAACACTTCAAATAAGTGAGTACACAAGCTCTGATACCAATTGATAAAACTAGTACGAGCACCTAGAGGGGGTGAATAGGTGATCAAGATGATTTTTATAAAACGTAACAGAATAGATTGATTTTTAACAATTGATAGACTAAGAGATTGGAAACAATAATAGACATATGAAGATGCAATGTAAAGTAAAAGGATTAGGGATAGAAAATCAAGACTCCAAGTTTATAGTGGTTCGGCTTAGACCAAGTCTACGTCCACTCTCCCGCACGGACAGCCCATTGGCTGGATTTCACTAAAAATCAAAAGAGAATTTACAGTCTCACGTCCTTGATTCCACAGTGTAGAGACTCTACTACACTTCCTCAAGGTCTTACCAAAATTCAATCTCTCTTTTGATTACAAGTATAGCTCGAAGAATAAGATCGCAAAGGAACAAAGAGATTCAGACTTTGAAATTTTTTCTATCAGACACTCTTGAACAACTTGAACATCTCCCTTATATACTTCTTCATGCCTTCAATACCGTTGGCACCTTCCAAAGAAATTCTTCCAATCAACCCGTTGGACAGAATCATTAAAGAGATCTCGAGCTCTTCAAGGAAAATGACGATAGCCCATCAATTTTGCTCGCCCATACAATCAAGATCTCGGTTTCCATAAGTAGAACCTTCCAAGTATAATTCGCAGATCTAGAGGATCTTGATTACTCGAATATGAATAAAAGATCTTGAAGTGTTAATTCCAGTCGTGAGATATTCCTTAACCAAATCAATCAAAACCATTCTTGAATTTATCTGAATAGAACTTTAACTCCGTTGGTCTGGAAACTGTCCATGAGAGTAGACTTTGAATCTTGAATCTGGAGGTCTTCAGACTTTGTCGAAAGAGTCTGCAAGTCTTCAAACTAGACTGATGGAAACGTTTTGTCGACTTCAAAACACCTTAAGAAGATTTCTCTAACAGTGTTAATTAAGTAGGATTAGGTGGTTAGATTAGAGTAGATTAGTGATTATTAATTACTTGTGATGCATGTTAGGAATATGGGTGGCACATTTAGCTAGAGGATAGTCTATAATATTTATTGAATGTCTCTTGGGATTTTTCCCAACCTGTTTCGGGCTCCAATCAGGCAATACGAGCCTAAATTCGATTTTTAGTATTTATTTATTATTTTTCGAAATTAATTACTTATTTATTTATTTTTCGAAAATTAGGCTGGGATAGCCTACGACCGAAATTTTGTACTGATTATCGTGGTGCAGTCTGTTTATTTATTTGAGCTCTACGTTATGCTGAATTGCATTGTTTGTGATATTTCAAGAATTTATTCTAAATTGAATGGAAATTGAGTGATTGATTGGTAGATGGCCAAGTATATTATTTAGCGCCAATAATGCTTAGATGGGCTAAAGTAGAGAGAATTGTGAGAGTGGATTGGAAATACTCTTGGCTAAGACCAATCAGGTATGATGTTATGGACCAACGTGATTCGGTGATTAAGAATATCACTGGTGAAAACGGCACCTTAAAGAACGCACGTTACAGTCTAATACATACATCATTATGGAGAAATGTGGTTCAGTGATTAAGGATATCATTGGTGAAAACAGCGCCCAAGAGCATTAATATGGCTCTGTGACTAAGTGTACTATTGGAGGTTATATAGTGAGGAGTGAAATGACCTAGAGATGGTCTGACTGACACGTAATCGACTAAGTTGATTGATCATTATCTTGATCTGATGTCATGAATTGATTGAATGGTCAGGATGGTATACTATATCAGCCTATGGGCGATATGTCAACTTAGCGAGAGCAGTATACCGGTATATTATATCAGCCTACGGGCGATATGTCAGCTTAGCGAGAGCAGTATACCGGTATATTATATCAGCCTACGGGCGATATGTCAACTTAGCGAGAGCAGTGTACCCAATCAGCTTAGCGAGAGCAATATGATCAGCTTAGAGAGACCATTATTAGTGTACTATATCAGCCTACAAGCGATATGTCAGCTTAGCGAGAGCAGTACACTATTTATCAGCTTAGTGTGAGCTATACTATCTATATATCAGCTTAGAGTGAGCAGTCCTGGACTATGGTCGAACTTATAGATAGTATTGATTATACCAACTGAGGGGAACGATCGGATTGACATGTAATCGACTAGGTTGATTGATCAAGATATTGATCTGTGATGTGATTGTTTGAGTGCCTATTGAACCGTGCTAATATGCAGGTGGAATCTGAGGCCAAGGTAAGTCCTCCGATTCGTGTGTGCATAGGTAGCTCAAGTGTATTGGTTTACTAATCGACTTTTAGGGGTAGAACTTGCTGAGACGTTGTCGCATTGGTTATTGAATAACCATCTCAGGTTATAGATGGCAGTACCTCCACCTCCTTGTCCTACTATGCATTTTGGTATTCTTGTGGATATCACCAAAGAAGAATACCACTTCCCAATAGACCACCACCTAGAGGGACAAGAGTATGTGTTGATAGAGTCCAAGGTGTGGGTTGAGGTGAATAGGATCGACTTGGTACCCCACGAATATCGATCATGGTATCATCACTACCATGATGGGCGAAGAGAAGGTCTCATCCCGGAAGGTGATGTGCCTTTGTACATTTTGGAGGCAGCATTTGGGTTAGGGACGGCAGACCCTAAGGATGGATCGATAGTAGATGTCAAGGATCCTAAGCTCAAGGGCAATCCTAAGTCACCAGTATACTCAGCCGGCAATGCTAACTTGAGTGAAGAATAAGGGGAGATAATTGAGCAAGAGGAGGGACCGGAGGAGGATCAGGAATGGGGAGAGCCAGAGGGAGAGCCTGCAGAAGAAGAGCCCGAGGAGGACCCCGAGGAGTACCTTGAAGATGAAGAAGAGGAGGGTGACCCTGAGGAGGATCCAAAGTACGACCCGGATGAGGACTGATATCCCATCCTATTTGCAAACTGGGTTGGGAACTGATGTATGATAGTTCAACCTCTACTGAGTAGTATTGTAATATATACTATGTGGTTTGCTTGTATAAAAGTTTGGTTGTGGTTTTTCAGTTGTGAAAAATATGGCCCTATTTTTCTATCCCATTGTTTTATTGTCTAGGGATTTTATTATATGCTTTTGCATGCGCATATTAAAAAGAGATAGGGTCGGCGATGCGTCTTAGGCGTCACTATTATATCAATCAGGTGAGGGATGGACATGCATTCGAGGGTCGCGGCGTGACAATGGTAGCCTATTTCTTGATTCTCCAAGTAACCAAATTACCACCAATAAAGGTGCAATACCTAGTCGTAGACCGTCGATGATACGTTGACCCAATCCAATCAGCATTAGAATAGCCAACTAGAGTGGAAGGACCGTTAGGTTTATAAATTAGACCCTTACAAGAGAGCTTTTGAAATATCGATGAACGCAACAAACAACATCCCAATGAGCCTTCTTAGGTAACTCTATAAACTGACTCACCACACCAATAACAAAAGAAATATCGGAACGTGTAACAGTAAGATAAATTAGTTTCTTAACTAGACGTCAATATTGATGCTTGTCTTCAATTTCATTTCCATCATCAACTCCAAACTTTTGATTTGGATTCATAGGAGTATCAACTGGCTTGGAAGCTAGTGTACCAGTCTCAGAAAAAAGATCAAGAACGTACTTTCGCTAAGACAAATTAATACATTTTTTACTTCGTAAAACTTCAATACCCGGAAAATACCTAAGAGTTCCCAAAAGACAATAAAATTTCTCATATTTCAATTTAGTTTTTCCCGTCAATTACCATTAAAAATTGCTAATGTGGTGTCTAATCATTGTCAGCTGTTCTAAGTGGCATGCGAACATGGGCAACTTGTTGATTTCCACATCGCAATTTGCAATGATAATTGGCATGGAAGACTACATTTAAATATTGCATAAATGTGTAATACTATATTGATAGAATAGGAAAGTTAAAATTGAATTGACATTCATATTACATGTATAAGACTAAGTTGATAATTTTCCCAAATATTTAAATAATTACTCATTCAACAAACACATGATTCAACGGACACATGTATAAGCATTTTTTGGATAAGTACACTAAGAAGTGCCATAATTTCATGTGACTCTCATTTGAGGGTCACAAATTTGAAAAATCGATTACTTAAATTCAATCGGTAATTTGCCTCATTGGAAAATTCGACATGGACATTAGTTGTCATATGTGGTATTGTTGGTGTTGACGCAAACAATTAATAAGAAAATCAAAAATTAAAAAAATCATTGTCAGAATGAGAAAATATTTAAAAAAAAATCCGCGTAGGATGATTTGTGGGAAGCGGCACTCAAATGATCAATTTTATTTTGATGTGACACTTAAATGAGCTATAAAAAGTTATGACTCAAGTGAACGTTATATGAAAGTTATGGTACTTACTATTCTTACCCCTAAATTTTGGCTAATCGTGTCGAAATTAATTGTATAAAAAATTAGTGACTGACCCCAGCCCTTAGAAAAAATAAATTAGATTACATATAGATTTAGGAATATATTACATGTAATTAAATCGATTGCATTTGCAACGGATTGGCAATGATGAATGGACCGGAATCAATTGCGTGGATTGGGCCTCACACTAAGGGGTAGGGGACCGAAATTCTCAAGCCCAGAAACAGAGAAATTGAGCCATGATTGAGATAGGTTTGGCCTCTAAAGTTAATGGACTTTGAGTTTAATTAGAATTAGTCCTAAATAGATCAAAGTCTATTAATATTTGAGCCCACGAAGGGGAAAATTTTGGCCAGCCCATGAACAAGGCGACGTATGGAATTTACATAGGGCAGGGAACCAATTTGATCTTCAATTAACTTGATTCAACTCATTACAGTTGACTCAAATAATGGCCTTGGGTTAATTCTATCCATTATTTAGTAAGGGCGAAAGTTGAGCTCATGAATCGATTAAACGTAAGGTTAAACTTTCTATAAACCCTGTTATGTCTCAAAATTCGAGGTTGGCAATTCATAATTTAGAATACAAAAGTGATACTTATGAGAAATGGAGAGCTAGAGAGGGAGGGAGTAGAGGACTTGGCCAAGGTTTGGCCGAGCCACCATCACAGCCGTGCCTATACATGTTGCCCATGATGAGGGAACGGTGCTCCAACTAGCCGCCCGAGTGGCCACGCCTCTCTTGTCTCACTGCCTTGCCAACCCGACACTGTCCGGGCTGCTTGACATCCCTACTGTACCGTCGAGCCAGCCTTGCTACTCCTCTCGCATCACCCCGTCCCAATTGAGCCCTGTTTTGGCCGTGAAGTCTCCTATCCTGTCCGAGAGTGCCCTGTTGTTCAACCGCAAGCCCAATCGCCAAATACAATAAACACTATTTTCTCATTGCAACACCAAGTACATGACACCACTACACTAACACCGACACTCACTATAACACCCTATGAAGAAGGGTGCTGCCTACTTGTAATCCTTACTACAAAACACTACACACACTTGACAACTCTCTTACTTCACTTCTTTCCTCTCCGTACCTACACACTTTGGGAAGAGGTGTGCTGCCTTCTTATAACCAATTTTCACCGACATTTTTTGTAAGAATGGTGAAGACATTGGCAATGTGTTCTCTCATTGTTCCACAAATGCAAATTCTTTTGTTATTTTTTTTTTATTCAAGGCCACACTTTACCTAACCACCATAAGCTGGAGTCTTGTAGTCATTGCTAGAAAATTCTGTGAGAAAGAGAATAGAGAGGCAGTGCTCTTCAACAAATTTCCCCTTTTAATTACTATTTGCAATTGAAAATATTCATTTTTTTTACTTTCCTATATCGCTACAAGAAAATCACTACTAGAAACCAAAAAAATAAATGGTGGATAGAACCCTTTTCTTCATCTACATGAACGTCTGGCGACTAAATTTTGTGTAACATCCTTGATTCCAACCCCTTGAGGATCAGCTGTAAAGTCCAAAAAGGATCAATCATGGGCCATTGGCTATGGATCGATTGGTTCAATTGACAAAGAATCATGGATCGGTCATGGTCCAACCGACTAGTCATGAATTCGTTGAGGTGTCGGCTATGAATTTACTACTGACCATATCGATGGGATAGGATCACCAAACCATAAGATGACTTTTTGATCATGAGAATTGGTCACAGGATGATTGTGGATCGGCAGATGGTCATGGGTCGATCCGACCGGTCGCAGTTTCTGGTCGCGGGTGATTCCGCCCGGTTATGCACTGATACACGGACAATCTGAATTGTTCTATTGTGACTATCTTATGACCAAAAATGCATCATTCCCTATGTAATTCGTAGTGATCGGAACAAAATCTTGAATTGGTGATGTCCGATCATGGATCAGTAACGCATCGACCATGAACCCTACTAGTGGATCGAGTGTCGACCAAAATGAGCCCAGGGATAGACCTAGCTATTCCATCACTAATTCTAAGGTCCATGAGTACCTTGGCTTAGTGTTATGCCATGGGTAGTCTTAGGATTGGTCTCGAACCGATCAAAGGACAATCGATCCTATTGGCCGATCGACCGTCCAAAGGAACAATTTGGGCAAATATGGGGCATGATGGCCGAACCTCAGGTGTTTGTGATTCGATTTTTTGAAGTGTACCTAATGATTCCTTCTCCGGCCCTAGAACCAACTTGGATGATAGAATTCTCTAGTCTGCCTTATTAATGAAGAAAAGGACAAAAATAAGAAAATTTCTAGAAACCCTTCATTAAATGAAGGGGTAAGTTTGTCTTTGAATAGTAAAAAGTTATGATGGTGGCCAAATATCTTTGAAGATTTTAGAAAAAGATGGCACATATGTCGACCAATTAGAGAGCGATACATGAGCCCTCATTAATGACCGAATGTTCTAAAATTGTCGAGTTGGCAACTATAGCACAATTATTGTCAAACTTCATTAAATGTCCATTAAATGCGGCATATAGGTGGACCAATGGAAGAGCGAAAAGTGGGCCATCATCGATGAAGCCTAAGAGCTTAGATTGTCAAGCAAGGCCTTTAGCCATGCCAACTCACTTTCTAGGTGTAATTATGAGGCAAAATAGACTTGCCACCCAATGAATTTAGGCGGGACACTTGGAAAAATTAAAGTGGACCATTTGGCTTGGTAATGATGGCTTGCAATTTGCCTTGGAGAAGAAATTAGTAATTCATGCTTAGGTGTCCTCTAGAATCTTAGGTTATGATGAGCCTAAAGAATAGCCATGGTGAATAAGCCAAAGGCCAACCAATCAAGAGAAGACATTAGGCATCAAGTGGGGCTTATGTGTCCCCTAGGGCCATAGGCACATCATAAGCTTAAAGTGAGCCTTGGAGGGTAAGTAAATAGATGGACCAATCACAATCAAACACGAATAAACATAGGCACCAACTAAGGAGACTAGATTAGGTCAACTTGTTCCTTAGGCTTAATCATGAGATTGGCACCAATAATTGGAGAGGACGAGGCCTATAAATAGGAGAAGGCATCCTCACGTTTTGGAGACTTAACCATTCTCTTCTTTCCTCTTCCTTTCTCTCCTCTCTTTCATGTCCTTCTCCTACAAGCCGCATGTGACATCCCAGATTTTCGATCTTGTCTTCTACTGAATAAATCGAGCATTTCAATGACGCGCCTATAGGGCTGTTCTCGAAGCTGATCACTCTCAAGATAACTAGATTATTTGGGGAAGCCATTAAGAATTTTAAGGCAAATAGACTTGAGAATTCAACTAGGAATCGGCTGTTCGACCGTGCTCATCTACCGAGATCATTACGGCACAGATATAAATCGATTAGAGATCAGAGATAGGTTCGTTCAACTGAGATATGTGACTAATTGTGGGTGACACCACTAAATTGGAAAATTCTCATCGACTAGCACTAATTTGATTTAACTATTGTTTTGGTACCCTATGTCCGTATTTGAATTCTCGAGATTTTCACGACAACTGAGAGTCGCCAATGAGTCGAGTGGGTTCATAGTGGCTTGAAGAAAATCGACCATGGGTCGTTTGCCCTAAAAAATTTTAAAAGTTACTTGGTAGCCTAGGTCACGCTAAAAACGCGCCGAATGGAAATTAAACGCAAATTTAAGTCCGATTTCAGAAATTGAAGTTTCTGTCATGTCACAATAAATTCTAGGAGTGTCGGCTTAGTCTCAGAATATTTTTCTGACAATCGAGACTTTTTGGGAAATATTTGTCGCAGGATCGCTTTTGTTCAGAAAATGTCGAAGATGGTTTTTGTTGGCAAAATTAGGAAGCATGATGAATGTATTGGTGAGGAAAAATGCTAAGGTGACCAATGGAAGGTGGGTCGGAATTATAAGAGCCATTTGAGAGGGAATCAAGAGAGAATCGAATCAATTGAAGCCATCCCTCTCAAAATTCGTAATCCCCCTTAGCCTAGCAAGTTTGGGCCATTTGTGAGGTTGTGAGGAGAGTGTGAGGGTGGCCTATTGGAGGCCAAGCAAATATTCTAGGCCTCGGTTGATTCTTGGGGAGATATTTGTGGAAATATCAAGCTAAGGGACCCTCCATCTCTCTCTCCCCCTTATCCTCTCCATCTCTCTCTCAACTCCACCGTCCACCTTCTCTCTCCTCTCCCTCTCAGCTTGTGCGACGCCATCAGCCAAGGGAAGAAGACTGAAGCAGCTCGTCGCCGCTAGCCGCACCGCTTGGACGTTGTCTGCTCCACTGCATGCCACTCGCCCACACGCTGCCAACCCCGCACGCCGCTTGCCCTCTCCGCCTCCCTCACACATCCAGCAGCCCTGCCGTGAGTCTCCAGAGCTATTCTATGCAACTCAAGCCACTATCGGAGCTCCCTCCACCGTTGATTTATCCCGGTTTGGCCTCCGCATCTCATCCTGACCCTTTGCCACCCCAAACCAACCTTTTTCCCTATGTTTTGCAGCAAGGGCAGCAACCTAGCGAGTGGGTTTCCAGCACCTTGCAAGCTCGCTTTTGAGGTGTTCTGGGCCTCGGTTCTTAGGCCCGCTTTGGAATTAAACATCCCCCGCAGCGTTCCTGACGTTTCAATCTTAGCGGATCATTAAACGGGTGAGTTTAGCTCACTAAACCCTGCTTAGTTTGTTAATTATGCTTAGGGGTTTATTAGTGTTAATTAAGTAGGATTAGGTGGTTAGATTAGAGTATATTAGTGATTATTAATTAATTGCGATGCATGTTAGGAATATGGTTAGTGCATTTAGCTAGAGGATAGTCTATAGTATTTATTAAATGCATCTCAGGATTTTTCCCGATCCGTCTCAAGCTCCAATCAGGCAATATGAGCCTAAATTGGATATTTAGTATTTATTTATTAATTTTCGAAATTATTTATTTATTTATTTTTCAAAAATTAGGCTGTGACAGTCGACGATTGAAATTTTATGTTGATTGTCGTGGTGCAGTCTGTTTATTTATTTGAGCTCTACGTTGTGTTGAGTTGAATTGTTTGTGATATTTCAAGAATTTATTCTAATTTGAATGGAAATTGAGTGATTGATTGATAGATGGCCAAGTATATTATTTAGTGCTAATAATGCTTTGATGGGCTAAAGTAGAGAGAATTGTGAGAGCGGATTGGAAATACTCTAGGCTAAGACCAATCAAGTACGATATTATGGACCAACGTAGTTCGGTGATTTGGGATATCATTGGCGAAAACGGTGCCTTAAAAAATGCACGTTACGGTCTAGTATCTTCATCATTATGGACCAACATGGTTCGGTGATTAAGGATATCACTGGTGAAAATGGCGCTTTAAAGAACACACGTTACGATCTAGTACATACATCATTATGGATAAACGTGGTTCGGCGATTAAAGATGTCACTGGTGAAAATGGCGCCTTAAAAAATGCATGTAATTGTCTATTATATACATCACATTGGCGAAAATGGTGCCATAGAGAAAGAATGTATGTGATTTATGGACATACATGGTTCGGTGATTAAGAATATCACTGGCGAAAATGGCGCCTTAAAGAATGCACGTAATTGTCTATTGCATATGTCACATTGGCGAAAACGACGCCTGAGAGCATTAATGTGGCTTTGTGACTAAGTGTACTATTAGAGGTTATATAATGAGGAGTGAAATGACCTAAAGATGGTTCGACTGACATGTAATCGACTAAGTCGGTTGATCAATGCTTTGATTTGATGTCATGAATTGATTGAATTGAAATGACCAAGAAAGGGTCTATCTGACATGCAATCGACTGGGTCGATTTGATTGATATTTCGATCTGTTGTGATGGTTTGAGTGCCTATTGAACTATGCTAATATGCAGGTGGAATTTGAGGCCAAGGTAAATCGTCTAACCTGTATGTGCATAGGCAGCTTAAGTGTATTGGTTTACTAATCGGATTTTAGGAGGTAGAACTTGCGGAGACGTTGTCTCATTAGTTACTGAATAACCATCTCAGGCCTATAGATGGCAGCAACTCTACCTCCTCCCATGTGTCCTGGGTTACCGAGGGAAATCACTAAGGAGAACCACGTGCTGATGCCTGGGCATGCTGAAGGTTTAGAGTACATAATGGTGAAATTCATCATCTGGGTGGATGTGAGTAGAACCAAAAGAGTGCCCCATCAGTATCGAGCATGGTATCACTATTATAGCGATGGGCAAAGAGTGGGCCCAATATCGGAGTTTGAGGTGCCTGTGTATGCTTTGGAAGTAGTGTATGGGGAGGGCATTGTAGAACCTAGAGGTGGAGAAGTGATTGATCTAGTGGTTTCCGCCCTTGAAGGCCCAGGATCATCTAAGTATCCTATGGTAGGTTCCAGCGGGAACGTGGAAGGAGGAAGGATCGTTGAGCAGGAAGAGAATCCAAATGAAGATTGAGTGGAGGACTGAAACCCCACTCTTGTTTTGCAAACTATGAGTTTTAATCGGTGTACAATCGATAAGACTCATGAGTAGTATTGTATCATATACAATCTAGTTTGCTTGTATAAAAGTGTGGGTGTGATTTTCAGTTACGAAAAAGATAGCCCTACTTTTATATCCCATTGTTTTATTGTCTGGGATTTTCTATGCTTTCGCATGTGCATATTAAATTAACAGGGTCGGCGATGCATCATGGGACGTCGCTATTATATCGACCAGGTGAGGGATGGGCACGCGTTCAAGGATTGGGGTGTGACACTGCCTTAGGAGCCATCTGGTCACTAAAGGAGCATCTTAGAACTAGGCTCAAAAGTTGTAAGTGGAATCTTGAACTCTTGGCTAGGGCGATAGACTACATCGTCGAGTTTAATGGTGTGCTCACCCATGTAAGGCGTGTGTATGTTGTAATGTTCTTTTCTGTATTTGCTCATGTTTGCATGCTTGAGTACATTCATGCCCTGGGACGAGGTCAAGGTTTGCTCGGCTTGGAATCGACGTCAAGTCGCGATGGCCTAAGTATGCAACTCAAGCCACGAACCAAGAATCGTTCTCGACATATTTTATAATATAATGTTGAGGATCATGGCACACTCACTTGAATGAACACGCCCTCGAGCCTTGAAAGCATCAGCTAAGATGAAAGATGAAGAATCGGCTTGTGTGATGCACATATATGATGCACTTAAAGAGGAAAAAGCGTCCGTCGTCACATAGCATTGGTAGTGATACTTCATTCATTGAACGGGATGCCCTGGTTGAGCTAGGATGCTTGGGTTTGTGCCCAGATGTCTCGAGTAAGCTAACCCTGAGATGTCCCGGTTGAGCTAGGATGCTTAGGTTGAGCCCAGATGGCTTGATGAGCAAGCACATTGAGCCAGGATGCCTAGCTTAAAGCTGGATGCCTCGGTCTAGTCGGGAGGGCCTGGTTGAGCTAGGACGACAATAAATGAATTTTCTTGAGTGTCGGTATATGCATAAGCATGATACGTGGGTGTGTTCATTGATATGCCAAAGGTAAGCATGCATTGAAGTATCCGGTGATGGACATCTACATATAGTCAAGGATAGCAATAAGTTTGCTATTGATTTGTCATCGACATTGTATTGCGAGTGTTGTATATACTAGATTTTGATGATGAGATGTCCTTCTAGTAGAGAATTAGGGGTTTTACTTACTGAGTCCACGACTCAACTTGTTTTTTAGAATTGTAGACATTGAGGTTTCCCACTAGTGCTACAGTTGCAATCTTGCTAGAGGAGCTAAGATTTACCCGGCCTGTGGAGCGTAGAAAATGTAGTGGTTATAAATATAATGGCCCATGACAAAGGGGCCCATAAATGTAACTGATATAATTGTATATTTTTAAATGATTGTTTTCATGGCTGCTTGTTGTTGTCTGGGTGTTATATATACGCTTCCGCATGTGCTTAATGAAAACATTAAAAGAAACGGGACGGTGATGTGCCTGGGACGTCGCGAAAATAACCATTGTTATTCATGACCCTGGGGATGGAGTTGGGGTTGTGACATTTTGTGTCAGAACTCATCCTGAGAAATATTAACTATGAAAAAACAATGGTGTTGACACCTATGGAAAATGGGCTGTACTTGTCAAAATTAGCGTTTTTGGACCCATGTTGCCACCAATTTTTTACCATTCAATACTGGTTGCTAGTCTTTCACAGTGTTGGAAACTTTGCAATTTCTAGATTTTCATTGCACTAAAACTAGGCATCCCTAGCTCTGCAACACAACAAAAATGCGGTCAATCGAATGTTGAATGAGGAAGTTAATGTTGGTCAAATTTTGGTCAAACTCTCATACCTAAAAAGATCTTGGTGTCCAAAATTGTACTTAGATATCTTGGAATCGAACAAAGCATTAGAAATCTCTAAGTTATGGAAGAATGATTTTTGAAAGTGTTAAGTTATAGAAACCACATCCGATTCATAAACCCAAGCATATGGCAGATATGATTCAAGACCTCAAATCTGGGGTTTACAATTAACTCCATAAACATTGGGCTCATTAGAAAGCTCTCATCTCCACCTTCCTATAATGTAAAGATCACATGATCGGACATTGGATGCAAAGGATACAGGGCTAGAAATTTTTTTCACTCATAGTTAGGGAGCACTCTCCTCAATATGAGGACCAAGCTAGGAAAATTACAAATAAAGTTAAAAATTTATTACACTTATGTCAATTCAGTAATAAAACTTTTGACGACTTGCCAATATAATTCTTCTGACAAATTTAACTATAAAATATTGATGTGACGGTCCAATTACTATTGATAGTCCTATGGTTGTCCTGTGAAGTGTGATTGGCATTGACATTGACAATTTTAAAAAAAAAAAAGACTTTTTTTCTTCTTTCTTGGGGAAAATTATGAAAAAAAGTCATAAACTTATTGCACTTGTTCTAATTCAATAATAAACCTTTCAATTGTGAAATTTTAGTTCTAAATGTTTTGACAATTTATCAATAAAGTTATTCTAACTAATTTTGACTAGAAAATGCTAACATGACAATCCAATTAGTGCCAGCCAGCAATACCATGTGACATGGCTAGAACTAGCGTGGACAATTTTTAAAAAGTTTTCTATTTTTTCCTTTTCTTTTCTTTCCTTTTTGCTAGTGGTTGGCGAGGGCTTGGTGAGGGTCGCCTTTGCTAGATCAGGTGATCTACAAGCCTCACCCGATTTGGGGAGGGTTGTCCTTGCCAACCATAAGCTATGCTAGCCCTAGCCATATGTAGGCAAGGACCACACGACCCTTGCTAGCAACCAACGAGGATCACAAACCCCTTATCGACAACAATAAAGAAAAATAAAAAAAGAAAAGATAATAAAGACGGCCATGTAAAATGGACGGCGTCCATATTAGCTATTTTCAACCAAAATTGACGGAATGGATTATATTGCCAAATCGTCAAAAGGTCTAGAACTCAATTGGCTAAATTAAAATGTTACAACTAAATTTATACATTGTAATAGGTTTGGGACTTTTATATTAATTTTCATGGAGCGAGCTTGTCAGCACGATGAGTGATTCTCATGCTGATATGATTTGTGAAAGAACTATAAATAGGGGTTCCTGCCCCCATCATTTGAGCTCACAATGAGGTATTTTCTTGCTCTCACTTGTTTTGTAGTCTTCTCACGGTTCTCGCTCTCTTGAAATTCTCACATTTTGTAGTCATTTTTCCATTTATCACTCTCTTGAAATTCTCAATTTACCTTGAAGAAAATTATGAGCAAGGAATTGAATCCCATTTATTTGCAGATTATATTATACAAATTGTTCAAGAAGCCAAACAAAAAATATAGGAGAATGATACCAGAAATGTCAAAATTTGTGTAAGGCGCTCACTTTAATACCAAAAGTTTTCATAGGCTTACTTAATTGCCAAATCTAAGAAAAACGATCACTCAAGTGCCTCTGGTTAGAAATTTTAGTAAAATAAGTACATGGTATTTTAATTAAAATTTTAATATGAGTTTGCATTTTTAATTAAAAAATCGATCTACATGGCATTGCCATGAAGATATTCAATGTTGTCCTTGAATTTAAATGAAAACAAGGATAACATTAAACATTTTCATATAGTTTAGAAACTAAGTTAGACATGTACCAAAATCCCAAAGATCACATTCAACAAATTGAAAGTTCGGGGACAATATTGCATACTAGGCTAAATTCTAAGAAACACATTGAACAAATTAAAAGTTTAAAAATTATACGGTCAAAATTTAGAAATCATTTATGTAATTATATCTTTGTTTTTAAGTCAACGGATAAACTCCAAATTTAACAATTGACCGGACTCACATATAGAGAAAGATACCCCTTGTACGGCCAATAAGTTAATTGATTGGTACAACAATGTTATATGATTGTCTCCAACAAAGAAATCCTTACGTGAATTAGTGTGGCCTTCAAGAAAAGAAATTATAATACAAATAGGAAAGTGTTCTATTGAATTTTTTTTTTCTTTTTCAATACAATATATTCAACAAATCGATCTACAACCCTTAATGGGGTTGGATCTTGAATACAATGCTCAAATTCGAGACATAATTTAATAAAATTATTTTTGAATGTTTGATTTATGAACACTAAGTCCTTAATAGAATTCAAATTGAATAAGAAGTCCCTTTAAAAAGTTCATAATAGGATCGTTACCCAAATAATGATAGAAAAATCTTTAATAAGATGTTTTATTCATACTATTCTTGTAATATATGGGCCATAAAATCCAGCCCATTATTTTTATTAGCCAAAGCCCAACCCTCCCTTTTCCTTTCCCCTCAATGAGTGCAATTGAGCGTGAGCATAAATGGAAAGAAGAAGGCAGCGACGGCAAAAGCAAGGAAAAAATAAAATATAAGAAGCATTCGGGAAGGGAAAGAGGAAAGGAAGAAGTAAGAGAGAAATTATGGCATGTACATGATCTGAACATCTTGACTAGCCAAATCAACTACGAATCACAATGCCTGGTATTCAAGCCTAACATTTGTCTAATTGGAGTAATTTTCTGAATAAGGGCACTAATTCAAACTTATGTCAATTCTGAACAATGAGGTTCAATTGAGGAGCTATTCAACTGTGTCTTGTGGAAACGATAGTTTAAGATGTTGTGGAGCTGTAGTTTGGCAAAAATCGAATTTGAAGTACAGGTTAATTGGAATGAATTTCGGAGTTATGCGTAATGGATAATACACGTAAGGAAAAATATGAACATCTACTTTAAACAAGGTTACTTAGTTGCACATAGATGTTTGGTTTATCGATAATTGAGTGGTGTTATCTCTTCTAAGAATTTGTAAACTCATATCTTCAAATTGATAGAGATTTGATGTATTATGAGTTGTGAATAAGCATATTTGTTGCATAAAATTTCGATTGGGCATTAACTGCATTCGGTATTTATAAATAGTATGAGAACTATTCGGTGGAAATATATGTTTTGTTTGATAAACGAAGTTGAGAAATACTATATATCAATTTATGAAATGCTGCATTTGACATGATTCTGTTTGTAAAACCAATTTATAAGATAATCTTGAAATGATTTGAGAACTGTCTAAAGAAATTTCTAGCGAATGATTTGAGTTGTGAAAGATTATTTGATAAATTTAAGAAATGTATTTGATATATGAGATTGTTTATGGAATGAATTTCTAGTATTGGAGAATGACGGTTGAGTGCTCAATATTACTGTGAACCCAGTTAAAGGTTTGTAGGTATGCATATACTAGTCTAGGATATATTTGTATGCTTAATAATAGGTGGAGACTAACCAATGGAGGAATCGTGATCATTTTGTCACGGGCATTTATGCTTGACAAGCATGAGATTGGTCAATAGAATGGACCATTAACATGTGATTTGAGTTTGGTCAATGGAGTGAACTGTTGACATGTGAATTGAGATTAGTCAATGGAGTAAACCATTGACGTGTGATTAAATGAGATTAGTCAATGGAATAGACCATTGATAGTTGATTTGTTATTGTGAATAAATTTTATTATTGATTTTACGTAGAAAAGTCTATTGGCAAGTTATCATTTACTTTTGATATATTACGTGTATAATATTCTAACCTTAGGATTGATAAATGGTGATATTGTGTTTGTAAAAGCGCATAGTGAATGTTCAATCTAATTAGAATAGATGCATTACTCACTGAGCTATGGTCGCTCACCCCTCTATTTTTTTTCAATCTTTTTTAGGTTCTTCAACTAGCGAATAGTAATACAGAGAGATATTGAAGAGGAGACTTTTGAGAGTTGGATTTTTGTGATTTAAGGTTGCATCCTTCGAGTGGAAGGACAGTCATGTCATCCCCTATTCTTGATGGTTTTGGGGTTTGACAATTATACTAACTAAAATTAGTCATTTCATGTATTTGACAAATGCGCAAATTGATTATCTTATTTTCACTTATTGAAATTTCAAAAATTATTTTTTTCTATCTTATAAAAACACCTCAAGAAACAAGTTCAAATATTGAAATATGTTACTTTTCCATATATAAGTGTGCAAAATTTATTTACCCTATGTGAACAAATTATTTTCATTGATTGATAGCTCATTATATTGTGATAAGGTGATTTTGCAAAATCTGTTCATTCTCATTTTTTTCATATATGCAAATGAGCAGTTTACTAATCTTGCTCTATCAAAACCCTCTTTTCAATTTCTCCTAAACTTTTCTATTTCATTAAGTTCAAAAACAAAAAGGCCAAATAAAAAATTAACTAAGTAAACCATTAACAATTATTATAGTCTCAAGAACCTTTATATGTATATATGTACACTATAACTATAATATTAGTAAATGTTGTTAGTATCAAGGTAAAGGACCAATGAATATGTGGTCAGAGTTGTTGACACCTAATTTTAGCAAATCTAGGGAAATAAGGAAAGTAAAAATTGCATTTGAATAAATAAAAGGAAAAAAATAAAAAAAAATGGAGGAAATTGATTTGATTGATTATGGATGGAAATTTGAAATTTTGATGAATATTCGGATTTTGTTAAATGCATAAGCAATTTAAAAATCAAGTGAATAAAGGGCAAGAATTTTTGCAAAATGGAAGAAATCTGAGTAAAATCGAGCTGATTGCGAAATCATACTCTGATTTATAGCTTTGATTTAATGTGACTGGAGATGGAAAATCAGAAAATGCATACAAAGCGGCCGTTTGGAGTCATTATAAAAGAGAGGTTCATTTTTCGTAACTGGGAGAGGCTTTTTCGAAAAATTTAGGAGCAAAGCCAGAAAAATTCATGCAAAAAAATTCAAAAAAAAAAAAGAAGAAGAAGAAAGAAAGCTTCGAGGGAAAAAGTAAAAGTTAGCGGAAGCTTTTTCCTTCCGTTGAAAATGCAGAAAAAGAGACAAAGAGGGAAGTGACGTGAGGGAGACGTGAGGAGAGAAAGAAAAAAAAAAAGAAAAAAAAAAAAAAGGGATTGCTCTTCGTCTTTTCCGCGGAGCTCTCGACCTTTGCTGCTCACCGCGTCTCTGCCATCGTGCCACCGCTGCTTAGCACCACCTAGCACTAGCAGCCGAGTCGCTAACCACCGTCGCTCCCCCTGCGAGCCACTGCCACCTCGTTGCTCCACCCAACAACCCGCGACCCGCTGCTACTGTCGCTTGCACGCGCTTCCCTCCTCCTGAGCACCATCGGCCTTTCGCCTGCCACCAGAGCCTCTCCCACCAGTGACCCCTACTGCCCAAGTCGACACCCACCGCCACATCGGATCTCATCGCGTCGCTGCCCGCAACTCCTCTACTTGGTTGCCGACCCCTACACCGGCCGGCGACTCGCCCACCGTTCGAGATCCCACTGCCGATGCCCGCGTCTCCTTGCTCTCCGTGACCCCAGGCCCGCTCCTGATGCCGTTGCCGCCCCTACCCTGCGCAACACCAGCAGCCCCGGCACCGTCCAGCCCTACTGGAACCCCAACACCGATCGTTGGCCATCCTCCACCCGACGTTGCCCTCCTGTCCCCGTTGTTTACCCCTAGGTAGTTTTTTTTTTTTTTTTTAACTTTTACTTTTTACTTTCCTTACAATTTAGTTTATTTTACTCTTTTTATTTGTTATGTTATTTTTCTATTTATTTTGTTTGACATTTTTTAGTTTAGTTATTTAAATTGTAATAGTGAATGTTAATATTTATGAATATTGTAGGCTTTACCTATAGGGTTTTGTCCAAAATTATTGTAATTATTAATTTGATCCGTAAGACATCGGATCATTTTTTTTGGCATTTTGGTAATATTTTAATTATTAAATCATTATAATTAGTAATTTGATCCGTAAGACTTTGGATCAGATTTTTAATTATTTTGAAGCTTTTTATATGTCGTGATGCTCAGGATTAGAGTAATCGTTAATTTAGCCTATGAGACAACGGGTTATTTTTTTGATTACTTTAGTCCTTTATTGGTTGAATATTTTGATTAGTTTATTTGATAATTACTTGTCTTGGAAAAACACCCAAAAAATAGAAAAATACTAAAAAATCAAAATCTTGCATGAGCATATAGGTTTAGTAAATTAGACATGTAGGTTAGTAAATTAGAATTTATTTTTAGGATTACATTTTTAGCATTGCATTTTTAGATAATTTTTTGAAATAGGTTAGGGTTAGACCTAAATAACCTTATTCTTTTTTAAAAAAAAAAAAGGGTTTTAGATGATGTTTGCACATTTTAATTATCTCATTTTTCTAAAAAATAGTTTTCTAAAATAGGATAGGTTTTAAGTCAAATTAATCCCTAAAATAAATTAGAAAATTATTCTTTTTTTAGATAGTTTAATTAGGATTTTTATTAATTCCGAATTTCAATAAAAAAAATACAAAAATGCTAGGTGCATATTAACTAGTTTGCATAATAGGATCATTTAGTTAGAATTTTTTTTATTAGTAAAGTTAGGTCATATAGTTAAGATGCATGTTAATAAAAAAATTCTAATTTCATGAAAACCAAAAAAAAAAAAAAAAAAAATGATTGCTTGCTTTGTGTGATGCAATTTATTTATTTATTATTATTTTATTTGAATGTTTAATGGTGGATGAGCATCCGTGTGGTCACCATATTTGCATGATAGTAATTTAGCTTAAAATAAATCCAAGCTGCCTGCAAAAAACATTTTTGAAAAAAAAAAAAAAATGGTACTGAAAGGGCATTAGAGAAATCTAGTGTAACCAAGTCCCCGTACCCTTAGTCTCTGGTTCGTAAGAGTAAAATAATTCTTCCATTATTTTACTTAGGTGTCTAATCAATCTACCGAAAAATAATTAGTGGCGACTCCTAGATAATAATCATTTGCATATTTGAACTTAAGACATGATCATTAAAGAAGGTGCCCTCACAACAACCCGAAAAAACAGAAGGAGATTTGGCTAAAAAAGGATGAAAGATTCATTCAATAAAGACTTTCTTATTAATTTTTACTTCATTCCTTTATTAATAGAAACAGTCCATGTTCATATTCCAATCCTTTATTTTTTTCAAAGAGTATTTAGGTAACTATTTTTTGCTCTTTGAAGACTTCCCTTGGAATTGCCCAATGGAAAAAATTAGGGCATCTCCTACAAGAAGCAATGAAATACATAATAGGGTGAGCATGGTTTGGGTTGGACTAGTCTATCCCCTAACCCTAGGACTAATCGCACGGTGCCGATCCTCAACTTTTGGGACCGAGGACCGACCCTATTGAGCTTGGGACTGAGGATCAGACCAACTCAGTGGCTTTGGTCCGGTTCCAAGGTCAACCCGGGACAAACCGATAATTTTTTTATTTTATTTTTAATACTCCTTGAAAAGAGATTGAGGACCGGACTGATCCAATGTGTTCAGTTTGGTTCTAGGGTCAATCTGAGACCAACCAATAATTTTTAATTTCATTTTTTGTACTCTTTAAATTGGCAACCGAGGACCGGACCGATTCAATGGGTTCGATGAAGAGCGAGGTCAGTTAAGAAAGGCAACCGGTGAGGGTCGAGTGGGATGAGCGTCGAACAGAGTGAGCATCGAGTGTCGAGCAAGGAGCAAGCCAAGCAAACATCAAGCGGCAAGTGGCACGAGTGACCCAAAGCGAGTGAGGGGAGTGTTGAGTGGCGAGCGAAGAAGTTATTTCTCTTGATTTTGGCAAATTGAATACTAAGAAAACAAATAAGATAGAAGAAAATGAGTACTAGAGAAGGATGCCATAAGGAGCTGTTTATGCCCTTTTGGACGCCGTGAGGATTCCTCACACAAACATTTTCCTCCTTCGTAAATTATGACTGTTGACGTCGTAAAAGACATTAAAAATCTAAGTTATTAAAGAATAATGTAAAATTAATTGAATTACTCACTAAATAATTGTTTAATGTTGCTAACGCCATTTATTTTAAGGTTTTCTTTATATAATAAAATTATAAATAATATTATATATATAGTCAAGGTTGGACCGACCCTAAACTCCCAAAACCAAGGACCAACTCGCACAATGCTGGTCCAGGAATTTTAGGACCAAGGACCGACCTAGTCTCCCTAAGAACCGGACCAGGGTCGGACCAGGGTCAACCCTGGACCGATGCTCACCCCTAATACATATAAGAACCTTGCTAGGAAGACTGGTATGGTTATTCCCAATCAATGTCGGTGTGATTGTGGCCACAAAAGACGTTTTTAAAGAATGGGCAATCAGAAATCCCTAATACACTTATAACAGAAGCCACGAAACCTTAGAAGTTGAGTCAGACGGTCTTTGATCTGATAAGAGCCCTTCAACGTACTAATCGCGTTTTTTTAGAGCTTCGAATTCTTATCCAAGAGTGAAATGCCTTGTTGCTTTCTTTTCCTGTTGACCAGCAATGAGAAAAATAAATGCAATAGCCAAATGATGATGAGCAATATCAGTCAATCATAGGGAGGCTAATTTGGTGGCAGATTGATTGGCCAAAGGCTATAGGAGACCTTCACAAAAATTGGCTTCCTACTCCTCCCCAAGTTCTTTTGGACCTTCTTTGTACCAAAGCCAACTTGTTGGGCTCATTTGGCATTTAGCCTAGTTCTAAATTCAATAAAGTTTCAGACCAAAAAAAAGGAATGGCAATCAGAGGAAATTTTGGAAATTATAAAATAGGATTTTTATTGTACTAAAGAATCTTTCGTTTTTGTTTTATGACAATTTCAATATAGTTAGGACAAACAATTGTGGCCTCTTACGATTAACAAATTTATACTTTTTTCTATTATGAAATTTCATGACATCATCACTATAAAAAGAAACATGTTACATTGTTTTGCACTTGCTTATGAAGCAAATGCCACATACACAAAGGGAAAATTATCAAAACAATTATAAACCTATTGCAATTTTTTCAATTAAATTTTAAAATTTTTTTTTTAGCCAATTCAGTCCTAAATCTTTTGTATTATGCCAATTCAGTTCATCAAGCCAAATTTGGCTAGCTGGCACTAACGTGGATGTCGGCCAGTACAGGCCAACGTTGACGTGACAATTTTAAAATAATATTTATCTTTTCAAGTTTTGTATTAATAATTTTCTTTTTTTTCTTCTTCATCTTCTAGCCGGCGAGGTTGAGAGCTTGCCCTCATTGTCACGGGCAAGTTTGCCTTCGTCGTCGCTAGGCGAGGTCGAGCACGGCCATGCCTAGATCTGGGGAGGCCAAGCCTTGTCGTTGTGGCGCTAGACAAGCTCTCCCTTGCCGTCCCGAGTGAGCTTGCCCTCATCATTGCTGCACTGCAATGGCAAGGCTCGCCCTCCTTAGATCTAGGCAAGGGCGAGCCTCACCATGGCTAGGCAAGGGCAAGTCGTCGTTGGGTGAGGGCAAGGTTGCCCAGCACCGTGATAGTAAGAATTCAAAAAAGGAAAAATAAAGAAAAAAAGAATATTTAAAATTAATAAAGGAATTCGAAAAAATAAAATATTATTTAAAAATTGCTACGTCAACATTGGTTAGACGATCGGCGTTAGCCAGCATCCACGTCAGTCCCCATTGGCCAAATTTGGTCAGATAAATTAAATTGACACAATTCCAAAAGGTTTAGGATTAAAATGGAAAATTTGTAATAGGTTTAGGATTGTGTTAATAATTTTTCCTCTTTGCAAAATACCGTATAAAGCAAAAGAATAGCATTTGCTTTTGGTTACGATTAAACATTTCAACATTGTAAAATATATTGATAAATTTAAGAAGTTTTGCATTTTAGTTTCGACAGGCAAAATGTTGTAAACTAGAGGAGTACTCTTTCGAACATTTTTATCTTAAATACAATTAGATGAAGTAAGCACCTTTATAATGTCATAAAGTTAAAAATTCGCATTTTATGACATTCTACACTTGACTATCACGAAATGATATGTATACGCTTTTGATATATCATAAAATAAAAAGATTCATGTTTGTTATCTGGCAGTAATTTATTAATTAAAACACAATTGACCATCTTAACTGGGATGATGAGTTATCAACACTCAAATGTCATTAATTTAGTAACATGAAAATGATTTACATCGAATCTTGTAGAATGATATAATACAAGCCATTGACTCACCGATTAATTATACTTATTTTTTCTTTCTTTTTCTTTCTCTTAAGAAACCCCACCAAGTTTTTATTTTAGGGAAAGTTCATGCCGGAACGTTTGGCGTAAATAAAAATTGATTTCCCATTAAACCGGATAATCAGGTTACCCGCTTTCAAGGAGAAATTAACTAGTTGAGATGGCTCCGTCACTCCAGTAAAAATAATGGACCTGTCTCATTCTCATTTCCCTATATATAATCCTAGACAACCGAACGGGCTAGTTAACTCTGTTTTTGGTGTTGACGACTAAAGATTCAATTACAGTTACAAAAGGTTGACTTTAGGCTTGGTAAATAAGGTTGCTGGTTGGAGCAAAATCTTAGCATGCAAATTAACAACCATCTCCTTTAAAAAGTAGCAACAAATTCAGATTCAAGGTCAAACTCAAATGGCGATCCTCATGATCCTACATGAACTACCATTAAATGTTCTTGAAGATTGCGTGATCTTCTCGCATATAAAATGGGGATTGTACAGAAACTAACCACGAAAAAAGTTCAGCTCTTTCAACGAGAACCAACCAAAAAGAAAAGCTTGTGCTTGTTATATAAAAGGAAAGGAAAAAACAAAAAAACAAAAACAAAGAGCAAAAAGTAAATATTGTCCGTGTGTCTCTTTTGCTACTATCTTTTTTTTTTCCTTATTTTGGGCAACTTGTAAGTTAGTCAATCCGCCCAATTCTTTAATAGATCGAATTTCCTCCTCTCCTTGGGAAATTGTGAGTCAATATACAATGCTAATCATCTCTCAATTTTGATCTTTCAATAGATTCCCATGCTTCTTGTGCTCATGTAGGTGCAGCAGATCAAAACATCTCATATAACATGCATAATATTTTAAAGAGGTGAACCAAAGTTAGCTTGAATATGTACGGGGCTGTCTGAGTTGATTTTCACTTCTTGTTCCTTTGTAAACTTAAATCTTGCTGCTCATGCATTTTAACTTTTCTTTTTTACCCAAAACTTCCGAAACTTTCGCAACACCTAAATATTAATAATTAGATTCTCATATTATTTGTTTATAAATTTTTCAAGTTTAAATCATATTTTAAATTTAAGTGAGAAATAGGATAGAAAGAAAAAAAAAAAACAAAAGAACAAAAATAAGAAAACTCACAAAATTAAGCAAAACCACGTCATTTTGACTAAATTTGTCCATGTCAGATCACTGGCTGTGACATGTATGGTGGCCAGCGATACATGTATGGTGGCCGGCGATGATAGGATTCCCTATATTAATAATTTCAGGCAAGTTTTAGTTGAAAGACTAAGACTACATTTTCACTTAAATATTTGGGACTACATCAAATCAATTGAAATGTTTAAGATTTAATTGGAATTCATATAATAAGGGTCCTTTCATTTCACGAAAAATATCATATTTTCGGAAAACATTTTCCTAGAAGTCATTTTTCAGGAAAATGACTCTATTTTCCAGTGTTCGACCAAAACCTAAACTTTGAGTGGAAAATATTTTCCACCGTTCGTTAGCTAATTTAATTGTTTGGGAAAAATTATCGAAAATTGAATTTTAATATTTTTAATTGACCAAAAATTAGTTTTATTTTTTGTATTTTTTAAAAATTAATTTTTAATTATTTTATTTTTAAAAAATCAAAATTTTATTATTTTTATTTTTCTTTCTTTTTCATTTTCTTTGTTCGTTTTTCTTTTCCTTCCTCCTTCCTCCTTCCTCCTCCTTCTTCCTCCTTTCCCCATCGCCACACACCTGACGATGGCTGGTTGCTCGGCGGCCCACCAAGACTAGGTCGCTAGATTCGGTAAGCTTGAGGCTCAACCGATCTTGCCCAAGCTCGCCGAAGGTTCCCCGGGCTCGGCGAGCTGTGAGCTCGTTGGATCGGCGGCGAAGCTCGGGCTCTCGATCCACGAGCCCGAGCGCCGCCGCCCGATCCGTGAGCTCGCAGCCTCCCCGAGCTCGGTGAAGCTCTAGTGAGCTTAGGAGTGGCCCGAGCCCACCTAGCTCGCCGTATCTAGCGAGGCCAAAGCTTTGCCCCAGGCCGGCAAGGCCCGAGCTCGCCGGGCTCGGGTGAGCTCGGCTTCCCCAGATTGAGCTAGGCAGAGCCTCGCCTAACTTGCGGCCGCTTGCCGACCTGGGGTGGAGCCTTGCCTGGCTCACGGCTAGTCACCGGCCACCGTTGTGGC
This sequence comes from Eucalyptus cloeziana, assembly GCA_014182715.1. NCBI lineage: Eukaryota > Viridiplantae > Streptophyta > Magnoliopsida > Myrtales > Myrtaceae > Eucalyptus > Eucalyptus cloeziana. Next base: position 40,820,335 of record CM024641.1, on the reverse strand, counting down.
TGGCAACCGGCCAAGACTAAGGAAGAAAGATGAAAAGGAAAGAAAGAAAAGGAAAAAAAAGAAAGCATAAAAATAAAACAAAAATGTATTGGTGAAAAGAAGTAAGGTGGAAGAAATTATGGAAAATGTTTTCCACTTTTGAAAAGTGGAAAACATTTTCCTCATCTTTGAAGGTTGTTTTTTCCAATGATGGAAAATATTTTCCTTGAGTAGTTTATTTTCTGTGAAACGAACACCGGAAAATCCGGAAAACGTTTTCCTAAAAGTCATTTTTCGTGAAACGAACGGACCCTAAGTTTAGAATTGAAATTATAATTTTTCCCTTTTTTTAGCTTTTTTGGTTTATATTGAAGGTACCCAGTTGCAAATATATTTTCACTTAGATCGCTACAATCTAGCTAATATCTAGGGAAATGTCGTTTCCATAGTTCTTTTCTTTGAAGATGGGGACGAGTGGAATAGAAGGCTGACTCCTTTGTAGTCATGAGCTTTGACTTATCAAAACTTCCTATATAGCTTTTTTGGGTCAGATTCACCATGTAATGTGCACATTAAGAGTAATGTACTCTCATTTTGGGTTTAGGGCAATTCAATTTCATTAATTTAGTCATATATTCAACAAATTTTTCCAGAATGTTCAAAAATATAATTGAAATTCAAGTTCTAGAGTTTTCCAAAGGTTTAAATGGTAGAATTACACACGCTAGAAATGAAATTAGCTTTGATAATCCGTATAATTGAGATTTGTATACTTGAGATTTGTACTATTATTTGACGTACACAAGTAATAGAAGATTACATATAATATCTGGTGAAATTGGGACATGACTTTTCACAATTGAAAGTGAGAAAGAGGACTAACATGCATTATCTAAATTGACGAGGATAAAGATTATGTATGATGATTTATTACGTCATGATTGTCCTCGTGTCCGAAGCTTTATGCGAACAAAAAATGCCTTCGGTGCTCTCCAATAGCCCATATTGGGAAGATGTTTATAAACGATGAGTAGTTTAATGTGCAATTCTCATTACTCCAGTGATTTTCTGTAGGCAACAAAAGTAAATAAAAAATAATTAAATTAGGCACGTTGCATTAGAATGAAACGTTATAACTAGTAACGACTGTGGAAGGCACGTTGTATAGGGTTGGATTTACCTTGCTGAATCTCATGAGGGCTTGCCTCGACGACTCTCGCCAACCACAATACAAAAAATAAAAATAAAAACAATAAAGAAAAAATATTTAAAAATATTTAAAAAATTATTAAAAATTTGTACAATTTATTTCCATTAGTGCCGTTATGCCACAAAGGGCGGCTAGCATTTGTGTCAGCAATTTCTGATTAAAATAGTTAGATAGACTATATTGACAAACCGGGTTTATGACTCAATAGGTATAATCGAAAAATTTAGGACTGAAATGTTACGAATGTAATAAGTTTAAGACTTTTTGTACTTTACCCTGTGAAATTCTATATAGTTATTCTGACCAATTTTCATCGAAACTTGCTAACCTAGCGATCCAGTCATCATCGGTTGTCTTATGAGACACAACACTGCATTAGCAATTTTCAGCAAAAATTGGAATTTTTCACAAATGTTTATGACCAAGTAGGCAAATTTAGAACTTAATTGGTATCCTTACAATATATTTAGGACCGATTGAACAATTTCCCCACATAAATCCAATGCTAAACACTTGAGATTCATGTTGTAGTGTGGTCCAAAGGTTTAGATGGTAGAATTACACACTAGAAATGAAATTAGCTTCGCTAAGCGGTACACTTTATATTTATACAGTTACTTGACGTACGCAAGTAATACAAGATTACATATATTTTCTGGGGAAATTGGAAATTGACTTTCACAAGTGAAAGTGAGAAAGAGACTCGACAAGGCACATTACATTCTTGGAACATGTATTATTTAAATTATCAAACTTGTAGCTTCTCAATGATGATTTATTACTGTCGTCATGTCCAAAGCTTTATGCGAACAGAACCCGCCTTCGGTATTCTCCAAGAGCCCATATTGGGAAGATGTTTCTAAACGATGAATAGTTCAATGTGCAATTTCTCATAAATACTCCAGTGATTTCCTGTAAGCAATAAAAGTAAAATAATAATGATGATGATTAGATTAAGCAATTGCATTAGAATGAAACTTATAACTAGTAACGATGGTGGAAAGCACTATTGTAATTACCTGTTGAGGAAAATCACCATCATCCATCTGTGAATTGATTAGCACTTTGACGCCACGATGTATAGGGGTTGGATCTATCTCGGCCTAGAATAAGAATGAATAAATAAGTAAATAATTATAAGCATGGTTGGGTCGATAGAAAGTACATGCTTATCTCATAATTATCAAAATGGACAAATCCATTGCTATTTTTATGCAACATTTTCTTTGCTAATCTTCATCAAGTGTGCCGGTTAGCTTAAATGTCAATAATTATTGTAACTTATCACTTATCAAACATTGCTTGCGTGCGTACGTGCATGTCGTTCGGGCAGGCAGTTCACACAAATCCGGTGCACCCCAATAACTGTTCAACGAATTGGATTCATAGCCGGTGCATCATGTCATATATCTGCTAAAACCTAACCTGTCCTGCATCAATGAGGGACAACAAAGCCCATGCTGTCTGAACCAAGTTTGGTCGGTTTCCTTCCAAATTTGTGTAAACCTACATTTACATCGTTATATAAAATTAATTATCGACAATCATAACAAAGGGATTATATTTTTTTAATCTCTATAGTATGCAAAAATATATAATGACTTGCGCACCTTATTCTGGCTAGACAAATAGCTCTCCCCCCATCCGCCACAAGGCAATTGTTTTGACAGCAAGAATTCACAAGCTTTTCTCACGGCTGGACAGTTGCGGTAGCTCTTCCCACAAGCCGCAAGCCCTTCTACTGCAAACCATGTTCCATAGGTGTAGCAAATTCCCCAGCACCCGTACCTAGATTGACAGCACAATCTCACATTAAGTCAATTTTACATTATGTTCAACCGAAAGAAGGTAACACGTCCAGGTTTCTCATTCAGTATCTCACCATGCACCATCCGGCAACTGAGTGTCTTCGATGTAATCTATCGCTCTTGCAATGCAACTGTCGATTTCCTTTCGACGATGCTTGGGGTGCAGTTTCTTGAAGAGCGCAAGGCCTTGGATTGCTGACGAAGTGCACTCCACGTATCTACGATAGCAAATGAGTTAGTGTTGTACTCATAACTGACATGTTCGGATTTTAAGTGTTGATGGTTGTTAGGGCTTACTCTCTTTCAATAAGGGTGTCCTCAAAGAATTCTGTAGGATTGAATTTCTGGAAATGAGATAAGAAGGGTTTTATGAGTTACGAGATATATTTTTGCATTCGTTAAAGCTAAAGAACATTAAAAAGTAAACTTGGTGAGTGCTTAATGCTCAAAGTTACCTCCAACCATGCATATGCTCTTTGTGGCTCCCAAGCAGGAAAACCGCCATTGCTACTCTGCAATAGTTTTTATAATGTATTACAGAAATTGGGTTGCATAATTCTAAAGTTATCTTAGCGATATCAAAGGAATAAAGAAATCAAAATAGTTCTTGATTACTTGTAGGGAAAGAATAACATTCACAGCATTGTAGAATCGCTCTGTTTCCATCTTCTCACCCACCAGGTCGGGAGACATTTGCGAAAGCAGAAGCCCTGTCTGTAATAGACACAATATTATTGTGTGTTACAGATGTAATTACCCTTCAAAAAGAGGCTTCCAAGACCCCATCAAATGAATACGACCGATTTAATTACCTTTAGTCCTTCTGCCGTACAATCAGAAACTTGCCAACCGTGGTCTTGCATAGCAAATGTCCATGCTCCTTTAGATATGTGTCTATACATTGCTTTGAAGTCATCAGATGGGTTATCTTGGACCTTCAAAAGAACATGTTTCGATCAGATGTGTGAACTACAATTAGTGACCAACTTCGTTTGATCGTTCAAAGTAGACATTACCTGTGAAGCTTTCACGAAATCATGTCCTTTCCTTAGTGTAGTTGCATACTCTTCTGTTAGATTACTTGACATGATTGCTTGGATGGCAAAAGCCGCATCCCACATCTGACAGCCGAAGGTCTGTGCAAACAGAAATTAACATTTTTGCTTAGAGAATTTCATAACACCAATGCTAATTTTGGTTAAATTGCTTGCCACCGTATGCCAAATGGGATTACAAAGTAATAATTCTCTTTGATGCTTCAGCCATTGAGAGCTGCACCATTTCAAAGATATATGGGTCAGGATATGAAGTCATCACCTGCATTTTAAGTCCATCTTCAGCTATCCAATAGTAGTCTGGAATTCTAGCAAGATGACGCTTGTAGGCTTCTGAATTCGGGTCTTCCACCCAACAAGCAATCATACATAAAACCTACAAATATTACACATTCACACGTTAAGTTTGTCCGGTCTTTGACACATTTTGTTAGCATCTGAATGAGAGCTACTTGTCATGTTCTTTTTCGAACCTTTTCCACACATCCAATGGTCAAATATCTGCTGTTCTCGTCCTCATAATGTACGTGCTTGATCGCCGCTTTCAGAGCCTTCTCTCTTATCATGGAAAATGGCCAGCGCTTCAAAACTGGCTCCGTGACGTGGTGAAGGAATCCCCATAGCATATCTTGTACTAGAGGATGAGGGTAGTATAAATCCTCCTGAAGATCAGTACTTTGGTTAAGCTTCACATATTCATTAAATTAACTAGAGCATTTCATGTCATTTTCATACATATCAGGAAGTATTCCCTAGTTCACCAAACATATTTCAATTTTATATTATACTTTGAACATTAGAAGAGTTGTAGCATTTTGGAGAGAAGTCACTTCTGTATGGCTTCAAAATGTCCATGGCTTTTTCCAGTACTAGGGTTGGTTTTAAGTTATTCACTAATTGAGACAATTTCTGAGTTTAAATTTTAGATTTATCACATTAACAAAAATCATAATTAGATCAAGCAACATATAACTAGTCAGCCAAGATTTTAAATTAAAAAAATAATAATAATAGGATACACAAGCCACACCTTTGCGACAGTACTCCTTGCTTTGTTCCAATTAATTTCATTATAGGGCTCAGTGTAGAGCTCTTGTCTCAGCGATAAAATTAGTCCAGTGACCGGACCGACGAACCTCCTCCCGTACAAGTATGACATGGGCATGTAAACCAGACGACAATAGCAGAGCATGTTACCTAAAATGGATCGTTAGTTAACATGTCGGTGCACTAAAATCATATCAAACCTTTGATCAAAACTACGGAAAAGTAATCTCCTTTCGATAAAAGGATATCAACTCAAGCATACCAGGATGGATGGGAAATTTTCTTGGAAGAAGCCAGAATTCTGGGGGCAGTGGATTGCATCCTGCCCATTCATAAACACCTAGTACCTGCAAAAATTTTGTAAGTTTTAGCATCTTAACATAATTCTCAAGCTGAGCATGAAACTTGCATAATGCAATGTTGTTTAACTAGAAATTTTTTTTTTCCCGTTTCCTTTTTTTTTTCTCCTTTTTTTTTTTGGTTCAATAGGGTCAATAGAACTCGATATCGTGTCAATTTCCCTACTTAATCATGATATTTCTTAGGCAAAACTTCTTTATAGGACCTTTTTCCTTTCTCTAACAGTGGTGTGTTCGGATCTCTTTAAACGTTAGATTAACGAATTGAACTTAGTTTTGTGCAAATAAGAAATTAACAGACATATATTAGTATACCGTGAGCCAGAATTTTCCCCATGATGGAGTCCCCACTAGACCACCATGATCCAGAATCCATTTCCTTCCTCTAGCCATGGCTCCATCCTCGCCATCATCAGGCCCTTCTCCAAGCAATCTCAGTGCAATGTAGCTCAGTGCAGAGCCAAACACGGTGCTATGCCCTTCTATATGAAATCCCCAACCTCCATCTTCGTTCTTTTGATTTGTCGGCAAACAAATATTGATACATCGTCATCATCGTTTGGAAAGTATTTGCATCAAATTAAAAATGAAGTAGTCTTGCATGAATGAGTAAAGCACACCTGGTGGTTGTATATGTAACGCTTGATTTCCTTCTTGTGCTCCGGAGAAAATATTGCATTCATCGCTCCTGTAATGTACAGTGCAAAGACCTACAACGTGTGTTTTCAATATGTATTTCATATTATCAACTAGAATAATGCAAGAAATAGAGAGACTATCTTAATGAAATCATGAGAATCCGGAAGGGTCATCTTAATTATCCATAGTTCGACTCGTTGGTTTTGTATCCAACTTTAGGGTCTCAAGTGCAAACAATCCTGTAATTCGACAATTCGATTGGATTTCAATTCATTCTGTCTTTAGCACTATGAGATTACGAGGGAATTTGATACGTTTTTTAGGTTTATCTAATGGCGCTTCCCCATCGTACAAAGATTTTAAAATGGTTGTTGGACCTAAAGAAGCGGAGGCTTACCATGGGAGGAAAGAAGAACAAGGGCCCAGCATTCTCTGCAGGCCAATGGCCATCATGGGCCTGGATGGATGAATAGAAGCTGATGGCCCTCCGCAGCGTGGTGGTCACCGCTTCCTCCGTCACATCTTCGCCCTCCTCCACCTTCACCGGCGGTGGAATCGGCCCGCTTGGGTTCTCCTTTGTGAGCTGCAGATTCAAGCGTCGAAAGTTTCTTCATCAAAGCTCATGCATTTGTACGTCGGGGGAGTGGCAAATTTGTTATAGCATATGGATGTCTGAAACTCTAGACCATGTTAAATAACGCGGGATATAAAGTGTTGTCAAGTACCCAAAACTCAACATGCAAGCTAGTGATTATAGATGTAAAGAACGGGAACTAAAATTGAGGTGATAAGCGAGGTGGATTTCTTTTAGTTTCTCCTTAGTAAAAAGCTCATGCATCTATCGGATCACTAATAGGATGTCATTATCAAGTGGTTTAATTAATGCTTAATATATATATATATATATATATATATATATATATATTACCAATACGGGCAACATGCGTTATGTGAAAAGGTCAAAGTGGAAGCTATGTTAACATCACATATTAATGGTAGCAAAAATCGAGTACTGTAACGTCAAAATCGAATTGAAAGTCACGATCAACCATTTAAGTTTGCAAAACCATAAACTCAAAGGAAGGAGTGGAAAAATTGTTCAGCTTAAAAAGGGTTAAATAATTAGATGTAAATCGCTCGCTTCCTACCTTCTGGTTTTACTACAAAAGAAATGGGTCCATCTACAAGGCCATGGACCACCCGTGATACATCTTTTATTTTTTTTCTTTATCTTTTTTGGACATTTCGTATTATAAATTCGAGGAATATCTTGTGGGGGCCTCTTTCAATTTTAATTTGCTGTGGCATGAAAAGAAAGTGATGAGAATTTTTTTCATGCACGTTAGTCAACGGATCTTGGTTTTTTTTTTTTCATTTCTTTTCTTTTTAACATTTGTTTCATGCACGGAAGGATTTTTTATTTTTTTTAACATTCTTTTTAAGAAATTTTCATTCATAAAATTTGAAGGAGAAAAACAAGTAAACCACTGTAAACTATATAAGTGTCATGAAAAGAGAACGTAAAACGAGTAAAACACTGTAAACTATTTAAGTGTCATGAAAAGATAACGTTAAAGATCCAACTGATCCAACTGATCCAACTGAGTTATTAGGTTTTCGACAACAATAAATAAGGATTCTCTAGATTTCAGTAGCACATATTTAAAATGGACTCACTACAGATTTTTTTAAAAATATAATTAAATCCAAAGAATTTAATCAACTGAGCAAGGAAGAGCAAATGGGTTGTTGGGAGCAATCCTCTCCTAGTATTCTTCTCTGTCATCATGGCAAACCACACCTTTTATGGATGATGCAATAAGTGAAAATTTCAACGGGAAAGCTTTCATTATTGTATAGTCAAACCAACAGTTTTTCGATTATTTTTTCAGGCTCGATTTGTCTTCTCTTGAGTAAAAGTAAGGAAAAGTGTATATAAATCTTAAATCATGCTTAGATCAAACAGTTTAAAATTCTAGAATAATTGATTTGCAAGAAGTTTATTAAAGAGACAGAGAGAGTATGCATGCCTGCATCCTCATCAAGAGATCAGCGCTCTGCTTGATTCGGAGCCGGTTCCTCGTGAACTCATCTCGGACCCTCTCCACCTCCACCCTCTCCTCCAGTGTCCCGGCGTCGGGGTCAAACTCCCAGTGCTGCCGCCCGACGTGGTTGTTCACGCTGGTCAGCCACGGCCCGCCCTCCGCTATCTTCAGCTTCCACATTCTCTCTTTCTCTCTCTCGTATATTTATCTGCCAAACAAACGCCTACACAAAGCTCGCACATAAAGAGTACACAATTCAATTACAAAGTCCGAGGCAAACAGAAACGGCCCATCTTTTACTTTTCTTTGTTTTCTTTCGATCTAGTGATTGGTAAATCACTGAAGGAGCACGAAATCGTCTATGCAAATTAGCCGTGATTAACCAGCTATGCACTATCACAGAGAGAGAGAGAGAGAGAGAGAGAGAGAGAGAGAGAGAGATTATGGAGCTTATAATAGAAAGGAACAGGATTCTATATCTCAGTTGTTGTGTACCTTGAAAATGCCAAGAACTGCAGAGTTGAGAGTGCGTGCTTTTGTGAGCTCCCAAGAGGAGGAACTTAAACGAGGGAAGGGGTGGGTGGTGTAGGGAGGAAAGTGATGAGTCAGTGCGCAAGCATGGGGGTTTTTATAGGGGTTGGAATGAGAGCGTGCTCCATTATTCTATCTGGCTTTTCTTTTCCTTTTCCTTTTCCTTTTCGGGTCTAAATTCTATTTTTGTTGGGGAGGGCCGAACTCAATTACTGCTTTAGAAACTTGCAAGTTGGGCAAACTTCCATGTATACAGTATTCTATTAGGGCGCAGACCGCGTGTGCCGACCTCAAAAATCTTTTACCCTCTTGTATGGCTAACACTCTTTAATAGGGTCTTGCCTCTTTGCTCTACCTACCTTCATGTCGCCCCACCAGAAATTCTGTTTCCAGGTTTTGGGTCACCCGAGTCACTTGTGGAATTTAAATCGGAAGAAAAGGACCCGCCCGCTTGCGTAATCCATGCTGTAAATGTAGAGCATTTCACTGTTGGTGAATAGCCCCAATCCTTCCTTAAGCGTTAGTCTATTTGTTTTTCTTTTTGTGGGTATAGCCAAGAAGAGAAACAACCTAGTCCTAAAAGCAAAGGGAAACAAGGAGCTCCAACAGCTCCAAGAAACAGCAGTTCCTTCGATCAAGGCACAAGGACAATGCGTCCAGCACTGCAATCAGTATGTGATCGAAACATGCAGACGTTGTTGCTGTCTTCTCCCTCTCTTTGCCAAAATATCCGCGCATCGGTTAGCTTCTGTTGGGAAAATATGGGTTTGAATTGGCTAGAACAATTAAGACGGATCTTTAGAGTACTCAAGTCGGACTTTGAGACGTAATATCACTTTAATGATTTATTTGCCTCACAAAGTTGCTAATAGTCATTGGCAAATTTCCTCCAAGAAACAACAAAGTCTCAAATGAGAGTACTAGATAGCAATTCTAGTATTTCTCCAAGATCTCTCTAGGAAACAATTGAAAATATAGTTGTAGTTTTTTAAGAGAGAAGTCTCGAAAATGATCACACACTTTTCTTCTAAAATCTGACATGTATATATAAAATAGTCTTAAAAACGTGGGCAACTCTTTGTGAAAGATTGCAAAGCGAACAAATGTATCATTTCAAAAATTGTCCAAATGAACAAAAGCATCCATTCGGAAGAAGTTGAAAGAATGAACAATTGCAACCCTTCGAGAAAAGTTGCAACCGAACGAGTATCTTTTCCAAAGGTTATCTTGAAAAAACACAAACAAAATTCGGAAAATAAAAATTATTATTATTTAGTAAATAAAATTTCAAAAGTATTATTTATTAATTTCCGAAAGGGATTAGTGCTAAGTGCGCCAAGTCGGATTTTGATGTGTGATATCACTTTCTTTAAAGATTTATTTGCCTCACAAAATTGCTAATGGTCACCGGCAAATTTCCTCCAAAATACAATAAAGTCTCAAATGAGAGTACTAGATAGCAATTCTAGTATTTCTCCAAGATCTCTCTAGGAAACAATTGAAAATATAGTTGTAGTTTTTTAAGAGAGAAGTCTCGAAAATGATCACACACTTTTCTTCTAGAAACTGACATGTATATATAAAACAACCTTAAAAACGTAGACAACTCTTCGTGAAAGGTTGCAAAGTGAACAAATGTATCATTTCAAAAATTGTCCAGATGAACAAAGGCGTCCATTCGGAAGAAGTTGAAAGAATGAACAATTGCAACCTTTCGGGAAAAGTTGCAAACTGAACAAATATCTTTTCCAAAGGTTGTCTTGCAAAAACACAAACAAAATTCGAAAAATAAAAATATTATTTAATAAATAAAATTTCAAAATTATTATTTATTAATTTCCGAAAATTCTCAATAAACAAAACAACATTTGAATTGATTAAAATTAATATGATAACCATACGAAATAAAAAAATAAAATTAAAATAACAAATGAATTAGTGCTAAGTGCTCCAAATAATAGCGTAATTATTCGCGCACCCACACGCGGGTATAGTTAAGTCTAGTCCACACCCAATCATTCATTTAGGTACAAAAGAGAAACTCTACACTTATTAATTGGTTCACTTCCTTCCACTTTTCCTATGTGGGAAAATGCACTCTTTTTATTTTTTACAAATAAACTTCCAATAGCTTCTCTACGGATGTGCTCCATCATGTTACGGGTAAAGCTCCTAAAGAGTCTTACACTCCAAAAACAGACCAGCAAGTCCAAGTCCTTCATGAAGTGCCCAAAATTCCACAGACAATCCGGAAGGATACAGCAACTGAGCTCAGCTCTCTCTACAAACCCTTTACTTCAAACATGTTTCTGTACCAAGATATCTCAACTTTAAATCTAAACCTTGTTGCATTGCAGCGATTACTATCATGACACTATCTGTCGGTAGAAGAAAAAACAACAGTCTGAATGGTCATCCTCATAGCATGGCAACGCGATAACAATCATGACACTACCTGACGGTAGAAGAAAAAACAGTAGTCTGAATGTTGATCCAGACAAGATATCAAAGAAGGAACTCACTTCCGAGTCCAATTCATACAGTTACACTCAGCTTTCATTAAAATTTAACCTAGTGAGCATTGAACTAACTAGCTAAATATCGTTGGACAGACCCCTTTCTTTCTTTTGACATTAGCTGCTGCACACCTTCTCAGTTCTCACGCGTCGAACACTTTGGCCCAACGTCGTCATCAAAACGGGCACATCAGCACCTACACGAGCCTCCACCCCATTGGATAACTCTTCCTATCACCACTTCGTTAACTACAGAGCCGCCGTCATCATCATCACCACTTCGACTCTTTATGTTCCACGAACCGCCCGCCAAGATCACTATTCACCGGAGCATGGAAATTAGCATATGGAAACTGCGATTTGAGGCGTACTCTCCACGAAAAAGACTTTCGATAAATGCTTTTCACACGAAAATCGTTCATCAGAAAGAGATTCAATGATGAATTCTTGGGCCTCCATGAACCAGCGTTCATTAATGTTCAATAGTAGGTGCAAATCCTTGGTAGCAAAGCACCTTGGACCATGCTAGCTTTTCCCTTCATTATTTGACCTTCAGTTCTTTATCCATTCAGCGTATGGGACAAAACCCAAGTTTGGTAAATTGGTACTCGATGGAAAAATTGCTCCGACCATGTCAACGTTAATGTTTGACCAAAAGTCGAAATGGACGTCATGTGCTCTTTTTTGGCAAAAATGTTTAGGGTTTTCCAAAAAAAAATTCGGGTGAATTATATATGATTAAGATCTTTTTGAGGAGTGCCCTCGAGATACTTAGGGGGTGCATGATAACTAAAATTTCTGTTCCAGAAATAGTTTTTCTGTTCCGCACTGCTTTACGGAAGAGAAATCCGTTTGATAAACCTATTCAGTTTTTCTATTTCTGGAATAGATTTCTATTCCAGAAATAGATTTGGAAGAGAAATAAGAAGCTAAAATTTTCTACTTCTCTATTTCTGGAATAGAAATCAGAAATAAAAATTATTCTCATCGTTCGTCAATTGGTCATTCATTTGTCGCCGCCGACCACCGTCCATCGGTCGCTCGCCACCGCCGCCGCTCTACGCCAAATAAATTATTTTTATAAATATCATTTTAAAATGAAAATACTAAAATAAATAAAATAATTTTTTTTTATTTTTACGAATAAATATTTATTTTACGAATAAATTAAAAAAATCCTTAAAAATAAATAAATATCATTTTATTTTTAAAAATAAATAAATATCATTTTTTTCATTTTAATTTTAAATTTTAAATTTTTGCTATAAAAACTATTTTTATTTTTAATAAATAAATTAATAAATTTAATCGAAATAAATTTATTTATTAAAAATAAATTTAATTAAATATCATTTTATTAAAAATAAAAATAAAAATATTCATTTTATTCATTTAAAAATAAAAATAAATTTATTAAAAATAAATTAAAAGTAAATTTATTAAAAATAAATAAATTATTTTTATTTATCATTTTATTTTGAGTTTATTAAAATAAATTTATTAAATTTATTAAAAATAATTTATGTATGATAAATAAAAATAAATTATTTTTATTTGTCTTGAGTGTTTTGCCAAATAAATTTATTCGTAAAATAAAATAATAGAATAAATAAAATAAATTTATTTTTAAGGATATTTTTATTTTAAAATAAAATGATATTTTTATTTTATTTTTTATGATTTATTTTATTTTATTTTTCTTTATTTTTTTTTTTGTTAATAAATCATTTTTATTTTTATTTTTTATATTAGAGGTCGACGGTCGTCGCCGCCGCCGCCGCCGCCGTCACCGTCCGAAAGGAAGAAATTTTGTGTCGATATCAAACGAATTTCTATTTTTCGAGTAGAAATTTCGTGTCGTTATCAAACGGTTATTTTTTCGCTTAGAAACTCTTCTAGAAATAGAAATAGAAAAATCTATTTCTGTTCCGAAACTATTTCGGAACATAATGGTTGTCATGCGCGCCCTTATTAAGCAATAACTTATCAGGAATGATTCCATTTTCAAGTGACCGATTATGAGCAAAATGAAGGCAAATAGAATATTAAAAACTGTAAAAAAATTTTAATTGATTTCTTAATGAGTGTCTAAGGATACTCAATAACAAAAACCATGTTATTATTGGAGTTGCGTATCTCCGGAGTCAGTTATAGTGATAGTCAAACACTTGAGAGAGAGAGAGAAACATCATGTTTTTCTGGGCCATCTTTGATGAGACACAAAGTCTTCTACCATCTTAATGAAATTTCTAATGGACACTAAATGCTCATTTTTCGTCAGGTTATCTCATTTGCTTCGATATCCAAAGTTATCTAGACAAGTAATTTAGTAAACAAAATTTAGTAAAAGATCTCACTACCTACCCTTTTTGAAATATGAAAAAAATATATTAATGATAATATTTTGGCATATATCTTAGTAAATACCTAAATCTATGAATTTCCATTTTCTTTGACTTGCTGAATACTTATTTTTATTTTATTGAAATGCCTTGTAAGGCCTATGATATGCTCTGGTCTTCACATGGGGCAACCTCCTCTCCTCCTAAACTATTTGATTACCCAAATAAAAAGAGATTTTAGTAATGGGTACTGCTTCAACACAAATTACAAATTTAAGATACTTTGAAACATCAAAAAGCATTCTCCTCGTCCAACTATAATTGCATAATTTTTAGACGTGGGCGGTTCAAAGGTCAGTCCAGAATTAGGAAACCTACCTTGTCAGGACCAATTTTCAGTTTTTGGAAATTGAAACCAACCATATACTTAGGAACTGACCCTGGAATTGACCCTATGATTCTAGGGTTTACTCGAGAATTGATCAATTCCTCTTTTTTCTTCCATTTTTTTCTTTTCTTGTCTCATTTTTAGTCAAGCAAAATGAAAGTTAAAGCAGCAATAAAAATCCCCATCCTTTCTTCCATAGGAAAGTCATAGTAGAGAGAGTCGTTGCTTGAGAATTCTCGTTTCACTCTTGCCTTTATCAGAATGGAGATTGTCTATTGGGTTTCATAATAAATATGCAAGTAGAAAATAGCGTTTTTGTTTGTGATAAGAAACCTACTTAATCTTCTAAAGTTATAGAATCGTAATTTACTTTTGGTTGATTGAGATGACTCTTGTTTTCTATCAAAATTTGGAGCGACATGGTTTTACTCTCTTCAAATGGTGCTTTGCTGTGGTTGTTGGAAATCGCTTAAAAGGCTTCGAGGGGTCGCCCTTGGTTTTCGACCTATGAATGTTTATGGCATTGAATGTGTCCATTGTGAGCGTTTTTTGCAATCTAATGAATGACTATCGGTGCAAGTTTTGTAAGGGACATGCTGCAAGAAAAGTTACGAGGAATAGGTGTAGCAGCTAATGTGTTAGGGATACTGTAGGATGAATACTGTAGCTGAAGCATGAGGTTTGCAAGCAATGAGTTGGCAATGCAGCAGCTAAGAGAGAAGTAATTCAAGAAAGGTTAGTGGTACATTCATCTAGATAAATTGATGAGAAAAGCCCAATCACTATAAGAAAATATAACCGAAGCAAAGAGTGAAAAGTAAATTATGGGTTACTTTAGGTTCGGTTTTCAGGTAGGAATCCAAACGGGAATCAAGAATTGAATCGCATAGTATTGGTTCCAAGTATTTTGGAACTGGGAATCAGACCAATAATTGTTGAAATCTAGAGCCAAATCGGTTTTCATGGCTTGCTTGGTCCATTTCCAATTCTAACCGAGGCCCATACAGTGACATCCTGATTTTCCACTTATGTTTTCAATTGAATAAGTTGGGCTTTTCATCGACGCGCCTATAGCCTTTTTCTCTGAGTTAGTCACTCACGAGATAACTAGTCTACCAGGTGAACCCGTTAAAGGATTTTAATGCTACAAACTCTAGAATTCGATTAGAAACTGACTACTCGACTGTGTTAATCTGCAAGGGTCAATACGATACAGTCAAAATCGATCAGAGATCAAAGATAGGTCGATTTGATTGAAATGTGTGATCAGTGTGTGGGTGATTCCACCTGATTACAAAATTCTCGTCGAACGACACTGAACTGATTATTCTATCTTTTCAGTTTCCTGTGTCTATATTTGAGACCTCGAGATTTTCACGACAACCGAAAGTCACCAATGAGTCGAAGATGTACATTGTGGCTTGAAAATAATGAAGCATAGGTCAAATGCGCCAAAAATTCCTAAAAGCTACCATGTAGATTATGACGCGTTAAAATTGCGCCAGATTGGAATTAACCGTGAAATTAAACCCGATTTCAGAAATTGAAAGTTCTGTCATGTCACAATTCATTTTAGCAAACATCGACTCTTCCTCATAAGATTTTTCTACAAACCGAGATTTTTGGCGAAAAAGCAAAATTAGGCTGTTTTGGACCAGGAACTTCAAGGGACTATTTTTTATCACACTTTTGGCATCTAAGAAGGATTAATGGGCAAGGAAAAATGTGGATTTAAGTGAGGACACCTTGGATGAATTTATAGGCTATGATTTGAGCTCAATTGGATGAGATTTGAAGATGATTTGAATGAAATTGAAGAGGCAAAGTGCAAAATTCGTAGCCAAGGGGGGTGTAACATTTGGACAACCATCTAAGGCTTGTTGGAGAAGCTTGAGGAGAGAGAAGTGGCTGAGGACAAGGGCTGACATGGTGGGGGATTCTGATGAGTGTTTGAGGATGAGATTGTGGACTTTGAAGGCAATTGGTGGTCCCCCTTTAGCAGCCACCTTCTTCTTCCTCTTCAACCTTGCTTTCCACATTGTAGAGGCTTAGGAAAAGCTTGAGAGAACTAGGAAACCGAGTAGAGCAATCCCCTCCACCGTCGCACGCCCGTAAAGCCACTGTCAACTCTTTTTTCCTCCCTTGTTTTCTCTTCTCCCAGTTTCTGCTCCAGCTGACCTTTTTCCAAAGATCTGAGTTAAAAGTTGACTTCCTGTGCGAACCAGCTCATGTGCCACCTACCATCATCTTCAGCACATCCAATTCATATAGGAGCACCTCGCCACTCGCCGGAACGATCCGCCGACCGTCCTGTTCGCCGGCTAGAAAGAACGGCTCGCCGGACCGCTTGGTTCCACCCGGTTTCGATAGTTCAGCTTTTTCTTCCTATTTCTCCTCCATTCCGACCCTTCCTTTGCCAGTACCAACCACCAGCAAGACCCCTTTGACCCTTGGGAGCTGCCGGTTGCCGACCACCCGTTCGCCAGAGCTCCGATCAGCCCAATTCCTCGTCATTCAGCCACTAGTTTTCCTTCCCAGTTCAGCAAGCAGAAGCTGAAGTTCCAGCAAGGACTTAGGACTTCATGGCCCGTTTCCGAGCCCTTCCCAACCTTGGTTGGTGTCACCGCTAGGAGGTTTGTCGCCTGCCTTGGTGTCACCGTCGTCGTGGACTCACCAGAACGCTAAACCAGTGAGTTTACTCACTAAATCTTACTTATGAGGTTAATTATGCTTAAGGGATGTTTAGATTAAGCTAAGTATGGTTAGGTGGTTAGATTTGAGGGATGTGATTAGTTTAGTGGATAATTAATTAAGGCTAATTAGATGTTAAATTAGTGTAATCTTGATTAGGCCTTAATTAATTATTAGGAAAAAGCCACGAAAAACCCTGAACTTTGCCCAAAGTAACACATTTACCCCCAAACTTCTTTTTTTTATGACGTAAAAAACCCTGAACTTTGCTAATCGTGACACATTTACCCCAATTTTTTTTTTTTGTGATACAAAAAACCCAGAATTTTTGTTATGTGACACATTTACCCTAAAATTATAAGGCATTTTAGTCTTTTCATTTTAAATTTTTTTTTTCTTCTCTCTTCCCTCTGCCAGCTGGCCAGTGGAGGGAAGCCAGCATCCGGTGAGAGCTGCCCTCGTCGACATCGGGCTAGGGCGGCCCTCGCCAGCGTTGGGTTAGGGTGTCCCTACCATCCTCGCCCGTCATGGGTGAGGGCCGCCCTCGCCTACATCGGGTGAGGGTGTCCCCCCTCGCTAAATCTAGCGAGGGCCGTCCTCGCTTGACACCGGCGAGGGCCGCCCTCGCCCGTGCTGACTTCCCTTCGCCATGGCCAGCGGAGGGAAGAAGAAGAAAAAAAGAATAAAAAAATAGAATAAAAAGACAAAAATGCCCTTTATGGGGTAAATGTGTCACGGTTTGAAAAGTTTGGGATTTTTCACGTCACAAAAAAAAGTTTGGGGTAAATGTGTCACTTTAGACAAAGTTCGGTGTTTTTCGTGGCTTTTTCCCTTAATTATTTAAAGTTAATTAATTATTTCGAATTTATATATATTATTTAATTTATTTATATTAATATAATATAATATTATTTTATTTAATTTCGGAATATATTTAATTACTTATTATTTTACGGAAATTAGACCGGGATAGCCGGTGACCGGAATTTCGTGCTGATTGTAGTAGTGTATTCAGTTTATGCAATTGGATATTAATTTGTGTAAATTGAGTGTTGATTGGATTTTTGGTAATTTATTCCAAAATTTGGGAATTTCAATATTTATTCAGAAAATTCTGGGTGTCAGTTTTTAACACCGAAAGTGGTTTCAAAGACAATATCAAACAGTGGGATTTGTAAAGGAAGAGTGTTGGTTTTTCTAGTTCAAATTGATCGTGTACCCACACACGAATATTTTCATAGAGTGTTTTTAATACGAAGAAAACAGGCCAAGGTCGTTATCTTAAATTGGGGCATGTGTGTGCAAAGCACAATGTCCATGGCTATAATTGAATGATCATGTGCTGGTTAAGAAAACCCATCCCCGGTGTGTGTCGGTGGACGTTACCTGTCCCCGGTGTGTGTCGGTGGACGTTATCTGTCCCCGGTGTGTGTTGGTGGACTTCAGGTCGTAGTAGATTTTGGACCTATACTCATTCGGATATGCCGTAAGGAATGCCGTTCTTGGCGTGTGTCGGAGGATGTAGCTGTGCTCAAAGGAGAGAGACGGAATCTGGCTATGCTAGAGAATCGGCGTGTGCCGGGTAAAACTGCCTGTGTGGGTAGTAATAATCAATTGGAACACATGTTGTGTGACATGAAATTGATACGCCAGATTATGGGACAAAATTGTGTGGCATGGAATGAGATGTGTCATAACGATTTGGCCCTATAATTAGGACCCTTAGGATTGATTGAATTGATAGACCGGTGTGTGTCGGTAGTTCTTGATTGTGTGAATAGTAATTGATTTAGACGTTCCAATTGATGTGTAAAATTGCTATATGCATATGGTTGTGAAATGAACTGTGCCGACGTGCAGGAAGAAACTGAGGCGAGGTAAGTCCTCTGTTCTAATTGTGTGGTTGTGTGATTAGAGCACCCTAGGGTATATTTTTTTTCTTAATAGAGGTTTTGGGGGTGAACTTACTAAGACATTGTCTCACCCCGTCGTGAGCTAAATTTTCAAGTCCTTAGAAGACAGTGGTGGAGGACCCGAAACCCCAAAGTCTGTGGAGGTGGAGTCCAAAGGATCAGTATTTATATCCGACTAATATATCGTAGGACAGCTTCTTTTTGAGGACTGACCTTTTTGTAGACTTTTGACCAGACTTGTTTTGTATCTAAACCCGGTGTTTATAAAAGTTGGCTTTTGTGAAATGTGCCATGCTTTTCTATTCCATGCTGTTTGTTGTCAGGGGTATTTGTTTCGCTTCCGCATGTGCATTAAAAATGATTGGGTCGGTGACGTGTCCTGGAAACGTTGCATTTGTATCGACACAGAGGGATGTATGTACGCTCGAGGCTCGAGGCGTGACACATACTCAACGCTAATAAAATTCATCATTTAATGGTTTCTATAAAGGGAGAGGGTTCAAGTAGCACCACGAGGACACGCCTTAGAAACTTTCCTAACTGAAGGTAACATTGGAACACTTAGCACAGATTAATTGTAGTAAGATTGTCCTTACTAATCCAGCACTCGCTGCTATAGTAAATGTGTCTTGAAATTGTAGCCAAAGATACAATCAGTTCATTTTCATTTAGTGACGTGAATAAGATATAGCATCTTCTTCATCTTAGAAGCGTTTGAAAAAAGATAAAGGATCATGACCGAGTAACATTCCAAGTTACTGAGTATCTTTAGGGAACTGCCCATTATGAATAAGAATTATGTCATGTTATGTCATGTAATGATATACGACATGACCAAATACTACATTGAAATAGGTATTATTGATTGAATGGTCATGTTTATTGCATACTATAAGATAATCAAGACACATTTCATGTTACGTCATATAAAGATAAACGACATGACCAAATACCACGTTGAAATAGGTATTATTGATCGAATGGTCATGTTTATTGCATACTATAAGATAATCAAGACACATATTTCAAGAGGGAATGTCTAAGAACTCTTGGTTCTCTCTATGCTACTAATTAATATTTTGACTCGCTCTGATTTCTTCACATGTACTTGCAAACGTAGTAGCATTCGAGTAATGCCCTTTTTCGACCCTCTAAATTGCTATTTACAAAGCCAATTTAAAATTAGGAGACTAATGTTTCCTAAAAAAGCCACTTTTATAACTAACATTCGATGAATTTCGTCATTCAAAGTTATAAAAAAAATACTTGGCATTATTGATGCGATAATGAAACTTAATTGACAAATGGGTTGGTATCACAAAGTTCATGGACTATTCTAGAAACTGCGGAGGCAGCTCAATGTGGCTGAATTTATTGCCAACCAGCTCGGTTTCGCTGAATTTTACGTTTGTTTTAGACAAAGGACGAGAACAGCCTCGAAGTCTAAATAAAACTTTAGTGTTCAATCATTTGATATATCTAGAGAATTCAGTTCTTAATTTAATTAATATATTGCTGGGAGTGCGCCGAAGAAATCCAATAGTTTACTTGGATTGTCAAGAAAAAGAAAAAGCTTGAATTGAACACGTCAACTTATCTAATCAAACCCCATATTTACTTAAAAATTTAAGTTAATGTGCAGCCCGATGAGTCTCATCTCACATATGAGCCACTTGCATTAGGCTCACTCCCCCGTAATCCAATTATTCTTCAACGCGAACATTATCTCAACACCCAAATCTCCCCCTTTGACCTAACCAATTACACAATATGTTGGCAAGTACAACATCTATCCTCAAACTCCACCTCATTCGCCTAGGCATATCCGATCTTGGTGGGAAGCCAGCAAACAACTTCTTCCATCTCAATTAGGGAGTCATGTTCGAAATTTTACTCGCTCGAAATATTCACCAAATATCAATATATATCGAGAGCAGCCCACCAATCAACCATTAACCCTGATTTTGATTGTCGAGTCAACACAGTAGAAATCCATTATCTTTATAGGAAAGATTGCTAATGAAGAGTTTGAATTCAAATCCATCAATATAGGATTTATACTCTCTTGAATTATGACTAACAATAACATATAGTCGATTTCAAATTTTATTGCATTTTTAATATGAGAATCTTTTCGCTTAACATAGTCACATGCTATGAAGTACATATACTCTTCAAGAGCTTTCGTGTCATGTCGGATACTTTGATACATGTCCTACATTCTCCAACACTCGATCAACACGTGTCGGAAAATCCAACACCTAGTCAATTTTCTTGAGACTCTTCGACACTCAAGTCGAAATGATTCCGATATCGAGGTCAATTTTAAAAAATTTCAATAAATGAGATGTCAATATATATATATATATATATATGTGTGTGTGTGTGTGTGTGTGTGTGTGTGTGTGTGTGTGTGTGTGTGAAAAAAATAAAACATAATAATAAAAATAATAAATGGAGAAATAAGAAAAACTTAGTCTTATTTTCTCTTCTGACTCTCACTTCCTGTGATATAATTTACTCCTTAAGTTTTTTTTCTCATCTTTCGACATATCTAACATGCAAATTTAAAATGTGAATTGCTTGTTTTTTTCTTCAAATTTTATGAATTATTGGAATATAATTGAATTTATCAAATTAAAACAATGAATGATATTAATAAATGATGAATTAATATTTTTAGTGTAAATTCATTCTAGGTTTTTTTAATTATTTATTTATTTATGAATTTGAATCAAATTAATTTTATTGTAATAATCATAAAAATAATAATATATACACAATATATATTTAATATATAACGTGTCTCAATGTATCGAAATTTGTCTGTTTTTTGAAAAATAATGTATCGATATATTGTGTCGTGTTGTGTCGTATATCGTATTTTAATATCAATCTTACTTAGATCACACGTGCACCTTCACATCGATGTCATAGGGTTACTCCTTTCGGTATTTTAAGTCCAATCATAACGTCAACCGCACGATAAAGGACCGCTGCAACCAATCAAAAAGAGAGATTGTTTTTTTTTTTTTTTTTTTTCGATCCTACTTTCTATTCTTATTCTACACTCTCTCTCAGACTTTTGTCCTGCCTCTTGCAGGGCGTGAGAATCGAAACCCACTCTTGAAACTTACGCGTTCTCACCCTATCCCCTGAGAAGGTGGGGATTTAAACCCTTCACCTCCCCCTTCCATGTTGGGTACGATCAATCTTGACGTAATTGATAAAAAGACAAATGCTTCACTCTAGAGAGAAAATATTGGGTACGTGAGATGCTCCAGCCTGGCAAACTAGAAGGCGCTCGGAGGACGACACGTGTCCAACGTGGCCATATTGTCAGGCCAATTTCAAAGAAAAGCCCGCGTTGTGAGGCCAATTTTTGAAATTTGTTCGACTCTTCCTCTTGAGAGAGATAGGGAGCGTACTCTCTCCCTGTTCTCTCGACTCCCTCTGTCTTTTACGCCGGACTCTCTCTCCCTCCGACCCCTCGTTCGATGCGCCCGACCGACGCACCACCGCGCGGCCCCGACGGCTCCGGCAGAAGGCTCGGTGGTGCACGATCTCGACTCTACCCTCTCCCTCCCTCCGAGTCACGACCAGGCCCTAACCGCGCGGCCTCTGTCTCCGCCGTCGCCAAATCGCAACGAATTTAGAGGATTTACACTGACGACGGCGCCCCGTTGCCTCTGCCTCCGCCTCGAAAGCCTCGAAAGTATGATTAGGGTAATCGTCCGACCAAGCCCTAACCGCGCAGCCTTCGCCTCCGCCGCTGCCGAATCTTGACGAACCCAGAGGGTTTACAGCGACGACGCCGCCCCATTGCCTTCGCCTCCGCCTCGAAAGGTATGATTACCCTAATCGTCCAACCGAGCCCTAGCCGTGCGGCCTCCGCCGCCGCCGAATCTCAACGAACCCAGAGGGTTTACACTGACGTTGCCGCCCGGTCGCCTCTGCCTCCGTCTTGAAAGGTATGATTAGGATAATCATCGTGGACTATAACCTCTGTACATTAGAATGATTATTGTTTAACTCATGGACTATAAGCTCTGTACATTAGAATGACTATAAGCTGATCATTGTCTAACTTCTGTATTTTAGAATGATTATTGTTTGGCGAATGGAAAGCTTCCTCCATTTGTGGATTTCGTATGCATGTGTACGTATGTTTAAAGCTGTCATGCGTGAATTCATGTCGTGCTTCTGGTTTAATACAATCGTAAGCCCAAGTAATTCGCATCTTTGGCAATCTTTTAATTTGACATGGTGCAGATGATGTTTGATCTTTAATTAGAAGTTGGAATTTGTGTGAAGCCATCCTTATATTATGTTTGCATACCTAGGATTTAGCTATTTACTTATGAAGTGTATTCTGGAGTTTTTGAGCTCTTTCTGTTATCCATGTATTCTGCCCGTGGCTTTCAAGCTATGTACCTATCTTGCCATTTTAGCGTGTTCTTCATGACATGGTAAAGGTGCTAAAGTAACAAAAATGGACCAGACATCTTAATGAAAAAAATTGCAGCAAATTTAATGATCAGCTCAGAGAGAATTCTTTGAATTACTCCCCTCCTCTTGTTTATTCTTTACAGAACTAAATCTCAGAAAACCAAATCCACCATATGATTAACCATGGACCACATACAAAAATGGACCAGACATCTTAATGCTCAGGTGCTATCTATTCTTCTCTACAAATTTTTCCTCTGTTCATAGCATTTATCCGTTCATATTAGGAGTGTTCCTGTTAGAAGCGGTCCTACAGGATGCGTTAATTTGATTAGCATCTATTCATCTTTTCATCATGTTAGTTGATTGTGTTAACTATTGGAAGTGTCCTTTTGGATTCTCTTAAATCTTATGATCAAAAAAGGAAATTAAGTTTTAATTTTGAAAGCATAAATAGTAGTAGCATTACCACTAACATAGAGGTGTCATCGCAAGAAGATATTAGCGAATTCATGAAGAGATTAGTCTATTCGTCACGATCGATTATGTCGGCCCTTTTAATCAACAACGATTGGTGCTTTGCTATTGTGACCTCATATCTCCTCTGTGAACGGCAGGGACGAAGGACAATCGGGAAGAAGATACTAAGGCTGCCCAAGAAACAACCATAACAATAGAGGAGAAAGTTGTAGTTTTCTTATTTTGGGTTGATGAGGAAATCAATCAATCGACAAGGAGTGTGACTAAGAGTTTTTGTTGGAGCAATGTGGAGCAAGAACCAATGTCGACTTACAATGAGGATGAGGGCTATTTGATGGATGCGGAAAACAAGGCTCTCAAGGCAAATCTGAAACATTTGAAGAAAGAAAATTTTGGATTGAAGATGTTAATTGTGTTGATAATATTAATTTTAGCTTGTATTAATTTTAGAATTTGACATGTTTTGAGATTTGGCAAATGTGAAGATGTTGGTTGGGCTGTTCATGAGCTCAACATGTTTTGTACATGTATGTACATTCTAAATGTGGGATGAATGAACATTTTTTGTGGGTTGAAAAACACATATATTTGTTGTGATATATTTTTTGTGTTCTATGTACTTCTAAGCTTTTCTGGACTTGTAATTTTGCCGGCTGTTCTGAACTATTGTTGCGTGAGAATTATCTGTAACTGGTTCACGATGGAGATCTTGGTGGATTGATTTGTTGTGAGAATTTTCCAGTGGCCAAGATGGTGGTTTGTGAGAATAATTTGCAATTAGTGAGCTGTTTCCTCTGTCTTGTCGCCTTCTTTGCTTCAATTTTCAGTGCTCTTATTCAAGCGGCGTCTTTTGCTGTCGCTGATATTTGGTGGCGCTTTTGAGTTCCCTGTCCTATTCTCCTCTTTGTCGTTCCATCTTTGGTCGAAGTTACGAGCAACTTTCTCCCCAGTTACCAACATATGCACCATAAATTTTGAATGCTTTAGAAAATGTTCCTATTTGCTCGAGACCAGGTAGGTGGTTTGTTCTTGTAAAATCTATATCATTCACATATGAATAAATGCATAAATGGCAAGAATTTCCTATTCTTTAATATATAAGAGTATGATTTACAAAAATTCGCAGTTGAAGTTCAAAGAATAGGAAATGCATCGATCATCAAATTGGTCAAAAAAGAATTCAAGAATCATTCAAAACATGTACACAACTTCAATGCTAACGAAACCAATTCATGATTGACAACACCATCTAATGTTTTCCCTCACTATATTCTTCTAAAATGTCTTCTATTCGGTTGACATGCTTCAAAAACCAATTCAACATGTCCTCTTGGCTCTCTTCGGCACTCTTGACAGTAAATTTGTTGTTGTCGCACCTCACTTCATCCATGATTGACACTAGGGAATATTTTCACATAACTCTCAAACTGCAAAACCAGGGTCTCTGAATTAATGGAAGTGTAGAAATAACTAGAGAGGGGAAGAACCAACGAGAATATTTTCACATAATTCCATGTTCACTGGCATAATTTTACCTTCGAGTTCATCTTCAGTGAATACTGCTGCTTGAATGTCTTCAATGCCTGCTAATTTCGCTAGTGCCTTTCCTGAAAAGTATAGGCAAGCTCTTTTTAACAACTTGAAAGAACCTTTTACAAGTGAACAGAACTAGTTTTTCAATGGTGAAGGTAGAACAAATTTCTCATCACTAAAACTCCTCAGAACTGTGAAGTGAATTCAGAAAATTTCACCTCCCCAACAAAATTCTGCAGTCCAGTGGCCGACACTCCTTTACCCCAAAGGTAAACCTACCCCAAAGGTGAACTGAAACGTAGAGCTTTCAAATGGATGCTCTAAGGACAATACAGAGTTATTCACTTCAAGAGATGACATTATAGAATTACATATACATAGAAATGCAAGTAATGACATCAGACCTCAGGTTAGCAGCCTCATAACCTGCACAAACAGATAGAACAAACGATCAATCAAGCAGCAATTTCAAAAGGCATATTCCTTTTTGATACATTGGCGCTGACAGGTCTTGTGTCAACTACCACTGCTTTCATACCATGAAATTCTGAGGTGCCAGAGTCACCTTGTCCTTTCACTTGCTGGCCCTTGCACTCTTTTGAGGTAGAACAGGCATCAGCGAAAAATGCAATAAAGGTAAACGTGGATCCCACCTAGGGTATGCTTACAAATCCAATCTCCCCATTCATGAGGCCAACCATACATTTGTTTATGCTTAGCCCAATACCTGTGCCCCCATGTGTTCGAGAAATTGATGGGCACACTTGCATGAAAGGAGTGAAAACGCGGATTGCGCCTCTGGAGGAATACCTATCCCTGTATCCTCCACTGAAATAATGAGATTGATTGGATTAGAGAAAGATGACGGCACCGGAGACACAGGCCCTTCCTGGCTGAATGTCCTAAATTTTGCCCAGCTGAGTCATGTCTGGTACTGGGAAGCCACTCAACGTACTCCTTGTTGCTGATTCCATCTCAACATCAGTTGAGTTCATCACCTCATCAACAAGATGGACTGTGACCAAGATATGTCCTTTCTCTGTGAACTAAGGTGAACATATACAGTCTGTAAGTCATGTTTTTCAATGAGCAAGGAAGGGGAACATACACATAATCTGGTAGTCACATTTCAATTAGCAAGGAAAGAAATAGTCATAGGGTTACCGAATAAAACATCTAAAATTGAATTAATGGTTTGAAAAGACACATTTTCCATGAATAGTTAAAGCAACAAGTTGATATTTAAATGAGTTTCTAAGGGCACTATGAACCAACTATTAACTGAAAGTTTATATTTACAAGACGCTGAAGAAGAATAGAATGCAACACATCATGGGAAAATTAAACATGATAAACTCCCTTTTTAAATATGCAAAGCACATCTGTTGCAGCTCGACGTAATTATGTACTTGATACAAAAAGCTGTAGCTTAGCAAAATCCTTAAAAAGAAACCCTTGCGATGGTCCCCCAAAGATTTGATACACGATGAAGAGGAGAAAAGCCTAGAGAACTAAATGTCAGTTTTGAGTGACCGGATTTACGAATCTTCCATTCAAAAGGCATATTCCTTTTTGAAAATGCTTCCTCAACTTGTTGAAGACTTCAAGAGCAGCAACCATTCTAATTTCTACTTCCGCATCAGTCATAGGAAAATTTGATACTACTCAAGAATTATAATGGCGACTTGAGATTCAAAAACAAAGTTCTCAGAAAATGTGCGAACCACACTTAAATAGCTTTTACTTTAATTGAGTTCCCCATAAGATTTGTGATGATCTGCCGAAATCTCCCCGGATCACCAATCAACTTCTCCGGAACATTTTCAGAAACGTAAACTACTAGCTGCAGATTTGAAGGGGTGGAAATTATTAGATAATGACTAAGGTGAATTAGCAGCACCATGTAACAAAGGCAGTCAATACCTCCACTCCTTTTTCTTGAGATTTCCCCGAGAAGAGGGACAAGACATCATCCACTATGGCCCTTAGATCAAACTGCACAGCCTCAATCTCAATCTTACCAGATTCAATCTTCGCTTGGTCCAAGACCTCATTTATAAGTGAAACCAAAGCTTTTCCACTTTCCTGTGCAGTTCCACCATAATCTTGTTGAGTTTCATCAAGATCTGTGTCCATCAACATATGCAACATTCCTGCAATACAAGCATTGTCATGTTATGACGGGATGTGAAGGTCTTCACTTATTATATATATCCCTACATGTGCCAAGCAAAATTTAAACAAACAGTTTGTCCACATACTCACCTAGAACTCCATTCATGGGGGTTCTGATCTCATGCGAAACAGTAGTAAGAAACTATAGAAGGCAAAACAAAATCTGTTACTGCATCGCTCAGTATGTTTTAAATCAAAACATAATCGACTAAAACGTGAATTACCTGTGACTTTGCCACATCAGCTGCCTCTGCTCGCTTCTTAAGTTCCATCATCTTATGGTAGTCATCTTCAACTTTGGCAATTCGATTCATTGTTGCTTGGAAAATATACCCAACAAGAGAGGCAATGACAAGAATGCCAGCTGATGTAGTTATTGCAAGCCATGGCCATGCTGCTTTTTGTTTGAATCTGTTTGCATTACAGAGTCAGTCGTGCAAGTGTCTACAACTCACAGGGATCGATAATTCACACAAAAAATATAGGTACCATCTAGCAGAATTTAGAACATCATAATTGTGGCTATCACAGATCCTATGGTAAACACCAGAACTATTATTCATGCGTGAGGCTTATCATCAGTAGGCAATTCCATGGAAAAAGGAAAATCCAGCAATTTCCTTATTTGCTTTCTTATCCAAATAGTAGCAAATTAACTGCAAATGGAATCACAGGACACGGAGTGGCACTATACTTAGAAAATAAGCCTCGACTGATTATAGAATTTCAAGGGACATCTTGAAGGGTGAATACTATATGGTTCTGGCAGGAATTTCAAATATAAACAATTGATATATCAATGTCTATATAAACTTTATAATGGATAAGTGACTGTTTTACCAATAAAAATAAGAACGAAATCAGATTGACAATGCAAATCCTAATGGAAGAGACTTGAACGAAGTTCTAATTTTTGAGTGAATTAGCATTTAGCAGCAACAGCAAGAACAACGACAAGTGCATTAATCAAATCACGAGGAACTTGCACATTACAGATGCGCAATTTTGTTCAGAAATAGATTATTGGAGTGCTCTGTCTTCTCATACAACTTTCCCCTTAGAGACTGATAGTGACATCAACTACCTCACTCATGAATCTTCAGAACTTCCTTTTTTTCTGTTGATTTTTCATTATATAGCTTCCACTAACATTTAATCATAGAAGAAAACGATGAATTAAGCATCAAATAATGCCCACTATAATATGGTAAAACAAGGTTCCTTAAAAAATATGAGGACGTATGAATTTCGACTTTTCAAGAGCGGAATAGTGCACTAGTTCCCCAACCTCTGCTGCACCCAAACTATGTGAAAGAGTAATTGAGGCAACATACTAATGCATATGATGTCATGTAATTAATGCCAGAATCACTAAATTAAATTCATGAATTTGCTTGCACGTGCCAATATCTAAAGAAGAATGTAGAGAACATAGTTGATTAGTCCTACAAGAGGCTATACCTTCAAGCAATCTGCGACAAGCAGATGCTGCATAAGCACTTGATGGGTCAACGAATGGAGAAGAATCTCCGTTCCTCATGCTGGCCACTCCTCCGAATCGAAGTTCTGAAATACATGGAAATGCATTCTTCTCATCCAACCCCTGACCATAGAGGAAGCCCCTGAATACATGCCCGTTGATGCTAACAGTAGCTTGATAGGCAAATTCAGCTGCATTGTCACTAATTGCAGTGACTCTTATGCACCTAAAAACGGCCGGAGCACGAACTTGGCCTGGTAAGGACTGCTTGAAGCTAGCATCTGGAATCCAAGAAATCACTACATCGATCTTAGAATAAGATCCAATAAGCAGATGAGTTGATCAATCAATAAGATGATAAATCCCTTTAGTTATCCATATTAAGCACGCGCGCTTCTGCTTTTTCGTCTCCGTCTTCTGCTTCGTCGCCGTCGCCGGCGCCGTCGAGCTCGTCGTTTCTCTCTCCTCTATTTTCACCGTCGTGGTTCGACACGTTGGCGTGGGGCGCATAGGCGGAGGCGGAGGCGGAGGCGGAGGCGGAGGAGTCGGGGGCGACGGACTCCGACGCCGACGGAGGCAACCGGCGAAGGAGCGTCGGCGTCGGGGTTTGCTGGAAGAGAGGCGCGACTTCGAGGACGAAAGAGAGAGAGAGAGAGCGGACTAGAGGTCGCGAGAGGGAAGCGAAGGTGCGTCGGCGTCAGAGTCGGATTCAGGGGAGGAGGCGGAGGCTGTGTCGGCGTCGGAGTCGAGGGCGACGGAGGCAACCGGCGGAGGCGGAGGCGGAGGTGGAGGGCCGTCGGCGTCGCGTTTCGCTGGAAGAGAGGCACGGCTTCGCGTAGGGGGAGAGAGAGCAGAGCGGACGTCGCGAGAGGGAGGCGGAGGAGCGTCGGCGGCGTCGGCGTCGGCGTGGGGGCGATGGAAGCAACCAGCGGAGGCGGAGGGGAGAGAGACGATCTGCAGAGGTGAGAGAGGCGCGAAGAAAGAGAAAACCCTCAGTCTCCCGTCCGAAAATTTTTCAAAATGGCGCCTGACTGACACGTGTCGTCCTCCGAACGCCTTCTTGTTTGCCAGGCTGGTGCGTCTTACGTACCCAATATTTTCTTCACCCTAGAAGTAGCTAAAGGGGACTATCAAGCAATTCTTTTTTTTTTCTTTTCTCTTTTTCAAAATTTTGCAACCAGACCAGACCATTCAAAAGTCCTAGTGGCCACCCTTCCATCTTGAAAGAGAGAAGTTGGGGGTTCAAATCCCCACCTTCTCGGGGGGATTGGGGTGGGGAAGATTTCATTTCAGGAGTGGGTTTCGACTTCCACACCCTACAAGGAGGCAGGGTAAAAGTCTTAGAATGAGTACTAGAGTAGGATTAGAGTACGACTGACTAATATATATATATATATATATATATATATATATATATATATATATGTGTGTGTGTGTGTGTCCCATTTGGGCGTAGGTACACACGCAATCATTTTGTCAGTATGGCCCAAAGAGTTGCATTCAAGTGCCGACCTATGTCGGTCAAAATTGTAATAAATTGACCAACCAGAAATGTTTGCTTTAACTCCATTTATGTCTTGTCGTTTGACATTTCTGCATTTGACCATAACTACCACAAATGTTTAATTCACTTCACATCTATGCTTGGTTTATTTCACAAAAAATAAGTAATTTCGAAAATATTTTTAACATAATCGTTTATATTACTTATAAAAATAATTAAATGTAAATTATATAAATATAAATTGTTATCAATAATGAATAATTTTCATGATTAGTTATTTCAAACGAAATCATTAATTATTCTTAAAGATATATTTTTTCAAATTATTATTTTTTACGAAATAAAATAAGTCATTTCACTCTAATTTCCACGAGCTGGTAGGTGGTCACCGTCCAGCTTCTCGTATATACACGTAGGTTTGACTTGGCACACTCGAAGGAAGAAAGATGGATCACTCCCGATTAGTGGGGAAGGTTTGATGGAACTTAAAGATTACTAAGCACATTTTTGAAACCTCTTTCCCAAGATGTAATAATATTCTTTGTAGAGATTTGAATTTCTTTAGTAATTAATGGAAGCAATCGCGCAGCACATTTGCCTGTGGATTTACTTTTGTTTTTTTGTTTTTGACTCAACTAAACTCTCGTAGCTCACACACTCTGCACATTTGCCTGTTTGGATTTACTTTTGTTTTTTGGTTTTTACTTAACTAAACTCTTGTAGCTCATACACTTTAAATTTCTCTTTAAAATTTTAGAACTCTTAAAACTTTCACAATATTTAAGTATCAACATGCATATTATATTTTTTCATGATTTCTAAGATTCGAATAATAATTTAAACTTTAGCGGGCAAGCATGAAGCACTTTTTACGCTCTTGTTAACTCGAGTTGATGCTTCTGTTATATCTAGTATAGCTATCAAGGAAATGACTTGAGTTATTGATTAGGCCAAGGACCAGTGTTCAATTTCCCATGCCATCAAGGACGAGCAATTTTATGTTTGGTCTGTACGATTAGGTTTGACTCACATCTTATTTAACCGATTCAAGAAATTATGGTATTTCACTCACCAAGGGAATCGCCTAAACTCGAGTTCTACGTGGAGAAGGGAAAAAAAAGTGGTGGTGCTTCCAAAGAGATGGAAGCCTAGTGAAAGGTTTCAGATATGGTTGAGATCTTGCGTCCCTAAATATCGGCTTTTGCGCCGGTAGATAAGTAAGGTGTAATCTTAACTTAGACTAGTACTCTTGATGCCGTATAAGCAAACAAAACAGGTCATATTAGGTCGGTAATTTGCTTAAGAGGGGCTGCGTGCCTTCCACGGATTAGATAGATCTAATAAATTTATCTATCAAGTCAGTGATTACGGAAATTCAGATCCATCTTCGGCTTGTGAGGTCCACCATCTCAAGATATTCAACGTTGTTATAAACTAGCCTCAGTGGTCACAATAATTGACTTTTCTAGGAGCTTCTCCTTCTCTCTTGATGGTCAGTAGAGGTGTCAAAATGGGTCATGAATCCATTTTTGGACTTATATTTTTATTTATATGGGTTGTATATGGATAAGAGGCTTTTAAAAACCCAACTAAAAATAGGTCAAAAAAGTGAGCCTAATTTAAATGGGTCGAAAATGGGTTAGAACTTATGACCCATTTTCGACCCATTTAAAATATCAAGTGGGTTAGAAGCTTAAAACCCATTTCTAAATTTCCAACCCAAGCCCCACACAATCTTTCCCTCTTTAACTTTATAAAAATGTTGTTTTTAATAAAAAATCGAAATTATAATTACTTTTCATATTTCAATTTTCTTTTCTTTTCTTTTTTCTTTCTTTTTCCTCCTTCCTTAGCCAGTGGCTAGCACGACGACAGCCAGCAACAAACCGGGTGAGGCTCGAGCTTGCTAGCACGTGAGCTTGTGGTCGCCGACGACTAACTAGGCTCTAGCCTCGCCAACGACTGGCTTGATCTCACCGATCTGGTGAGGTGGAGGCCCCACCGGTGTCAAGCGAGGCTTGAGCCTTGAGCTCACCGACATTGGGCGAGCTCGAGCTCGCCTATGGCCAGTCATCGGCCGTTGTCGGGGCTGGCGATCGACTGAAGAAGAAGAAAAAAGAAAAGAGAAAAAGAAAAATAATAATAAATTATATTTTAAAAAATAAAAAAATAAAAAAATTATATTTTTAAAAAAAAAAAAATGATAAAAATTATATTTTAAAAAATAAAATAATTAAAATTCGATTTTTTAAAAAAATATGTTAAAAAGAATTATAACAATTTTCCATTAAATTTGTATTGCATAAAAGTGTTTTAGCAATACTTTTTTTTTTTATAAAAAAAAAAATCATAAAAATGAGCTTTCTTAGGTTTAGTTAAAGATTTTTCATGTTACGATTTTCAGTTACTCAATAGTATATTCACTTCAAACAAGATAAGCATGTTCATGGTCTAATTCTTTATAAATATTTCAATTTACGAACTTTTTTTTATTTTATTTACTATTTTTAATTTAATTTGAAGTTTGAATCCAATTAACATATAGTAGGTGTGGGTTTTTCTAGAATATTAATAGGTTTTAGCAATAAGGGTCAAGTCAGGTATGTGTAGGGTATGAGTTGGGTCGGGTATGGATTACTAGATTTACACTACACGATTATGGGTCAAAACGGGTTAAATGAGTCAAATATGGGTCGACCCAAATCCGACCCGACCCACCCATTTGACAGGTCTAGTGGTCAGCTGTGTTTGTGGCCGCATGCTTGCCAATCATTTCTTCGAGAGTCAACTCATGTTTGATAGATGTCACGCCCCGAACCTCGAGCACGCGCACATCCCTCGGTGGTCGATAGAATTTTGCGACGTTCCCAGGACTTGTCGCCGACCCTTTTCATTTTATTGCACATGCGGAAGCGAATTCACTAATCCCCGACAACAACATATATGGGATAGAAAAGCGGGACAACCAATTTCAAATCAATTACACTTTTATAAACACTTCAAGCTTATACGAAGGTCTATGTCATAAAGAACTACTGAGCCACCTATGCTCCTGACCCTTCTGCTTCAAGCTCCGGGTTCTTCACACAAGGGACTTGAAAATGGTTATTCAATAACCAGTGAGATATAAATCTCAACGAGTTACACCCCTAAGCCCCGGTTAGTACACCAATTCAACCTAGGATATTTATCCAGAACTACCCCACCACAAGCAACAACCAATAGTCAACAACCAACAAACAACAGTCGATTCACATACAACCTCACCTGGTATGCCATACCCTGCACGATATAACTCAGCATAATACACACAAAGCACATGACCATTATATGATACAATTCATCAATCACACACGAGTCGCATAATAAGCGATCTCACCTGGCCATTGTCACACCCTGCACATTATCGAATCATGTGTGCATACCATAAATAATGTGATTTACTCGTGCATATAATTAATGCATATAACAATTTCACACATCAATGCATCAATTCAGATCGAGTCATCGATCAATCGACTCAGTCGATTCCATGTCAATCCGACCATTCCCCGGTCGTCTCCCTTATTCAGTCTCAAATCTTACTCACGGCTCCATGAGCACGGTCTACCAAATTTCTTGGCAACAATTTACGATCCAAAGGACACAACCTATCTTTAGGTGGCAATTACGGCCCAGTGGGCGCGACCTTTAATAGGTGGCAGGTTACGGCCTTATCAGGCGCGACCCTTATCGGGTGGCAATTTACGGCCCAACGGGCGCGACCTCTATCAGGTGGCAATTTACGGCCCAACGGGCGCGACCGATTCCAAATTCGGTGGCAGAACTCGGCCCCACTGGAATAATTTAGGTTAAGTGGTCATCACGGCTCCACTAACTTTAACAGCCCACAAATCCATTTTGGCGTTGTAAACTGACGCCCGGTATTTTCTAAAAAAAAAAATACCTATATATCACAATCATCACACAATTTCACAAATCATCACTCAATTCATGCGGATGCCCATACATTTACACATCCATTCACTTCATAAAATCAACACACATGAAATAAGGCAATTTTTTCACTCTCGGGTGAACAGTGCTCGTGAACAGTACTCTGTGAACAGTACCGCGTGAACAGTGCACATGAACAGTAAATCGTGAATAGTGCCTCGTGAACAGTAACCGTGAATAGTGTCGAGTGAACAGTAATTTTCCAGAATTCAATAAATAATAAATTATATTCAGAAATTAACCAAAACATTAATTAAAGCAAACAATCAATGAATTAAAGCTAAACATGCTTAATTAACCACATAAGTCATATTAAGCAAATAAAGCAAGATTAAGCTAAATTAATCTAATCCATCCATCTAACCACCTATCTTAAGGTTAATACAACTTAATTAAATCACATAAAATAGAATTAAATCTAACTAAACCAACCCTAAGCAAGTTTAGGCACTAATCGAAGGATTAGGAGCTAAACTCACCCGTTAAGCGGGCCGGAGACACCGACGCGGTGGCGACGACGGTGGCTACGCACCAGAACCTCTACCACGATGATCCAAGGCGGTCCCAAGCTCAGCACAGCAACCACAGCTCGGACTCCCACTGAAAACACTGAAAAACAGCCCTGCCGGAGAAGAAAACAAGTTGAACGGCTTGGCCGGAGCTCCGGCAAAGGGGGTAGCCAACAACCGGCGGCACCAGGAGGTCTTGGGGGTCTTGTGGGAGGTTAGGGCGCAAAGGAATGGCTGGAATGGAAGAAAACGGGCTGCAAAGTCGAAACAGTCCAGGCTGCAGGCGGACCGACGGACCGGCGACCGGCGGCTTGTGACGGCTGTACAGGACGGACGGCGGCTCCGTTCAGGACGAAATTGGATTCGTTGGAACGGTCTATATCTCCCGGTCACGGCGATAGGTGGCTCGTTCTGTGATTCAACCGGGAAGACCACTTTTGACTCGATTCTTCACCGAAGGGTCAGCTGGAGCAGAAACTGGAAGAGAGGGAGAACGAGGGAGAAAGGAGCTCGTCCGTTTGGAGGCCGAATGGGGGAGAGAGAGTGATGGGAGAGCTGTTGCACTCCTCATTAAAGCCATTAAATGGCCACTTCAATTCCCCATGCATGACATCATCTTCTCTCTCTTCTCTTTTGCCCTTATTCACAAGCTCTAGGGGCATTTTGGTCATTTCACCTCTCACAAATTACAAATATGACCTTGGGCTGAAATTGGTGGATGGGCCTAAGGATTGGGCTTGGTCATGAATAGGAGTGGGCTTGGAAATTAATTGGGCTTGAAATAAATAAGAATTGGCCCAATGGGCTTAGAAGATGAATAGTTGATTTAGGCCCAATGGGCTCATTTGATTTTCTTAGGCCCACCATGGTGGCTTTCCCACCTTGGGCCTAGGCCCACACTGGCTTGGCTCAGCCCACGTCCTCATGGGCTTGCTTTCTCGGTCCGAAAATCCCTTTTCTTCCAATTGCTCGGCTTAACTGGCTTTGTCAACTGTTTGAAGCAGCTTCATCTAACGTTCGTCTCGGACATTCCCGATAATTCGAAGTCCAATCCTAAGTTCTCTTGCTATGTCAATTTCGCCCTAATGCCATTTCGGTTACCACTCAGACTGACGGGCGGCTCTGAGGATTTACGCGTAACCGGCTCGTGCCAAACCACGTTCAAGACATCTCGACTCATGGACGACGTCATTGACTGCATGAAATTACGGAGGCAAGATTCTTATTTCAAAGTACACGATCACTAAGGATCGACATAGGGTCGTTCGCGGATTCGATAATGGCAAACGGAATCACCCGTCGTTCCATTATGTTCTGTCCGCGAATCGACTCCCAATCGTCCTTGAAATCGGCCTGCCTATCTACAGGATCGGCCTCACGCAAGTCTCATGGTCAAGTCATTTTCCCATGTCGAGTCCTTTAGCCATACGAGTTTTGTCCTCATTAGCCCTTCCCCTCAAGGTCAGTATCTCAGGAATGATCAATTCCAAGTGAGATCAACCAATAATGCATTGACGAAATTCATATTCATCCATCCTTCAGAGGACTCGAATTTCAGGATGTCACAATAGAGATGCCAATGACCATGGCAAGAATACTAACATGTTGGTAGGATAAGATCCGTTGCGATACTCAAGAAATTTCAATGCCTGTGACTATGTGTGAACAAACATTATCTTATTTTGGCCAAAAGGAAACAAAAATAATATCATTCTATCGTCGTGGAAGATTTTTTGAGGTTGTTGCCAACTGTTCTAAAAGTTTTTGGCAATGGTCCCACAAAATCTCACCTAGTATTGAAATAGGAGATCATGAGTTCAAATTTTTCTAGATCCCATTTGCCTTCCTAATTAAATATATTCATGCTTAATATTAGGTAAAAAAAATTACAAAATACTAAATTAAGTGTGAGGAGAAGTAATAAAATATTTACATATTGAATAACGTCTTCATCGAATAGTTTAAACTTTTAGAACAGTCGACGATAATCCGATAAAATGTCAAGCATCATTTTAAAAATACATCAAAATACTTCATGAGCTTTCATCTAAGTATAATTTAGGTACCTCTTTTGTTTTTAGAAATACATGTTTGTACTCTCACTTCAGCGAAATTGTCCACCTATTTACAACTTTATCATTTGCCTATTTCCCTTCTTTCACCAAGGCTCACCATGCCTCTCTCTCTCTCTCTCTCTCTCTCTCTCTCTCTCTCTCGAGCTTCCTTTATCATTTGAAACGGTGAAAACTAGCAATTAAAGAAAGAAGAAATAAGAAGCTCGAGTAAAGTTTCGAGGTGAGAAAAGCGAAAATATTGGCAGGAATTTATGAAAATAATGGCTAGTAAATCTTGAATATACGACTAATAGTAGCCAACTCTTTCAAAACAGAAGTTGCTAGTATGAAAAATCATGGGTTTACAGATAAGCTTGCTCGAAATACTCCATTTTCTCTTTATAGACAATCAAGTTTCGGGTTGGGTCGCATATCCAACTGATTCATTTAATCCCATGGTCTCGCCTAAATCGGTGCTCAGAGCATGCCGTTCTCATGTACCAACACTATGTCCCCCATTCTTGAATATCCAAAATCCCTTTCATCAACTTTAATATGCTTGATGATTAAACCCCTCTAATCCAATGTTGCCATAGTATCTACTTAAATAAATTGATGTTGTGATTCAATTTATATTACACAGAGCACATATTATAATACAACAAGAATTCCTTGTCACGAGTTTATTTATAACTTGGACAATAGGCTCATTATAGATTAAACGTCCTATGATAATTTCGACAATATTCACTTCAATAAAGGTTTGTCACCTTTACACCTAAGTGTGACTATACATCGGCTTATTTTAGATTAAACGTCCTATGATAATTTCGACAATATTCACTTCAATAAAGGTTTGTCACCTTTACACTTAAGTGTGACTATACATTGGTTTGATTTTTTGCATGAATTGCATGATATAGCTTAATCTGTTTACATATTCGTGTGACTATAAGGCCAACTTGATCAAGACATTGCTTTGATTAGATGACCTCATGAGCAAGTTTGTGGACCACACATAAATGGACTATTTTTGGCTCAGAAAAATCATGAATATGAGATATTACCAATCAATGATGGTGGTCAATTGAGTCACGTCACTACAAAGGAGAAAACGGCCTTGTTAATTAAAACAACATTGAACTTGTTTCGGCAACGTTATTGAATGTTCAAGCAAAAGATAATGCATGCTTAGAAAATTAGATGGTGAATCATTTAAAACATAAGTGAAAATAGGAATGCGGCACCCAATGGGCATTGTGAGTTGCTTTCGGAGAAAGTCCCGTTTTTGCAGCTGTATCTTTGGTTACTACACTTTCCCTCGAGGGATGGACTAAGACTCTATGCAGATGGTGTTCCATTGACAAAACGGAAAAATCACAAGGATGAGATATTACCAGTTAACGATGGTGACCAATTGCGTCATGTCACAAACAGAGGAGACAATGGCTTTGTCAATTAATAACGATGTTGAACTTGTTTCAGCAACGGCAATGAATTTTCAAGCAAAAGATCATGCATGCTTAGAAAATTAGATGGTAAATCATTTAATACATAAGCGAAAATTGGAATGCGGCACCCAATGGGCATTGTCGGTTGCTTTTGGTTATTTAATAATAACCAAAAATTAGACTAGTTTCTTTCGCTAGCACGTTCAAGTAGCTGACTTTCCCATGTATCATGGTTATTGCACTTTACCTTGAGGCCTGGACTAAGATTTGATGCAAATGGTGTTCCATTGGCAACGAAAAGTTCATTAGGATGAGATATTACCGGTTCACAATGGTGGCCAATCAAATCACATCACTTCACAGGAGAAAACGACCTTGTTAATTAATAATGTGTGACATCCTGATTTTCCAATTCTGTTTTCAATTGAATAAGTCGGGTATTTCATCTGTGCACCTATAGCTCTCTTCTCTGAGTTGGCCACTCACGAGATAACTAGTCTATCAGGTGAAGCTGTTAAGGAATCTAAACGCAATAGACTTGAGAATTCGACCAGGAACCGACTGCTCGACCGTGCTAATCTGCAAGGGTCATTACGGCACAGATCGATTAGAGACCGGAGATAGGTTGATTCGACAGAACCATGTGATTAAATGTGGGTGATTCCACTTAATTGCAAAATTCTAATCGATCGGCACTAGACCGATTTCTCTGTCGTTTTGGTACCCTGTGTCCGTATTTGAAACCTCGAGGTTTCCACGACAACCGAGAGTTGCCAATGTGTCGAAGATGCACTTTGTGGCTTGAAAATAATCAACCACAGGTTAATTGCACTGAAAATTCCTAAAAGCTACCCGGTAGATTAGGACGCGCTCATATTGCGCCAGATTGAAATTAACCGAGAAATTGAACTCGATTATCGAAATTGGAGGTTCTGTTATGTCACAAATCATTTTAGGAACGTCGACTCATCCTCAGAAGATTTTTTCTACAAACCGAGATGTTTGGCAGAAAAGCAAAGTAAGGCCGTTTTTGTTCGGGAAAGTCAGAGGGCCGGTTTTGATCGCATCTTTGGGATGCAAGATGGATCATATGACGGAGAAAAATCATAAGAGGGACAAGGACACCATGGCGGATTTATTTGGGCTTCAATTGAATTTATTTGTTTGAGAATTGAGCTCAATTGAGTAAGAAGTGAAGGAATTGAAGAGGTAAAGTCCAAAATTCGTAGGCCATGGGGCACACAACATTTTGGACCCATTGGCAAGCTTGTTGGGGAAGATTGGTGGCTGCAAAGGGCAGAGGGTGAGGGCCATGGATGGTGGGGGCAAGCCAAGGGAGAGAGAGACAAGTGTTGAAGGCTAAGGAGCCTTTGGGGTCCCCCTTGTTCAGCAGCTCTTCTTCCTCCTTGAATTGAGGCTTTCTCCATTGTTGTGGCTTGGAGAGACCTTGAGAGAACCAGAGAAAACCGAGCTCACCAGCCCCTCCACCGTTGCACACCCACCGGACCAGCCAAGCCCGTCGTTTTTCTCCTCTGTTTTCCCCGCGTTCCAGTTTCTGCTCCAGCCGACCTTTTGCCAAAGATCCGAGTAAAAAGTTATCTTCCCAGACAAACCAGCCAACGCTCCACCCACCATCGCGAATAGCACATCCAAACCGTTCATGAGGACTTCACGGTACCCCGAAAGGAGCCCTGTAGCCTCCCGAAATTGGGCACTAAGGAACGGCCCGCCGGACCACCTGGTTCCGCCCTGCTCCGCCTGTTTCGCGTTTTCTTGTTGTTTCGCCCCATTTCGACCCTTTCCTTGCC
Source organism: Eucalyptus cloeziana (assembly GCA_014182715.1). Taxonomy (NCBI): domain Eukaryota; kingdom Viridiplantae; phylum Streptophyta; class Magnoliopsida; order Myrtales; family Myrtaceae; genus Eucalyptus; species Eucalyptus cloeziana. Next base: position 40,780,373 of record CM024641.1, on the reverse strand, counting down.
CATTCCATCCACCCACAAGATCCACAAGACCCCCGGGAGCCACCGGTTGCCAACCACCCGCTCGCCGGAGCTCCGATTGGCCGTTTCCTCGCATTTGTTTCAGCCACCGGTTCGGCCTCTGCAGGTCAAGAACGAAGCAGAAAACTAGCAAGGGTTTTCGTCGTCGTGGCCCGTTTTCAAGCCCTTCCCGGCCTCCGTTGGTGTCGCCGCTTTGGGGTTTATCGACCGCCTTGGCGTCGTGGTCGTCGTGAACTCACCGGCGCGCAAAACCGGTGAGTTTATCCTCTAAACCTTGCTTAGTAAGTTAATCATGCTTAAGGGATGTTTAGATTAGTCTGATTAGGCTTAGGTGGTTAGATTAGATTATTTTAATGTAAATTAGATTAGTTGCATGATTAGTTTAATGGATGTTTAATTAGGGCTAATTGTATGATTAAATTAGTGTAATCTTGTTTAAGCCTTAATTAATTATTTTTAATTAATTAATTATTTCGAATTTATAAATATTATTTTATTAAATTATATTATTATAATATAATATTTAATTATTTAATTTTCGGAATTAAATTTAATTATTTAATAATTTCGAAAATTTTGCCAGGATGGCCGGTCGTTAGAATTTCGTGCTGATCGCAGCAGTGTGGTCAGTTTGTGCCAATTGTATGTTTAAATTGAGAAATTGAGTGATTGATGATTTTGGTTAATAATTCCAAAAGTGTGGAATTGAGTGATATTGATGAAGTTGTGGTATTTAACTTGAAAATACCCGATGTTGGCTTTTAGCACCGTAATTGCTTTGTATGACTAGTTTGAATCGTTGGTTGTTATTGGATTGAATATCCAGTTCTATGGTTTATTATTGAATGATCAACTTTGGTGAGCAATTGTTCATATATTTATCAACTTGTGAGAGCAATATACTGTATCAGCCTATGTGCTTCGATACGCCAGCTTGTGAGAGCAGTATACCTTATCAGCTTGTGTGAGCTAAGATCGTTTTATCAGCTTGTGCGAGCACGATCTATGTATCAGCTTGTGAGAGCAATGATCGTTTATCAGCTTGTGAGAGCAATAATCCATATATCAGCTTGTGCGAGCTATCATCTATATATCAGCTTGTGTGAGCTACCATATATATATATATATATTAGCTTGTGCGAGCTACCATCTATATCAGCTTGTGAGAGCATTGCATCCATTTCAGCTTGTGTGAGCCGTGATTGTATTGATGGATGAATAGATGGTATGGTTTAATAGATGGTATGAATTGATAGATGTGTGGATCGTATGATATCAATTGGATTGATTGAATTGATAGACTGATGGGTGTGTCGGTAGTTCCAGCTTGTGCGAGCATTGTTGAATATGAATTGTACTGACATGCAGGAAAGGACTGAGGCGAGGTAAGTCCTCTATCCTATTTGTGTGGCTAGAGCGCCCTGAGGCTTATTTTCTTCCTAATCGAGTTTTAGGGGGTATGACTCGCTAAGACATTGTCTCATCCCAGTTTGGGGAAATATTTCAGGTCTTTAGATGGCGGTCGTGGAGGACTCGAAGCCATGGACATTTGTGGAGGTAGAGATCGAAGAATCGGCGAACGTGTCTGACTAGTGGTCATAGGACAGTTCCCTTTTGTTGAGCCTGTCCATTTTGTAGACAATCCAGTGTTGTATATAAACCTATGTGTTTATAAGAAGGCTTGTTTGGTTGTAATTGATTGCCTGCTTTTCTATCCCAAGTTAAATATTGTCAGGGGATTTGTTTCGCTTCCGCATGTGCAATAAAAATGAATGGGTCGGCGACGTGTCCTTGGAAGTCGCATAATTTCTATCGACCAGAGTGGGATGTTCGTGTGCTCGAGGTTCGGGACGTGACATAATGACATTGAACTTGTTTCGGTAATGTTATTGAATTTTCAAGCAAAAGATCATGCAGACTTAGAAAATTAGGTGGTGAATCATTTAAGACATAAGCAAAAAAAGGAATAAGTCACCCAACGGGCGTTGTTTGTTGCTTTCGATTATATTTAAGACAACCGAAAATTAGACTAGTTTCTTTCGCCATCCCTGCCTAAGTCAATCGTTCATGGGGGTGCTTTGGGGGGCGGGCGGGCGACGGAGAAAGTCCCTTTTGCAGCTGTGTTTTGGTTACTGCACCTTCCCTCGAGGCATGGACTAAGATCTGATGCAGATGGTGTTCCATTGGCAAACTTCAATGAAGCCAGGTCTCACCAATCTCCGAATTTAGCTCTCCAGTGATTTCTTTTGCCAATCCATTCGGAAGATTTTGATTGATATTGAGTCGAACTAAATGGGTGAATCAGTTTAGACGCGAGGTAATAGAACTTTTGATGTGGTTCTCGATAGTATCCTGATAAGTTGAGTCTATTTTAGACACAAGAAAAATAACATAATTTATCTCCATCACCTTCTCCAGTATTTAATTCTTTAGCCACCGTGTCTTAATTAGTGCTATGTGAGACTTATTTACCAACACAACAACCCAAATTTGGGCAATGTGCGATTAGATACATGTCTGATGCCCAATTCCAGCGCTGATTTTGATAGTGAAAAATTCTACCAAGACCTTCACAAGCACATTCTGTATTCACATGGCAAAGCATGTTGTGCTAATTTAAGATTACACGAGACTTATCTACCCAATGCAATAACCTACACCTAGACGGTGTGGGATCAGAGGCATATCCTGTGCCCACCTCACCCGAGCGTCGCTAGCCCTCGGCGAGGCTGGCTCTCGTCAGCTGAGCCTCGTCGGCAGCTAGGCGAGGCTCCGCCTAGCTAGATCTAACAAGGCCTGTCTGGCCACCAACGGGGCTAGGCAAGCCTTATCGGGGTTGGGCGAGGCCCGCTTGGCCACCGGCGAGGCTCGACCTCGCCAGATCGCAAGGCTTGCCTAGCTTTGGCGAGGCTAAGCCTTGCTGGTGGCTAGGCTTGCCTAGCTTTGGCGAGGCCGAGCCTCGCTGGACCTCGCCCTGGCCCGATGAGCCTCCGACGAGCTTGTTAGACCAGTTGCCGGTGACCGGCGGCAGCGGACGGCGGTGGACAATAACCGTGGGATGGTGGTCGATGAAGAAGAAGAAAAGAGAAGAAGAAGAAGAGAAAATGGAAGAAGGAGAAGAGTTGGTTTTGATTCTTAGATTTGTTTCCGGAATAAGAATCAACTTTTTTTTTTTATTCTTGATTCTATTCTAAATCTACTTTCAGGAACAAAAATGTAGAAATTTGTTCCCAGGAACAAAAATTTTACCAAACGCGATTCTGTACCTAAATTGATCCTGGGAATAAAAAATCAGAATCAGACATTGTTTGGATGGTTACCAAACAACACCTTGCTTTCCTTTTTTGTTTAGAAAAATCCCTCATACTCGTCCATTTGATTAATCGAAATCTAAGCAGTCAAAACCTCAAAGTTTGGGCTATCAACTAGTTACCTTATCTCCTAGGAAAGCCCCTAATGGAACTTTCTCATTTGTATACTTCCTTTAGGAGATATTGAACATTGATCATGATCATGTTGACTCCTTTCCTTATGATGCTCCTGAATTCTATTATCTTTTCTATGAAAACACTAAATATCTGGACAACTTCAATGCATTCTGGTTAAGCGTGCTTATTTCGGCCAATCTTCCCATACGACTATGTACCAAGGGGAGGTTCTACCATGGATTTGGGGCTTACTCTCCGCATTACTGTGCTAGGTAATTCGGTCTTTACCAAGATGTATTAATGCCAATTGCTTACTCCATGGAGTACCCTCGAATGAATAGGAAGAAGTATAATTCCAATAAAGATGAACATTTTGTTTGCTGTTCTCGAATCACTGCAACAATGCGAGACCAATTTTTCCTAGATTTCAAAGCTTTTCAACCTTTTCCAAGGGTCATAGCAAAATATACTAGCCGGTGGATTTCTTTTTCATTTGAGAGTCCATATGAAGAAGCCCTCAAAACCATTCTTAGCCGTATCAAATCGTGTCATTTCTAGTCAACCGAAGCAACCAAAAAGGACAAAGCATTATTGGAAAATCCCCTTGAACTTGATCCTCCAATCATATCAACAACACTTAGGTTGGGACTCCGAGAAGGACTAACAGTCCTCTACCAACTCAACCACAACATGAAGATCCAGGGTAGAAAAGTTCATGTGAAGAGTTGGAGTTAGAACAAGCAGCCCTATGAGAAGAAGAAGAAAAAGATCCTAGTGAAAGATTAATCAAGCATCGGTTTGGATTTATAAAGAGTATATCCGATTGATCTTCTTTATTTCTGTTGCTCTAATGCTAACTTTTTTCTTGTATTGTTTAGATACTCCTGATCCCTTACCACATATCAAAGATAAGGATACTATCAATGTGCTTGTCTCTCATTTCTAGCGGAAGAAGGATACCTCACCCCGTTTGGTAAGGAAACAACTTCAATTAGATACTGACAACCTGGTTTTAATCCCAGTCAAGGATAATCCTATGCCCTCAAAAGCACCAATTAACCTTGATCGCCCTCCCAAGATCATGATAGAGGATCTTTTGGACAAAGGTTCATCTTTCACCTCTTGAAGCTGTTGAAATGGTGCATACCCCTGTTCTTTTATCCATTCGTGGTAAGTATTCTCCTATTTTTTTTGTCATGTCTTTGTTTGTTCATTCCATTGCAAATGTTAACGTTATCTTGGAATGACAACTGTTGAAGCATCCATTAGCGACAAAGGCTTGTCTCAGCATACTCCAACTCAACCCCTGGTCGAAGACATTGCTGCCATACCTGGTATGTGTGGGGTTCAAGGCTAATCTTTAGCATAGAGTTTGTATATCAAGCTTTACTGACCTTCATATCTTAAACAGTTGGTATAACTCAGTCAGAAGTTCCTTTTCCCACTCTTATTGAGGCATCTGTCTAGAAGGAGCACAAGACCTCTCCATGTATTTTGGCTAGCACCATCAATGCTTAAGACGAAGCCGTTCATGTTCTAGGTGATGGTGATTCGTCCTTAGGAATCTCTTTAGAGATGGTCAAGCTTGACAATCTGATGGCCAGGCTAGCACAATTTCTATTTCTTTCAAGCGGTGGTATATCCGCTATTCTAAATAGCTAGTCTACCTTTTCTTAGCTTAGGTCATTGACGGATGCACTAAGTAAAAATGTTATGGGTAATCTTCTACCCCCAAATCTCAAGTTAGGGCTCAAAGATTTCCATGATAGGTTCTCGTTTATTTTCGACACTTATTGCTAGAACCAGACTGAATTAACAACATTAGCTATCCTCGAAGGAACCTCATCTAAGCCATGTAGTCAAATGAAAGAGGTAGAGTGGCAAGTGAAGGAAGATCATCAATCCTTGCAAACCACTATAAATGATACTGTGGACCTTGAGAGGGAAGAGTCTAATCCCAAGGCATAGAAAGCAATAATTGAAAGGGAGTTAAATAAAGTCCGCCAAGCATTGGAAGACAAGTTCAATGGCAAGTCTCAAAGTGAGAGTCGATTACGCAAATATGTGGTTGTCCTCAAGGAGATGAAGGCCACTGATTATGCTAGTTGAAAGCAGTTACATTCTGAAAACCATCATATCATTAATGACATCTGAACCAAAATCTTAGTTTCGACTAGCTCATATGTAATCTTCAGCAAAATGTGAAGTCGTTCCTGTACTCTTAACCATCAAAATGAAATCACTTGACTAACAAAGTGTTTCCTTTAATTTTGAAGCATCTTTATTCTTAATTTCCTCCATTGTGCGCCAACCAGAATTATGACAGGATTTTAGAGTACCACGAGCTCATCCACGTTCCTCAAACATAGGATAGTGGGCTAAGTCAGTTACCTTTGAGGTCTATATATAACCAGCGACCTTGTTCCCTTCACTGACACATCTGTTCATTCACAATGGTAGACCATTCCCAAAATTTTGCAAGCATCAAAGTAGCTTCGTACTTGCTTCACTTAGATGCACTTCACGCTCATCAAGTGAAGGGGTGGCTTTCTTTGACATTTATGGACCAGAGCACTAGGACTAGCTGTATTACCTTGGGTCCTCATCTCAAACTCTTGCTGCTTCCTCCCTTGTTTATAGAATGGTTTCCTCGTCATTGTGAAGAAATACTACTCATACATCAACCTTCAATATGCGCTTTTGCTTGGTCATCCTCGAATTACCACTTTCGTTCTTATCCTTCTTTTGACAATTGATTCTTTAATTGGTAAAAGCAGCTGAAAAAAGAAGTATCAAGTGTATAGGATAGTGCCAAGATCGACAAGTGTTTGAAGTTCTGTTGTATATATATTAATCCCCTGGAATATGGACTAATTGGTAGCCTTTGTTGTTTCTGGTCGCTTTCTAATAACTATTTCTTCTTTCCAACTAGCCCAACGACCGTCACATTATTAGATATTTGGTCTTTGACCGGTCTATCTCCTTTCATAGAACTCAATGGTCAACATGTAGATGCTTGTCCATTCTTTGATAAGATCCCTTGCTTGGATTCTTCGTATGACGAATTCATGGATAGATTCACTAGGACTAATGGACCTGTCTTCGCTGAAGAGCATGTTGCTTTCTTGTTATACTGGCTTTATAGATATATCTTTTTCTCACCCTTTGTTGACCGTATCCCATAAGCTTATTGATATGGCTTATGCATTATCAAAAGGCATTAACATTGGGTTAGGTTGTATAACTCTTACAGCATTGTATCGAGGTTTGTGTAGACCTTTTGGATGCACAGACCTCGCTATCTAGAGGCCATCCTGAACCTGTTTTTGGTGCTTTATGGATCATGCATGGTTGGCTGTACATCTATTTTCCTAAGCTATTTCATAAGAAAGGCCAAACTCTAATTCATTGGTTTGAGGCGCATGAATCATCTACCGAAAGTGAATTCGGGCTCTAAAAAATCTGGCGAACTTTGCATCCCTTATCCAGTGGCTTTTCCTCATTTTAATATTTGCTCAACACATATTTGTCCCCGACTGACTTTGACTTTTTACAAGATAGGACTTGAGGATATAATCGGTAGCCATTCGACTATGCAGACTTTGTTTTCTGAATCTGTTTGTGTAGAACAGTACCACTATAGTTTGTAGTGTGTGTGTGTGTGTCTCTCTCTCTCTCTCTCTCTCTCTCTCTCTATATATATATATATATATATATATATAAGTGTGGTTGTTTTTCAAGTTCGAGATTTATGACCTTACTTTCCTATCTCATTGTTTTATTGTCTGGGGATTTTATTTATATGATTCCGAATGCGCATTTAAAAAGAAAGGGTCGGCGATGCATCCTAGGATGTCACTATTTAATCGACTAGTGAGGGATGGGCGTGCGCTCGAGGATCAGGGCATGACATCCCCATTTAAGTGGTATCAGAGCAATGATTTAAGATTGGAGGGATAAGATGCGATGGTTCATGGGATAGTGGTAGGAAAGACCTTTAAATTCGTGCTGGTGCATGTTTGTGATAGTTGCTTGATAGAATGACGTGTTTGTATTAATCACTCAGCTTCTAATTCGGTGTGGAATTGGAAGCAGGTTTCAGTAGACAAGACTGAGCCATGAGCGATCAGGAGCAAAGAATTCCTGGCGAGAGGATCGTTAGGGCCATGACTTGGGGTAGGACGCCAACCAGGGTCGGTACTCGAGGAGGCCGAAGTAGAGCACCAGCACAGGCTAGCACTAGTAGCATAGCACCACCTCCCATTGGTACTAGGGTAGCAGCCCTGGGTGACCAGGGAACCATCGGGATCACCCAAGCCTTGGATGCGATGAGAGAATTGATGGGGCAACAAGCTTGGGATCAAGCCATCGCATTCACCGCCGCTGTTGCAGACACCGCTACTACTGCAGTTGCCACCGCTGCTAAGGCCACAGCCGTTGCCGCACCTGCTGCCGCACTTGTTGTTGCACCTGCTAAAGTTCAACCTGAGAATATAGTGGTGCAAAGAGAGAGGTCGATCCACAAGTTAGTGGAACAGTTTTTGAAGTTGAACCCGCCGAGGTTCATTGGTGTTGGAGATCTGGAAGTCGCGTCACTCTAGATCCAGGATCTAGAGAAAGTGTTTGCACTTCTGATGTGCAACAAAGAGGAGAAAGTAGTTTTGGCGATGTACCAACTACAAGGTAATGCCAACATCTGGTGGAGAGCCGCCAAAGAGTCCGTGTTTCCGGAAGGTGTAGTCCCGGTATGGGACGCCTTCCTTAGAGCATTTCACGATCAATATTTCTCGAGTATTGCTTGAGAACAAAAGATGGAGGAGTTTCAGCGTCTCCGTCAAGGAGCGATGACTGTTGACCAATATGGGGTCAAATTCACGGAGCTTTCCCGGTATGCTCCAAGACTAATTGAAGACCCACAAGAAAAAGCCCGAAGATTCAAAAATGGTCTTTGTTCTAAATTAAAGCAACCTCTGTTACCGTTAGATCTGACAAATTATCGAGAAGTCTATCGTTGAGCTCAAATGATAGAGAGATGTTTGATCGAGCAAGCTGTGTCGTCTAGATCGAGGTTTAGTTCATTCAGAGAAGGGATCCGTTAGGGAAAGAAGCCCATGATTGGAGGTAGATTCCAAATCCCGCCCAACAAGAAGGGTGGAGTTGGCAAGTCTGGACCAATCCGGATCGAGATGTGTCGCCTTTGTGGAAGACAACATGGTGCGCCTGTTTTGAATGTGACCAGTAGGGTCATAGGGCCAGAGATTGTCCTAGCAAGCTAAGAGGACAATCGCAGTTGCCACCGTCGCCCCCTATGGGTCAGATCAAAGGGCATGCGCCTTAGAACGCATCGCAAGGAGAACAACTCAGACGACCAATTCAAGGCATGGTGTATGCTATCACGCAAGGTTAGGCAGAGGCTGCATTTGACGTGGCCACAGGTATGGTTTCGTTGAATGACCATCCTGCTTATGCTTTATTCGACCCAGGAGTGACTCACTCTTTTGTTGCCGAGCAATATGTTAAGTTGTTAGGATTAAGTCCTATATTGTTGGAGTCGGCAGTTTGCATATCTACACCATTAAAGGATAAAATGATAGTTGCTTTGGGTTGTGCTGGTTGCAAGTTAGTGATTGGTGAGCGAGAGGGGAAAATAGACTTGTTAGTCCTAGCCATATATGACTTTGATTTAATAATTGGCATGGACTGGCTCAACAAGCAACGAGCTAAAATGGACTGCTATCGCAAGGCGTTTCAATTTGACTCGTTAGAGGGTGAAAGCTTCGAGTTTGTTGGGAATTGAGGAGGACCCTCGATTTCTTTGATCTTGTCACTAGAGGCAACTCATCTATTAGACGAAGGTTGTCCATATTACCTGGCAACTGTCATGGATACGACAGTTAAGGAGCTAAAGGTGGAAGACATTGCCGTGGTATAAGAATTTCCAGATGTTTTCTCGAAGGAATTGCCAGGACTACCACTAGAAAGAGAAATTGAGTTCGTGATCGAGCTAGCACCTGGGACAGAGCCAATCTCTAAGGCTCCTTACTGGATGGCGTTATCTGAGTTGAAGAAACTGAAGGTGCAGATGCAAGAGTTATTGGATAATGGATTCATTCGTCCCAGTGCATCACTATAGGGAGCATAAGTTCTATTTGTAAAGAAGAAAGATGGTTCGTTGCGCCTATGCATAAACTATTGATAACTCAATCAATCAGGTAACGATCAAGAACAAGTATTCACTCCCAAGGATTGATGACTTGTTTGATCAGTTGCATTCTCAAAGATCGACTCGAGAACATGATATCATCAGCTGAGGATTAGGAAGGAGGATGTTCCTAAGTTGGCATTTCGTACTCGGTATGGTCATTATGAGTTCACTGTGATACCATTCGGGTTGACGAATGCTCCAGCTGCTTTCATGAATTTGATGAACCGAGTATTCAAAGAATATTTGGATTAGTTTATGATTGTGTTCATCGATGATATTCTAGTGTATTCAAGGAGTAAGGAAGAGCATGAAAGTCATCTGAGATTAGTGTTGTAGATGCTGAGAGTCCATCAGTTGTATGCCAAGTTCAGCAAGTGTGAGTTTTGGTTGATTTGTGTTGCTTTCTTAGGTCACGTGATTTCAGATGAAGGAATCTCTATGGACTTGAGTAAGATTGAAGCCGTGATCAACTGGCCAAGACCGACTACAGTGACCGAGATTAGAAGCTTCCTGGGTTTAGCAGATTATTATAGATGGTTTGTGGAAAGGTTCTCATCATTAGCGTTGCCATTGGCAAGACTCCTAAAGAAAGAAGAGAAATTCGTGTGGACAGATAAGTACGAGCGTAGTTTTCAAGAGCTGAAGCAAAAGCTGACTACCGCACCTGTACCGACCATTCCATCTAGTCCTGGAGGATGCGAGATATATAATAATGCGTCATTAAGAGGATTGGGTTGCGTACTGATGCAACATGGCCGAGTTGTTGCATACGCCTCCCGTCAGTTGAGACCTCATGAACATAATTACTCGACGCATGACTTAGAACTCACAGCAATTATTTTCGCGTTGAAGATTTGGAGACTATTTGTGCGGAGAAAGGTTCCAGATCTTCATGGACCATCAAAGTCTCAAGTATCTATTCTTTCAAAAGGAGTTGAATATGAGACAATGCCGATGGATGGAATTGATGAAGGACTACGACTGTGATATCTTATATCACCCAGGAAAAGCGAACAAGGTCGCTGACATTTTGAGTCGAAAGTCATCAGTTGCTCATATTTTGATTAAGGAGTGGAACCTAATCGAGAGAGCTCGAGATTCGATATTCAAGTTTGAGGTAGGCCACCTTTCAAGTCTTATGGCCACCCTTAGAATTGAACCGGATGTTCAAATTAGAATCAAGCTACTCCAACCGATAAACCCAGATGTACAGAAGATTCTACAGGAGGACACGGATAAGAGAAAGGCTGACTTGAGCAAAGTGGTTCAAATTTACGCTGGTACTGTTCACGCGGAATCCTCTCTACTGGATCCAGTGTAATTGTTCATCGGTTTGGTGTGAAGCTCTTTCCCAAGGATCTAGCCATTGGATTGGCTTGAATTTTGGAGAGAAGGTCTCTTACTATCCACTCTACTTTCCCACCGAAGGGATTTGCAAGAGGAGAACTTTAGCTCGAGTTATCCCCTGCCCCAGGGGTCGGGCTCTGCAATTTTCTGGTTCTGGATTTCGCTTCTGGTTTTCTACATTTCAAGGAGATCTAACCGTTCGATTGGATTGATTTTTGGAGTGTAGCTTCTATGCAACATCCTCTTCAACTCCACCGTTCGGATTTGGAATCTTTGGGCTAAATTTCGAGGAAACCAGTGACTTAGGTTTCGATTTCTGCATATCAGTTTCTGGGTTCTTCGCTTGGTTTCTACTTCTTTACTGGATCAGCTTCGGTTGGATTGGGCTGATAGTTTTAAGGAAGCTTCCTCCTACCTATTTCATCATTCCCACCGAAGGATTTCAGCTAAAGAGCCTTAGCTTGGGCGTGTGCACAAACTGTTCGATAATATTCCTATAAGGGCCTGGGTTTGTTTGGGCGGGTTCTAGTGATTCCGTTTGTTCGGTGTCTCATCTGCAGAGGCTGTGATTGCATTAGCACCTCTTATCACCCTCCTTACAGCTCTTGCCCAGCTAATCGACCTAGGTACGCACCTCCCAGGTCCTGCCTTCGCTTGCTCTGGTCCGGTTTTGCTAGTATGTGTGCCTTGATCGATTTTGCTGCTCCTTGCTGTGTTACTTTGTTTCTGCTGGCCCTCCACTCCCTGAGGACTATTGTTGTTGAGATATATTCGGATTTGCCTCTTTCCCTACTGGATTTTGTGGAACAGGAATGGTTCCGTCCAAGTGTTTGATGTAATGCCCCCTTCTGCTGTTGTGGGGCAGAACACAGATTCTGCAGATCAGCCTCTACCTGTCTCCTCCATGGAGCTGCCCGACCACTCCTTGGGGCGGGAGCCATGCTAGAGGTGCCTGGGAGGCATTTAACTTCTTCCTTTGAGCCTAATACTCAGATTCCTAAGCATCAAACCCACCAGATCCCAGCTGGTCTGAAGAACAAGCAACAAACTTAGCAGGACCTCTTATCTAGACCGAATCGGTCGAGGGGCCGGAGTCGTTGGCGATCAGCTTCTAAGAGACCGACGCCCAACTCCGATGGACAAGATGATTCATCCCTTATGTGCAATGATCATCCCACAGCTAGACCGCATGGTAGGACTAGGTCCAGCTCCAAGCGTCCTCAATGTGGGGTGGCGGGGAAGTCCAACCTGCAGACTTGGGCTAGTGTTGCGATTGCAAAGGTGGCTTCAAAGGGATATGATCTAGATTTTTGCCCAGGATCAAGCGGTCCTTCAAATGATTGAGGAAGACCTTGATGCTGCAGACCCTTTGCTCCAAGAATGTCTCGTGGGCTATTACATAGGCCGACGTATACCTTTCAAGGTAACCGAAGCTGCCTTCAAGAGAGCTTGGGGGCCGAATTTAGCCAAAGTGATGGCCAATGGCAAGGGATTATTTTTCTTCCACCTCCCGGATAGGGAGTTTCACCGCAAGGTCCTTGAGGGGCCACCTTTGTCCGTTTCGAGGATTCCCATCGTGCTACAACAATGGCGACCAAACTTGGACTTCTGAAAAGAGTCCCTTCTTTCAGCTCTGGTGTGGGTAAAGTTGAAGAACCTCCCAATCGCTCTTTGGTCGGCTTAGGCAATCAGTAAAATGGCGAGCTATGTTGGGAAACCCCTTTATGTAGACCTAAGAACAGAGCAACTAGATATGCTCGCTTTTGCAAGAGTCTGTGTGGAGATCACAGCGAGGCAACAACCCTGTGACTCCATTGAGGTGGTCCTGCAAGGTGAATCGTGCATCGTTGAAGTTGAATATGAGTGGAAGCCGTTGGCTTGTGTTGGATGCGGAGTCTTTAGCCACAAATGCAAGGTGCTGAGTGCTGAACCTTCGCCCAAGAGCCCTCGAGATGATGGAAACGCCTCCGCCCTTGGACCTAGCTACCCTCCTACACAGCATCTTCAGAGTGGAGAGAGGACGTGTGACAACCCATTATTCTCGACTAGGCCTGCTGATTTGCCGGTGCAGACGGACGAGCGCCCAGCTCCTCTAGACGCACCGCTGGCCGCTCACTCACCTGGAGTTGCGCCTGCTGCCTCCGATTGTCCTCCCCACCAGGAGAAGGACCTTCACTCCCAATCTCTTCTTCCGACCCCTGCTGTGGACTCATCATGGCAACAGGTCATGACTAAGAAGAAGAAGATCCCGAAAGAGGCGGCCTCCCTCAGCCTGGCCCAGCCTTCTAATGATGGCTCCCTGAAATTGAAAGGGACTGCCCAGAAATCAGGCTCACCTCCAATGCCCCGAAAGCCAGTTGGTATCCCCCTTGCTCCTTCCATTACGCGTACAAGTTCCTCGATAGCAAGACCGAAACAGGCTGCCGTAATTGAGCAAACGGAATGCTCTGATGAAATTTCCAGCGTGCACGCTAGAATTGAATATGAGGACCTTCTTTCGGTTGGGTGCCCATCCCCAACATCCTCTCCTGTGACTGATTTGGCTACTATCCAGGATAAGCTGCTGTTACTTCGCCCCGACCCGGCCCCATCCTTGGATCCCAAGTCCGTGCCGGCGAAGAAAAAGGCCTCTAAAAGAGGTAAGTGACATTCCCTATTTCTTCATGTATATAGGAATATGGAACATTAGGGGCCTTCATGACTCGTTAAAGCGAGCGGAAGTTAGAAAGTTAGTTTCCAAATATAATCTTTCATTTATTGGTCTTGTTGAGACGAAAGTCTCTGAAGCGGATTTTGATTCTTTGTCCTCGTTTTTGCTTACTGGCTGGAAATGGGTCACAAATTATGAGTACTCTCCTAAGGGACGGATATGGGTTGGGTGGAACCCATACTTTATAAGATTTGAATCGATGGACATCACCGACCAGGCTATCCATGGGCGGGTAACCATCAATCTCTCTGGAAAGTGTTGCTGTCTTTCAGTTGTGTATGGTGAACACTCCTTCTTACGACGCCATCCTCTTTGGGCAAACCTCCTACATATGAGTAATCTTCTGTAGGATTCACCCTGGCTTGTTGCTGGAGATTTTAATGCCTTAAAAGATCCATTTGATAGAATTGGGGGCTCTAATGCCTGGATCTCGTACTTTGATGAATTCGCAAATTGCCTGGCTCGGTTAGAATTAGAGTGTTGACACCTAAATTTTTGGCGGCCCATTTAGTCATTAGGGGTTAATTTTAAATATTATGATTCATTTGCATAACATTAATTTTAGGTGCGTTTATTTTTAATTTACATGTTTCGCATTTTTATTTTTTTAGGATCGGTGGTCAATGGCTTCGAATTAAATTTTTTGAGTTTAAGTTAACAGGCCAGACTAAGCCCATGAAACGAGCAAAATTGGCCCGAGCTCGTTTTCTTTTAATGACAAAATTACCTAAATCGAGATTTGATATGATGTTGCGGTGGTTTTTCGAATTTAAGAGAATCAGGTTGAAATCTTATCTTTAGTCTTTAGGTAATAAAATTGTTGAAAAATTTTAAGGAGATAAGGAAAATAAAAAGATTTTTTGTGATCGTAGAGGTTATCTCAATCTTCGTATGAGATGAAATATGGAGAAAAAGATTTCATTTTGTTTTCCTTATATAAGGGGTGCACGGATTATAGTTGAAGGGGGGACTTTTATGGTTTTCTTGGGAATCAAAAGGAAAAGAAATCAAAAAGTGAAAGAAGAAAAAAAGCAAGGAAGCCATCCATGAGTTTGGTGTGTGTGAAGAGGCAAAGAGAAAAAAAAGCAAAAGGAGAAATAGTAGGGGTGATTTGACCCCTACTGTTCATCTTCTCCAAAGGGGGTTTTTTTTCTTTCTTCTCAGCTGCGCATCTGCTCCACCGCACGACGCCCGCCCCATCAAGACCGCCCCTTGCCGGATCCAGCGCCTGCTACCGCCGCTCGACCTGCAGGACCCAGCAACGCCGGAGCACCCCGCGACGACCCAAGCTTCGCCCAGGAGCCCACCGTGCTGCACACCACCGATCACTTGCCTGCTGCGTCGATCTTCCTCACTTGGGCAACGTCACGCCGATCACCTACTGCCTCCGAGAGATCGGCCACTCCAGCCCGAGCCGCACTGACCATCGTCGCACGGAGCCGCTGCGCCTCACCATCACGCTAGAGAGCTCCGCGATTCGCCCCCTGACGTGCGACACCCAGCACATCCTCGCGCCCGATCCGCCTTACCTCCGCCCGAGCTGCTATTCCCGAACCGCCTTGCAGCCGCTCGCGCCAGCCCCGCTCCCACCCACGCCGACCGCCGCACCACCGTCTCCGTGCCCATCGCCGCCGACGACTCCCTTGGCTGGACTAACGAGCGTGCCCCTTCCATTTTTCCTTAGGTTGTTTTTCCTTTTATTTTTTTATTATTTTATTTTTTACTTTTTTATTATTTTATGTTATTTTACTTTACTTTTAGTTAATTTTATTATTAGTGTTTAAGTTGAATTTTGTGAGGTGAGTTTTAGGTTATAGTTCTTTTAGGCATTACCTATAGGATTTGTCCCTAAGGTTTAATTTAATTATTAATTTGACCCATAAGATTTTGGGTCATTTTTTTAATTGTATTAACTCTTGGGGTTTGTTTATGGTATATCAATTGTTGAATTAATTTAATTATTAATTTGATCTGTTAGATTTCGGATTAGATTTTTAATTATTTTGATTTCTTGTCGTGATGTTCAAGGTTAAAAGTAATCGTTAATTTGACCTGTGAGATAACGGGTTATTTTTTCGTTTATTTTAATCCTTTATTTGTTGAATATCTTGTTTGTTTAGATTTAATGTTTGTTTTAGAAAATCACTAAGAAAAATCAAAAAGATGTTTGAATTAGGATTTCAATTGGTTTTAGAATATTTCTGGTTATTTTGCATATCTAGAATATAGATTTTATTTTAGATTTAAAAAAATATATAAAACAAAAAATGCATTCATTTAGGATCTTAGTTTTTGTTTAATTTAAATTGCATGTTTAATTACGTGGCAATTTTAAATTTCGAACATTGTTAAAAAATAAAAAAATATCATGCATATGTCATGTAGAATTAGGGCATGCTCCGCACGTCATTGCGTATTAAATAGATTGCATGTTAGGTTAAGATAATGTCTTAATTTAAATTAGGATTTAGTATGACCTAATCCTTATTTTAAATTAGATAGAATTTTAATTTAGCTAAATCATTTTTGCATTCGAATTTCATGAAAGAAAATACAAAATTCGTCTTTGCATAAGTTAATATCATTATCTAGAATAGGTTGCATTTTTAAAAATAAAAACATCAATGCACGTCATTTAGTTTTTATTAAGTTCATTTAATTAGAACTTTCATGTCATTAGACTAAGTCATTCAATAAATGTCACGTTACATATAGCTTGCATATTAAATTGCATGAGGCATGTCATTTTAGTTTAAATAATTTTGTATGTCATTGCATTGCATTACATGTCATTAGATTTAGGTAATTTAGATTGCATATTTAATTGTTGCATTTCTTTAATTTCAAATTTCATGAAAAATATAAAAGAATTAGAATGAATTCATTTCATGCTTTAGGATAAATTGCATGCTTATTTACGTCATACAATTTTGGTCATGTTATCATATCATTTCATGTTAGTATAGTGACATGCATTGCATAAGTCATGATTTTCATTAAATAAAGTGAAAGCAAAAATTGAAATTGCGTGTTAAATCATATCTAGGATTGTTGATGTGAATTCTGATTTAACATTACAGATGCTTTCGTTGCTTTAAGGTATGTTTTTGCATTATTTAATTGCTTTCTTGATGTGTTAAATTGGTGGTATGCGCACATGTATGATCACCTCACACGTTAGGAAGTTAAATTAAAATCAATTCAATTGCCAAACATTTTTTTTTTTTGAAAATTAAAAAAAATGGTACCGAAAGGGCACTAGGATAGTCTAGTGTAACCAAGTCCCCGTACCCAAAATCTCCGGTTCGCAGGAGTAAAATAATACTCCCTTTATTTTACTTAGGTGTCTAATCGACCTACCCTAAACCGATTAGTGGCGACTCCTAGATAATAATCTTTTACATGTTAAAACCCTAAGTCGCGATTTGGTATGGGCTTGGGAGAGCCCGAGCTAAGCTTAAAGGCTTAGTAGTCCATCAACCTAGTTTTAGGTGGTAAACCTGAAAAATTGGGTCGCGACAGCTTGGCGACTCCACTGGGGAACACGTGTTAAAACACTTAGTGGACTTAGGCCAATTTTTCTTTAAAAATGTTTTTGTTTGGTAGCGAGGATCCCAGGTACGTCCCTAACATTTTTAAGGTGTTAAATGTTCTTGCAGATGGGAGGTATAAGGGGAGTAGTCTTTGCTAACCTTTGTCTTGCAGGTTAGAGTGTGGGATGAATGATTTATTTTTCCCAATTAGAAGTGCTGTTTGCATTTAAATTGTTGCGCATGCTTTATTGTTTTAACACTACACTATTTGCACACACAACCTGCGGTCCGACCTGGGTTGCGATAGGATTTCTAGGATGGTGTTGAGAAGTATACTTCCTCCAAAGCGAGACTGCTATGTTGAGGTTGACCTTCTCTTCCCCGAAAGTTTTTCATGGTGTCGAAATGTGTTTTGTTCATATCCGTGAGACTGCGTGACTATTGGACATTCCATTCGACTGAGCCCGGAGTTAAGGGGACCTGACGTTAATGCGAGACTGTAACGGTTAGATCACCCTCTTAGCTCCACCTTGTTAAGCCTTTTAGATAGAAATCGAGCCTCACGTCTCATGCGATGTGCCTATGTGATTGTCATCTATTTCTGGTGAAAGTAAGTTGTCTAAATTTTTGCAATTTACTTACTTTATTGTAATATTTGTCGGCCCATGACAATAGGTTTCATCGTCAGTTTTTGTTTTATATGCAATGGGGAAAACCGACGTACAATTCATTTCCACTCCTAAAAAAGAGCTCAAGATGTGGTTGGACCAGTTATATCAAGATGGCCAGAGATATGTGAAAGTTAGGATCCCCCGACTTCTCCCACTGTTAGAGATCAACGTCCACTCTGGTGTGATCCAAGCACTCCCTCACTTCTGGTGTCCACAAACTTCCACCTTCATATTTGGTGAGTTCGAGCTGACTCCAACGCTTGAAGAATATAGTGTTGCCATTGGAATGCCCCTGGAAAAGGAACTCGTTAGACCGCTTATCGGCGTAGATTCTATTTCTGAATTATCACAGTTTTTAGAAATCGAAACCGAAAGGGTAAGGAAGGTTGTCAAAGCCAATTGTTTTGCATGCCCATTTTCATTTTTGGAAGAGTGTTTTGCAAATCAATTAATGATTTCAAAAGCTAGGATCTTCATATTAGCATTTTTCGGACTAATCGTTTTTCCTTATCGAAGAAATGCTATTAATCCTTCAATTTCAGCTGTGGTTAATCGTGTTTGCAACGGGTTAAATTATGTTAATATGATTTTAGCCAAAACGTTCTTGTCATTGAACCGTTTCAAGCAAAATGAAGAAAAGACCATGTGTGCCCTCCCTGAACTTTTGCAAATATGGTTTTTCTCACACATAAAAGGTTTTAGGCACCTTATGAAACAATTTAGAATTGATGATTTAAGGCACCCCATACAAAAATTTGTGGTTTTGGAACGTTTTTCCCCAAATAAACAATATGCCCGTTGGGTTAATTTTTTGAGAAATCCTAGGCCCGAGGCATTCCTATGGTATACTAAATGGTTTCATGTTGAGGAGGCTTG
The DNA here is from genome assembly GCA_014182715.1 of Eucalyptus cloeziana. Lineage (NCBI taxonomy): Eukaryota > Viridiplantae > Streptophyta > Magnoliopsida > Myrtales > Myrtaceae > Eucalyptus > Eucalyptus cloeziana. Next base: position 40,761,585 of record CM024641.1, on the reverse strand, counting down.
TTTCTCTCACAAGTATGATGGTCCAATTCCATTACTGGGCCTTTCTGGTGCTACCTCCTATTACCCATATCGGGTGGCCCGTCAGTACAGAGCTCTTCAAGAAGTTCCTCCACCCCTCAAGACAGAGTTATTACAAGTCCATTTTGTTCGTACGGACTATGACTATTTCAACAAGGTCCAGATGATCATTGCTGCATGGAATGAATGCCATCTAGAAAACATTCTGGTGCCCAAGAGACTGAAAGGCAAGGAGGAGATCCACCAGGTGTCGACATTCTACATCCAACAACACCGGATTCCCGATGCCTTACGCCCGGTGGTCCTTGATGTGACCGAAAAGCCTACTCAATGAGCACAAATTGAGCATCTTAAGCGGAAAGTGGAAATGCTTGAAGCTGAAAATAAGAAGCTTCGAAAGACGTTGGGATCCCGAAAGCATATAAAATGAGATGTTTTGAATTTTTAGGGATCATGGTTTTAATTTTCAATTCAATGCTTTCAATTTTTAGTTCAATGTTTAGGGAGTTGAATTTCAATTTTTGGTTCATTGTTAGGAAGTTTGACTTTATATTTCAAGTAAATTTTGAATAAAATCAGGCGATTAGACCATTTGTCATGGGCCATTTTCCTATCTTGTCATTGGTTCTTACATTATCCATTTTTCCTTAGGTGACAACAGATCCACCGCGATCGCCTATTATTACACTATCAAAGGCTAAAATGGCCGACCAAAATGAAATGCGTGATCGTATGTCCGCCGTGGAGTCTCAACTTCAACAAGTACTCGCCTCTATACAGCTTGTGATGGATCAACTCCAGTTCCTCCAAGTGAATCCAACAGCTCCACCTGCTCTTCCCGAAATAGTTATCCCGAAGCAAGCAAACAAAGTTCAAGCAATTGACGATGATATGCCCGGGCTAGACGATGACTCGGTCCTTGCTGGAAAAGTCAAGCCTGACAGCGTTCCTAAGACAGATCGGGATGAGCGTGTTGCAAAGTTGGAAGAGAAAGTGAGACAACTATAGGAATCACAAAGCTCACTTCCGTTCGACCTCTCAGTCTATGAAAAGGTCAAAATGCCGAACAAGTTCAAAATGCCAGAGTTCGAGGAGTATGACGGTACATCTTGCCCAAAGTCTCATCTGCAAATGTATCACGTGCGCATGGCCCAGTACGTAAAAAATGAGCCCCTCATAATCCAATCATTCCATGCGAGTTTGACTGGACCAGCACTAAATTGGTATGTGATGAAGAATGTGAATCTCCTCGACACCTGGAACGAAGTGGCTGACGTGTTCCTCACACAGTACAAGTTCAACATGGACATCGCACCTTCCCGAGAAGACCTGGAGCATATGGAAAAGAAAAAGAGTGAGTCATTTAAAGAATATGCTGTGAGATGGAGAAACCTGGCGGCTCAAATCACTCCTGAGCCTGCCAACAAGGAGTTGATGAAATTGTTCGTGAGGACCCTTCCTTCTGAGTTTCGTAATCGAATGGCTAGTACGTACGTCGAAAGTTTCAATCAGTTTATTCCTGTAGGAGAACAAATCGAGATGGGGATAAGGGAATGATGGTTTACTGAACCATCTAGTAAGAGATTCACTACCAAGAAAGAGAAGGAAGCAGCCGTCGATGTGAATGTGGCTTATGGCCAAGAAAATGTCAAACGTGCCCCAGTTATCCAAATGAATCCAAGACAGCCACAAGCCGCTGGTCATCAACCATTCGCCCGAGCAAATAATAGAAGAGAATTCTCTCCTCTCCCTGGGTCTCCATCCCAAGTGCTGATTATCCTCCGAAAGAATGGTTTGCTTACTAATGAACCAAAGCGTCCTAATGTTGAAAGAAATCGTAGTTACGACCCGTCAAAGAAGTGTGACTACTATAGCGGTGAACTGGGGCATTCAACTGATGAATGTTTCACCATCAAGCACAAGATCCAAAACCTTTTAGACACGAAAGTCTTTTCATTTCAAACTGCTCAGCCGAATGTCCAAAAGAATCTGCTACCCGAGCATGAAGGTACGGTGAATGCTATCCTGGAATATGAAGTTGGTCGAATCAAGGACTCGAAGGTGCATGTGGCAGATGCTTACAGTGGACTGTTGAGAGCTGGATATTATCCGGGCCAAGAAAATGTTCCCCTATCGCTGATGAAAGAAAGAATTGCTCAAATGGTGGATGACGACATTATTGTATATGCTGACCGTAACTGCGTAGTTTCCACTATTTCCCACATCATCATCGATTGGGAGGAGGAGCAAGCTGCGCTCAATGCTGATAAGGAAGTAGTTGATCCTTCGCTCGCAGACATGCCTCCGTTAGAAGATGCATCTGATGAAGAGATAGTGATTGAAATACCTCAGCCGTACGAGTATGTTAACGATAAGGCAGTACCTTGGTCTTATGATTTAAATGTTGACCTTGTTACAAGATCTGGTCAAACCTATGGTCAAGCCAGTGCTCAACTTGCAAAGCCAATCACCGATGAAGAGGCTAAGGAATTTCTGGCTGTGATTAAAGCAAGTGAGTATAATGTGGTCGATCAATTGCGAAAGATGCCTGCTCAGATCTCTTTACTCGAGCTTCTCCAAACATCCTCTGTGCATTAAAAGTTACTAATGAATGTATTGAGTGAAATTCATGTGCCAGAGACGGTTGAGGCGGACAAGTTGGAAGAATTTGTGGGATCAGTCATTCTTAAGGATTTAATTGCCTTTTCTGATGAAGAATTCCCTCTCGAAGGCCGGGGACATAACAAAGCACTCTACATATCCGTTAAACACAAATCTTCTCATGTGTCTCGAGTGCTCCTTGATAATGGGTCCGCTCTAAACATATGTCTATTAGCCACTCTGTACCGCCTCAAGGTAGACCCTTCAAGGATACAGGCTGCAATGACCTCAGTACGAGCTTTTGATGGCACTAAGAAGGAAGTGCTCGGAGAAATCTATCTCGATGTACAGATAGGGCCAGTCTTCTTCAACATTCCCTTTTAAGTGTTGGACATCCCTACCACATTCAATTTCCTGCCGGGTCATCCCTGGATACACACTGCTGGAGTAGTGCCTTCAAGTCTACATCAAGCTATGAAATTTATGATCAAAATGAAGCTGCTGTAGAAATTTGTGATCAAAATGAAGTTGGTCACCGTGTATGGTGAGGAAGACCACCAGATCCATCATGAGACATCTATCCCCTATATAGAGCCGGATTCTGAGATCAAATCAAGTTACCACTCATTTGAGTTAGTATCCACCATACATGCTTCTCGAGGTTCATCACTGCCCATTCCTGAAGTTTCAGATGCTGCCCTCATGGTGGGAAGAATAATGGTCGGAAACGGTTTCATTCCTGGCAATGGTCTTGGAATGAATGGTCGGGGCATTCGAAGCCCCATTGAAGCCTCTCAGAGGTCCTGTGTTGCTGGTTTAGGGTACCATGGAAGAGGTGGAAGAAGTTCAAGAGGACAGAGACAAGGGCCAGGGAGGCAAAACCCACTACCCCCGAGCATCCATGAGACATTCCCTGGTCCTCCCATAATGATGTAGGATGAAGGAGATATCCTAGGGCAGCCTAGTGGCAAGTTTGATTACCTGGTGAAGTATTTGGCCCCTCCCAGCTACTGCATTGATCCTTGTGAGATAGTCCCAGATGGATGGAATAGCATGGATGATCCAACACCCTTGAAGACCAAAAACCTTGATGATGAGCTGGAAGGAGTTGCAAGCTTATTCGACAACCTCATCAAAGGAGCTATTGATGAAGGATCCCCTGAAGAGATGGGCCTTGGCCCACAAGAGTAACTTTTTACTGCTTTTGCACATTCCCCTGCGTGGGAATTTTTATTGCTTTCTAGGGATTGTTTTCAATTTCTTCTTTTTCGTTTTCTTCTTAGGACTTGAACTGCATTTTCCCTTTAATAAATTGTAATTGCTTGATGAATTTCAATGAAATTACAACCCTTATTTTGAGAGCATGATGAGGCACACCAAACTAGCTCGGTGATGATATCCAGCCGATAAAAGAAACAAAAAATCCAAGGGGAATTTTGAGGCCTAGGTTTCATCATGCTTTCTCGTGTCAAAATGTTTTAAAAAAATTGTTTTTGTTTAAAAAAAAACTTTAACAAAAAAAAAAAAAACAAAAACAACAAACAAAGAAAACCTAGGTTACCCTGTTTGTCTTTCTGATTCATTTACTTCCTGTTTCAGGGACGATATTCTGACTTGTAAGAACGTAAGAATGATCCAATCTAATACAGCAAGTGCTGCTGATGATGATCCCGAAGATCCGATTGAAGACTCCAGTGAGGTTCAACGTAGCTGGGAACAACATGAAAAGGCTAAAGCTCCCACATCCGAGCAAATCGTCACTATTAACTTAAGTGACACTGAAGAAGCCAAAGAGGTGAAAATTGGGGCAAGTCTCCCCAAAGATGAGGCCAAGCGCCTGATTCAACTACTGAAGGAATATCGGAATATCTTTGCATGGACCTACGCTGACATGCCTGGTTTAGACCCGTTAATTGTGGAGCATTGCCTACCTACTAATCCGGATGTGCCACCTAAGAAGCAGAGGCTCCGGAGAACTAAGCCCGAAATCTCAAAGAAGATAGAGGAGGAAGTGATGAAGCTTTTGAAGGTGGGATTCATTGAAGTCTCGCAATACCCAGAATGGGTAGCTAACATTGTACCGGTGATGAGACGGTCGAGTCTGAGTTTGTGTCGATTATCGGGATCTGAACAAGGCTAGCCTGAAGGATGATTTTCCGTTACCTCACATAGATGTCATTGTGGATAGTACTGCCGGATTTGAACTATTCTCATTTATGGATGGTTTTTTTTTTTTGGATACAATCAGATAAGGATGAAGAAGGAAGACAAGGAGAAGACTGCATTTATCACCCCATGGGGGACCTTTCATTATAAGGTTTTGCCTTTTGGACTCAAAAATGCAGGGGCAACTTACCAGCGAGCCATGATAGCACTGTTTCATGACATGATGCATCAAGAGATTGAGGTCTACGTTGATGACATGATTGCAAAGACCCGACCTGGAAAAAGCCACGTCGAGACCTTGAAGAAGTTGTTTGATCGACTCCGCAAGTTCAAGCTTCGGTTAAATCCCGCTAAGTGCGTGTTTGGAGCTACATCTGGTAAATTACTTGGATTCATTGTGAGCAGTAAAGGGATTGAAATCGACCCAGCTAAAGCTAAGGCCATTTGTGAACTACGACCTCCGTCAATAGTGAAAGAAGTCCGGAGCCTTTTGGGGAGGTTGAATTACATCACTTAATTCATTTCCCAACTTTTTGAAACCGCCAAGCCATTCTTCAAACTCCTAAGGAAGAATGCATGAGTCAACTGGGATAATGAGTGTCGAGAAGCGTTTGACAAATTGAAATATTACTTGATGAATACACCGATGCTTGTCCCGCCATCGTAGGGGCATCCTTTGATTCTTTACCTCACTATTCATAATGAGTCACTGGGTGCAATGTTGGCTCAGGAAAGTCCTCTCGATAAAAAAGAACGAGCCATTTATTATCTCAGTAAAAAATTCACGGTATCAGAGCTGAAATATTCTGATGTGGAAAAGACTTGTGTCGCACTAGTGTGGGTATTGCATAGATTGCGACAGTACACGCTGCATCACCAAACGTTCCTTGTAACTGAGAATAATCCTATCAAGTATTTACTTGAACGGCCAGCTTTGGTGGGTAAGTTGGCTAAATGGCAGATTTTGATCTTAGAATTTGATGTGCAATTCATGCCACAAAAGTTAGTTAAAGGTCGAGTGATTGCTGATCTATTGGCCGAGAATTCAGGACTCTCAAATAATGATGACAGTTTCCTAGATGATCGTGTCTTGAACGTAAGTGAAGATTCATGGACAATGTTCTTTGATGGAGCCGTGAACTTGTCTAGTTCTGGTATTGGGGCAGTTCTGATATCCCCCGATGGACAGCACCACCTGGTAGCCGCGAAATTGATATTCCCATGCACTAACAATGTGGCTGAGTATGAAGCTTGCATCCTCGGACTTCAGGCCGCAATTGAGATGAGTGTAGCCAAATTAAGAGTGTTTGGAGATTCGACGCTGATCATACTACAGACCGTAGGTGAATGGAAGACTAAGGATGCCAAATTGCTCCCGTATCATAAGTATTTAGAAGATTTGATAAAGGAGTTTGAGGAAGTTTCATTTGAATACTTGCCAAGGTCTCATAATCAATTTGCTGATGCACTTGCGACTTTGTCTTCTATGTTGAAAGTCACTGATGGGTTAGAGGTCGAGCCACTAAAAATAGAGGTTTTGCCAAAACCAGCATATTGCATGATTGTGACTGAAGAACCCAATGGAAAATCATGGTATTACGATATCATGAATTACATTAAAAGCAGGAATTACCCGAGGGAAGCACTCAGGCTGATAGGAAGTACATCACGAAGATGGCTTCGAATTTTTTCGTCAGTGGTGAGAATTTGTACAAGAGATCTTATGATTCAGTCTTGTTGCGGTGTATAGATGCGGCCGAGGCCACTCAAATCATGCAAGAAGTGCACGAAGGGGTATGTGGCCCTCATATGAATGGACACATGTTAGCTAAGAAGGTCATGAGATTAGGCTACTATTGGCTCACATTGGAAAGTGATTGCATCCAGCATGTTCGGAGTTGTCACCACTGCCAGATTCATGGAAATAAGATAAATGTTCCTCCAACTGAGCTGCACCAGTTTTCCGAGCCATGGCCTTTCTTGATGTGGGGTATCGATGTGATTGGCCCAATCAACCCTAAAGCTTCAAATGGGCATCGATTCATCTTGGTGGCGATAGACTATTTCTCCAAATGGATTGAAGCTACATCTTTTGCAAATGTCACTGCTCGCAATGTTGTGAAATTCGTTAAACGTGACATAATTGCTCGTTATGGCGTCCTTGAAGCGATCATCACTGATAATGGGACAAATTTGAACAACAAACTTATTGATGGGTTGTTTAGCGAGTTCAAGATCAAGCATCTAAATTCATCTCCTTACCGCCCTCAAATGAACGGGGCTGTTGAAGCTGCCAATAAGAACATTAAGAAGATCTTGGCTAAGATAGCTGAGAATTATCGAGATTGGCATGATAGGTTGCCCTTTGCATTAATGGCATACCGAACATTGATCTGCACTTCTACTGGGGCAACCCCTTTTGCTCTGGTGTATGGCATGGAGGCAATTCTGCCTGTCAAAGTAGAGATTCCTTCTCTGAGAGTTTTATCCCAAGTGGAGTTGTCTGAGGCTGAATGGTCGCAGCAAAGATTTGAATAGTTGAATTTGATTGACGAAAAAAGACTGAAGGCTCTGCCATGGCCAAACATATTAGCAGAGAGTAGTTAGATCTTTCAACCGGAAGGTGCGGCCGAGACATTTCGAGGAAGATGATCTTGTTCTAAGGAAGCTGTTACCAATATTTCCAGATCTTGGAGGCAAGTTTGCTCCAAATTACAGTGGCCCTTATGTGGTGAAGAAAGTGCTTCCTGGAGGTGCTTTGATCCTAGCAGAAATGGATGGTCATGAGTTTTCCAATCCAGTTAATTCCGATGCTGTCAAGAAGTATTGCCTGTCATGTTTTGAATTGCAAGCATTTCTATGTTGAATAAATTGCTTCAATTATTTGAATTTGTTGCAAAACTTGCATTTTTATTCCGTGATGAATTGCGTAAGATAGATTGAATGTGTCAAATGGAATACTTTGGAATGATGAAAGGCAACCTTACTCCATACACTGTCCCATACACTAATCTTCAGTTGTATAAAAATTTCCATGCCTGCAAGGAAAAGGTGATCTCGTAAAGGGTACGGTAACCAAAGTGATGAGAGGCATTTCTTTCCTCTACCCGAAACACTACAGGTACACCAACTGTTTAGACCTTTGAACCCATACACGTGAAGAGTTTTTAAATCATCCCTGTCAAGGATCATCCCACATTGGGACAAAATTTGAGATGAGTGATAGGAATTTTCTTACTCACACTTGCATCAATCTTTAAGTATTGCTTTCGCATCGTAACTCGTATGATAATTCAAAGTGCCCTAGGATGATGAAGAGCAGTCATTTCTCTATCCTATACACTTTTATCCATTGAATAGCCCACTTGAGCTTATAAATTCGTTTCATATTAAACCCAGTTGGTGATCATCCCCCATACTAGGGCAAGACAAAAAAACATTCGAGTAGTATGAACTAGAATGCTGACCAAATGGAGCTTCTGTTAAAAGAAAATAAGTGCTAAAAAATGGGGCATGAAAAAGCAGTGTGCCTGGTAAAAGTAAGGCCGATGCCCATGAAAAGAAGTAAAAATAATGCATAAGAAAAAGGGGTATAAAAAAGCAGTGTGCCTAGTAAAAGCAAGGCCAATGCCCAGAAAAAAAGGAAAGAATCAAACTTTTGATATGATGAGTCGTATCCCCAAAAGGCGTTACTAAACTCAAATGCTGTTGCAATCAATGAAGATTGGATGAAGAAAAATCTTCGACAGTGGAGAGGAAAATGTTGGAAATGTCAAGATGATCACCAACTTTAATCCCTTAAACACTTTTTTTTTAGCCTAATGATCCATTCATTTCTCAACCCATGAACCAAGCCTACGTTATGTCCCTTGCAAAGTCTCTTCAGATTAGGGCACTTGAATTAACGTAAGAGTTCGTATGCTTGAAAGCATCGCTTGAAGAAGTGCGAGTAAGATAACTTCTGCCTCATTTCGCGTGTTTTTTGACTTGTAAATCCAAAGACAATTGCGAAATGTCATTTTTAAATAGCCTCGACTTAAAGATTCATCTTTGTTAAGTCATTGACCAAGCTCACATTACAGTCCCTATTAAAGACCTCTCAGATTCGTAAAGTCGTACCACTTGCGAGATTGCCTAGACTCTTGTTTGGCATGATGACAGTGAGATAAGGTGATTGTCAAAATCCTGCATGAAAGATCAGGATAAAACAACCCATTTTAATGAGGATGAGTGGAAAGTCCTTTCAGACTAAATGATCCCTCATTTGACACATCCATGACACTCATGTGTTCGGATTGGAATTTTCTCTTGAAATCCTTTCCATTGGAATTAGGTGATGCATGGTTGATAGAAATCATTATGCGTAAACCTTGCTTGAATTAGTGCATGTTTATTTGTAATCGCAAATACATGTTGCTTCTCCTACAATCATGTTTTTACAGGAGACATATCCCTAATGAGCAGAGATGTCACCAAGTAAGTATATCTCTATATATACCTTAAATACTTGTCGTTGTACAGGTATTTTCACTTTTGAGTAATTTGACACTCGATGGAGTTGTCCCCAAAGATTTTTCCCAAATTACGACGTCGGGCGACCGAAGAATGGTTCGGGTCCTAGCCAAGCAAAACCCCCGTTTAAGCGACTGTAGAATGGTATGGGTCCTAGACCAAAAAAATTATTCCCCTATTCAGGCGACCGTAGAATGGTACGAGTCCTGGAGGGTAAACCTCGTTTAGGCAACCGTAGAATGGTACGGGTCCTAGGCAAAACTTGTTTCCCTATTCAGGCGACCGTAGAATGGTACGAGTCCTAGAAGGTAAATCCCCGTTTAGGCGACCGTAGAATGGTACGGGTCCTAGGCACAACCAAACTTTGTCATACTAGGCGACTGTAGAATGGTACGGATCCTGGGAAAGCAGTTTTCTTTATAAAGTCATGTTACTATTCTGGGCGACCGTAGAATGGTACGGGTCCTGGACGTGTAACACAAATCTATCTTGAGTTACTCTACCCTCCTTGAAGGTAGGTTATTCTAGGTAGGTTCATTTTTCATTTCTGTTTCCATGCATCGTATAAATTGCATTCAAAAATGGAATTCATTTTCCAGAAAAAAAAAAAAAAAAAACATTCAATGCATGTGCATAGTCAAAATTTAGGTCTCAATTTATCTTTGAAGGCAACCTTTTTAAGCTCACCTCCAAAGAGGGGCAGCTGTTGACACCTAAATTTTTGGCGGCCCATTTAGTCATTAGGGGTTAATTTTAAATATTATGATTCATTTGCATAGCATTAATTTTAGGTGCGTTTATTTTTAATTTACATGTTTCGCATTTTTATTTTTTTAGGATCGATGGTCAATGGTTTCGAATTAAATTTTTTGAGTTTAAGTTAACAGGCCGGACTAAGCCCATGAAACGAGCAAAATTGGCCAGAGCCCGTTTTCTTTTAATGACAAAATTACCTAAATCGAGATTTGATATGATATTGCGGTGTTTTTTCGGATTTAAGAGAATCAGATTGAAATCTTATCTTTAGTCTTTAGGTGATAAAATTGTTGAAAAATTTTAAGGAGATAAGGAAAATAAAAAGGTTTTTTGTGATCGTATAGGTTATCTCAATCTTCGTATGAGATGAAATATGGAGAAAAAGATTTCATTTTGTTTTCCTTATATAAGGGGTGCACGGATTATAGTTGAAGGGGGGACTTTTTTGGTTTTCTTGGGAATCAAAAGGAAAAGAAATCAAAAAGTGAAAGAAGAAAAAAGCAAGGAAGCCATCCGTGAGTTTGGTGTGTGTGAAGAGGCAAAGAGAAAAAAAGCAAAAAGGAGAAATAGTAGAGGTGATTTGACCCCTACTGTTCATCTTCTCCAAATGGGGTTTTTTTTCTTTCTTCTTGGCTGCGCATTTACTCCACCGCACGATGCCTGCGCCATCAAGACCGCCCCTTGCCGGATCCAGCGCCTGCTGCCGCCACTTCGACCCGCAGGACCCAGCAACACCGGAGCACCCCACGATGACCCAAGCTTCGCCCAGGAGCCCATTGTGCTGCACACCGCCGATCGCTCGCCTGCTGCGCCGATCTTCCTCACCTGGGCGACGCCGCGCCGATCGCCTGTTGCCTCCGAGAGACCGGCCACTCCAGCCCGAGCCACACTGACCATCGTCGCACGGAGCCGCCGCGCCTCGCCACCGCGCCAGAGAGCTCCGCGATCCGCCCCTTAACGTGCGACGCCCAGCTCAGCCTCGCGCCCGATCTGCCTTACCTTCGCCCGAGCTGCTGTTCCCGAACTGCCCCGCAGCTGCTCGCGCCAGCCCCGCTCCCACCCACGCTGACCGCCGCACCACCGTCTCCGTGCCCATCGCCGTCGGCGACTCCCTTGGCCGGACCAACGAGCGTGCCCCTTCCATTTTTCCTTAGGTTGTTTTTTCTTTTATTTTTTTTATTTTTTATTATTTTATTATTTACTTTTTTATTATTTTATGTTATTTTACTTTACTTTTAGTTAATTTTATTATTAGTGTTTAAGTTGAATTTTGTGAGGTGAGTTTTAGGTTATATTCTTTTAGGCATTACCTATAGGATTTGTCCCTAAGGTTTAATTTAATTATTAATTTGACCCGTAAGATTTCGGGTCATTTTTTTAATTGTATTAACTCTTGGGGTTTGTTTATGGTATATCAATTGTTGAATTAATTTAATTATTAATTTGACCCGTAAGATTTCGGATTTGATTTTTAATTATTTTGATTTCTTGTCGTGATGTTCAGGGTTAAAAGTAATCGTTAATTTGACCCGTGAGATAACGGGTTATTTTTTCGTTTATTTTAATCCTTTATTTGTTGAATATCTTGTTTGTTTAGATTTAATGTTTGTTTTAGAAAATCACTAAGGAAAATCAAAAAGATGTTTGAATTAGGATTTCAATTGGTTTTAGAATATTTCTGGTTATTTTGCATATCTAGAATATAGATTTTATTTTAGATTTAAAAAAATATATAAAACAAAAAATGCATTCATTTAGGATCTTAGTTTTTGTTTAATTTAAATTGCATGTTTAATTACGTGGCAATTTTAAATTTCGAACATTGTTAAAAAATAAAAAATATCATGCATATGTCATGTAGAATTAGGGCATGCTCCGCACGTCATTGCGTATTAAATAGATTGCATGTTAGGTTAAGATAATGTCTTAATTTAAATTAGGATTTAATATGACCTAATCCTTATTTTAAATTATATAGAATTTTAATTTAGCTAAATCATTTTTGCATTCGAATTTCATGAAAGAAAATACAAAATTCGTCTTTGCATAAGTTAATATCATTATCTAGAATAGATTGCATTTTTAAAAATAAAAACATCAATGCACGTCATTTAGTTTTTATTAAGTTCATTTAATTAGAACTTTCATGTCATTAGACTAAGTCATTCAATAAATGTCACGTTACATATAGCTTGCATATTAAATTGCATGAGGCATGTCATTTTAGTTTAAATAATTTTGTATGTCATTGCATTGCATTACATGTCATTAGATTTAGGTAATTTAGATTGCATATTTAATTGTTGCATTTCTTTAATTTCAAATTTCATGAAAAATATAAAAGAATTAGAATGAATTCATTTCATGCTTTAGGATAAATTGCATGCTTATTTACATCATACAATTTTGGTCATGTTATCATATCATTTCATGTTAGTATAGTGACATGCATTGCATAAGTCATGATTTTCATTAAATAAAGTGAAAGCAAAAATTGAATATGCGTGTTAAATCATATCTAGGATTGTTGATGTGAATTCTGATTTAACATTACAGATGCTTTCGTTGCTTTAAGGTATGTTTTTGCATTATTTAATTGCTTTCTTGATGTGTTAAATTGGTGGTATGCGCACATATATGATCACCTCACACGTTAGGAAGTTAAATTAAAATCAATTCAATTGCCAAACATTTTTTTTTTGAAAATTAAAAAAAATGGTACCGAAAGGGCACTAGGATAGTCTAGTGTAACCAAGTCCCCGTACCCAAAATCTCTGGTTCGCAGGAGTAAAATAATACTCCCTTTATTTTACTTAGGTGTCTAATCGACCTACCCTAAACCGATTAGTGGCGACTCCTAGATAATAATCTTTTGCTTGTTAAAACCCTAAGTCGCAATTTGGTATGGGCTTGGGAGAGCCCGAGCTAAGCTTAAAGGCTTAGTAGTCCATAAACCTAGTTTTAGGTGGTAAACTCGAAAAATTGGGTCGCGACATAGAGGATCTCAGATTTGTAGGCCTTCGGTTCACTTGGTCGACGTCTTTTGGCCAAGCTAGGAAAATGAGGAAAATCGATAGGGTCTTGGTAAATTCCAAATGGAACTTTGAGCTCTCTTTCTCTGAAGCATCCTTCCTCAATCCAGGCATTTCTGATCACTCTCCCTTGGTGGTCAGAATTCTTGACCCGGTGATTAGGCGAAGACCCTTCAAATACTTTGACTTTTGGTCGAAGCATCCAAACTTTACCTCTATTGTGCAACAGGTTTGGGATTCACACCTTCAGGGCATTTCTATGTACAAACTAGTTTCCAAGTTGAAATTGCTCGAGGGCAGACTTAAGCAACTCAACAGGGACACTTTCTCCAATATCTCGGCTACAGCGGAGGAAGGTAGGGAGAGCCTTCTGTTGGTACAGACTGAATTGGTCCTTGATCCGCAGAACCCACAATTGGCTGAGCTCGAGCAGGCACAATGCCGTAACTTCGTGGACTTACGTCGTGATGAAGAATCCTTCTACAGGCAAAAGTCCAGAATTCGGTGGCTTAAAGAAGGCGATAGTAATACAAGATTTTTCCACCTCTCGGTTAAGAAGAGAGCTCCGTAATAGGATTTTATCGGTTAAAAATATGGCCGGGGAGTTGATCACTGACCCACTTATGGTTCCGCAGGTCTTTGTTTCCTTCTTCACTTACTTGCTTGCTCCTCACTCAGCCTTGTCTAAGCCCTCCTTACAGGAGGTTACAAATTACATCCGGAGGCCTTTGACTATGGACCAGGTCAGTACTCTTTCTAGGCCGGTTCTTGATATGGAAATTCGTGATACGCTTTTCTCTCTCCCGAGAGGTAAAGCCCCAGGCCCTGATGGGTTCACAATGGAATTCTTCAAGAGTAATTGGGACATAATTGGCCCATCTGTCCTCGACGTGGTCAAGGAATTTTTTTCCTCCGGGCATCTCCTCAAGGAGGTAAATAATACTATCCTCACCTTAGTTCCAAAAGTGCCAAATGCATGTGCGGTCACAGACTACAGACCAATCGCATGCTGCAATACCATCTATAAGGTCATCACGAAAATCTTATCAAATTGCCTGGCTTCAGTCTTGGGAGATGTGGTAGATCCGGCGCAAAATGCCTTTGTAAAAGGTAGGAGGATTAGAGATAATATTCTGATTGCCCATAAACTTTTTGCTGGCTTCCACCTGTAACCCTATCTCCCCAAATGTGCTGTTAAGGTGGATTTCCAAAAGGCCTACGACACTTTCGACTGGGACTTCTTTCAGCTGACACTCTTAGCCTTTGGATTTCCTCAGTTTATGACCAGGCTGATTGTGGTGTGCGTCTGGACCCCCAAGTACTCGATCTCGATTAATGGTGAGCTGCACGGATTCTTCTCAAGCGGGAGGGGCCTTCGCCAGGGCGACCCCATGTCCCCTTACCTCTTTACCCTAGTAATGGAGGTATTTTCGGGAATATTGAGTGCTCGCACATCCCATATAGATTTCAAATATTTCTGGCGATGTAAACCGGTTAGGCTTTCTCACCTGTTCTTCGCAGATGATGTTTTCCTATTTAGCTAGGTAGATTGGGGTTCCATCACATTGCTGAAGAAAGGACTCGACTTATTCTCCTCTTGGAGTGGATTACTTCCAAACAAGAACAAGAGCGAAGTCTTCATTTCAGGAGGCTCTCCGACTATCCACAACTACATATTGTTAGCCTTTGGATTTCATGAAAGTTCACTTCTGGTGTGTTACCTTGGAGTACCTATTATTTCCTCCAGGCTTTGGAAGACTGACTGTATTGCCTTGATTGAGCGGATTACTTCTAGAACCAAGTCCTAGGCCCATCGCCTACTCTCCTATGCTGGAAGACTTCAACTAATCAGGTCAGTCCTATATTCAATTCAGGCTTTCTAGTCAAGTGTTTTCACCTTACCAATCTCAGTCCTAAACGACATCGAACAAGTGTTGCGCCAATTCTTATGGAAAGGTGCTGATCTCAGTAAGGGAGGGACAAAGTTCTCTTGGGAAGACATTTGTTTGCCAAAAAATGAAGGAGGTCTCGGCATCCGAAAATTAAGAGACTGTAACAAAGCAGCTATGATGAAGTATATCTGGATCCTTTTCACGGACAAGGTATCCCTGTGGTGTCGTTGGATTCATTCTAACTTCTTAAAGTGGCAAAACTTTTGGATCGCCACCACTCCCACAGTTTGTTCTTGGGTTTGGAAGAAGATTTTGCAATTAAGAAGCGAGTCTCACCTATCCTTCCTTTGGAAAATTGGGAATGGCCTCTCAGTTTCCCTATGGTATGACCATTGGCATCCGAAAGGGCCTCTTCACATCCTATTACCGGAACCAATCATCCAGAGATCCAGGCTTCCAGAAAATGCAGTGGTGGTGGATCTTCTTTCGCCCCTGGGTTGTTCCACACACCTCTTGCTATTGAGCTAGGGTTTCTCTTCTCCGGTGCCTAACTCCTCTTTGGACTGCTTTTCCTGGAGATGGCACCCTTCGGGTCGCTTCACCATTGGGTCCGCATGGGACTACCTCAGAAGGAAGAGACCCCCTGCTCCTTGGGCCTCTCTCATTTGGGCTGGAGACATTACTCCCAGGTTCCAATTCATTCTCTGGTTGATTGCTAAAAATAGTCTACCTACGCAGCAACTCCTTCTATCATATGGTAGAATTGACTACACCACCTGTGCTTTTTGCAATGAGGTCCCTGATTCCACTGACCACTTATTTTTTGATTGCCATCTAACGGCTTCTATCGCTTACTTCTGGGCCACTCACTGCAATCTTCCCTAGCGTCCTAGGCCTTGGAAGGATAACCTCCTCTGGGCTATGCGGTTCCTCAAAGGCAAAGAATTTTTTCACATTATAGCACGACATTCTTTTGCTGCTATGTGCTATATCATTTGGAAGAAGAGGAATGCTGTTATCTTCCGTGGAGAGTCGGTCGTCCTTACTTCAATCAAAAATCACATTATCAAAAGTGTGAAGGACAAAGCTGCAAGTTTTTCTAATATCCCTGATATCCCGAGGAATAGACGTCTCCAGCGGAGTTGAGGCTTCCACCCAGCTATCTTCAACGATCGACAGGAGCATGCTTAGATCGGCGTCCTTCAACATCCCGCCTCTTCGGTGTCCGGACGTTGGCTTCTCTTTTGGCAGCGGAGGGTCTTTGCTAGGCTTAGCTCTTTGTTGTCTCTCTTGGACCTTCGATCCTTGCTCTGTTTAGTCCGTGTTGTTCTTCTTTTCCTATTTCTTGATTGTGCTCCCTTCCACTCTCCCTGCATTTGTATTGAGAGTGCAAGATTAGGAGCCGGTCGAGTTTTCTTGTAAATTTGTTCAAAGCTATAATACCATTTACCTTACCAAAAAAAAGAAGAAGAGAAAGGCTGACTTTCAGATTTCTGATGAGGGAACACTGAGGTTCCAAGGACGTTTGGTTGTACTTGACGATGTGGAGTTCAGAGAGGATATCTTATCAGAAGCACATCATAGCAGTTACGGCATTCATCCCGGTAGTACCAAGATGTATTAGAATCTGCATCAACACTATTGGTGGTCTGGTATGAAGGCGGATATCACCAAGTGTTTGACGTGTCAGCAGGTTAAAGCTCTGCATTGCAAGCCAGGAGGACTTCTACAACCTCTCGAGATCCCATAGTGGAAATGGGAGTATATCACAATGGATTTCGTGATTGAACTATCGAGGAGTCAGAGAGGAAATGATTCGATTTGGGTAATAGTCGACAGACTGACAAAGTCAGCTCACTTCATTGCAATTCGAAAGGACCTCAGTTTGGATAGACATGCAAACCTATACGTGTTAGGTAGTTTGCTTGCATGGAGTGTCGATTACGATAACTTCATATCGAGACCCAAGGTTTACTGTCGCTTTTTGGAAGAGCTTACAGAGTGCCTTAGGTACTAAGTTGCAGTACATCATGGTATATCATCCTCAGACGGATGGCCAGTCTAAGAGGACAATTTAGACCCTGGAGGACATGCTACAAGCTTGCGTACTAGACTTCAAGAGAAGTAGTGGAATTTTCTTACAACAACAGTTATCAACAAAGCATCCAAATGGCTCCTTTTGAAGCGTTGTATGGTCGAGTGTGCA
The DNA here is from genome assembly GCA_014182715.1 of Eucalyptus cloeziana. Lineage (NCBI taxonomy): Eukaryota > Viridiplantae > Streptophyta > Magnoliopsida > Myrtales > Myrtaceae > Eucalyptus > Eucalyptus cloeziana. The sequence goes on along the minus strand of CM024641.1, from coordinate 40,744,402 downwards.
GAACACCAGTGTGTTGGGACGAAGTTGGAGAAAGAAAGATTACAGGCCCAGAGTTGGTTCAGCAATCAGTGGATGCCATGGCAGTGATTAAAGACAGATTAAAGATCGCCTAGAGCAAACAAAATTTATGCAGATAAGCACCGGAAACCGTTGGAATTCCAAGTTGGTGATCACGTTTTTCTGAAGGTGTCACCAATGAGGGAAACTTCACGCTTTGGTAAGAAAGGAAAATTGAGTCCAAGGTATGTAGGTCCATTTGAAATTCTAGAGAGAATTGGGACCCTAGCGTATCGTCTTGCGTTGCCGCTGAGATTGGTGCAAGTGCACGACGTCTTTCACGTATCAATGTTGAGGAAGTACGAGCTTGACTCGACCCACGCGCTTAATTTTGAAGAATTGGACGTGGATGACCGAGTGTCATACATTGAAAGCCTGATTCAGATCGTAGACAGAAAAGAGCAAGTTTTGCGTACAAAGACTATTCTGTTGGTCAAAGTAGCCTAGTAACACCACAGTACTGAAGGAGCGATATGGGAGACTGAAGAGTCGATGAGACAATTGTACCCCCACCTTTTTGCTTAAAACTTTCACAACACCTAAATAATGATAATTAGATTCTCATATTATTTGTTTATAAATTTTTCAAGTTTAAATAATATTTTAAATTTAATTGAGAAATAGCATAGAAAGAAAAAAGAACAAAAGAACAAAAATAAGAAAACTCATAAAATTAAGCAAAACCACGTCATTTTGACTAAATTTATCCATGTTAGATCGCTGGCTGTGACATGTATGGGGCCAACGATGGTAGGATTCCCCATATTAATAATTTCAGGCAAGTTTTAGTTGAAAGACTGAGACTACATTTTCACTTAAATGTTTGGGACTACATCAAATCAATTGAAATGTTTAAGATTTAATTGGAATTCGTACAATAAGTTTAGAATTGAAATTATAATTTTTCCCTTTTTTTAGCTTTTGGTTTATATTGAAGGTACCCAATGGCAAATATATTTTCACTTAGATCGCTGCAGTCTAGCTAATATCTAGGGAAATGTCGTTTCCATAGTTCTTTTCTTTGAAGATGGGGACGAGAGGAATAGAAGGCTTGACTCCTTTGTAGTCATGAGCTTTGACTTATCAAAACTTCGTCTATACCTTTTTTTGGTCAGATTCACTATGTAATGTGCACATTAAGAGTAATGTCCTCTCATTTTGAGTTTAGGGCTATTCAATTTCATTAATTTAGTTATATATTCAACAAATTTTTCTAGAATGTTCAAAAATATAATTGAAATTCATGTTGTAGAGTTTTCCAAAGGTTTAAATGGTAGAATTACACACGCAAGAAATGAAATTAGCTTTGCTAATCCGTATACTTGAGATTTGTACTATTATTTGATTTTCACAAGTAATAGAAGATTACATATAATATCTGGTGAAATTGGGACCTGACTTTTCACAATTGAAAGTGAGAAAGACGACTAACATGCATTATCTAAATTGACGAGAATAGAGATTATGTATGATGATTTATTACGTCATGATTGTCCTCGTGTCCGAAGCTTTATTGGAACAAAAAATGCCTTCGGTGCTCTCCAATAGCCCATATTGGGAAGATGTTTCTAAACGATGAGTAGTTTAATGTGCAATTTCTCATTAATACTCCAGTGATTTTCTGTAGGCAACAAAAGTAAATAAAAAATAATTAAATTAGGCACGTTGCTATAGAATGAAACGTTATAACTAGTAAAGACTGTGGAAGGCACTGTTATAATTACTTGTTGGGGAAACTCACCATTATTCAACTGAGTTGATTTTACCTTGCTGAATCTCACGAGGGCTTGCCTCGACGACTCTCACCGGCCACAATACAAAAAATAAAAATAAAAACGATAAAGAAAAAATTTAGAAAAAGATATTAAAAAATTGTAAAATTTATTTACATTAGTGCCAATTATGCCACAAAGGATGGCTAGCGTTTATGTCAACAATTTCTGATCAAAATAGTTAGATAGACTATATTGACAAATCGGGTTTATGACTCAATAGGTATAATAAAAAAATTGAGGACTGAAATGTTACAAGTGTAATAAGTTTAAGACTTTTTGTACTTTACCCTGTAAAATTGTATATAGTTATTCTATCAATTTTCATCGAAACTTGCTAACCTGGCGATCCAGTCATCATCAGTTGTCTTACGAGACACAATGCTGCATTAGTAATTTTCAGCAAAAATTGGAATTTTTCGCAAATGTTTAGGACTGTTGGGATTAACGGATCCCCGAAAATCGGATTCGACACTAAATCGAACCCTTAAAACTAATGCGGAAGACAAGTCCGAGAAAAATCACGTATCACCGATCCTAAAGCACACCACGGATTCGAGCGTACCTTGTTAGCCACAGACTAGACACCGACGCCGAAAAGATGAAGAGAATTTAGCCCTATTCGATCCGATGACGACAATTCGCTTGGTAGGAAGACGGCGTCGCTTCTTTGGCTTACTGTCCTTTTGGAGAGAGAGAACGTTGGAAGAGAGGGAGAACGTACGTACTAATTATGCAAAAGTACGTTCTCCCTTTCTCTCATCCCTTTTATACCTCCTTCCATCCACGGGCCTTATTCCTGTGGGCCGGGCTTTTAGGCCCAATCATGGGCAGACGGGCCTTAAGCCCATCACTAATAAAATCATCATCTCCCACTCACTCATGGTGGGCCGAACAAGATTCTCTTTACCTCTCTTCAACATTCATACCGGTGAATAATCCGTGCGACCAGCATACTTTGAGAGCTCGTTTGCCATACATCTGTTAGGAATATATAGCAGCTCACTATGAGCATCACATTCCGAATAAATTTAGTATGCAGTACCCTAGATCGATCGATCACATTTATATCTCTCTTAATCTCATTTAAACAATGATATATATATATATATATATATATATTGTATTGACAATTATGATTATCTCAAAGACAGTCATAATTGGTTGACCAGTGAATACAAAAGTACAATGTGATTCTCCAAAATCCGATCTTCCTCTTTCTTTCAAACTCTCAATTTCAGTTCAGCTTGCTTTTCTAGAAATGTCCCATTAGATCGAATCAACTCATGACCATTGGCAACATTCTAAGATAGCAAACACTAAATAGAAATCTTGAGATTAAGTAAAAGTCATGAGGGTACTAAAAATTGAGGAACTCTATTCCTCAAGAGTCTCACACGTCATAAAAGTTGAGATCAAACTTTTGCCACTCTTATTGGTCGTCTCATGCATACGTAGTATGAAATACGTATTACGGTATTAACTCATTTCCCATGGAGCGTATGTCTATATTTTTCAATACCGTACAGATGATAGTTCAGACATACTCAATGTCTAACTTGAGTTCACGTATCCACTTATTTAAAAAATTCATCAGAACTCATATCTGGCATCTTAGACAGATAAAGTAAAATATGTGGGTTATTTTACTTTCGGACATCACAAGTACTATGTCCTCATCTTAACACTCAGTTAAGGCGACATACGTATTTTAAGCTTGAGCTCTCGATTATCACCTAGATAATAAGCTTAAAAACAGTCTCATCTCTATTTATCACACATTAAATAGAGGCGATTACCCGTGTGAGTGGGCTAATCTTTTATCTGTCCTACATACTTCCTTAACTTAATATAATGCATTGAGCATTAAGATGCATAAAGATCAAACAAAGATTCATAGGCATTAATAATGAAACAACACTAGTTCATACATGTGAACAACTCAGGGAAATTACAATCCAGTACATCAGACTCTACGCAATCCTAGAGATTTTACATGACCTCAAAACATATCTCTAGGTGTTGGCTTTGTCATAGGATCTGCTACTATTCTATGCGTAGATATGTACTGTAGGTTCACATTCTTTCGTGCAACCATATCCTTGACAAAGTTATACTTGGTATCTATATGTTTGGTCTTGCCATGATATTTTGGATATTTGGTGTACACTATAGCTGCTTGGCTATCACAATTAACTAATAATGGATTTGTAACTTTCTCAATAACACCTAAATGATCCAAAAATCTCTTAAGCCAAACTCCTTCTTATATTACTGCTGATAATGCCACGAACTCAGCTTCCATCGTGGACAAGGCTATTCACGTTTGTTTCTTACTGCTCCAACATATGGTGCCATTATTCAATAAGAAAACAAATCTAGAGGTAGATTTCCTTTCGTCTAAATCTCCTCCCCAATCAGTATTAGAATAGCCTTCGAGTTGCAAATCCTTTCCTTGATAACTCAGCGCATTAATCAGCAGTTCCCTTTAGATACCTTAGTATTCTCTTAACAGCTTTCCAATGTGCTGGACCTGGATTGGATTGGTATCTACTCACCATTCCAACTGCAAAACATATGTCAGGTCTTGTACATCTCATAGCGTACATCAAGCTTCCAATAGCACTAGCATAAGGAACATGTTTCGTTTGTTCCTTCTCTTGTGGAGTCCTTGGACATAGTCTATGGCTCAATCCTTCACCTTTCGCAATAGGAGTGTTTATGGGTTTACAATCTTGCATACGAAATCGTTCAAGAACTTTATTTATATATGTTTCTTGCGAAAGAGACAACGATCTCTTCGAACGATCTCTTGAAATCTTAACTTCAAGAATGTATGCAGCCTCACCCATATCCTTCATCTCAAAGTTGGAAGACAACCAACTCTTGACAGTATTAACAAACTCCATATTGCTTCCGGCAATCAGTATATCATCAACATATAATGATATGATCACAAATTGATCCTTGGATCTTTTGATATATACGCAATGATCCTCATCAATCATTGTAAAATCATATGCCATTATGGCATTATGAAAACGTATATACCATTGTCTCGATGACTGCTTAAGGCTGTATATCGATCTCAAAAGTCGACATACCTTTTCTTCTTGGCCTTTCATTATGAAACCAGTAGGTTGTTCCATGTATATTTCTTCCTTTAATTCTCCATTGAGGAAATCAGTCTTTACATCCATTTGATGTAATTCAAGATCCATACTAGCCACTATTGCCAGAATAATGCGAATCAAGGTAAATCTCACTACAGGAGAAAATGTTTCTTCATAATCAATTCCTTCCTGTTGATTATACCCCTTCGCCACAATGCGAGCCTTATGCCTTTCTATCGAGCCATCAACTTTTCGCTTTATTTTAAGAACCCACTTGTTCCCAATAGCTTTGCATCCCTTTGGAAGATCAACCAGTTCCCAAACTTGGTTTGACTTCATTGACTCAATCTCCTCTTCTATTGCATGAATCCATTTTTCTTTACTAGGGTAATTCAGAGCCTCATTAATATTTCTTGGCTCATCCTCATCTTGTGGAGCAACCATAAAAGTTTCCCCTTCAATGTCAAAACGTCGACGGGGAATACTTTGGCGACTTGTTCACCGTATGGGAGATTGTACACTTTGCACATCATTCCCCATTATGCTCGGAGATTGTACACTTTGCACATCATTCCCTATTATGCTCCCACTTGAATTAGATAATGATGATGACGTCTCATTATGTGGTTGCAATTGAGAATGAGTTGAATTCAATTCATCACTTCTCATATTACTCCCACTTGGACGAACTCCACTAAGATCATTATCTTGATCAAGGTTTCAAATAGGGAAGAGTCCTCCCCTATTTCGCCCTTCTTAGGAAATTCATCCTCTAAGAATGTGACATCCCGTGATTCAAATTCAGTTATACTCCCACTTTCCTGCTCACCTATGAACACATACCCTTTTGGGTGTTCCGAGTATCTTATGAAAATACTCTTCTTTCCTCTAGGACCTAATTTCCCAAACTTGTGAGAAGATTCATGTGTATAGGCAGCACAACCCCATGGCTTAAGAAAACTTAAGTCCGGTTTTCTACCTGTCCATAACTCATATGAAGTGGAAGTAACTGATTTGGAAGGCACACGGTTAAGTATATAAGTAGCAGTTAACAACGCATCACTCTAAAAGGTAATAGGTAAGTTAGCATGCGCCATCATGGACCTAACCATTTCCAGTAGGGTTATGTTTCTTTGCTCCGCAACACCATTTTGTTGAGGAGTATATGGAATAGACAACTGTCTTTCTATTCCTTTTTCATCACATAATTTTTTGAACTCATCAGATAAATATTCTCGACCTCGATCGGATCTCAATGCTTTTATTTTCTTGTCTAATTGATTCTCAACCAGGTTCATAAACCTTTTGAAACAACTTATTGCTTCAGATTTATGAGAAATCAAATAGATATATCCGAATCGAGTATAATCATCTATAAAAGTGATGAAATAAACAGCCCCATGCCCTCCTCTCAATTCATTGGACCACAGACATCAGAATGGATTAAATGCAGAGGAAATTCAGCTCTTTTACCTTTTCCAAATGGTTTCCTTGTCGTTTTCCCTTCTAGGCAATGCTTACATATGGGCAAATCGACTTTTTCAATATTGCCTAACAAGCCCTCTTTGGCTAGTCTATTCATACGTTGTTGGCCAATATGACCAAGTTTAGCATGCCACACATTCACATCATTATCATATGAATTAGGAGACGTGAGAAGGGAATAACAAGCATTTGCATTAACATAATAAATATATAATACAATGAAACCATCCAGAAAATAACCACAACCATAGTATTTTGTATTCAAATACAAATCTACACCTCTATTATGGAAGTTCACATTAAAACCAAACTTAACCAACACTAAAACAGACACTAAATTTCGACGAATCTCCGGAGCATACAACACATCATGTAGGAATTAAAGTGCGCCCACCACGCACGTTCAGTTGGCAGGTGCCAATTCCTTTTACTTCAGCTCTGGAGTTGTTTCCCACATAGATCCACTTAGTTCCAGTCGGAATTCGTCGAAATTCCACGAAGGATTCTCTATCCTTCGCTACATGGTCCGTCGCTCCTGAATCTACAGTCCATAAAGGATTAGACTTAGTCAAGAATACAGAACTTGACACATATGCAAAGTTCTCAATAGTACAAAGGGTGTGTACCTTTCTTGGCTAGCGACAATTGCGGGCATAGTGACCCTCTGGTCACAGTTGTAACATTTCACCCTTGAGATATTCTTCACATGAGAACGTTTTCCTCTCTTCACATGAGGACGTTTTCCTCTCTTTTTGTTGGTTAATTCTTGGTTTCTTGCAATAAGGACTTGATCCCTTGCTTTCCCACATATTGAACGAATCAATGCGCTTGCGCTTAGAGCTTGATAATCCTACTGAGCTGAAAGCAACACAGCAAATATCTGTATCCCGCTCAAATGCCTTGTGGCGATCATTTGCTAGCTCAAGGTGGCGCACAGCATTCTCAAGATCTTCCATAACATGGTCAAGAGCTTTTAGTGCTTCTTTGTCCAAATCAGCAATTATGTTCTTAGTTGTTGAATCCATTTATCTCGAACATATCGAGACATATATGCACGGAATATTAATGTCTATCACTTATGCATCTATTTTGCACAAACCCATCATATTAATTAATAATTTTAAGTAAAGTTTCAGAATCAAAAGGTCACTACGTTTCCAATCATCCTCCGAAAATCCTAACTAAAAATTATCATTAATATGATTGTCATATGCAAAATCAATTCTATGAAGCTACAAAAAACTTCTATAACTACCCACAGCTAACTACCCACAGCAACCAGCAATAACAGAAAGCAACAGATAATTGACAAACAATATTATAATGATGCTTTCACATAATACAACTAACATAAAGGTTACTACATCAACAACAATCAGGTAGTTAACATTACATAAGTTGTCCACAAAGCACACTTAACAAAAACAGCCATAACATCTAAAACCAAGGCATCAAACAACGGATAGGAAAAGTTTCTACTTGGATCAATTTCTTTTTCTTTTCCTCTGTAAAATTTTCGGGCATTCTTGACAGCCACGGAAAAACAGACGGATATCCCTTAGGATTTCTCCTACGCACATTCATTCCTCGCTTAATCAAAATCATTCCTTGGGTCGCAATCTTTGTGGCTCCAACCCGATGATACTCATCTACAAATACCATTACTAGCTCCTTATAACTAGTAAATCATTTGACCTCCTATAGGCGATTCAACACTCCTTGCCATTCTAATGAAAGAGTGTTCATAAAGAATCGCACCATATGAGTATCTGGCATGGGATAACCGTTCCAAATGACTTCTTGAATTTTGTTGTTGACCTCTATAACATGATCAATTATGTCGTCACTCTCCCATCGATAACCATTCAAATCGGCTATCAATCTTGAAAGCCTTTCCTTTTGTTCATTTGACATTGTGCGCACAGATGCGCGCGGCTTACGGGGAGGCATTGTTCCTGCAACAAATGCAGAACAACAAAAAAAGGGATTACATATAATCCACGTAGACATAATTGAAAAAAAAAGAAACAAATCCTTTTTTTTTTTTTGTCAATGGTCGGTCAACAATCAACGGAAGTCAATGGTTAACCGTCGGGTCGTCGGACTAGTCGGATCGCACGGACCGATCGGACCGGACGGGCCGGTCGGACCGGTCAGACGAACCACCACACGTGCCGCGTGCGTGTGCGGGCTGACGTCACGCAGACGTCAGCCGGCACGTGCTGCGCGCGTGCCAGGTGTCCGCGGGTCAGGTCGGGTCGGGTCGCCGGCCGGTGACCGCCCAGCCAACCGACATCGGCGTTGACGTCATCGATGATGTCATCCCAGCGGTTACCGACCGTTGGGTGACGTCATGTTGACGTCAGCATGCGTCGGTTCGTTGACCGGCGCGTGTCGGTTTGCCGGCCAGCGGCGCACACGCGCCAGTTCACCAACTGGCACGTGTGCCGCACGTGTTGGGCGAGGCAGCGTTTTCGGGTGTGTCGCGCCCACACGCAGCGCGGCTTCGGCCGCGCGTGTGGGCGCGTGCGGCGTCTCCCGGCGGCGTGCAACACATCGCTAGACTCGTCTCGACGTCCCCTTCCTCCCTATGCCATAAGAATTTGATTTCGACTTACGAAAACTCGGAAAAATGGGCGAACAATGCTCGGGTGTCGGGATTTCTCGCCCCGATCCGTACGGCCGAATCACTTTTGCGAAAAATCAATCAAAAACATCAATGAGGTCGGGAAAGCGTGAACTAGGGCTCTGATACCAATGTTGGGATTAACGGATCCCCGAAAACTGGATTCGACACTAAATCGAACCCCTAAAACTAATGCGGAAGACAAGCCCGAGAAAAATCATGTATCACCGATCCTAAAGCACACCACGGATTCGAGCGTACTTTGTTAGCCACAGATTAGACACCGATGCCGAAAGGATGAAGAGAATTTAGCCCCGTTCGATCCGATGACGACAATTCGCTTGGTAGGAAGACGGCATCGCTTCTTTGGCTTACTATCCTTTTGGAGAGAGAGAACGTTGGAAGAGAGGGAGAACGTACGTACTAATTATGCAAAAGTACGTTCTCCCTTTCTCTCATCCCTTTTATACCTCCTTCCATCCACGGGCCTTATTCCTGTGGGCCGGGCTTTTAGGCCCAATCATGGGCGGACGGGCCTTAAGCCCATCACTAATAAAACCATCAAGGACCAAGTGGACAAATTTAGAACTGAATTGGTATCTATACAATATATTTAAGACCGACTGAACAATTTCCTCACATAAATCCAATGCTAAACACTTGAGATTCATGTTGTAGTGTGGTCCAAAGGTTTAGATGGTAGAATTACACACTAGAAATGAAATTAGCTTCGCTAAGCGGTACACTTGATATTTGTACAGTTACTTGACGTACGCAAGTAATACAAGATTAGATATATTTTCTGGGGAAATTGGGAATTGACTTTCACAAGTGAAAGTGAGAAAGAGACTCGACAAGGCACATTACATTCTTGGAACATGTATTATTTAAATTATCAAACTTGTAGCTTCTAAATGATGATTTATTACTGTCGTCATGTCCAAAGCTTTATGCGAACAGAACCCGCCTTCGGTATTCTCCAAGAGCCCATATTGGGAAGATGTTTCTAAACGATGAGTAGTTCAATGTGCAATTTCTCATAAATACTCCAGTGATTTCCTGTAAGCAATAAAAGTAAATAATAATGATGATGATTAGATTAAGCAATTGCATTAGAATGAAACTTATAACTAGTAACGATGGTGGAAAGCACTATTGTAATTACCTGTTGAGGAAAATCGCCATCATTCATCTGTGAATTGATTAGCACTTTGACACCACGATGTATAGGGGTTGGATCTATCTCGGCCTAGAATAAGAATGAATAAATAAGTAAATAATTATAAGCATGATTGGGTCGATAGAAAGTACATACTTATCTCATAATTATCAAAATGGACAAATCCATTGCTATTTTTATGCAACATTTTCTTTGCTAATCTTCATCAAGTGTGCCGGTTAGCTTAAAATGTCAATAATTATTGTAACTTATCACTTATCAGACATTGCTTGCGTGCGTACGTGCATGTCGTTCGGGCAGGCAGCCCACACCAATCCGATGCACCCCAATAATTGTTCAACGAATTGGATTCGTAGCCGGTGTATCATGTCATATATCTGCTAAACCCTAACCTGTCCTGCATCAATGAGGGACAACAAAGCCCATGCTGTCTGAACCAAGTTTGGTCGGTTTCCTTCCAAATTTGTGTAAACCTACATTTACATCGTTATATAAAATTAATTATCGACAATCATAACAAAGGGATTATATTTTTTTAATCTCTATAGTATGCAAAAAGTATATAATGACTTGCGCACCTTATTCTGGCTAGACAAATAGCTCTCCCCCCATCCGCCACAAGGCAATTGTTTTGACAGCAAGAATTCACAAGCTTTTCTCACGGCTGGACAGTTGCGGTAGCTCTTCCCACAAGCCGCAAGCCCTTCTACTGCAAACCATGTTCCATAGGTGTAGCAAATTCCCCAGCATCCGTACCTAGATTGACAGCACAATCTCACATTAAGTCAATTTTACATTATGTTGAACCGAAAGAAGGTAACACGTCCAGGTTTCTCATTCAGTATCTCACCATGCACCATCCGGCAACTGAGTGTCTTCGATGTAATCTATTGCTCTTGCAATGCAACTGTCGATTTCCTTTCGACGATGCTTGGGATGCAGTTTCTTGAAGAGCGCAAGGCCTTGGATTGCTGACGAAGTGCACTCCACGTATCTATGGTAGCAAATAAGTTAGTGTTGTACTCGTAACTGACATGGTCGGATTTTAAGTGTTGATGGTTGTTAGGGCTTACTCTCTTTCAATAAGGGTGTCCTCAAAGAATTCTGTAGGATTGAATTTCTGGAAATGAGATAAGAAGGGTTTTAAGAGTTACGAGATATATTTTTGCATTCGTTAAAGCTAAAGAACATTAAAAAGTAAACTTGGTGAGTGCTTAATGCTCAAAGTTACCTCCAACCATGCATATGCTCTTTGTGGCTCCCAAGCGGGAAAACCGCCATTGCTACTCTGCAATAGTTTTCATAATGTATTACAGAAATTGGGTAGCATAATTCTAAAGTTATCTTGGCAATATCAAAGGAATAAAGAAATCAAAATAGTTCTTGATTACTTGTAGGGAAAGAATAACATTCACAGCATCGTAGAATTGCTCTGTTTCCATCTTATCACCCACCAGGTCAGGAGACATTTGCGAAAACAGAAGCGCTGTCTGTAAAAGACACAATATTATTGTGTGTTACAGATGTAATTACCCTTCAAAAAGAGGCTTCCAAGACCCCATCAAATGAATACGACCGATTTAATTACCTTTAGTCCTTCTGCTGTACAATCAGAAACTTGCCAACCGTGGTCTTGCATAGCAAATGTCCATGCTCCTTTAGATATGTGTCTATACATTGCTTTGAAGTCATCGGATGGGTTATCTTGGACCTTCAAAAGAACATGTTTCGATCAGATGTGTGAACTACAATTAGTGACCAACTTCATTTGATCGTTCAAAGTAGACATTACCTGTGAAGCTTTCACAAAATCATGTCCTTTCCTTAGTGTAGTTGCATACTCTTCTGTTAGGCTACTTGACATGATTGCTTGGATGGCAAAAGCCGCATCCCACATCTGACAGCCGAAGGTCTGTGTAAACAGAAATTAACATTTTTGCTTAGAGAATTTCATAACACCAATGCTAAATTTGGTTAAATTGCTTGCCATCGTATGCCAAATGGGATTACAAAGTAATAATTCTCTTTGATGCTTCAGCCATTGAGAGCTGCACCATTTCAAAGATATATGGGTCAGGATATGAAGTCATCACCTGCATTTTGAGTCCATCTTCAGCTATCCAATAGTAGTCTGGAATTCTAGCAAGATGATGCTTGTAGGCTTCTGAATTCGGGTCTTCCACCCAACAAGCAATCATACATAAAACCTACAAATATTACACATTCACACGTTAAGATTATCCGGTCTTTGACACATTTTGTTAGCATTTGAATGAGAGCTACTTGTCATGTTCTCTTTCGAACCTTTTCCACACATCCAATGGTCAAATATCTGCTGTTCTCGTCCTCATAATGTACGTGCTTGATCGCCAATTTCAGAGCCTTCTCTCTTATCATGGAAAATGGCCAGCGCTTCAAAACTGGCTCCGTGACGTGGTGAAGGAATCCCCATAGCATGTCTTGTACTAGAGGATGAGGGTAGTATAAATCCTCCTGAAGATCAGTACTTTGGTTAAGCTTCACATATTCATTAAATTAACTAGAGCATTTCATGTCATTTTCATACATATCAGGAAGTATTCACTAGTTCACCAAACATATTTCAATTTTAAATTATACTTTGAACATTAGAAGGGTTGTTGCATTTTGGAGAGAAGTCACTTCTGTATGGCTTCAAAATGTCCATGGCTTTTTCCAGTACTAGGGTTGGTTTTAAGTTATTCACTAATTGAGACAATTTCTGAGTTTAAATTTTAGATTTATCACATTAACAAAAATCATAATTAGATCATTAAGCAACATATAACTGGGAGAATTGTCCAAAAAGTCCTAAACCTTTTGCAGTTTTGCCAATTGAGTCCTAAACCTTTCAATCTTGCCGATTGAGTCCTAAACCTTTTGTTAGTTTGCCAATTGAGTCCATCCGGTCAATTTTGGCCAGAAAATGCTGACGTGGACGTCGGCGATGCCACGTAGGATGGCCGGAGCTGACGTGGACAATTTTTAATAATATTTTAATATTTTTAAAAATTTTAATTTTTTTAATTTTTTTTAATTTTTATATTTTTTTTCCTCTTTTTTTTTTTTCTTGGCCTTTTCCGGTGGCCGGCCACCGGCCACAGGCGAGGCCCGGCCGGGCGACGACGACGCCGGGCGAGGCCGCCCGGCCCCGGAGGGCCTCGCCGGGCGAGGAGGCAGCCCCGGCGAGGGCCGGCCTCGCCCGATCCGGCGAGGGGAGCCCTCGCCGAGGCTCGCCCTCGCCCAAGCGAGCATCGGCCTCACCCGGATCTAGTGAGGTCGGCCCTCGCCCGGCCGGCCGGGCGTCTGCCTGTAGCCGGTGGCTAGCCGTCGCCTGCTCGGCCGGGGTGAGGCCGACGCTTGCCTGGGCGAGGGTGACCCCGGCGAGGGCTGCCCTAGCCAAATTTGGCGAGGCTAGCCCTCGCCGGGGCTGGCGGCCTCGCCGTCGCCCGGCCGAGCCTCGCTTGTGGTGGGCGGGCCAGCCGGCCCGGGCTGTGGCCGGTGGCCGGCCACCGGAAAGGCCAAGGAAAAAGCCAAAAAGAAAAAAAAAAAAAAAAGGAAAAAAAAAACAGAAAATCAAAAAAATCAAAAAAATAAAAATAAATCAAAATAATTAAAAAAAATTAAAAAATTATTTAAAATTGTCCACGCAGCTCTGGCCGTCCTACGTGGCACCGCCGGCGTCCACGTCAACATTTTCCGGCCAAAATTGACCGGATGGACTCAATTGGCAAACTGACAAAAGGTTTGGGACTCAATTGGCAAGATTGAAAGGTTTAGGACTCAATTGGCAAAACTGCAAAAGGTTTAGGATTTTTTGGACAATTCTCCCCATATAACTAGTCAGTCAAGATTTTAAATAAATAGAAAAAAAGGATACACAAGCCACACCTTTGCGACAGTGCTCCTTGCTCTGTTCCAATTAATTTCATTATAGGGCTTAGTGTAGAGCTCTTGTCTCAGCGATAAAATTAGTCCAGTGATCGGACCGACGAACCTCCTCCCGTACAAGTATGACATGGGCATGTAAACCAGACGACAATAGCAGAGCATGTTACCTAAATGGATCGTTAGTTAACATGTCGGTTCACTAAATCATATCAAACCTTTGGTCAAAACTATAGAAAAGTAATCTCCTTTCGATAAAAGGATATCAACTCAAGCATACCAGGATGGATGGGAAATTTTCTTGGAAGAAGCCAGAATTCTGGGGGCAGTGGATTGCATCCTGCCCATTCATAAACACCTAGTACCTGCAAAAATTTTGTAAGTTTTAGCATCCTAACATAATTCTCGAACTAAGCATGAAACTTGCATAATGCAATGTTGTTTAACTAGAACATTCTTTTCCCGTTTCCTTTTTTTTTTTTTTTGGTTCAGTAGGGTCGATAGAAATCGGTATCGTGTCAGTTTGCCTACTTAATCATGATATGTCTTAGGCAAAACTTCTTTATAGGACCTTTTTCCTTTCTCTAACAGTGGCGTATTCGGATCTCTTCAAATGTTAGATTAACGAGTTGAACTTAGTTTTGTGCAAATAAGAAATTAACAGACATATATTAGTATACCGTGAGCCAGAATTTTCCCCATGATGGAGTCCCCACTAGACCACCATGATCCAGAATCCATTTCCTTCCTCTAGCCATGGCTCCATCCTCGCCATCATCAGGCCCTTCTCCGAGCAATCTCAGTGCAATGTAGCTCACTGCAGAGCCAAACATGGTGCTATGCCCTTCTATATGAAATCCCCAACCTCCATCTTCATTCTTTTGATTTGTTGGCAAACAAATATTGATACATCGTCATCATCGTTTGGAAAGCATTTGCATCAAATTAAAAATGAAGTAGTCTTGCATGAATGAGTAAAGCACACCTGGTGGTTGTATATGTAACGCTTGATTTCCTTCTTGTGCTCCGGAGAAAGTATTGCATTCATCGCTCCCGTAATGGACAGTGCAAAGATCTACAACGCGTGTTTTCAACATATATTTCATATTATCAGCTAGAATAATGCAAAAAAATAGAGAGACTAGCTTAATGAAATCATGAGAATCCGGAAGGGTCATCTTAATTATCCATAGTTCAACTCGTTGGTTTTGAATCCAACTTTAGGGTCTCAAGTGCAAACAATCCTGTAATTCGACAATTTGATTGGGTTTCGACTCATGCTGTCTTTAGCACTATGAGATTACGAGGGAATTTGATACGTTTGAGGTTTATCTAACGGCGCTTCCCCATCGTACAAAGATTTTTAGATGGTTGTTGGACCTAAAGAAGCGGAGGCATACCATGGGAGGAAAGAAGAACAAGGGCCCAGCATTCTCTGCAGGCCAATGGCCATCATGGGCCTGGATGGATGAATAGAAGCTGATGGCCCTCCGCAGCGTGGTGGTCACCGCTTCCTCCGTCACATCTTCGCCCTCCTCCACCTTCACCGGCGGTGGAATCGGCCCGCTTGGGTTCTCCTTTGTGAGCTGCAGATTCAAGCGTCGAAAGTTTCTTCATCAAAGCTTATGCATTTGTACGTCGGGGGAGTGGCAAATTTGTTATAGCATATGGATGTCTGAAACTCTAGATCATGTTAAATAATGCGGGATATAAATTGTTGTCAAGTACCCAAAACTCAACATGCAAGCTAGTGATTATAGATGTAAAGAACGGGAACTATAATTGAGGTGAAAAGCGAGGTGGATTTCTTTTAATTTCTCCTTAGTAAAAAGCTCATGCATCTATCGTATCACTATAGGATGTCATTATCAAGTGGTTTAATTAATGCTTAATATATATATATAGCCAATACGGGCAACATGCCTTGTGTGAAAGGTCAAAGTGGAAGCCATGTTAGCATCACATATATGGTAGCAAAAATTAGGTACTGTAACGTCAAAATCGAATTGAAACTCACGATCAACCATTTAAGTTTGCAAAACCATAAACTCAAAGGAAGGAGTGGAAAAATTGTTCAGCTTAAAAAGGGTTAAATAATTAGATGTAAGTCGCTCGCTTCCTACCTTCTGGTTTTACTACAAAAGAAATGGGTCCATCTACAAGGCCATTTACGACCCGTGATACATCTTTTATTTTTTTTCTTTATCTTTTTTGGACATTTCGTATCATAAATTCGAGGAATATCTTGTGGGGCCTCTTTCAATTTTAATTTGTTGTGACGTGAAAAGAAAGTGATGAGAATTTTTTTTCATGCACGTTAGTCAACGGATCTTGTTTTTCTCTTTTCTTTTTAACATTTGTTTCAGCACGTAAGGATTTCTTTTAACGTTCTTTTTAAGAAATTTTCATTCATAAAATTTGAAGGAGAAAAACGATGAAATCACTATAAACTATATAAGTGTTATGAAAAGAGAAGGTTAAAGATCCAATTGAGTTATATTTGGTTTTCGAGAACAATAAATAAGGATTCTCTAGATTTAAGTGGCACATATCAAAAATACTCACAACTGATTTTTTTTTTATAAATATAATTAAATCCAAAGAATTTAATTCAAATGAGCAAGGAAGGGCAATTGGGTTGTTGGGGGCAATCCTCTCATAGTATTCTTCTCTGTCATCATGGCAAACCACACCTTTTATGGATGATGCAAGAAGTGAAAATTTCAACGGGAAAGCTTTTATTATTGTATAGTCAAACCAACAGTTTTTCGATTATTTTTTCCGGCTCGATTTGTCTTCTCTTGAGTAAAAGTAAGGAAAAGTGTATATAAATCTTAAATCATGCTTACATCAAACAGTTTAAAATTCTAGAATAATTGATTTGCAAGAAGTTTATTAAAGAGAGAGAGAGAGTATGCATGCCTGCATCCTCATCAAGAGATCAGCACTCTGCTTGATTCGGAACCTGTTCCTCGTGAACTCATCTCGGACCCTCTCCACCTCCGCCCTCTCCTCCGGTGTCCCGGCGTCGGGATCAAACTCCCAATGCTGCCGCCCAATGTGGTTGTTCACGCTCGTCAGCCACGGCCCGCCCTCCGCTATCTTCAGCTTCCACATTCTCGCTTTCTCTCTCTCGTATATTTATCTGCCAAACAAACGCCCACACAAAGCTCGCACATAAAGAGTACACAATTCAATTACAACGTCCGAGACAAACAGAAACGGTCCATCTTTTACTTTTCTTTGTTTTCTTTCGATCTAGTGATTGGTAGATCACTGAAGGAGCATGAAATCGTCTATGCAAATTAGCCGTGATTAACCAGCTATGGACTATCACACAGAGAGAGAGAGAGAGAGAGAGAGAGAGAGAGAGAGAGAGAGAGAGAGAGATTATGGAGCTTATAAGAGAAGGGAACAGGAGAGACTATGGAGCTTATAATAGAAAGGAACATAATTCTATGTCTCAGTTGTTGTGTACCTTGAAAGTACCAAGAACTGCAGAGTTGAGAGTGCGTGCTTTTGTGAGCTCCCAAGAGGAGGAACTTAAATGTGGGAAGGGGTGGGAGGTGTAGGGAGGAAAGTGATGAGTCAGTGCACAAGCATGGGGGATTTATAGGGGTTGGAATGAGAGCGTACTCCATTATTCTATCTGGCTTTTCTTTTCCTTTTAATTCTTCGGGCCTAAATTCTATTTTTGTTGGGGAGGGCCGAACTCAATTACTGCTTTGGAAACTTTCAAGTTGGGCAAAATCCCATGTATACATTATTCAATTAGGGCGCAGACCGCGTGTGCTGACCTTGAAAATCTTTTACCCTCTTGTTTGGCTAACTCTCTTTGATAGGGTCTGGCCTCTTTGCCCTACCTACCTTCATGTCGCCCCACCAGAAATTCTATTTCCACGTTTCGGGTCACCCGAGTCACGTGTGGATGTTAAATCAGAGAAGAGGACCCGTCCGCTTGCGTAATCCATGCTGTAAATGTTGAGCATTTCACAGTTGAATCCCTCCTTAAGCGTTAGTCTTTGTTTTTCTTTCTGTGGGTAAAGCCAAGAAGAGAAACAACCTCGTGCTAAAAGCAAAGTGATGGTTTTATTAATTATGGTGATGGGCCTAAGTTGGCCTGTCCGCCCATGTTGGGCCTAAAAGCCTGGCCCACAAGTTTAGGCCCATGGATGAAGGAATACGATGAAGGGACACGTTCCTTCTTGGAGGGAACTTATATAAAGGGAAATGAAAAGGGAGGATGACACCTTTTGGCATAACGTGCGTTCTTCCTCCCTCTCTCCCTCAAAAATGTTCCAAGAGGAAAGAAGAGTTTGCAAGTGGCGACACCCATCTTTCCTTCAAGTGCAATTAACGTCATCGGATCGAACGGGATCAGTTTCTCTTCCTCATATCAGCATTGGTGTTTAATTTGTGGCTAACAAGGTACGTTCAACTCTGTGATGTGCCTTAGGATCGGTGATACAAGTATTTATCCCGGGCTCGTCTTCCGCATAAGTTTAGGGATTCGATTTAGTGTCGAATCCGGTTTCTGGGAATTGGTAATTCCCAACATTGGTATCAGAGCCGTAGTTCTTGTTTCCCGATCATTTTCCATGTTTTTCCCGACCCCTTTCATGTTCATAGATGATTTCTTATCGATTTTTCGTGAAATTAATCGGCCGACACCAATCGGGACTGAAAAATCCCAACACCCGAGCACCGTTCATCCATTTTTCCGAGTTTCTGTAACTCGAAATTCATTTCTGAAGGCTCTGGATGGAAGGTCTTGTCGAGACGATCGCGACGAGTGGTGGAACGCCGCCAACGGCCGCCGGACGCGCCCGTACGCGTAGCCGGGGTGAAACGGTGCGTTGCACGTGCCGATTCGCACACGCACGCGCGCGCGGAGCCGACGCACGCACGTGCGACGCACGTGTGCGGGCGCTAGCGATGGCGCGTGCGTGGCACGCGCCCGCTGCACGCGAGCCGCACGTGCCAGTCGGTTCGTCCGACCGGCCTGCCCGGCCCGTCCGATCCGACCCTCCGACCGACACGACCCGACCCGGCACCCGTTGACCGTTGACTGTTGACCGCGACCGTTGACCGTTGACCCAAAAAAAAAAAGGATTTGTTTCTTTTTTCAATTATGTCTATATGGGTTATATGTAATCCATTTTTTGTTCTCCATTTGTTACAGGAACAATGCCTCCCTGAAAGCCGCGCACATCTGTGCGCACAATGTCAGATGAACAAAAGGAAAGGCTTTCAAGATTGATAGCCGATTTGAATGGTTATCGATGGGAGAGTGACGACATAATTGATCATGTCATAGAGGTCAACAATAAAATTCAAAAGGTTATTTGGAACGGTTGTCCCATGCTAGATACTCATATGGTGCGATTCTTTATGAACACTCTTCCATTAGAATGGCAAGGAGTGTTGAATCGCCTATGGGAGGTCAAAGGATTTACTAGTTATAAGGAGCTAGTAATGGAATTTGTAGATGAGTATCATCAGGTTGGAGCCACAAAGACTGCAACCAAGGGAATGACTTCGATTAAGCGAGGAATGAATGTGCATAGGAGAAATCCTAAGGGATATCCGTCTGTTTTCCCGTGGCTGTCAAGAATGCCCGAAAATTTTACAAAGGAAAAGAAAAAGAAATTGATCCAAGTAGAAACTTTTCCTATCCGTTGTATGATGCCTTTGTTTTAGATGTTATGGCTGATCTTTATTAAGTGTGCTTGGTGAAAATCTTATGTAATGTGTAATGTTTACTACTTGATTGTTGTTGATGTAGCAACCTATATGTTAGTTGTATTATGTGAAAGCATTATTATTATATTGTATGTCAATTATTTGTTGCTTTCTGTTATTACTGGTTGCTGTGGGTAGTTAGATGTGGGTAGTTATAGAAGTTTTTGTAACTTCATAGAATTAATTTTGTATATGATAATCATATTAATGATAGTTTTAAGTTAGGATTTTTGGAGGATGATTGGAAACGTAGTGACCTTTTGATTCTGAAACCTTACTTAAAATTATTAATTAATATGATGAGTTTGTGTAAAATAGATGCATAAATGATAGGCATTAATATTTTGTGCATATATGTCTGATATGTTCAAATAAATGGATTCAGCAACTAAGAACATAATTGCTGATTTGAACAAAGAAGCACTAAAAGCTCTTGACCATGTTATGGAAGATCTTGAGAATGCTGTGCGCCACCTTGAGCTAGCAGATGATCGCCACAAGGCATTTGAGCGGGATACAGATATTTGCCGTGTTGCTTTCAGCTCAGTAGGATTATCAAGCTCTAAGCGCAAGCGCATTGATTCGTTCAATATGTGGGAAAGCAAGGGATCAAGTCCTTATTGCAAGAAACCAAGAATTAACCAACAAAAGAGAGGAAAATGTCCTCGTGTGAAGAGAGGAAAACGTCCTCATGTGAAGAGAGGAAAAAGTTCTCATGTGAAGAATATCTCAAGGGTGAAATGTTACAACTGTGACCAGAGGGGTCACTATGCCCGCAATTGTCGTGAGCCAAGGAAGGTACACACCCTTTGTACTATTGAGAACTTTGCATATGTGTCAAGTTCTGTATTCTTGACTGAGTCTAATCCTTTGTGAACTGTAGATTCAGGAGCAACGGACCATGTAGCGAAGGATAGAGAATCCTTCGTGGAATTCCGACGAGTACCAACTGGAACTAAGTGGATCTATGTGGGAAACAACTCCAGAGCTGAAGTAAAAGGAATTGGCACCTGCCAAATAAACATGCGTGGTGGACGCATGTTATTCCTACATGATGTGCTGTATGCTCCGGAGATTCGTCGGAATTTGGTGTCTGTTTTAATGTTGGTCAAGCTAGGTTTTAATGTGAACTTCCATAATAGAGGTGTAGATTTGTATTTGAATACAAAATACTATGGTTGTGGTTATTTTCCGGATGGATTCATTGTATTAAATATTGACTATGTTAATGCAAATGTTTGTTATTCCTTTCTCACGTCTCCTAATTCATATGATAATGATGTGAATATGTGGCATGCTAAACTTGGTCATATTGGCCAACAACGTATGAATAGACTAGCCAAAGAGGACTTGTTAGGCAATATTGAAAGAGTCGATTTGCCCATATGTAAGCATTGCATAGAAGGGAAAAACGACAAGGAAATCATTTGGAAAAAGTAAAAAGAGCTGAATTCCCTCTGCATTTAATCCATTTTGATGTCTGTGGTCCAATGAATGTGAGAGGAAGGCATGGGGCTGTTTATTGCATCACTTTTATAGATGATTATACTCGATTCGGATATGTCTATTTGATTTCTCACAAATCTGAAGCAATAAGTTGTTTCAAAAGGTTTATGAACCTGGTAGAGAATCAATTAGACAAGAAAATAAAAGCATTGAGATCCGATCGAGGTCGAGAATATTTATCTGATGAGTTCAGAAAATTATGTGATGAAAAAGGAATAGAAAGACAGTTGTCTATTCCATATACTCCTCAACTAAATGGTGTTGCGGAGAGAAGAAACAGAACCCTACTGGAAATGGTTAGGTCCATGATGGCGCATGCTAACTTACCTATCACCTTTTAGAGTGATGCATTGTTAACTGCTGCCTATATACTTAACCGAGTACCTTCCAAATCAGTTACTTCCACTCCATATGAGTTATGGACAGGTAGAAAACCGGACTTAAGTTTTCTTAAGTCATGGGGTTGTGCTGCCTATACACATGAGTCCTGTCACAAGTTTGGGAAATTGGGTCCCAGAGGAAAGAAGAGTATTTTTATAAGATACTCGGAACACTCAAAAGGGTATGTGTTCATAAGTGAGTAAGAAAGTGGGAGTATAACTGAATTTGAATCACGGGATGTCACATTCTTAGAGGATGAATTTCCTAAGAAGGGTGAAATAGGGAAAGACTACTCCCTATTTGAAACCTTGGATCAAGATAATGATCTTAGTGGAGTTCCTCCAAGTGGGAGTAATATGAGAAGTGATGAATTGAATTCAACTCATTCTCAATTGCAACCACATAATGAGACGACATCATCATTATCTAATCCAAGTGGGAGCATAATGGGGAATGATGTGCAAAGTGTACAATCTCCCATACGGCGAACAAGTCACCAAAGTATTTCCCGTCAACGTTTTGACATTGAAGGGGAAACTTTTATGGTTGCTCCACAAGATGAGGATGAGCCAAGAAATATTAATGAAGCTCTGAATTGCCCTAGTAAGGAAAAATTGATTCATGCAATAGAAGAGGAAATTGAGTCAATGAAATCAAACCAAGTCTGGGAACTGGTTGATCTTCCAAAAGGACGCAGAGCTATTGGGAACAAGTGAGTTCTCAAAATAAAGCGAAAGGCTGATGGCTTGATAGAAAGGCATAAGGCTCGCCTTGTGGCGAAGGGGTATAATCAACAGGAAGGAATTGATTATGAAGATACGTTTTCTCCTATAGTGAGATTTACCTCGATTCGCATTATTCTGGCAATAATAGCTAGTATGGATCTTCAGTTACATCAAATGGATGTAAAGACTGTTTTCCTCAATGGAGAATTAGAGGAAGAAATATATATGGAACAACCTGCTGGTTTCATATTGAAAGGTCAAGAAGAAAAAGTATGTCGACTTTTGAGATCGATATACGGCCTTAAACAGTCGTCAAGGCAATGGTATATACGTTTTCATAATGCCATAATGGCATATGATTTTACAATTATAGATGAGAATCATTGTGTATATATCAAAAGATCCAAAGATCAATTTGTGATCATATCATTATATGTTGATGATATACTAATTGCCGGAAGCAATATGGAGTTTGTTAATATTGTCAAGAGTTGGTTGTCTTCCAACTTTGAGATGAAGGATATGGGTGAGGCTGCATACAATCTTGGAGTTAAGATTTCAAGAGATCGTTCAAAGAGATTGTTATCTCTTTCGCAAGAAACATATATAAAAAAGATTCTTAAACGATTTCGTATGTCAGATTGCAAACCCATAGACACTCCATTGCAAAAGGTGAAGGATTGAGACATAGACTGTATCGAAGGACTCCACAAGAAAAGGAACAAATGAAACATGTTCCTTATGCTAGTGCTGTTGGAAGCTTGATGTACGCTATGAGGTGTACAAGACCTGACATATGTTTTGAAGTTGGAATGGTGAGTAGATACCAATCCAATCCAGGTCAAGCACATTGGAAAGCCATTAAGAGAATACTGAGGTATCTAAAGGGAACTGCTGATTATACGCTGAGTTATCAAGAAAATGATCTGTGACTCGAAGGCTATTCTGATACTGATTGAGGAGGAGATTTAGACGAAAGGAAATCTACCTCTAGGTTTGTTTTCTTATTGAATAATGGCACCATATGTTGGAGCAGTAAAAAATAAACATGAATAGCCTTGACCACGATGGAAGCTGGGTTCGTGGCATTATCAGCAGTAATATAAGAAGGAGTTTGGTTTAAGAGATTTTTTGGATCATTTAGGTGTTATTGAGAAAGCTGCAAATCCATTATTAGTTAATTGTGATTGCCAAGCAGCTATAGCGTACACCAAAGATCCAAAACATCATGGCAAGACCAAACATATAGATACCAAGTATAATTTTGTCAAGGATATGGCTACACGAAAGAATGTGAACTTACAGTACATATCTACGCATAGAATGGTAGCAGATCCTATGATAAAGCCAATACCTAGAGATATGTTTTGTGGTCATGTAAAATCTCTAGAATTGCGTAGAGTCTGATGTACTGGATAGTAATTTCCCTGAGTTGTTCACATGTATGAACTAGTGTTGTTTCATTATTAATGCCTATGAATCTTTGTTTGATCTTTATGCATCTTAATGCTCAGTGCATTATATTAAGTTAAGGCAGTATGTCGGACAGATAAAAGATTAGCCCACTCACACGGGTAATCGCCTCTATTTAATGTGTGATAAATAGAGATGAGACTGTTTTTAAGCTTATTATCTGGGTGATAACCGAGAGCTCAAGCTTAAAATACGTATGTCGCCTTAACTAAGTGTTAAGATGAGGACATAGTACTTATGATGTCCGAAAGTAAAATAACCCACATATTTTACTTTATCTGTCTAAGATGCCAAATGTGAGTTCTGATGATTTTTTTGTAAATAAGTAGATACGTGAACTCAAGTTAGACATTGGGTATGTCTGAACTATCATCTGTACGGTATTGAAAAATGTAGACATACGCTCCATGGGAAAGGAGTTAATACCGTAATACGTATTTCATACTACGTATGCATGAGACGACCAATAAGAGTGGCAAAAGTTTGATCTCAACTTTTATGACGTGTGAGACTCTTGAGGAATAGAGTTCCTCATTTTTAGTGCCTTCATGACTTTTACTTATTCTCAATATTTCTATTTAGTGTTTGCTATCTTAGGATGTTGCCAATGGTCATGAATTGATTCGATCTAATGGAACATTTCTAGAAAAGCAAGTTGAACTGAAATTGAGAGTTTGAAGGAAAGAGGAAGATCGGATTTGGAGAATCACATTGTAGTTTTGTATTCACTGGTCGACCAATTATGACTGTCTTTGGGATAATCATAATTGTGAATACAATATATATATATATATATATATATATCATTGTTTAAAAGAAATTAAGAGAGATATAAATGTGATCAATCGATCTAGGGTATTGCATACTAAATCTACTCGGAGTGTGATGCCCATTATGAGCTGCTATATATTCCTAACAAATGTATAGCAACGAGCTCTCAAAGTATGCTGGTCGCACGGATTATTCATCGGTATGAATGTTGTAGAGAGGTAAAGAGAATCCTGTTTAGCCCACCGTGTGCGAGTGGGAGATGATGGTTTTATTAATTATGGTGATGGGCCTAAGTTGGCCCGTCCGCCCATGTTGGGCCTAAAAGCCCGGCCCACAAGTTTAGGGCCCATGGATGAAGGAATACGATGAAGGGACACGTTCCTTCTTGGAGGGAACTTATATAAAGGGAAATGAAAAGGGAGGATGACACCTTTTGGCATAACGTGTGTTCTTCCTCCCTCTCTCCCTCAAAAACGTTCCAAGAGGAAAGAAGAGTTTGCAAGTGGCGACACCCATCTTTCCTTCAAGTGCAATTAACGTCATCGGATTGAACGGGATTAGTTTCTCTTCCTCATATCGGCATTGGTGTTTAATCTGTGGCTAACAAGGTACGTTCAACTCTGTGATGTGCCTTAGGATCGGTGATACAAGTATTTATCCCGGGCTCGTCTTCCGCATAAGTTTAGGGATTCGATTTAGTGTCGAATCCGGTTTCTGGGAATCGGTAATTCCCAACACAAAGGGAAACAAGGAGTTCCAACAGCTCTAAGAAACAACAGTTCCTTCGATCAAGGCACAAGGACAATGCGTCCAGCACTGCAATTAGTATGTGATCAAAACATTCAGACGTTGTTGCTGTCTTCTCCCTCTCTTTGCCAAAATATCCGTGCATCGGTTAGCTTCTCTACGGATGTGCTCCGCCATGTTAAGGGTAAAGCTCCTAGAGAGTCTTACACTCCAAAAACAGACCCTTTACTTCAAACATGTTTCTGTACCAAGATATCTCAACTTTGAATCTAAACCTTGGTGCATTGCAGCGATTACTATCATGACACTACCTGTCGGTAGAAGAAACAACAGCCTGAATGGTCATCCTCGTAGCATGGCGACGTGATAACGATCATGACACTACCTGTCGGTTGAAGAAAAAATAGTAGTCTGAATGTTGATCCTGACAAGATATCAAAGAAGGAATTCACTTCCGAGTCATCAATTCATACAGTTACCCTCAGCTTTCATTAAAATTTAACCTAGTGCGCATTGAACTAACTAGCTAAATATCGTTGGACAGACCCCTTTCTTTCTTTTGGTATTAGCTGCTGGACACCTTCTCAGTTCTCATGCGTCGAACACTTTGGCCCAACGCCGTCATCAAAACGGGCACATCAGCACCTACACAAGCCTCCACCCCATTGGATAACTCTTCCTATCACCACTTCGTTAACTGCAAAGCCGCCGTCATCATCATCACCACTTCGACTCTTTATCTTCCACAAACCGCCCGCCACCGTCGAATCTACCAGATAAAAGATCACTATTCACAGGAGCATGGAAATTAGCATATGGAAAATGCAATTTGAGGCGTATTCTCCACGAAAAGGACTTTCGATAAATTCTTTTCACACGAAAATCGTTCACCAGAAAGAGATGCAATGATGAATTCTTGGGCCTCCATGAACCCGCGTTCATTAATGTTCAATAGTAGGTGCACATCCTTGGTAGCAAAGCACCTTGGACCATGCTAGCTTTGCCCTTCATTATTTGACCTTCAGTTCTTTATCCATTTAGGTTGCATTTGATAGTTGGGATAAAATTCGGGATAGGATATGATAAATCATATTCTACATTTGGTGTTCGCTTAGAACTAGATAAAGTTGGATATAAGTCAGATATAGACATGATAAAATTATCCCATGGGAGAGGTGAGATAAAGGTGTATAGGATTTCTAATGTCCATAATAGAAAAAGTTATTTTTCTTGAATAACAAACTTATTAAATTAACAAAATTGAAATTATATTTCAATATAAATAATTTTTGAACTCTAAATTAAGAAATTAAAAATAAAAATAAAAATAAAAATAAATTATTTTTAATTAATCTTATTTTAATTTATATATTCAACTTTAATTATATCTTATAATAAGCATTTAATCTATAAATTAAATATTTATATTTATTATATATTTTAGGTATGTTAGTACAGTTTACTATTTGATAAAATTTTATTAAAAAATGATGAAAGGGAAAAAAAGAAATAATAATGAAAATAATATAAAAAAGAGGAAAAATAAAATAAGGAATAGTGTTACGAGAGATTTTCACCATCTCCATTTATGAATATTTAGGTTCATTACCACCGTCCTCAATGGCGCAGCTGGCTCGGGCTCTCTCTCCTTCACGAAAGAGAAAAGTTCAAATCCTAGAGGCAACTTTAGGGATTCTTACCTAGAGTACTGTGATAATGGGTCTTGCAGTCGCTCCCCTAAGGTTTGCTCGCCGGCTATCGGCTTACGGGGTTCCCTAGGTTACCAAAAAAAAAAAAAAACATTTAGGTTAATTTATAATGATATGCCATTTATATTTAAAAAATGTACATGATATGATGTGAACATGTCCAATTTTAATATTGCAATTCACCAAACAATGGACGAGATGTAAAAAAATCTCAGGATTTTATATCTTTTCCTATCCAGTCTTATCTTGATTAGAAATCCGGACGACCAAATGTAGTTTTAGCATATGGGACAAAACCCAAGTTTGGTAAATTGCTACTTGATGGAAAAATTGCTCCGACCATGTCAATGTAAATGTTTGACCAAAAGTCGAAATGGACGTCGTGTGCTTTTTTTTTTTTTTTGGCAAAAATATTTAGGGTTCTCCAAAAAAAAATATTTTGGTGAATGAATATATATGATTAAGGTCTTGTTGAGGAGGGTTCTCAAGATACTTATTAAGCAATAACTCATCGGGAATGATTCCATTTTGAAGTGACTGATTATGAGCAAAACGAAGGCAAATAGTATATTAAAAACTATTTCTTAATTGATTTCTTAATGATTGTCTAAGGATACTCAATAACAAAATCCATGTTATTATTGGCGTTGCATATCTCCGGAGTCAGTTATAGTGATAGTCAAACACTTGAGAGAGATTGATTCCAAGACATCATGTTTTTCTCAGCTACCTTTGATGAAGCCCATTCCCAAGACATCAAATTTTTCTGGGCCATCTTTAATAAGACACTAAGGGTGTATTTAGTAACGTTTCTGTTAAAAAATTGTTCCCGAGAACAGAAATAGAAAAAACTAATTTTGTTCTGGGGAACAATTTTTTAATAGAATAACGCGTTTGGTATGTTCCTGGAATAGAAAAAGAGCAAGAACACGTTTAGTAAACTTATATAATTTTTTTGTTTCTTTTAATTTTTTAATATTTTTATTTTATTTTTCATTTTTCTTTTCCCTTTTTTTCTTTTTTCTTTTTCTTTTTCCTTCCTTTTGGCCGGTCGCCGACCTCGGCCATGATCGGTGACCGGCCGATGAGGGCCGGTGGCCTCACCCAGCCACGGCGACTCTCCGGCGAGGTTGCCAGCCCTCGACGGCCGGTCACCGACTATGGTCGAGGCTGGCGACCGGCCAAAGAAAAAAGAAGAAGAAAAGAAAAGAAAAGAAAGAGAAGAAAATAATAGGAGAGAGAAAATTTATTTCTCGAAAGTGTTCAAGGAACAAGAAATAAGTTTTTTTTGTTTCTTATTTCTGTGCCAAATGTGTTTCCAGAAACAAAAAAGAAAAGAAAAAAGATTTAGAACAAAATGCAAACAAACTCGTTTCTGTTCTTTTTTCGTTCCCGGAACAAAAAAACAGGAATTTTGTTCATGAATAGAAAAAATGAACACAAACATGCAGGCCCTAAGTCTTCTACTGTCTTAATGAAATTTCTAACGGACACTAAATGCTCATATTTTTCGTCAGGTTATCTCATTTGCTTCGATATCCAAAGTTATCTAGGCAGGTAATTTAATAAATAAAATTTAGTAAAAGATCTCACTGCCTACCCTTTTCAAGATATAAAAAAATATATTAATGATAATATTTTCGCATATATCTTAGTAAAATACCTAAAAATATGAATTTCCATTTTCTTTGACTTGCTGAATACTTATATTATTTATTAAAATACTTGTAAGGCCTATGATATGCTCTGGTCTTCACATGGGCTAACCTCCTCTCCTCCTAAACTATTTGATTACCCAAATAAATAAAAAAATATTTTAGTAATAGGTACTGCTTCAACACATTACAAATCTAAGACACTTTGAAACATCAAAAAGGATTCTCCTCATCCAACTATAATTGCATAATATTTAGACGTGAGCAGTTCAAAGGTTGGTCTAGAATTATGAAACCTACCTTGTTAAGACCAATTTTCAGTTTTTGGAAACTGAAATCAATCATATACTTAGGAACTGACCTGGAATTGAACCTATGGTTCTAGGGTTTACTCAGGAATTGATCAATTCCTCTTTTTTTCATTTCTTGTCTCATTTTTAATCAAGCAAAATGAAAGTCAAAGCTGCAATAAAAATCCCCATCCGTTTCTTCCATAGGAAAGTCATAGTAGAGAGAGTCGTTGCTTGAAATTTTATAACTAACATTCGATGAATTTGGTCATTCGAAGTATATATTTAAGAGTAACTTGTCTGTTAAATTATTTCAGCTCTCGTCTCTGTCGAGTTTTCTCCCTACCATTCTGGTAGTTTTCCACACCCAAATTACATCTTTCCTCTTTCCCAACCCTAATTTCACTGAATCTTACTCTCGTTGACACTTTCTTCACCCTGGGACAGCGTCTTTGTCGAGCTTTCTCTCTATCTTCTTTGGTCTTTCTCGATGGACCATGGGTAGAGTCTTCGCCATCCACCTCTGCGCCATGGGTAACGTCCTCGCCATTTGCCTCTGCTTACTCCTTTTGCTAGCTATGAGGGTCCGCTTCGGGTAACCCTAAACTTTGGTCTCTGCTCCTCCGATGGCTCTGAATTGGGCTTTCCGCAATCCCTAAGAGCTTTCTTTCTTGGTTTAAATGGCGTATTCTTCCTGTCTGCTTCTGCATGCATTAGTTTCTTCAGCATCTCCACGGAATATGGGCACTTTTATAACTTGGCAGTCCCTGGATTAATCTTTTACCCAACAACTAGTCGTAGCTGGATTATCGTATATCAGGATTTCTGTTTTGTCGGTTTTTCCTGGTGGGTTTCAGTATTGGTTATTCCCTTCATAAGTCCCATTTATGGCGTCCGGCAGCACCACCGACTCTCGCCATCTCGCAGCTTTGTGTTCTCGATTGGGTCGCCTCACCACTGAGCAATTTATCGAAGACTGGGATGAGGTGCCTACACCTGAAACATTGGAGGAATGCAGTTTAACAATCATTGGCAAGATCCTATCCAATCCATCAATTAACATCCCAACATTCAAAAGCACTCTGAAGAAAGCATGGCGAACTGAAATGGTCGATATTTCCCAACGTGAGGCAGGTTTATATGTGGTTCGATTTCAGTCTCAAGTCGATAAACAGAGAATTCTAGAAGGGGGTCCTTGGCTTTTCTCCGGCCACTTAGTTATTTTCAAACCATGGCAGCCGAACACGCCTCTACACTGCTACAACTTCTCTACATGTGCCTTTTGGGTACAAGTGGTTGGGCTGCCACTGGAATGGTACTCAGAACGAATGCTTAGAAAGGCGGTACAACACATGGGTCGCATTCTGGAAGTGAAAGTAGACTCGCTGGAAGGTGGTATATCCAAAGCAGGTCGTGTCAGAGTGGAACTGAACCTACATGAACCCTTAAAAGCAGGGAAATTGATCCGTATACATGGCCAACCTCTCTGGCTTGACTTCCGATATGAACGCTTACCACACTTTTGTTATTCATGTGGCAAGCTTGGCCATTATGCTATGTACTACCCGGACATTCCCTACAATGAAGCCAAACATGAGGGTCGAGAGAAGATGGCCTACGGTCAGTGGTTACGTGCGGAGGTGAAAGAAAACAGCCCCTACTGGCACATATTTTATACACCGACAGCAAATTCTGAATTTTCAGAAGAGGGAGTACCTGAAACTCCGCCATCTCAGATTGCTACCATCCCCCTGCTGCCCCCGCCACCGGCACCACCAGCTATCCCTGTCCGCAACCCAACAACTCCATCCCTGACTACAGTCGCTACCTCTTGCCAACCCAGCCCTCCGCCTTTTACTCTGGCCGTACCAACACCCTCTCACCAACCCTCCAATTTACACAAACACAACCCTCCACTCACTACAGCACAAATACCTGCAGATACAAAGATGAAATCAATTCAATCAGCTTCTCTGGATATTTAGTTTCCCAGGAAAATGAAAACTAACAGATCAACACCAACACTCAACTCTGCGAAAAAACCAAGAAGATATACTCCATATGAAGCAAAAAGCCTGACAATTCTTGACCCTGATGACACCAACCTTATGGAAACCCCTATAGTCGCAACGGATGAAGCCGGACTTTGGGCTTTGGTGGCTGGCCCCAAACAGCCACCACCACCCAAATGAAGCTGGCTTGTCTTTGGGCCGGAACCTCGGGGTTTGGGCAATCCCCTGACAGTTCACGAGCTCAAGGCCATGGTGGCCAAGGAAAAGCCCGATGTGGTATTCTTAATGGAGACGAAGCAACCAGCAGTAAGGATCGGGCCATATACGGCGTTCTTTACGTTTTGCACTCATATATTCTGAATCCAGCTGGTTTTTCTGGTGGACTTGCCCTATTTTGGAATGATCTGCTCAACCTCAAAGTCCTGCATTCCAATCCTTATATGATTCATTCTAGTTGTCGAGAGGGGAGGGGAGGCCCACTAATTAGTATTACCTGCATTCATGCACCAACTGATTACCATCAACGTCTTCTTCTCTGGGAAGACCTTCGGCATATCCATGCTACTAATGAACGCCCTTGGTTATGCGCCGGAGACTTTAATGAGATTATCTGCCCTTGGGAAAAGATGGGGAAGCGACCTGCAAATCAATCTCGGATGATGGCTTTTCGAGCAGCCCTTGATGATTGTGCGCTAACGGAATTAGAAAGTCATGGCTGCAAATATACTTGGATGAATAACAGGCAAGGGGAGGAACTGGTTAAGGAAAAATTAGACCGAGTGGTTTGTACAATGGACTGGAGATTCTTATATCCCGAGGCTGCAGTGTATGCTTTTCCAGCTATAGGGTCTGACCATAGCCCTATTTTACTCCAGACTTCCACTCGTAAACCTCACACTCGAAAACCTTTTATGTTTGAGAGTTTTTGGAATGACGATCAGGAATGTTCTGACATTATTTCTCGAGCTTGGCATAGCACTACTCAACATGATCAGAGTTTTCTATCAAAAGTCGGCGAGAGTTACGGCGGCTCTAAAAGTCTGGAGTCGGGCAAAATTTTCAAATGGATACCAACAGGTGCTCCTATTACAAGATCAATTAAAGCATCTAGTGAATCAGCCTATTTGCCAGTTTACTACGGCCAAGGTGGCAGATTTAAAAAAGGGAATCCGTCGCAGCTGGCAACAAGAAGAACATTATTGGGCATTACGATCCAGAATTCTATGGCTAAAGTGTGGTGATAAAAACACTCATTTCTTCCATGCATCTACAATACAACGAAGACAGCGGAATAGAATTGCTACCTTGTTAAATGAGGACAACCAGTGGATTCGAGATATACCTACATTGCAATTGATGACTACCACTTTCTTCTCAAATTTATACACAAGTGTTGGTGGGAGAAACTACGAACCTTTGTTGGATACCTGCACTCGAGTAGTAACCGATGATATGAATGACCAACTGACTGCTGCTCTTACGATGGAAGAGGTTAGGCTAGCTACTTTTCAAATAGGAAATACCAAAGCCCCAGGGCCTGACGGTTTGAATGGCTTATTTTATCATATGCATTGGGAAGTGGTTAAAGATGATATATTTCTTCTAGTGAATACTTTTCTGCAGTCAGGGGTTATGCCTATGGGTTTAAACCAGACTACCATAACACTGATTCCCAAGATACCCCAACCTGAGAAGCTCGAGCAGTACCGCCCCATCAGTCTGTGTAACTTTGCTTACAAGGTTATTTCAAAAGTACTTGCAAACCGCCTCAAACCTTGGTTGAATATTCTGATCTCTCATGAGCAGTCAGCTTTTGTAAAGGGTAGACAAATTCAGGATAACATTCTTATTGTGCAGGAAGTTTTACATCATTTTCGAACCCGAAAAAGGACCTGCAGATTTAATGCAATACTGAAGACTGACATGGCCAAGGCATATGATCGAGTTGAGTGGGATTTCCTACATGATTACCTCCTTCAGCTAGGTTTCCATCCAAGATGGGTTAATTGGGTTTTTCAGTGTATAACCATGGTCACCTTCAGTGTCAAATTCAATGGGGAGCTACTGCCTTATTTTCGCCCATCCCGTGGTTTACGCCAAGGTGATCCCTTATCGCCGTACCTCTTTATTCTCTTGGCAAATGTCTTATCAACCCTTATTACTCAAGCTGTTAATATCGGACATCTTCAGGGTATTCAGTTAAATCGCTAGTGTCCAAAATTATCCCATCTCTTTTTTGCGGATGATGCAATCTTTTTTCTATCTGGGAGCATTCAAGAGAGCCAGAACTTAGCAAATATTGTAAATCTCTATTGTCTGGCCACTGGACAGCTTGTCAACCGAAACAAATCCGGTCTCATCTTTAGTAAAAATTGCCCCCAACTTCTACAGCAAAATATGGCTAGGGAACTCAGGACGCCTATCTTATCCGGCTGTGGAAAATACCTAGGCATCCCTTCGGAATGGGGCCGTTCTAAAAGAGAGATGTGTTCCCCGGATACTTGCAAGAGTTACTGACTAAATTAGAGGGATGGAAGAGAAATTTATTTCTAAAGGGGTAAGGAAATCCTAATCAAATCTGTGGTTCAATCTATTCCTCTCTATGCCATGTCTATATTCAAGTTGCCTCTTTCTATTTGCCGAGCTATCGAATCAAGAATTGCTAGATTTTGGTGGCAAAATGATCAAAACAAGAGGTATTCACTTGGTTAAGCTCGGAACTTCTGAAAAACAGGAAAGAAGATGGAGGAATGGGTTTTCGTGACCTCATCACATTTAATAGGGCCATCTTTGGGCAAACAAGCATGGCGTATGGTACTGACAGCCTCAAGCTTTATGGTGTCGGTTCTTTAAAGGTCTATATTATCACTCGACGGATCTTATGCATGCTGTTAGGGGTTCGAGACCATCATGGGGATGGCAAAGCTTGCTATTGGGACGAGACACAATCCTACCTAATGTTAGATGGTCAGTTGGGAATGGCAAAAACATCAAAATCAGAGGAGATAGGTGGCTACCGAAGGGAGTTCTTTATGGTCCACAGCATTGTGATGAACCAATTCTGGTTGCGGATCTAATTGATCCCATAAACAATAATTGGAACAACAATCTACTCCACCGTATCTTTGATGATCAAACTACTGCTGAAATTCTATCTATCCAGATAAGGCCTCTTTTTTCACGTGATAAAATTATTTGGTCGGCAACAACAGATGGTCACTATACTGTACGCAGCAACTATCATGCCCTCAGGTCATATCTACAAAGTCCTCAGACAAACATCGTATCAGCATCAACAAGCTCAGCTGCGACATTATGGAAACGAATATGGAAATTGAAGACAGAACCGAAAATCAAAACATTTCTATGGTTAGCATGCCATAATGCCCTCGCCACCAAAGCAAACCTGTTCCACCGACACATCATACCCGACCCTTCCTGCGCCCTATGTCATCAGCAGGCCCCTGAATCAATCGAACATCTATTTCTTCATTGCCCATGGACATACCCTATTTGGTCCGATCCTCGCCTCAATCTACCGGTATCATCACTCACCACAACAAATTTCGCTTCCTGGCTAACAGAGAGGTTGTACTTACCTCGGCAAACTCCTTGTTTTGAGCTGATTGTGTATACCCTTTGGAATATCTGGAAATTGCGCAACGACTTTATCTTTCGCAATCGAATACCCATCCCTGGCCTTGTTGTACAGAGTGCAGTAATCCAACTCAAGACTCAACATTTAGCCTCCCCTGTATCTCAATCCCCCTCTGTCTTTCAACAGATCGAGCAGAACCACCTCTGGCGTCCTCCTGCCGCGGGTACCCTTAAATGTAACATTGATGGAAGCTTTCAACCAGGTAGCTCTGTTGGATCCATCGCCTGTATTTTCCGAGATCACCGAGGGCGTCTTTCAGATTTGCTTTCGAGTCGTCTTCGTGCGACCTCCGCTTTTGAAATCGAGTGCCATGCCTTCATATGCGCACTCCGCTATCTCCTCCACCAAGGTCTCAACGATGCTGCTATCGAGGTTGAATCGGACTGCCTTCATCTTGTAGAACTTTTGCACGGTCTGAAATCGCCGCCGTGGCAGCTGCGTTCCATCGTCGACGAAGCTTCCTTCTTGGCTGCTCGGTTCCCAAACCTCACGATACTGCACTACAGGAGGGGCGCAAACCTAGCGGCTGACTGGGCTTCAAAGGCCCATCTTCATGAGTCGGCCCACAGTTGGCACCTTTATCCCCCGTCCATTTTGTTAGACTTAATATATGCTGATGCTTTGATCTCCGGTTGTAATGTCACGTTTAAATGAATACCAGTTTGTTTTTCGACAAAAAAAAAAAAAAGTTATAAAAAATACTTGGCATTATTGATGCGATAATAAAACTTAATTGACAAATGGGTGGGGATCAGAGTTCATGGACTATTCTAGAAACTGCGGAGGCAGTTCAATGTGGCTGAATTTATTGCCAACCAGCTCGGTTTTGCTGAATTTTACGTTTGTTTTAGACAAAGGACGAGAACAGCCTCGAAGTCTAAATAAAACTTTAGTGTTCAATCATTTGATTTATCTAGAGAATTCAGTTCTTAATTTAATTAATAGATTGTTGGGAGTGCACCGAAGAAATCCAATAGTTTACCTGGAGTGATCATCAAGAGAAAGCTTGAATTGAACACGTCAACTTATCCAATCATACCCCATATTTACTAAAATATTTAAGTTGATGTGTGACTTGATAAGTCTCATCTCACATATGAGCCACTTGCATTAGGCTCACTCCCCCATAATCCAATTATTCTTTCGCGTGAACATTATCTCAACTCTCGAACTCCACTTTGACCTAACCAATTACACGAGGTGTTGGCAAGGACAACATCTATCCTTAGACTCCACCCCATTCGCCTAGGCATATCCAAGCTTGGTGGGAAGCCAGCGAACAACTTCTTCCATCTCGATTAGGGAGTCATGTTCAAAATTTTCCTCATTTGAAATATTCACTATAAATAAATATATATATATATATATATATATATATATATATATATCGAGAGTAGTCATCAATCAATCATCAACCCTGATTCTGATTATCAAGTCAATGTAATAGAAACTCATTATCTTCATAGAAAAGATCACAAATGAAGAGTTTAAGTTCAAATTTAACAATATATTCAGTAGGATTTGTTGGAGAAAACTCATTTACTGTTTCAAAGTTGATAAAACATTTCCATAATCTAATATGAAGACTTCAAGACTGAAGTGTCAAAGTCTGAAGACTGCCAGACTTAAGGTTCAAAGTCTGTTGACACTGACAATTTCAAGACTGAAGAATGAAAGACTTATCCAGATGCGAGATTATCTTTATTTCTTCAATGATTTGATTCGTATGGCTTTTGGTTGACCTTATGGTTGGATAGAGCACCTACATGATTGATTATCTTTAATGGAATCAATCCTGATAATCAAATCCTTTGGAAGGCAAGCAAATTTGGAAAATTCTACTTATGGAAACCAAGATCCTTATTGTATGGGCGAACATGATTGACGGGCTTTCATCTCAATCAATCAACTAACTCGAGATCCCTTTGATTGATTATGTCCAATGGGTAGATTGGAAAAATTCATTTGGAAAGTGTCAACGGTTGTGAAGGCATAAAGGAGTATTTAAGGCAGACTCTCTAGTTGTTTGACATAGTGCGTGAAAGAGAAATTTCAAAATTTGAAGCTTTCCATTTCCTTGTTACTCTAAATATTGAACTAAAATTTGTATACAAAAGAGAGAAACTCATAGTGAGACTTTGTGAGAGACCAGTAGAGACTCTTCACTATGAAGTCGAGATTACAATATTGTAAAATCTCTTTTATTTCTTAGTGGAATCCAGCCAGTGGGCTGTCGGCGTGGGAGAATGGACATAGGCTTGATCTAAGCCAAACCACTATAAATCTTGTGTTCTTATTATATTCCCTAAACTCTTCTTATTCTATTTATAGTTTTATCTAACTGCTATAATATAAATTCGTTCATAGTATGTTGTTTTCTAAAAAGTAAACTATTACTTCAGAACCTTGCGAAAAGTTTTATTCATACCTATTCACCCCCTTTAGGTGTTACATCTAGCCCTTTTAGGATTTACATTCTCTTGAGTTATGACAAACCGTAATATATTATAGTCTATTTCAATTTTTACTGCATTCTTAATATTAGATTCTTTATGCTTAATATTGTCACGAGTGTACCTTTACATCGATCAATGGGGTTATTCCTTTCAATATTTTAAAGGTGCGTTTGGTAACGATTCTGTTCCCGGGAACAATTTCTGATAAGAAATGATTCTTTTTTATTCTGTTCCTAGGAATAATTTCTAAGCATTTTAAGCTGTTTGGTAACTGTCCAAAATTTCTAATTTTGGAATAGAATTGTGTTTGGTACGGTGCTAATTAATTATGTTCCAAATCAATTTCTTTTAATTTTTAAATAATTTTTTTTTTTTTTTTTTTACTTTACTTTTCTTTTCTTTTTGTCCTTTCTCTCTCCTATTCTTCCTCTTCAAGTGGCCGACGACCTCACCGGAGCGTCGCCGGCCCTTGGTGAGTCCGAGCCTCGCCGGTCTCTGGGCTTGCCTCCGGCGAGCTCCCTAGACCTCGCCTTGGCCTAGCGAGCTCGTCGGATCGATTGCCGACAACCGGTGGCGGTAGGCGGTGAATGGCAACCACGTGACGACGGTAGATGAAGAACAAGAAAATGGAAGAAGAATAAGAGAAAAGGGAAGAAGAAAAAGAAAAGGGCTTGAGTCTTAGATTTGTTCCCGGGAACAATAATCAACTTTTTTTTTTTTTTTATTCTTGATTCTGTTCCAAATCTAATTCTAGGAACAAAAAGTTTACCAAACACGATTTTGTTCCAAAACTACTCCCGAAAACAAAAAATTATAATCTAGCACTGTTTGGATGGTTACCAAACAGACTCTAAGTCTGATCATAACGTCTACAACACAATAAAGGGCTTCCGCAACCAATCAAAAAGAGAGATTGTTGGGTCCAATCACTCTTGCCGTGATTGATAAAAAGACAAATACTTCACCCTAGAAGTAAATAAAGAGGACTATCAAGCGTTTTTTTTTCTTTTTCAAAATTTTGCAACCAAAGTAGACCATTCAAAAGCCGAGTGTTTAATATATGTACCCCTTTTCAGCGTAGGTACACTCGCAACCATTTTGTCATTATGGCCCGAAGAAGTGCATTTAAGTGCCGACCTATGGGTGGAAATTATAATAAATTGACCCAACCATTTTTCCCTTTAGACCAAAAAGAAAAAAAAAAATCCATTTTTCCCTTGTTGATTGACATTTCTGCATTTGACGATAACCACCACAAATGTTTAATTCACTTCGCATCTATGCTTCGTTGATTTCATAAGAAATAAGTGATTTAAAAAATATTTTTGACACAATCATTTATATTGCTTATAAAAATAATTAAATGAAAATTATATAACTATAAATTGCTATCGATAATGAAAATAATTTTCATGATTAGTTATTTCAAATGATATTAGTAATTATTCTTAAAAAAATATTTTTACAAATTATTATTTTTTACGAAATAAAATAAGTCAATTAACTCTATTTTTCCCGAGCTGGTAGGTGTTCACCGTCCAGCTTCTCGTATATACACGTAGGTTTGACTTGGCACACTCGAAGGAAGAAAGATGGATCACTCCCGATTAGTGGGAAGGTTTGACGGGAACTTAAAGATTACTTGGCAAATTTTCGAAACCTCTTTTCCCAAGATGTAATGATATTCTTTTGTACAGATTTTAATTTCTTTAGTAATTAATGGAAGCAATCGCGCAGCACATTTGCCTGTTTGGATTTGCTTTTGTTTTTTGTTTTTGACTCCACTAAACTCTCGTAGCTCACACACTCTGCACATTGGCCTGTTTGGATTTGCTTTGGTTGTTTTGGTTTTTACTTAACTAAACTCTTGTAGCTCATGCACTTTAAATTTCTCTTTAAAATTTTATAACTCTTGAGACTTTCACAATTTTCAAGTATCAACATGCATATTATATTTTTTTCATGATTTCTAAGATTCGAATAATAATTTAAACTTTGGTGGGCAAGCATGAAGCACTTTTTACGCTCTTGTTTACTCGAGTTGATGCTTCTATTATATTTAGTATAGCTATCAAGGAAATGACATGAGTTATTGATTAGGCAAAGGACCAGTGTTCAATTTCCCATGCCATCAAGGACAAGCAATTTTATGTTTGGTCTGTACGATTAGGTTTGACTCACATCTTATTTAACCGATTCAAGAAATTATGGTATTTCACTCACCAAGGGAATCGCCTAAACTTGAGTTCTACGCTGAGAAGGGAAAAAAAGGTGGTGCTTCCAAAGAGATGGAAACCTAGTGAAATGTTTCAGATATGGTTGAGATCTTGCGTCCCTAAATATTGACTTGTGCGCCGGTAGATAAGTAAGTTGTAATCCTAACTTAGAAGAGTACTCTTGATGCCGTAGAAGCAAACAAAACAGGTCATATTAGGTCGGTAATGAGCTTAAGAGCGGCTGCGTGCCTTCCACGGATTAGATAGATCTAATCAAAGTCAGTGAATACGGAAATTCAGATCCATCCTTGGCTTGTGAGGTCCACCATCTCAAGATATTCAACGTTGTTATAAACTAGCCTCAATGGTCACAATAATTGACCTTTCCAGGAGCTTCTCCTTCTCCCTGGGTGGTCAGCCGTGTTCGTGGCCGCATGCTGGCCAATCATTTCTCCGATAGCCAACTCACGTTTCATAGAGATGCCAATGACTATGGCAACTGATGGTTTTATTTAATTAATGTGATGGGCCTAAGTTGGCCCGTCCGCCCATGATGGGCCTAAAAGCCTAGCCCACAAGTTTAGGGTCCATGGATGGAGGGACACGTTGAAGAGTTGTAAGATTTGGGGGAGTGTCTTTCACTGAAGGGACACGTCCTTTGGAGAGGACGTATTTAAGGGAGAAAAGAGAGGGAGGAACGTACCTTTTGACAGTACGTACGTTCCTTCTCTCCCTCTCCTTCCAAAAGAAGAACAAAAGCAAGAAGACGACTTCATCTTCCCTTCAAGGCGAATTGGCGTCATCGGATCGAACAAGGCTAAATTCTCTTTCTCATATCGGCATCGGTGTTTACTCTGTGGATACAAGGTACGCTCGAACTCGTGGTGTGCCTTTGATCGGTGGTACATGTAATTTTCCCGGGCTCGTCTTCCGCATTAGTTTAGGGGTTCGATTTAGTGTCGAATCCGGTTTCTAGGAATAAGAAATTCCCAACATTGGTATCAGAGCCGTAGTTCTTGTTTCCTGATCCTTTTCCATGTTTATTTTCCCGACCCCTTTCATGTTCATGGATGATTTCTTATTGTTTTTTCGTGAAATTAATCGGCCGACACCGATCGGGGCGGAAAAATCCCGACACCCGAGCACTGTTCATCATTTTTCCGAGTTTCTATAAGTCGAAATCCATTTCTGAAGGCTCTGGATGGAAGGTCTCGTTGAGACGATCGTGACGAGTGATGGAACGCTACCAAAGGCCGTCGGACGCGCCCCCACGCGCAGCCGGAACGAACCGGCGTCTTCGGCGCGTGCAACGCACGCGCCAATTAGCAGGGGAAGGCACGTGCGTCGCACGTGCGCACACGACCGACGCGCACACGTGCGACGCATGTTCGCCTTCGCGGTCGTTGGCGTGTGCCGCACATGTGCTGGTCGGACGAACCGACCGGCCCAACCAGCTGACCGGTCCGACCCGACCCGACGACCGTTGACCGTTGACGACTGTTGACCGTTGGCCTTCGTTGACCGTTGACTTCCGTTGACCGTTGACCCAAAAAAAAAAAAAAAAAAAAACAAGGATTTGTTTCTTTTTTCAATTATGTCTACATGGATTATATGTAATCCTTTTTTTTTTTTTTTGGTTCTGCATTTGTTGCAGGAACAATGCCTCCCCGTAAGCCGCGCGCATCTATGCGCACAATGTCAAATGAACAAAAGGAAAGGGTTTCAAGGTTGATAGCCGATTTGAATGGTTATCGATGGGAGAGTGACGACATAATTGATCATGTTGTAGAGGTCAACAACAAAATTCAAGAAGTCATTTGGAACGGTTATCCCAGCCATATACTCATATGGTGCGATTCTTTATGAACACTCTTCCATTAGAATGGCAAGGAGTGTTGAATTGCCTATGGGAGGTCAAAGGATTTACTAGTTATAAGGAGCTAGTAATGGAATTTGTAGATGAATATCATCGGGTTGGAGCCACAAAGACTGCGACCCAAGGAATGACTTCAATTAAGTGAGGAATGAATGTGCATAGAAGAAATCCTAAGGGATATTCGTCTGTTTTTCCGTGGCTGTCAAGAATGCCTGAAAATTTTACAGAGGAAAAGAAAAAGAAATTGAACCAAGTAGATACTTTTCCTATTCGTTGTATGATGCCTTGGTTTTAGATTTTATGGCTGGTCTTTATTAAGTGTGCTTTGTGAAAATCTAATGTAATGCTTTTTACCTGATTGTTGTTGATGTAGCAACTAATATATTAGTTGTATTATGTGAAAGCACAATTATTATATCATTATTGGATGTCAAATATTATTTGCTTTCTGTTGTTGTTAACTGTTGTGGGTAACTCATAGAAGTTTTTATAGCTTCATAGAATTTTCTTTGCATGGAAAATTATATTAATGATAGTTTTAAGTTAGGATTTTTGGAGAATGATTGGAAACATAGTGACCTTTTTTATTCTGAAACCTTACTTAAAATTATTAATTAATATGATGGGTTTGTGCAAAATAGATGCATAAGTGATAGGCATTAATATTTCATGCATATATGTCTGATATGTTCAGATAGACGGATTCAGCAACTAAGAACATAACTGCTGATTTGAACAAAGAAGACAAATTGAACGGCGAGAATAGTGAAATATTGAATATGAGAATTCGATATGTGCTGGAAAAGCAAGAAGCACTAAAACCTCTTGACCATGTTATGGAAGATCTTGAGAATGCTGTGCGCCACCTTGAGCTAGCAGATGATTGCCACAAGGCATTTGAGCGGGATACAAATATTTGCTGTGTTGCTTTCAACTCAGTAGGGTTATCAAGCTCTAAGCGTAAGCGCATTGATTCGTTCAATATGTGGGAAAGCAAGAGATCAAGTCCTTCTTGCAAGAAACCAAGAATTAACCAACAAAAGAGAGGAAAACATCCTCGTGTGAAGAGAGGAAAACGTCCTCATGTGAAGACTATCTCAAGGGTGAAATGTTACAACTGTGATCAGATGGGTCACTATGCTCGCAATTGTCGCAAGCCAAGGAAGGTACATTGGGAACTTTGCATATGTGTCAAGTTCTGTATTCTTGACTGAGTCTAATTCTTTGTGGACTGTAGATTCAGGAGCGACGGACCATGTAGCGAAGGATAGAGAATCCTTCGTAGAATTTCGACGAGTTCCGACTGGAACTAAGTGGATCTATGTAGGAAACAACTCCAGAGCTGAAGTTAAAGGAATTGGCACCTGCCAACTGAACATGCATGGTGGACGCACTTTATTTCTACACAAAGTGTTGTATGCTCCGGAGATTCGTCGAAATTTATTGTCTGTTTTGGTGTTGGTTATGTTTGGTTTTAATATGAACTTCCATAATAAAGGTGTGGATTTGCTTTTGGATACAAATTTCTATGGTTGTGGTTATTTTCTGGATGGTTTCATTGTATTAGATATTGACTATGTTAATGCAAATGTTTGTTATTCCCTTCTCACGTCTCCTAATTCATATGATAATGATGTGAATGTGTGGCATGCTAGACTTGGTCATATTGGCCAACAACGTATGAATAGACTAGCCAAAGAGGGCTTATTGGGCAACATTGAAAAAGTCGATTTACCTATATATGAGCATTGTCTGGTAGGGAAAACGACAAGGAAACCATTTGGAAAAGGTAAAAGAGCTGAATTTCCTCTGCATTTAATCCATTCTGACGTCTGTGGTCCAATGAATGTGTAAGGAAGGCATGGAGCTGTTTATTTCATCACTTTTATAGATGATTATACTCGATTCGGATATGTCTATTTGATTTCTTATAAATCTGAAGCATTAAGTTGTTTCAAAAAGTTTATGAACTTGGTAGAAAATCAATTAGACAAGAAAATAAAAGTATTAAGATCCGATCGAGGTCGAGAATATTTATCTGATGAGTTCAGAAAATTATGTGATGAAAAATGAATGAAAGACAATTGTCTATTCTATATACTCCTCAACAAAATGGTGTTGTGGAAAGAAGAAACAGAACCCTACTGGAAATGGTTAAGTCCATGATGGCGCATGCTAACTTACCTATCACTTTTTGGAGTGATGCGTTGTTAACTGCTGCCTATATACTTAACCGGGTGCCTTCCAAATCAGTTACTTCCACTCCATATGAGTTTTGGACAAGTCGAAAACCGGACTTAAGTTTTCTTAAGCCATGGGGTTGTGCTGCCTATACTCATGAGTCCTCTCACAAGTTTAGGAAATTGGGTCCCAGAGGAAAGAATAATATTTTCATAAGATACTCAAAACACTCGAAAGGGTATGTGTTCATAAGTGAGCAGAATAGTGGGAGTATAACTGAATTTGAATCATGGGATATCACATTCTTAGAGGATGAATTTCCTAAGAAGGGCGAAATAGGGGAAGATTACTCCATATTTGAAACCTTGGATCAAAATAACGATATTAGTGGAGTTCGTCCAAGTGGGAGTAATATGAGGAATGATGAACTGAATTCAACTCATTCTCAATTACAATCACATGATGAGACGAAATTATCATTATCTAATCCTAGTGGGAGCATGATGGAGAATGATGTGCAAAGTGTACAAACTCCCATACGGCGAACAAGTCGCAAAAGTGTTCCCCATCGACGTTTTGACATTGAAGGGGAAACTTTTATGATTGCCCCACAAGATAAGGATGAGCCAAGAAATATACATGAGGC
The DNA here is from genome assembly GCA_014182715.1 of Eucalyptus cloeziana. Taxonomy (NCBI): domain Eukaryota; kingdom Viridiplantae; phylum Streptophyta; class Magnoliopsida; order Myrtales; family Myrtaceae; genus Eucalyptus; species Eucalyptus cloeziana. Next base: position 40,700,219 of record CM024641.1, on the reverse strand, counting down.
TCTAAGTTGCCCTAATGAGGAAAAATGGATGCATGCAATGAGAGAGGAAATAGAGTCAATGAAGTCAAACCATGTTTGGGAACTGGTTGATCTTCCAAAAGGACGCAAAGCTATTGGGAACAAGAGGGTTCTCAAAATAAAGTGTAAAGCTGATGGCTTGATAGAAAGGCATAAGGCTCGCCTTGTGGCGAAAGGGTATAAACAATAGGAATGAATTGATTATGAAGAAACATTTTCTCCTGTTGTGAGATTTACCTCGATTCGCATTATTCTGGCAATAGTGGCTAGTATGGATCTTGAGTTACATCAAATGGATGTAAAGACTGCTTTTCTCAATGGAGAATTAGAGGAAGAAATATATATGGAACAACCTATTGGTTTCATTATGGAAGGCTAAAGAATGAAAAGTTTGTCAACTTTTGAAATCGATATATAGTCTTAAGCAGTAGTCAAGACAGTGGTATATACGTTTTCATAATGCCATAATGGCATATGATTTTACAATGATAGATGAGGATCATTGTATATATATCAAAAGATCCAAAGATCAATTTGTGATCATATCATTGTATGTTGATGATATACTAATTGTCGGAAGCAATATGGAGTTTGTTAATACTGTCAAGAGTTGGTTGTCTTCTAACTTTGAGATGAAGGATATGGGTGAGGCTACATACATTCTTGAAGTTAAGATTTCAAGAGATCGTTTGAAGAGAACGTTATCTCTTTCGCAAGAAACATATATAAATAAGGTTCTTGAACGATTTTGTATGCAAGATTGTAAACCCATAGATACTCCTATTGCAAAAGGTGAAGGATTGAGCCATAGACTGTGTCCAAGGACTCCACAAGAGAAGGAACAAATGAAACATGTTCCTTATGCTAGTGCTGTTGGGAGCTTGATGTACGCTATGATGTGCATAAGACCTGACATATGTTTTGCAGTTGGAATGGTGAGTAGATACCAATCCAATCTAGGTCAAGCACATTGGAAAGCCGTTAAAAGAATACTGAGGTATCTAAAGGGAACTACTAATTATACGCTGAGTTATCAAGGAAAGGATCTGCGACTCGAAGGTTATTCTGATACTGATTGGGGAGCAGATTTAAATGAAAGGAAATCTACCTCTAGGTTTGTTTTTCTTATTGAATAATGGCACCATATGTTGGAGCAGTAAGAAACAAACGTGTATAGCCTTGTCCACGATGGAATATGAATTCGTGGCATTATCAGCAGTAATACAAGAAGGTGTTTGGCTTAAGAGATTTTTTGATCATTTAAGTGTTATTGAGAAAGCTGCAAATCCATTATTAGTTAATTGTGATAGCTAAGCAGCTATAGCATTCACCAAAAATCCAAAATATCATGGCAAGACCAAACATATAGATACCGAGTATAATTTTGTCAAAGATATGGTTGTACGAAAGGAGGTGAACTTATAGTACATATCTACGCATAGAATGGTAGCAGATCCTATGACAAAGCCAATACCTAGAGATGTGTTTTGTGGTCAAGTAAAATCTCTAGGATTGCGTAGAGTCTAATGTACTGCATATTGTAATTTCCCTGAGTTGTTCACATTTAATGAATATGTGTTTTCATCATTAATGCCTATGAATCTTTGTTTGATCTTTATGCATCTTAATGCTCAGTGCATTACTTTAAGTTGAGAAAGTATGTCGGACAGATATAAGATTAGCCCACTCACACGGGTAATCGCCTCTATTTACTGTGTGATAAATAGAGATAAGACTGTTTTTAAGCTTATTATCTAGGTGATAATTGAGAGCTCAAGCTTAAAATATATATGTCGCCTTAACTAAGTGTTAAGATGAGGACATGATATGTACTATGTCTGAAAGTAAAATAACTCACATATTTTACTTTATCTGTCTAAGATGCTAGATGTGAGTTCTGATGAATTTTGTGAATGAGTAGATACGTGAACTCAAGTTAGACATTATGTATGTCTGAACTTTCATATGTACGGTATTTATGGTGTAGACATACGTCCATGGGAAAGGAGTTAATACCGTAATACGTATTTCATACTACGTATGCATGAGATGACCAATAAGAGTAGCAAAAGTTTGATCTCAACTTTTATGCCGTATGAGACTCTTGAGAAAAAGAGTTCCTCAATTTAGTGCCCTCATGACTCTTACTTATTCTCAAGATTTCTGTTCAATGATTGCTATCTTAGGATGTTGCCAATGATCATGAATTGATTCGATCTAATGGGACATTTCTAGAAAAGCAAGTTGAACTAAAATTGAGAGTTTGAAGGAAAGAGGAAGATCGAATTTGGAGAATCACATTATAGTTTTGTATTTACTGGTTGACCAATTATGACTATCTTTGGGATAATCATAATTGTGAATATAATATATATATCATTGTTTAAAAGAGATCAAGAGAGATATAAATGTGATCAATCGATCTAGGGTATTGCATACTAAATTTACTTGGAATGTGATGCCCATTATGAGTTGCTATATATTCCTAACAAATGTATAGTAACGAGCTCTCAAAGTATGCTGGTCGCACGGATTATTCACCGGTATAAATGTTGTAGAGAGGTAAAGAGGATCCTGTTCGGCCCACCATGTGTGAGTGGGAGATGATGGTTTTATTTAATTAATGTGATGGGCCTAAGTTGGCCTGTCCGCCCATGATGGGTCTAAAAGCTTGGCCCACAAGTTTAGGGCCCATGGATGGAGGAACACGTTGAAGAGTTGTAAGATTTGGGGGAGTGTCTTTCACTGAAGGGACACGTCCTTTGGAGAGGACGTATTTAAGGGAGAAAAGAGAGGGAGGAACTTACCTTTTGACAGTACGTACGTTCCTTCTCTCCCTCTCCTTCCAAAAGAAGAACAAAAGCAAGAAGACGACTTCATCTTCCCTTCAAGGCGAATTGGCGTCATCGGATCGAACAGGGCTAAATTCTCTTTCTCATATCGGCGTCGGTGTTTAGTTTGTGGATACAAGGTACGCTCGAACTCGTGGTGTGCCTTTGATCGGTGATACATGTAATTTTCCCGGGCTCGTCTTCCGCATTAGTTTAGGGGTTCGATTTAGTGTCGAATCCGGTTTCTGGGAATAAGAAATTCCTAACATCAATACTAACATGTTGGTAGCATAAGATCCATTGCGATACTCAAGAAATATCAATGCCTATGACCATGTGTGAATAAACATTATCTTATTTTGGCCAAAAGGAAACAAAAATAATATCATTTTATCATTGTAGAAGATTTTGTGAGATTGCTGTCAATTGTTTTGAAAGCTTTCGGCAATGGTCCTACAAAATCTCACCTAATATTGAAATAAGAGATCATGAGTTCACATTTTTTTAGGTACCATTGCCTTGATACCATGTATGGACCTAGGCTTAGAACTAGGGAAGACAGAGTCGGTTTCCTATAGGTATGCCTTCCCACTGTGGGCGAACTTTTTGTTCAAGCCCTTCAAGGACAACCTTTTAAAAGAAAACTATTTTGACCTTTAGTTCAGAGCTTAGAAACACTCAGAGATGCTAGGATAGCAACATTTCTAACTATCCGAACTGCATTTCTTTATGGATCCAACTAGGCTAGAGAAGAATAAGTGTTTAGAAAGACATTGAGAGTTTAACAAATCACTCACTTTACTTCAAGGGACTCCGCCCAACACATTACATCCTCATGGCCTTTTATAGACATTAGGAGGTCACATACAAGCAAGGACCAAGCTCACGGATCCTAAAACAAATAGAGTCTCCGGAAAATCAGATGGGCAATTATTTTCGGTGATATGAATAGTGACAATGAACAGTGATTTCCCTATCCCACTGCTACATTGACTTGCTACAGTGATCTGCTACAGTCAGCGGTCTCGTCCATCATGGGTATTGTAGTCATAGTCTGAGTCATCAAAACTATGCATTTCTACTAGAAGGTGTTCTTCATATTTTTGCTCAAATCCTGCAAGTGAATCTAGTGAGAGAGTTCAGGTATTCCTCATGTTTGCCTCGTTTGATGGGGATGCTTCCTTATGATTACTGAAAGACCCTATAGTGTCGGCAAACATGTTTGGCCAATTGGATAGTTGAACATAATAGGATATGTTCATGCCTAAAGATAAGGACAAAGGTCATTGATCATAAGGGTCTTGAGAAAGAGGTCCCCCCAATTGTGCATAGGGGTCTTGAGAAAGCTGTATAGGGTCATCTGTATTTATCATTTCTTGCTCCTTTGATGATGCAGCTTGTCTAAATTCTTCGAGTGCTTCCTTGGCTTTTGGTGTAAGGCTATAATGATCCCATGCAGTGGGTACATTATAGTTCCATACATCTTCAAAAATTATCTTACTTTCCTAGCACAAAACTCTTTGGAGTTCTCGGTACTAGTATTCACAACAACCAACAAGTTCTGGAAAAGATTTGCAATAAAGGTTTGTCACCTTTACACTTAAGTGTGACTATACATCGGCTTTATTTTTTGCGTGAACCGCAATATATAGCTTAATCTGTTTGCATATTTGTGTGACTATAAGGCCAATTTGATCAAGACATTGCTTTGATTAGATGACCTCATGAGCGAGTTTGTGGACCACACATGAATGGACTATTTTTGGCTAAAAAGAATCATGAAGATGAGATATTACCAATCAATGATGGTGGCCAATTGAGTCACGTCACTACAAAGGAGAAAACGGCCTTGTTAATTAAAACAACATTGAACTTGTTTCGGCAACGTTATTGAATTTTCAAGCAAAAGATAATACATGCTTAGAAAATTAGATGGTGAATCATTTAAAACATAAGTGAAAATAGGAATGCGGCACACAATGGGCATTGTGAGTTGCTTTCGGTTATGAATTAGACACTCATACATTGTGGGCGACGGAGAAAGTCCCCTTTTTGCAGCTCTATCTTGGTCACTACATTTTCCCTTGAGGGATGGACTAAGATTCTATGCAGATGGTGTTCCATTGACAAAACAGAAAAATCACAAGGATGAGATATTACCGGTTAACGATGGTGACCAATTGCGTCATGTCGCAAACACGGGAGAAAATGGCCTTGTCAATTAATAACGATGTTGGGAGGCCATACATAGAGAAAGCAGAAACTACCATCTACCTTGGCTTTGCTTGGGGGATTTCAACGAAATACTGTATCAATAGCTTTCAGGGAATTCCTCAGCAACCGTGCACTAATGGATTTGGAATCCAAGGGATGTGCATTCACCTGGACAAATAACAGAGAAGGAGATCAATTTGTGAAAGAGAGGCTAGATAGGGGCTTATGCAATCTCGATTGGCGACTAACTTATCCTAATGCTCAATGCTTAGCACTACCAGCAATAGGGTCTGATCACAGCCCTATCATAGTATCTTTCTACTCTCGGAAAGCAAGGTAGGAGAGGAGATTTCGATATGAAGCATTCTGGTCTGATGATGAGAAGTGTATGCAGCTAGTCAAGCATGTATGGGCTGAAATTGATCCACAACAGTTTAATATAGTAGAAAAGTTAAAGCTAGTGGCCCAACAGTTGGCACAGTGGAGTAAAAACAGATTTCAAAATGCGAATAAGAGAATTGATGAACTGAAAATGATTCGCAACATCTGACCAATAGACATGCAGTATGTCAAGAGAGTGAGGCAGCTACGAAGCTAAAGTAGGAAATTGAAAAATTGTGGAAGCATGAGGATATGTATTGGGGCATGCGCTCAAGAATTCATTGGCTAAAATGGGGAGATAGAAATACCAAGTTTTTCCATGCTACTACAATCCAAAGAAGAAATAGAAACAAAATTACCTTGCTGAAGAATGCTGCAGATGAATGGGTTAAAGAGGAGTAGCCTCTGCAGGAAATGACAGCAGCTTTCTTTCAAAACGTTTATGTGTCAGTGGGGGCTTGAAACTTTCAGCCTGTTATTCAACAAATACCAACCTCAGTGGATGACATGAGGAATCAGCAACTGGTAAAATCAGTGACAATGGAGGAGGTTACTGAAGCTATGCAACAACTAGGAGGTAATAAAGCTCCAGGACCAGATGGGCTCAATGGGATGTTTTACTGCAATCATTGGTCAAATATAAGTTAGACCATTTTTAGCGAGGTACAAAACTTTTTCGAAACAGGCCACTTGAATCCCGACATCAACAGAACACAAATCACCCTTATTCCCAAAACCCCAAACCCAGAGAAGCTTGAACAATTCCGCCCCATCAGCCTATGCAATTTTGTTTATAAAATCATATCAAAAGTAATGACAAATAGACTAAAACCATTGCTACCAAGCCTCATTTCTGAAGAACAAAGTGCCTTTGTTGGGGAGCAGCAAATTCAAGAAATATATATTGATTGTTCAAGAGGTATTACACAGGTTGCGTACACGGGAAAGAAAGAGCAAGTTCCAAGCTGTCCTAAAGCTTGATATGCAAAAATCATATGATAGAATTGAATGGGACTTCCTAGAAGCATGGTTGACTAAGATGGGATTCTGCAATCAATGGGTACAATGGGTGATGCAATGTGTGTCAACGGTCTCATTCAGCATTAACTTCAACGGAAATCCTCTACCTTGTTTCAAACCTACTAGAGGAATTCGACAAGGTGACCCACTCTCCCCCTATCTCTTCATCATAGTGGCCAATGTTCTATCTTATCTGATTAAACAAGCTGTTATGGATGGCACTCTTCGTGGTATTCAACTAAATAGAAGCTGTCCTATTCTATCACACTTGCTCTTTGCGGATGATTCAATTTTCTTTCTTCATGGCACTATTTTAGAAAGTCAGAATGTGGTAGCTATCCTGCATCAATACTGTTTTGCATCAGGACATGCTATTAATCTTAACAAATCAGGTATTTATTTCAGTAAGAGCTGTCCAATGAATCTGAGAAGAAATATGGCTGATGAGCTTAGAGTCCCAGAAATAGATAAAACGGGGAAGTACTTAGGTATTCCCTCGGATTGGGGAGGATAAAAAAAAGATATCTTTGCATGGATTCTTGCCAGAGTAAATAAGAAGTTAAAGAGTTGGAAGGATAATTTGCTGTCCAAACCAGGCAAGGAAATATTGATTAAATCAGTGGTGCAAGCTATTCCACAATATGCCATGTCTATTTTCAAAATCCATATGTCGATCTGTAAAGCTATTGAAAGAAAGATTGCAAATTTCTGGTGGCGGAAGCTGCTGGCATTCACCGGAAAAAGTGGGAATACTTAAAACTTCGAAAGGAGGAAGGAGGTCTCGGCTTTAAGGATCTCCAAGATTTCAACAAGGCTATGTTAGGCAAGCAAGCATGGCGAATTCATTAGCAACCTACTTCTCTTCTAAGTCAACTAATGAAGGGACTATATTATCCAAACTGCGACTTTTGGAAAGCTGGAATAGGGTCTAGACCTTCATGGGGATGGAGAAGCATTGTTATGGGGAAAGACTTGATATCCCCTCAACTCATGTGGACTATTGGCAACGGACAACTTATTTCGATGAGAGAAGACAAATGGTTAAAAAGTGGCCCGATTGGCGGACCAGCGACAAGCAATGAGCCGGAGAAAGTGGGTGCATTCATCGACGAAAGGGACAGAAAATGGAATGAGGAATTGTTAAGACTGCTGTTCGATGGTCAAAAAGTTTAGGAAATCATTGAAACCCCTATAGGGTTGCCTAACGCACTAGACAAAATGGTGTGGATAAATAACAAAACAGGGATTTACTCAGTAAAAAGATATCTCAATATCAGAAATCAAGCAGCAAATCAGACAACCACAACAGCATCTTCATCCTACCAAGTAAACCCAAATCTCTGGAAATTTATTTGGAAAGCTAAAATTCTACCCAGGGCTAAACAATTCCTCTGGACTGCTTGCCACAACGCATTATCTACAGTAGAAAACTTGCATAGGAGAAGAATTGCACCTGATCCGCTATGCCCCATTTGCCAAATCGAAGCTGAAACTACTAAACATGCCTTATTGCTCTGCCCTTGGACAGTTAAGTTATGGCGAGATAGTCCCCTGCACATTCACATTTCAAGACTCGGGTTAACACGACTCGATCAATGGCTATATTCACAACAAGAAAATCCAGAAAGTGCCCAAAAGTTTGACCTGATCGCCACTACTATGTGGTGCATATGGAAAGACCGGAACCGGTTCATTTTCGATCATCACCCCTTGCATCCGAGACTAACCCTGTCCAAAGCCATAGCCCTACATGAGAACTACACAGCATGCAACAGAAAAGGCACAAAAGCGAAGAAAGAAGACTCCCACACACAACGCTGGCAACCAACGAACAAGGACGCCCTAAGCATAAACATCGACGCATCTTTCGTCCGGGAAAATGGCATAGAACTAGATCAAGAGGAAAATAGAGAAGCTGTTGTAAATAGATCCATACCAGATCTGGAGGAAAACAGGGGAGGGGCTGATGTCTGTGAGGTCGGGTATGAAGGTTCAGCGCAAGATTCGGAGGAGACCAGAGTAGCGATCTTCAGATCTCCGAGAACAAATCCACTTCATGGGGAACAGAGAGGCAAAGCAGTAAACAGGGGCACGAGCGGAGAGGCTCCGAATAGGGGTGCGAGTGGAGAGGTTGCGAACAGACGAGTCACGGGCTTCTCATCCCTCCGGAGTGAAGGATATGCACAAGAAATAGAGGCATTCAGCGAGATGGAACCTATTTCCGACAGAATAGCTTCAAATCGGTGGGAGATCAGAGGAAATACCGCGAATAGGGAAGCTAGAATGGAGGTCGCGAACAGGGGAGCCGTCGCTTGCATCTGTCGAGATTCTCAAGGCCGCCTGGTTGCTGGATTCTCCAAACTTGTTGATGCTTCCTCAGCTGAACACGCCGAAGCTCTTGCCCTTTTGGAAACCCTAGAGTTCCTTTCCCCCGAAGCTCACAGATCTCTCCAAGTACAGTCTGACTGCCTGTTGCTCGTGCAAGCAGTTCACCAAGTCTTCGAATCGAACTGGGAAGTGGCTAGTCTGGTGGGCCGGATCCGAGAGAAGTTAAAGTACTTTCCGGGCCTGACTTTAGTTCACTGCAGTAGGGAATCCAATAGGCCCGCGGACTGGGTAGCAAGAGCTCGAAGAACGAATCATCTTCCAAACAACTGGGTATCAAATCCCCCGACCGCCTTAGTCGATTTATTATGTGCCGATGTTTTTGATGTTATTGTCCCGAACTTATCTAAGTAAATGAAGTGATCTTGCATTTTCGACCAAAAAAAAATAATAATAATAACGATGTTGAACTTGTTTCAACAACGGTAATGAATTTTCAAGCAAAAGATCATGCATGCTTAGAAAATTAGATGGTGAATCATTTAATACATAACCGAAAATTGGAATGCGGCACCCAATGGGCATTGCGGTTGATTTTGGTTATTTAATAATAACCAAAAATTAGACTAGTTTCTTTCGCTAGCACATTCAAGTAGCTGACTTTCCCATGTATCATGGTTATTGCACTTTACCTTGAGGCCTGGACTAAGATTTGATGCAAATGGTGTTCCATTGGCAACGAAAAATTCATTAGGATGATATATTACCGGTTCACAATGGTGGCCAATCAAATCACATCACTACACAGGAGAAAACGACCTTGTTAATTAATGATGAGATTTAACTTGTTTCGGTAATGTTATTGAATTTTCAAGCAAAAGATCATGCAGACTTAGAAAATTAGATGGTGAATCATTTAAGACATAAGCAAAAAAAGGAATAAGTCACCCAACGGGCATTGTGGGTTGCTTTCGATTATATTTAAGACAACCGAAAATTAGACTAGTTTCTTTCGCCCATCCCTGCCTAAGCCAATCGTTCCTGGCGGTGCTTTGGGGGGCGGGCGGGCGACGGAGAAAGTCCCTTTTGCAGCTGTGTTTTGGTTACTGCACCTTCCCTCGAGGCATGGACTAAGATCTGATGCAGATGGTTTTCCATTGGCAAACTTCAATGAAGTCAGCTCTCACCAATCTCCGGATTAAGCTCTCCAGTGATTTCTTTTGCCAATCCATTCGGAAGATTTTGAGTGATGTTGAGTCGAACTAGATGGGTCAATGAGTTTGGACGCAAGGTAATAGAACTTTTGCTGTGGTTCTCGATAGTATCTTGATAAGTCGAGTCTATTTTAGACACAAGAAAAAGAACATAATTTATCTCCATCACCTTCTCCAGTATTAAATTCTGTAGCGACCGTGTCTTAATTAATGCTATGTGAGACTTCTTTACTAACAACACCACAACGGGCGTTGTGGGTTGCTTTCGATTATGTTTAAGACAACCGAAAATTAGACTAGTTTCTTTCGCTCATCCCTGCCTAAGCCAATCGTTCCTGGGGGTGCTTTGGGGGCGGGCGGGCGACGGGGAAAGTCCCTTTTGCAGTTGTCTTTTGGTTACTGCACCTTCCCCCGAGGCATGGACTAAGATCTAATGCAGATGGTGTTCCATTGGCAAACTTCAATGAAGCCGGCTCTCACCAATCTCCGAATTTAGCTCTCCAGTAATTTTCTTTTGCCAATCCATTCGGAAGATTTTGAGTGATATTGAGTCGAATTAGATGGGTCAATGAGTTTAGACGCGAGGTAATAGAACTTTTACTGTGGTTCTCGATAGTATCATGATAAGTTTGAGTCTATTTTTTTTATTTTTTTGGTCGGTCCTACTCTATTCCTACTCTAACACTCACTCTCAGACTTTTGCCATGCCTCCTTGCAGGGCATGGGAGTCGAAATCCACTCCTGAAACTTAATTGTCCGCACCTCAAGCCCCCCTGAGAAGGTGGGGATTCGAACCCCCCATCTCCCCCTTCCATGTTAGAAGGGTGGCCACTGGGGTAAACCCCAGTGGTTAAGTCTGAGTCTATTTTAGACACAAGAAAAAGAACATAATTTATCTCCATCACCTTCTCCAGTATTTAATTCTTTAGCCACCATGTCTTAATTAATGCGATGTGAGACTTATTTACTAACACAACAACTTAAGTTTGGGCAATGTGGGGTTAGATACATGTCTGATGCCCAACATTCCAGCGCTGATTTTGATAGTGAAGAATCCTACCAAGACCTCACAAGCACAATCGGTATCCACATGGCATTAAAGCATGTTGTGCTAATTTAAGATTACACGAGACTTATCTACCCAATGCAATAACCTACACCTAGACGGGTGGGATCAGAGGCATATCCTGTGCCCACCTCATCAAAGACACATTTTTATTTAGTTATGCCTCAACTACTTGATGGTCCCACTAACATGTAACTCTAATGAAGGTTATGAAGGAAAAAAATTTCATCAAGCTACCCAAATAAAATAATAATAATAATACTTTTTCATTGAGCTCCATGAATGGAAGAGAGAGATAAATAAACCAGGTTGAGATCTTGAATTGAAAATCGGCGCCCATTGTCACAACTTAACTCCCATGTCTTTTTGCTCCACACGCAACTTTTAATTTGACTCGTCAAAATAATGGAATTGGGAAGGAAAAAAAATGCGATTCATCGTGAGCTGGATTATGGCACTCATCAATGTGTCCTGTCCAACATCTTAATCTGCTAATAAATATCTGATTAATTAAGATCCTTAGTCACCACATGCAAAGACAGTGACAATTCCATTGACGGGTCCAAATAATTAGTCCCTAACATTTGGCGATCGAACCTATTCAATCCTTGATTTTCCTGGATGATCGGTGACAAAGATATTAGGTATAAGTTAGGTGTAGAAAGTGAGAAGAAAGATCCAAATTCTTACTATTTCTTCTTTGACTTCTTGTGAAAATAATTCAATTCCTAGTTCCAAATCCGCGTACTACTCACGTGTGTTTACCGGAAAATCCTTGAGCATTGTTCATGTGTGGTCAGTGCAACTTTATCGTGCACAATTGCTAGTCGCTAATTAAGTAATTTTTGTTAACTTCCCAATCATATATTTATTGAAAGATTCAAATCAACGTCCAGTAATTTCCTTGCACAAGTCTCGCGTGCGCATAATAAAAAAAAATAAAGAGATCTGATGGTAACCCTCATCGCGCAACAAGGTGGCAGACAAAAAACAAAAGTTTTCGTCGCCCGAACCTCTTTTAAAAAATCGAACTTTCACTATTTTTCTTTGACTTAATGTGGAAATAATCCTTTTTTTTTCTTTTTACATGAGTTCTTGTGAAAATAATTAAGCGGGTAGTATCCGTATCCGCAAACAGTCCGGCATGGAATAATCGCCACTCTAACGTACAACCGCTCCTTTGACTTCTTGTGAAAATAATTCAATTCCTAGTTCCAAATCCGCGTACTACTCACGTGTGTTTACCGGAAAATTCTTGAGCATTGTTCATGTGTGGTCAGTGCAACTCTATCGTGCACAATTGCTAGTCGCTAATTAAGTAATTTTTGTTAACTTCCAATCATATAATTATTGAAAGATTCAAATCAACGTCCAGTAATTTCCTTGCACAAGTCTCGCGTGCGCATAATAAAAAAAAATAAAGAGATTTGATGGTAACCCTCATCGCGCAACAAGGTGGCAGACAAACAACAAAAGTTTTCGTCGCCCGAACCTCTTTTAAAAAATCGAACTTTCACTATTTTTCTTTGACTTAATGTGGAAATAATCCTTTTTTTCTTTTTTCATGAGTTCTTGTGAAAATAATTAAGCGGGTAGTATCCGTATCCGCAAACAGTCCGGCATGGAATAATCGCCACTCTAACGTACAACCGCTCCTCCTCAATAAAATTTTGTCAATCGGTCAATTATTAATATATTAGTAAAGTCACATCCACGACTAATAATGTCCGTGCACGAATTTCACACGCACATAGTAATGAAAATTAGATTTTATGGCATTTTTTGTTGTGAAATACAGGGTGGCCAAGGCAGACAAAAGATTTCATACCCAGAATCATAAAAGATTTAGTTAATATTAGGCTTCGTTCGTTTCATGGAAAATGACTTTCAGAAAAACGTTTTCCGGATTTTCCAACGTTCATTTAATAGAAAATAAACTAGTCAAGAAAAATGTTTTCCATTATTGAAAAAAAAACAACCTTTAAAATTGAGGAAATGTCTTCCACTTTTGAAAAGTGGAAACATTTTCCATAACTTCTTCCACCTTGCTTCTTTTTACCAACACATTTCCGTTTTATTTTTATGCTTTCTTTTTCTTTTTTTAAAAATCAAGTTTTTAATGTTTTTTTCTTTTCTTTTCTTTCTTTCCTTTTCATCTTCTTCCTTGGCCTTGGCAGGTCGCCAGCCATGACGACGGTGGGCGACTAGCCGCAAGCCAGCTAAAGCCTTGCCCTAAGCCGACGAGGCTTTGCCTAGCCCGATCTGGCGAAGCCAAGCTCACCCGAGCCCGGTGAGCTCAAGCCTCACTAGATCAGGCCAGGCAAAGCCCCGTCGGCTTAAGGCAGAGCTCGAGCCTCGCCAGATCCAGCGAGCTAGGTGAGGCTCAAGCCTCGCATGAGATTGCCAGAGGTTCGCCTAGCTTCGGCAAGCCACGAGCTCACCAAATCTGACGGTTGAGCTTGGGCTCCTAATCCAAGTGAGCCCGAGCTCCGTCGCTAGATCCAGTGAGCTTGCGGCTTGCCAAAGCGCAGCAAACCTTTGGCGAGCTTGGGCGAGATCGGCTGAGCCTTGAGGTCATTGGATCTGGCGACTACGTCTTGGTCAGCTGTTGGGCAGCCGGCCATCATCAAGCCTGCGGCGGCGGAGGAAGGAGGAGGAAGGAGGAAGGAAAAGGAAAAGGAAAAATAAAAATAAAAAGAAAGAAATAAAGATTTCGATTTTTAAAAATAGAAATAATTAAAAATTCTTTTTTTTAAATATAAGAAATAAAACTAATTTTTTGGTCAATTAAAAATATTAAAACCAATTTTTTGATAATTTTTCCAAAACAATTAAATTAGCTAACGAACAAAAAAATTTTGGAAAATATTTTCCACTCAAAATTTAGATTTTAGCCGAACACCGGAAAATAAAGTCATTTTCTAAGAAAATGACTTCCTAAAAATATTTTCCAAAAACGTCATATTTTCCGCGAAACGAACGGACTCTTAATATTCCAAGAATTATTTTGTATTTTCTGGTAGTTGTTGTTCAATTTTTTAGTAGTTCCGCGGTTTGTTCTTTTGTGGAAAATGAAGTGCTCGTCACCTTGATCCCTGCGAAACCCACGTTTCGAAGTCAGCGTGGGAACATTTTCACTTGTTCTAATTGCAATTTATTACTACTATAGTACAATGCCGTGGTTGTCAAGTTGATTTGGTGCCCTTTTTCGACGGTCCTTAGCTGTGTCCGAAAGATCTCAAGTCCAAAACGAATCGATTTTATTCCTTAATAAATTCGGTAGGGTTTGAATGGAAAACAATGCAATCGAGATTCCCATCCAACCTCTCTCTCTCTCTCTCTCTCTCTCTCTCTCTCTCCATGCTTATTGCAAGAAGGTGAGCTGGAGGTGATGTGGAAGTCGTCCTGATTGATCACCAAACCTTTTCTTTGCCCAAGTGACTACGAATGTAATCTTCTATGCTATAACTATATGCTTCCGTGAAGAATCTCCTAAAAGGAGTCTAAAGATCACTCACATCAAACCCTGAAGACAAAAAAAGATCAAAGAAGAGAGATAATTTCGGTTCTTTGAATGAAGAATGCGGTCGTGGGAATTTGAAATTGAGAGGGGTGGGAAGAATGATGAGCTATTGGAGATCGTCGTGTTTTACAGTTTAAGATGGCATGACCTTTTGATATCGGATTTAGAAATTTCGTACATGAGAACTAATTCAATCTCAACTTATGTATCTATTATCATGCCACTCTTGATAAATGACAGAATTCAAAATTACTAGAATGCCGTTTGATTTTTTTCATTTATGTTTGTTTTTGTTATAAATGGCTAAATCATTTAACTTGTTTTTAGTTTATTTAAACGTTTCGTAATTAGAAGTAATACTTAGTTAGCTAGTTATACGACATCACTTTGACAAGCACAGATGTTATAAATGCCAAAATCATTTTAACTTGTTTTTTAAAATGGCAACTGTAGGTGTTTTTTTTTTTTTTTTGATGCCCAGGAACCACCGTACAGCCGGCAACTGACAGCGTAAACTAGGGGGAGCATTAGCGGGTGGGCCCATCTCTCACGGCACTCCACTTAAGTTACGCAATGGAGGTGCGGAGTTTCGAACCCCTCCCCTACCGGATGAGGGGGTAGGGTGCCAACCAATGCGTCCACCACGGGGTGGGTGGCAACCGTAGGTGTTTATACAACATCATTTTGAAAAAACAACATATGTTATTATTTTCATTGGTTTTGGATTCCACGACGAAATATCTTTCACCAAATGTTGTATTTTGGTTTTTATTAGACTCAGGTTCTATGTTAGTTTTGGACACAGAGAGTCAAATGCGAAAGAGACTATACATTTTATAATCTCAAAACTAAAGAAGTCGCTAGCTTGTCGCACATATAATGCCCGTAATAAGTAGTGTCAAAACCTCATTAGTAACACCATCTAGTCTCACTTTATGCAATAATAAAATCCCATTAAAATTGAAGTAGTCTGTACAATATTGAAGGTCCTTCGACAAGGCTGGGTATGGACGAGATGCCTAGTAAAGCATAGCTTCCTACCAAGTTTGAGGAGACAATGCCAGAATTGAATTGACGATGTTGGATAGTAAAGGCAACACCTAGTAGACCACAATTTAATATGGATATGAGGACACAACGTTGAAATCTAATCAATGATACTAGACAATGATAACCACACGTAGTATACATCGTCTCTAGGTGCGCGTAAACACAGCGTTGGAATTTAATCAACAACGTCGAACAGATGCAACATCTAACGATGGAATTGAGGACATAACGTCAAAATCTAATCAACAACGCTGGACAATAGTTAGCATTGAAATCTGATTGACTGTACTTCTCGAGATATAGACACTCGCTAGAATTGAATCTACGATGGAAATCTTAAGCTATAACTGGGCTAGGCTAGGAAGAGATAAAGACAATAGAAAGTAGTTTTGTGTAAGGGGGTTCTTTGTTGGATGACTAATAGTATGTATAGACTAACTTGGTAACTATCAATGATCGATTACCTCCTCCTCAAGAGTCACTCCATGTTTTGGGTTGAGCCGACTTATTCATGCCTACTTGACAACCGTGTCATGATTTGTCTA
Source organism: Eucalyptus cloeziana (assembly GCA_014182715.1). Lineage (NCBI taxonomy): Eukaryota > Viridiplantae > Streptophyta > Magnoliopsida > Myrtales > Myrtaceae > Eucalyptus > Eucalyptus cloeziana. Next base: position 40,684,032 of record CM024641.1, on the reverse strand, counting down.
GCAAGCATTTAACCGTTTTCCTTTTAAGTTTGGCACCTTTGAACTTGTTCCCGCTTATTTTCGCTACCAAGGCTGTATTTCCATCGTTGATCTTTGGCTTCGACACGTGGTACTCTACCACTCCATCTTGTCATTCCATATCATGGTCTTTTCAAAATTTAGTTCAAAATTTCTCCAAATCTCTAATTGTCTTTTCCTATATAATTATTCATGGGTTGGGCTCATATATTATAGCCCATATATGGTTATGAAGATTGTTTCAAGGTTTTTGGTCCCTTGTACCTTTCACATGCCCATAGGAGTACTTTTGGGTGTCAACATATGCCTTTTATAAAAGAGACAAAGTGAAAATTTATTTCTTTTAAAGGAAATACCTCGTTCTCCGCGTCATCTATCACAAATGATTATTATACCTTTCTATTCTCTGACACATCTATAACCATTATGAACCAACGGCTCCCATTGCATCTCCACATGTCGCTTCAAAATTTTTTTTTTTTGGCATATATTCTTAATTTTTGAATCATCATCTCCTATCCAGGCAAAAGAATTCACTCCTTCATCTCTTTTGTGCTTTTTCTTCTTCCTTAAACCTTAAATCCCCCGTGTTTTGCTCATAAGTTTTCTATGGCTACCGAAGCTCCTAAATTCAAACCCACATGTTGTATTTCGAACTTCAATTGTCTTCTCCACACAAAAGAGGTCTACTATTGTCGATTTCAATTGCTAAGTGTTGTAGAAGTGAATAAAGAGGCATTACTTCTAGGGCCTACCCTTTTGGATCACATTCATGTTCCTCTGTCTCTCAGACCATGCTTTCTTAGGCCCATTCTCTTGAATTATGGGAAAGGCCCCAAAAAACAATGAAATAAAAATAGAAGGCCTCAAATAGATCAAACGAAGCATAGCAATTTCAACAAAATTCATATAATTGCACTTTTTCCGTCACTCCACTTCACTTAGGTAGATAATAATAATAATAATAATAATAATAATAATAATAATAATAATAATAATAATTTTTAATTTTTCTTTTGTAAATTACCATTAAACTTATCTTATATCCATAGGGATTTATTGTGTAGGTCAACCACCAAATTACTCTAATCGGAGACAGTAATTGTATAAGAGCCGTTCATAGTAACATATAGATGTTTTTTTTTTTTTGTCGGTCCTATTCTACTCCTATTCTAACTCTCACTCTCAGACTTTTGCCCTGCCTCCTTGCACGGCATGGGAGTTGAAACCCACTTCTGAAACTAATTCGTCCCCACCCCATCCCCTCCTGAGAAGATGGGGATTCGAAACCCCCACCTCCCCCTTCCATGTTAGAAGGGTGGCCACTGGGATAAACTTAGTGGTTTAGTAACATATAGATGTTATATAGATGTTATGTTGTTTTTCTTAAATCTTGTTTGATAAATTAGATTGTGAAGTGTTGATCTCTTTTCACCTGTTCCTATCTTGATCCGATATGTGTAAGTCGTTCATTGGGAAGTATTTTATTTAACATATGCACCACATGTGGATAGGATTCTGTATAACTCATATTCATTGGGATTGTCATATGTCTAAATTAATAATATGGTCGAACCCAAAATACTTTCTCGCCATTAAGTGGATCAATCATTTAGCCCCGTGGATAAATGTTGGTCATGGTAAGAAGTGGAACTATCACCGCTTCATTCATTTTATTTTTCTTTCACTTTGCTTGAATTTAATTATAATGTTGGTTGATTAGGTTTATTATAAAAATATTGGCATCCCTAGGTAAGTCCCATCAAATACTGCTCCCGAGTGTAATTATTGAAGTCGTCTGTCTTCTTCTTCATTTCTCTTTATCTTTTTCTTTTGGGTTGATGGACAATTTTTCAATCAAGTCGAGTCAACATCGAATTTGTCACAAACGATGATGAAAGCCTTAGGGTTCCGATAAGCAACGCTTTGCTCTTTCCGAGCGATGACTATACAAACGCGGAAAGCTCGGCCGCTTGTAATAATGGAACAGAGAAGACAAGAGGAGGATTGTCAATTCCCCCTTACAAGGCCACGTTCGGTAGCCGAAGCGAAAGCTGTCGTCCTCTTCCTCGGGACAAGGACATCCTTGTATCGGTTCTGATGTAGGATAACAAGAATGTCGATGGAATGGCCGTTCTCGTCAACCCTCCTAGGATGGTTTGGTGATTCTAGGGTCCTACAAGATATGATCCTTGCATGGTCACGCCACTCTCGCTCTCTGCCCCTTTGAAAAATCCCAGTTGCTCCAAATTCTAGAATAATTGACGAGGACAAAACCAACTAGTTGCTCCAAACTCTAGAATCATTGATGAGGACAAAACCAACTAAAGATGATCGGAGGACAGATCGTGTAAACGCCAAAATCTCTCTCTCTCTCCCCCCCCCCCGCCGGGCGCATGAGTGCAAGTTTTATGCAGAAGCAAAGAGCAACAGTCGTTCGCGGTGATGGCTCACCAAACGCACGTGATCGGGTGATTTAATCTTCGTGAACATCCCTTTCATGTTGGAAATTTCTTATAATATGGGCTTACATTAATTAATTGATTTTTTATTTTAAATAATCGGGTTAATGGATATTCCAGTATTTGTTAAACCCTACAGTGATCTGATTGAATTGGGTATTGGCATTTATTAATAACGGACTTAGTTAAGCAGCAAAATGTATGCAATTGTGTTTAATTGAAGCCCGTAATGGGAAGGGCCTAGTTGACACTCTGTTAATTAGGGTTTGCTAGGTCCACTCTCTAGCCTATAAAATGGTAGGTTATACTTATCAGTTGTTTTAATCCAATTGAAAGCTGCTATACTGAAATAGGTCATAGAGAGGAAGATCAGGCATTCCGATAGATCACTGGTTAACAAATTGATCTATTTTCCTTCAAGTGAAGCAATAGCTCAAATAGGTACATTTTAATTCTGTTGTATTTATTGACATCGATGTTTTACAATCATATATGGATTCGTTTCTTCTTGATTGATTAGTTATTTATGAGAATAAATTTCTACATTTCTTGCATAAAATGTCATCTAACGAAAGAACTCGGCATTAGTCGACATCATTTCACCTCAAATCAAGGGGAAGTAGACAAAGCTCGCATCGGCATTATTATCTGAGCGTCGTATTAGTGCTCAACCCATGGGAAAGAGACCGGCAAAGAATGCGGGGTTGCTGACGCTTTGGAAGGACGGAAGGAAATAGCTAGACAAAAACATCCTCTTATCTTGATAGTGTTTTTTATGCCACCGTTTTTATTTCACTCTGGATTTCGGGATAAAACAGTAGGATACAGACAGAGGTGGAGCTGGCTATACGATAGGAATAGGACGACAGACAACGTTGATGTAATGGCATGAAAGAAGCAATGAAGGAAGTTGATTGATGTTCCATGCACTCACGAGATCCTTTGCTTGTCTATTTTCTTTATCAGATCACGAGAGAGAGATATAATTTCCACCGTGAATATAAGTAATATGACTTAAGACTCTGACTGTGAATGAGTATGATTTAGTACGTTATAATACCCGAATTGGCGTTTGAAATATCATAAATAGTTAATATATTGGGAGGTCGAGCTACTCATTTCAAAGGGAAATACAACTAGCTTGCAATGCTTCCATGTACATTGTTGGGAAAAAAAAAAAAAACTTAAAATTATATGATCCATAACTTCTTGGAATGATGTTGCCTATGCTATTAAAAACTGTGATATGAGGTATTGAGTTACATGTCCGTGAGGGCTTGATGAATTTAGAAAGCAAGTGATGTGTGAAACTTCAATACCTTCGCTTGCATGTGCAAGTCACATTATTCTAAAAGCTTAAATTATTAAATGAATGCATGGTTTAATATTAAAAAATTTTAACACTCCTCCTCATACATAAATTGGACCTTGGCTTAAGCCTAAAATGTGGAAATATGTAATTGGAGAGGAAAATAGGAATTTGGAAATATTTGCATTTAGAACCTCCTGCTTTAACACTATATAAGATTTCAACCAATGGTTTTAAAAAACTTAAATTACTAGGCGGAGAACGATAATATGAACATAACAAGCATATAGGGAAAATATTTTAAAATCCCTATAAGATTTTTTGTGAGACCTTTATTAATTGTTCTAAAGTTTAAGCTATTAGGAGAAAAAAAAATCATATAAATATAGAAGGCAGAAGAAACTATGATGACATGCAGATTCTAGGGTAACAATGTCACCACGGGTCCCGTACGGACGGACGAAAACGACGTTCGTTTGAGAATATTGATGTGTTTGTCCATCAACCTCCATCGTGGGATGGATGTATATAAACATAAAGTCAACATTTGGGCCAAGCATACACATATAAACGTAAATTCAATAAAAAATATTATTATGTGCCACTGTTTACCTCACCTGACATGTGATTGTTCTTTAAGATTTATTGAACGATAGTATGAAAAATACATTAGATTTTAGAGTCGGTTTGTTATGTAGAAATAGATGATTTGGAAATTATTATTTTTAAATAATCGCTTGTATTACTTAAAATAATTAGTCAGCTTACAACAACTAGTAATATCTCATAAGTAAAATGATATACCGACAATTTCACTTATGATCAAGTTTCTTTTTGATTCACTTTTTTTTTTTTATCTTCCCCTGAGACAGAGTTTGTTTGGATTTATTTGTACTTTTTGTATTGTGTTTAATCAAAGTTAAAAATTTGCACTCCACATACTTTGACTTTTTTCAATACCAAAATTGTTGAAACTTTCACAAATGCAAATATTAACATGTAAATTCACATAGATTGTCATATTTCTAAACTTCAGTAATATTTTAAATTTTGGTAAGAAAGAAAATACGGAACAAATAAGCTTTAGGACCTTTTTTCTTAAATAAAGGAATGAAGGAGTCTACATGGGGAGTATCTCAGCCTGTTGCATTTAATTACATATCAACGACTCAGATTTTCTGCTTGTGTAGTCACCCAAATAAATCCAAAAATGACCTAACCCTCTATTAATTAAATCATCGAAAAACCAAACTATATAATTAACCTATTATGAAATGAAAGACATTTTAAGAGGAATGTAAAAAATAAAAAAAAAATACAAAAATGACAAGTGGCATGTCAAAGCTTGTCATGGGACCCCCAAATGCTACAAGCATCTGTCCCATCATTCAGGATCAAGAAAGAGACCCCGTTATAATTTAACTTATCCTACGCGAAACATATGCAGCTGAGCATCAACGACAAGCCTTTGCGTGGAAAAAGGGTAAGGAACTTTAAAAGATCAAGCGATGTAGGTTTATTGTGATATTGACAATAAGAATGAATGGCCTACCTCATGTCCACCGCATTGTATTGATCTTTTATTTTTTATTGTGATTTTCTAAATATAGCGCAAAAAATATATTGCATTATCCTCCAATAATTTCATCTTTTTCTGTAATAAGATCTGTACTGATCTTTACTAGAAGTAGGGTATTTCATATGTTGGATTATAAATGAAATTATTATTCCATTTTGTACTATTCTCTCATTCACTAGTATTAGCTAGTGGGCATGTGCTATTTTGTTATTCTTTGTATTAACCATTAAACGATTAGCTTTTCTAGCGGTGGTTGCACATTCATTTAACTCATTCTTATGTTTATGTTCACGGTCATCATTCATGTATATATTCTGTCTATGATTCCTTACACTTTCTTCTTCATTAGTCTCATATTCTAGATATATGTGGAGCAAATGTTGATCGACCCAAGACTAATATTATCATATAAATGTTTTTTCGATCATTGACGAGACAATTTTGCGTTTTAATCAATTTAAAACCTGGAAAATAGGCTGGGTTCCTTCTTTTTAACTATACAATGAAGGAGAGGAGAAAAATTCAAGCCAAAAATACCCAGAATAGGCCGTCTTAATCTTAGCATTCGAAGCTCGCAATTCTCAATCCTTTGACTAATCCGTGGTCGAACAATCTAATTGAAATGTTCCACTTGTTGCTGAGAACTAGGCTTATCAAATTTGAATTAATCTTGATGAAAACGATATTGCCATGTCGTAGACTTGAAATGCATAGACTATATAGCTTGCTAGACAGCTTATTCACACGCATATGCGTTGCCTTTTCCTTTGCCATTTGTTCAATGACTCAGCTTTCAATTAACTAGAAAGTCAGGTTCTCAATCATCCATAAGGGATTAGGTTACCTTTTTGGAGCCGTGATTCATATGGACATTAATGACTAGTGGCGGTCCAATGTCTCTAGCCAAAGGCCCAAATATACATGATGATAGAATAGCACCAAGAATAGAGACGACAATTAACTAATAACAAACCAGTTTTTCTTGGCACGGTGACAAATCTGAGTTTGTTGAAGGGCAATTATTAATCAATCGGAATACAATATCAAAATATCATCTGAGTATAGATGTTAACTCGTCGCATAGAGTAAGGTAGTATGCAACAATGACCAATGTGAAGTATAAAAATACAAATTCCGTTGCTTTGTCGTCTCAGTGATCCGATCAATGACATTTGACTAAATACTTCCTTCTCGATTAGGACTCATTAGTTTCAATGCATTTTGCTCTATCGCAATTTTTTGAAGGTGAACCGTTAAGGGAAAGCTGATGGATTAATAGGTAGGCATGAATAGTTGCTTACTAAAGAGATGGTGTTGTCACTTAATATGGGCTCTCCTAAGCCCACACCAATCGCAACATGGATTTCAATTCATACGTGCGATTAAACTTACTTTGGAGCTGTGGACAAAAACCCAAGTAAAATGCAGAAGTGTATTTTATTTCTACAAACCAAATATTGTTAATACAAGGATATTATTATGCCACTATTGCCCTTTCAGTACTTATTCTCTTTATTTTGAAAATGTATTGTGAGCGGTCTTGATTTAATCTTAAATCACTAAAATGGGACAATTAATCATGTGGGTGCACAAGTAATAAAGTAACGCTTAATAATAAAAAAAGGTAAATAAAGTACTTGATGGTAGATTAGGAAACTTGGGTGCACTAAGTAGGCAAACTCAAAGCTTCTCTACTGTAGTGACCCTTTGAGAAGACAACTTTAGAGGTACTGCCCAAAAAGCAGGCCAATGGCCCTTGGTTAGGTGCAAACTTTTCCAAGCCCTTACTCACGCAACATTGAGGTTCATTTTAAGTTTCAATTAATCCTAAAAGATTCTATGCGAATTGGGAGTCGCCGCTAGCCTATTGTTGTCGATCAGAAACCAAGCAAAACACGGGATGATACCTCACTTTCTATGCAAGTAGAGTTTTCTATGAACACTCAAGTATTGAAAGACTTAAAATAAAGATGTGGAAATGAAAACCTAATACTCATCCGATAGAGAATATTACATGGCATTGGTCTAAGCCCCAGGACATGATCTCCCATGAGCTTGACTCAATACCAAATCACGCAAAGAATGTACATGGCTTTGTTCTTGAGCCTTAGGACATGATCCCCCATGAACTTGAATTTATAGACTAATTTCCTATTTAAATAAAGGGTAAGTGACCGAAAATTCTATCTATTTATGTTTGAGTGAGAGACCTAATCTAAACTATGATATCCATATTATTTGAGGAAATGATTGTAAGGCTAAATTGATTTTGATTTTCTAGCTGAAGTGACTCAACTAAATCAATCACTATTTCCTATGAGCTTGACCTAATACTAGTTGGGCAAAGAATGTGCATGGCTTTATTCTTGAACCCCAGGACATGATTCCTCATAAGCTTGAATTCTTCAAGTAATTTCTTATTCAAATATAGGTTCTTTTTTTGTCATTAAAATGAAGATATATTAAGATGGAAATCCATTACAACCGGTAGCAAATGCCTCCGCACATATGATGTCCTGCAAGTAGAAAGGGGGGAAGACAGCCCAATTTGGATTAGACGAAGAGCGATCGTGGGCCTTGGTAGCCCAGTCGGTAGCCACATTTGCCTCGCATCTGCAGTGAACGAGGGTAAGATTAGGAAAGTTGGAAAGCCAAAAAGTAACGTCGAGGAACATAGCTCAATCCTCCCATGGCGGCGCCCGTCACCTGTTCAGTGTCTCCACCAGAAGCCAGCTATCCGATTCAAGCAAGATTGATGCATGATGAAGATCCTGTCGTTGCAAATGCTGAAGAGTCAGCGTCAAGGCCTGGATCTCCGCCCGTAGAATTGATCTCGTAGGAAAATGTTGTGAGAATCCGTCGGTAAGCCGTCCTTGGTAATCCCTGCAAACACATGCCATATTTGCTTCTGTTGAACCTAGGATATATGATCCATCTATATTCACTTTCAAGGTACCCCATTTGGGCAGTTGCCAAAGGCCTCCCCTGTTTTGAAGCAAGATGCCTTTGCTTGTCATAGCAGTAGCTATTTGCCGAGCCACATGAGTTCCAGCAAGTGCTGTCTCCGCCATGCGAGAAGGGTGAAGTCGTTCATGTCGAAATATGAAACCGTTCGGAGCTTGCCAAATTTGCCAAAACACAGATGCAAGGGTCTCCAATCCAGGTAATGAGTTCGGTCTCTGAACTTGTTGTATTATCCAAGCATCGATTTTGTGTATGTGAAGAGGTGAAATTGAAATATTAAGTTAAGGATGAGACCAAACTCGTCGAGTCCACGGACATAGTAGAAATAAATGTTCGATCATTTCTGGCTCAGTCTGATTACAGAGAGGACAACACGGATCAACAATTATGTGTCTTTGGTAGAGGTTTGCTCTTGTTGCTAAGGCATTCTGACATACCGACCATAGGAAGATTCGAACCTTTGGGGGGGAATGTAGTTTCCATATTTTCTTCCATAACCAGCGCGGATTCTGGTAAGATGAGGAAGTGGAAGTAGCTGTCTGATCTATTGCTAAAGTTGTCAGTTTATGGTAAGCACTTTTAACTTGAAAGGATCCATCATTTGTAGCAGTCCACACAAGCCGGTCCTGAACAACATTGGGTCACAACTGTATAGAGGTGATCTGGTCTATAACTTGAGTATTAAAGAAGCAATTGAGCAGAGGGACATTCTAGGTACTAGTTGTTTGATCTATAAGATTGGCAACTAGTGGAGGTTCCTCGCGGACCGTAGGTCCGCCTAACATGCCTATAGGAAGCCACCTATCACCTCTAATCCTGATTGATTTCCCATCACCTACAGACCAACGAATGTTGGGTAGAATGGCGTCTCGTCCTATAAGAAGACTCTGTTAGCCCCAAGATAGGCAGATCCTTTGTCGGCTTTGCCAAAAGTTATAGAATGAAAATACGAACTTTTAAAAACTTTACTCCACAAGGATAGCGGTTGAGTAAATAGGCGCCAAGCCTACTTGCCTAGCATGGCTTTATTGAAGTTCATGAGATCTCGAAAACCCAAACCGCCCTCTGCTTTACTTCGCTTCAAAACATCCTAGCTTCGCCAATGGATTCCCGATTTAGTTCTGTCATTCTACCACCAAAACCTAGCTATTCTTTGCTCAATAGATTTGCAAATAGAGATAGGTAACTTAAAAATAGACATGGCATACTAAGGAATAGCCTGCACAACAGTTTTAAGGAGAATCTCCTTCCCACCTTTTGAGATTAGATTTTCCTTCCACCCTTCCAGTTTAGAGTGAACCCTGCCCAAAATCCATGAAAACATATCTCTTTTTTATCGTCCCCAGTCAGAAGGTATCCCCAAATATTTCCCAGACTTGTTCAAAATAGGGACTCGCAACTCGTTGGCCATATTCTGTTGTAGACTAACAGGGCAAGCTTTCCCAAAAAAGATACCTGATTTATTACGATTTATTTCTTGCCTTGTAGCTACATAGTACTGATGTAAAATGTTTGATAAATTCTGACATTCACGGACAGTTCCATCGAGAAAGAAAATGGCATCATTAGCGAAAAACAAATGGGATAAAGAAGGACAGCACCTATTGAGTTTAATGCCTTTAAGGTTGTCCATGCCGACAGCATTCTTGATAAGATAGGATAATAGATTAGCCATCAGAATAAAGAGATATGGGGATAGAGGGTCGCCCTTTTGAAGACCTCGGGTAGGGTGAAAGTACGTGAGATGTTCTCCATTGAATTTGACGCAGGAGGACTAGGTTGTGATACATTGCATAGCCCATTGAACCCACTTGGGGTGGAATCCTAATTTGAGGAGATAATCCTGCAAAAAATCTTATTCCACCCAATCATATGCCTTCTTTATGTCTATTTTAAGAACAGCTTGAAAAGATCGCCTCCCCTTTTTTATTCAAAGCTGGTGGAGAACTTCCTGAACCAATAAAATATTATCCTGAATTTGCCTACCTCCCACAAAGGCGGACTGTTCTTCTAAAATTAGGTATGGTAGAAGAGGTTTCAATCTATTGGCTAAGACTTTGGAAATAACTTTATAAGCAAAATTGCAGAGGCTAATAGGACGATACTGATCTAAACTTTCAGGATGGGGAATTTTTGGGATCAATGAGATAAGGGTCCTATTCATATATGAAGGCATAATACCAGATGTAAAAAAAGTTTGTACCGTTGTGAAGAGGTCAGTCTTGATGATGTCCCAATGTGATTGATAAGATAAACCATTAAGGCCATCGTGACTAGGAGCTTTGGTGGCTCCTAATTGAAAAGTAGCCCGCTGTACTTTGTCAAGAGTCACCATAGCAATTAAACCTTCATTCATCTCCTGAGTAACCATGGAAGGACACTGATCTAAGATAGGTACATAACAATGACTTCCAATAGTGGTATATAGCCGTGAAAAGAAATTTGTCGCCATAACCTTTAACATAGAAGGATCCCTCACCCAACCATGGTTATTATCCTGTAACATTGTAATGCGATTCCGTTGTCGTCGTTGAATAGTAGTGGTGTGAAAAAATTTTGTATTCTTATCACCCCATTTCAGCCAATTAAGCCTGGATCGCATAGCCTAATACTATTCTTCACAACTCCACACCCGGTGTAACTCCTATTTCAAATTTGTTGCTTCCAAGTTGTCAGAAAGAGTATGATGTTTGTTAGTTAACTGCTGCAAATGTTGTTGCAATTCATTTGCCTTAAGTCGATTATGTGAGAATCTGGTACGACTCCATGTAGATAGAGCAGTCGACATTGCTTGAATCTTTTTTGGTAGAGCTGCACCCTTCAGCCGATCAGAATTCCATGAAGCAGCAATAATTTCTCTACAACCCTCATCTTGATCCCAATAAGCTTCGTACATAAAGTTACGCTATTTTGTCCCACTCGTTGGTGTAGTGTTTAAAAGGAGGGGGCTGTGATCAGAACCAACAGTAGGGAGAGCTTGAACTTTAGCCCTAGGAAAAAGTAAACGCCATTATATAGAGCATAAGACTCAGTCTAAACATTCCTTAATAAAGTCTTCCCGTGGCGATTGTTCATCCAAGTAAATGCACACCATTTTGCTGCAATATGCACTAAACCACAATCATTCACAAAAGCTTGAAAGGAGGCCAGACGTTGAAAATATGCTGGTCTTCCCCTTTGTTTTTCCCAGTGGTAAAGAATCTCATTAAAGTCTCCTATACAAACCCATGGGAACACGTTAGCAAGACTAATACAAATAATGTCCTGCCATACCTGATGACGTAAGTGAGAAACAGCAGGAGCGTGCAGACAAGTCAGACGCCATGTATTTCCATCCATATCGTCCTTACATAGCATATCAAAATAGGAGAGGAGTTGATAAAGGTTAAAGAGATAGTGCCATTCCATAGCACTGCTAGGCCACCTGCTAATCCCACCGAATTAAAAGTAGTAAGATTCAAAAAGTGTAAACGTCTTTGCATACGCTATAGGACTTCTTCCTTGTTTTTAGTTTCCATAAAAAATAAGAGATCGGGCTTTTCCTTAGCCACAAGAGCTATGAGTGCACGAACTATCAAGGGACTGCCCAAACCCTAACAGTTCCAACTGAGTATTTTCATTTGTGAAAGGGTGGCTATTGAGGGCCAGCCACCTTTGCCCAACTGCCATCTTCAGGTGCTTCCAGAATTGGAGTGTCCATAAGTAATGATTCATCCAATTCCTCTCGGGCCAAAATACGATTATCATAAGGGTTATAACACTTTAGTTTCTTGGTTGGACCAATTTTTGATGTATGACAAGAGTGCTGAATCTTTTTCCCCATTTTTACACTACTGGTCTGCTCCTGAACACCTTTCATCTTTGCTGCTGCAGGTATCATTGCTATATGCCAAGTACTACTTGGCAAAAATCCCTCCTGTCCTTGAGAACTTGGCTGAGCTGTGGAAACAAGGGTGGCTGCTAGCATAGTGTGTAGCAGAGGAGCCTTTTTTGAGTGAGCTATTGGCAGCAATAAAGGAAGAGGGTGAGTTGTTGCTGGTGGTGTTTCAGGTATGGTTTCTTCCAATGCTGTAACTTTGTCCGTCGGTTCATAAAAAAACTTTCTAGTAGGGGCTATGCTCACGCACTTCGGCGCGAAGCCATTGTCCATAAGGTAGTTGCTTCGGTCCACCTAGGCTCTCTTCCTCAAAAGGGATAGCTTTGCAAGATGTTACATAGTGCCCCAATTGCCCACAAGAATAACAAAAGTGTGACAGCTGCTTATACCTAAAATCCAACTAGAATGACTTATTGTTAAGCTTTATTAATCTACCTATCTGCAGGGCTTCCTTAAGGTTGATTTCAATTCTTACACGACCAGACCTCATGGTGAAATTATCTTTTGTATCTGCCGTTACTTCTAGCACTGTTCCAACATGCCTAACTGCTCTAGAAATAATCTGATCAGTGCACCATTCCAGGGGTAGACCAGACACTTTGACCCAAAAGGCGCAGGTGGAGAAATCGTAGCAATGCAGCGGGGTGTTAGGGATCCAAGCTTTAAATACTACAAGATTTTCAGAAAATAACCAAGGTCCCCTATTGAGAATCCTTTGCTTGTAAGTCTCTAATTTAAATTTAGCGGCATAGACACCATCTTCATGCTGTGATATATCAACCTGTTCTGTTTTCCATACCCTTTTTAAAGTGCTCTGTAAAGCTTGAAAATTGATAGGGGAATCTGAGAATACTTTACTTACAAGAGTTAACCGACATTCCTCCAGTTTTGCAGGGGGTGGCACATTGTTCTAGACCTCGATATCTTGAGGCGAGCATAGATTTTCTAGGCATTGACATAAAGCAGCAAGGCGGGAAGAACTTTCCTCATCTTCCTGTGCCATTGAACCAGTATGTAGAGCGGAGCCAGACAAGACGGAAAGCTAGGTAATGAGTAGCATAAGGAGGCTTTGAGTAGCAAAATTGAGGAACAATTGAGCCTGTAGATGCTGAAACAGAGATAAAAGAAGACGTGCAAATAGCCACATACGGAAACTGAAGGTGAAATGTGAATCAATGCAAAACCCAAGGTAAGTGACAATGGAACAGGGTAACGGGAGAGAGGAACTAGAAGGGGAAAGCGACGCCAGAATTCCTCAATAATCGCTACGAGGAGAGTAGCAATACGAAGCAGAAAAGCCAAGCCAGCGAAGGATGGGTAAGCATCGCCATGGTAGAAGACAGGGCAAGAGAAGAAAATTAGGGATTATAGCTACCACAAGGGTAGAAGGAAGCTCTGCAAAACGAGAGAGGGAAGACTTTCTATTCAAATATAGGTTAAGTGACCCAAAATTTTATCTATTTTGTTTGAATGAGAGACCTAATCAAAATTATGCTATCCATTTTACTTGAGGAAATGATTCTACGTCTAAATTGATTTTAATTTTGTGGCTAAACTAATTCAACTAAATCTATTACAATTTCCTATGTCAATTAGCCAAATTATTCTTATTCTAATTATATTTAAACCAGACAAATCCACCTAAACTTAAGTGCCTTCAAGGGACCGCCTTCTCCTATGGTAGTCGCAGGTCTTCGTTCACACTCCACAGTCATACATGCATTCACTCAATACATACATTAGCAACATTCAATAAAAATAATAAGGGTTCAATTTGCAATTTAATTTGACATGCATTTCAGTAATCTCATTCACCTCATAATCATCTAGGGATGTGTTAATTAATGTCAAGTGATTACTAACCCCCACTTGCAAAATTTTCAAGCAATGGGCTTTGTCATTTAGCACCTAATCAAGATCTCATCACCATTCCTAACTACCCGCTGATTGAATCATGCATAGCCGATCGAAATTGATTACATAGCACATCAGTTCAATCACACACAAGATCAATTATGCATGCCCTGAGGCTAATTAGCCTCAACAATCATGAAATCAATTAGTTGACCAAAAGGTTAACTTCTCGATTTTACCCATATTTTAACCATTTAGTGTTTAATCCAATTGGGAGGCCTTAATGAATTCCGAATTGAATGATTCTGATTCTCAAACAAAACATATGATGTCCTCCACAACTTTCATTTAGATCACTTTTTCTTGTTATTGCCCAATTGGTACATTTTATTTAAGTAAGCCCAACTACTCCCTGTTTTACCTTATTTCGTTCTGCTTCTCTTAAAATTCGGGAAAAATATCAAACGACTACCAAATGTAGCCAAATTTTATGTGCATACAGCTTATCACACGTTTAAGATATTTTATTTTTGAATTTTTGCAAAGTAGCCTTCCAACACTGTAGAATCACACGATCTTTCCCAAGCGTCTCCTATGTACCAGTTTTGTAGGCCAATTCCGATTTTGACTTTGTTCAATTAAATTAACCAAACTATCCTAGGTGGAATTTAATGAAATTTTAGGTTATTAATCTTCAGGACATTCACCACAAATTTCGTGTTTTGCACTTTTGTTAATTAGACCTCCAACTATTTTTATTTGCAGAGCAAGTCAACACCGAGATTAATTTATCTTATCTAACACCAAATTTCTTCGATAATTTCGTACTTAATTAGTCTGAATAAATTATCTTCAATTTTTATGAAAAGTTTGTCAAATTAAAGTTATTAATCTTATCTATAATTTCCATTAAAGATATGTTTTCCTAATCGTAAATCATTTTTCCGTAAAAATCTTAGAACATAGCAATCTTAGATTAGGCTTCGAATTTTCCAAAAACATTCAAGTGTTCAACTCATTTAATACATGAGCCTAGTCATTTATCTAACTCTGGAATATCTTCAGCTCGGCCATTTGAACAATTACACACACTTCAAACATTAAAACATCATTGATTATCATCATGACTCTAATCGAACAATAAACCTGAGGAGTTCGATCATGGAAATCATCAATCCAAGTTATCTATAGCCGATTTCAATCCAATTTCATTGATTTTCGTCACATCCTCACTCGATTCTTTTCATAGATTGGAGATATAATTCCAATTTTAAACTGATTTAATGTGGCACCCCTGATCTGCTAAGGTCGCCATAGATACCTATCGCTCTACCTATTGTAAACAAGCCTAATATCTTTCATTCGATTAAAGAGGAACCATAGTTCATAGGCATTTTTTTTAAAGGGTTCAACGCAGCTCATAGCGGAATTATAAACGAGTCTCACCATCCCTTACTCCTATGACAAAGATACAATGCACACCGACTACGCATCAAAGGAAAAGATAAAGCTGAGTCACTTTTATTCACATATTTATGATGGACATCTTGCGTCGGTACAACAAAAAGCCAAGATTTTTAGCTAGACTTGGCTAACTCAAAAAGAGATCTTGACTCCTATATCGAACATGTATACTGTGGCATCCCAAAATTCGTGGCAATCTCTAGAAGCAATAGAGTCTATGAATAGGTGATGGAAGTACCATCAAGTTATATTATAGCTTTTGATCTACAAATCTCATTGAGTTTATGGCCAAGCTGTTATTGGGTAATTTAATAATGAGAATTTTGATCTTGATTATACATGTAATGGATTTAAAATTTGGATAATTGTTGCAAAGCTTTATTAGTATTTTAAGGGGAGGGAGTGGGCTGATTTTTGGGCCAAACCAGCCCACAATTTCCCCCGCCCATCGACTAGCAGAGGCCCGGCCCACAAGGCCCAATGGGGCCTTTGACCAAGGGGAACGGATGGTGGAGGAGGGGAGGGGCCGGCCCATGAGAGGCCCCTTTTCTTTTGCATGCCATTTTACAAGTGGCTTAAGAGGCTTACCAAGTGTCACTCTGCATGCTTATCAATGATTACAAGCTAATCATTGTAGGGAGGAAAGAAAAATATGAGAAGGAAAAAGGGGGGGGGGGCTATCGTCCGTGAGAGGGAGAGAGAGAGAGAGAGAGATTTCGAGA
The DNA here is from genome assembly GCA_014182715.1 of Eucalyptus cloeziana. NCBI lineage: Eukaryota > Viridiplantae > Streptophyta > Magnoliopsida > Myrtales > Myrtaceae > Eucalyptus > Eucalyptus cloeziana. The sequence goes on along the minus strand of CM024641.1, from coordinate 40,667,783 downwards.
GAGGGAGAAGGGAGGAGGACAGCCCGCCCACGAGGAGGAAGAAAGAGGAGGAGTCTGTCGCCGCCATGTCCCGCCGTGTGCTCGCCGTTGCTTGATCTAGAGGCAAGTAGGATCCGTGATCTACTCTTGCATGTTATGTTTGGTGCATGTGTTGGCTTGTGATTGATTTCGAAGCCATGGAAGGTGAAATATGGAGGTGATGAGTGTAACACTCTAATACAAAGGGCTGTTCTTGAGGAAATGGTTTGACCTAGGATGTTCTAGGGACTTGCATGTTATGTTCTACTTCAAATTTTGCTTCAATGTCTTCATGAGATATCTTCATCTATGTCTTGACTACAACATAGTTAAATTTCGTGATTTTTGAAGGTCATTTTCCTATTTAATCGAAGGTGTTTTGAAAATAGTGCAATCAGACTACTCAGACTTGATAATGTTGAAATGCATGGCCTATACTATTCTGTACAAATCTCTTTTGGAAAAGTATTCTTCATGAGATATCTTCATCTATGTCTTGACTACAACATAGTTAAATTTCGTGATTTTTGAAGGTCATTTGCCTATTTAATCGAAGATGTTTTGAAAATAGTGCAATCTGACTACTCGGACTTGATAATGTTGAAATGCATGGCCTATACTATTCTGTAAAAATCTCTTTTGGAAAAGTATTCTTCATGAGATATCTTCATCTATGTCTGGACTACAACTTAGTTAAATTTCGTGATTTTTGAAGGTCATTTGCCTATTTAATCGAAAATCTCTTGAAAACGGTGCAATCGGATGTGTCCGGACTTAGTGATGCTACAATGTGTGGTTCATACTGTTTTGTGTAAAATTCTTTTGGGGAAATGTTCTGCACGAAACATCTTTATTTATGTCTTGTTTACAACATAGTTAAATTTCTTAATGTTTAAAGATTATTTGGGTGTTTAACTATAAATGTTTCGAAAACTATGCAAGATGAACGGACAGAATTAAAAATGCTGTGATGCGTAGTCTGTAGTTAATTATGTGAGGATCTCTTGGTGAAGTGTTCTTCATGAAGTATCTACTTTTATGACTTAATTATCACATGTTCAAATTTCATAAATTTTGAAGGTCATTTAGGTGTTTAATCGAAAAATGTTGTAAAAACTGTGCATGAGTAAGGCTAAAACTCTTTTCTTGTGATATACGGGTTGTATGTATTCTGACTTAGCCGGAAATTGTGTTATTTATGGGTTATTGAAATTGTTGTGTAAATCACGATGTTTTGGATTATTACTCGTGCAATGATGTGATGACATTTATACATTTCATATGACATTTAAGGATTGGTAAATTTTCATTAACTCAAAGAAGGTTTTATTTTTAAAACCATTGCATCAAATGTGAAATTGAGAATGAGACATATAAGAACATGCATTGAAATGAGGATACCGTCGGAGGTGTGAGCCGACGATGCCCCGGGAGTGTCGGGATGCCCGGAGGTGTGTGCCGGATGTCCTCAGGAGTTTCGAGATACCCGAAGGTGTGTGCCGGATGCTCAGAGGTGTGTGCCAGAGGTTCCTCGCAATGCCAAGTTGGGTGCGAGCGATAGAAATGTGGGATGCAATTACTGGTCCCGGGAAAGAGAAATGTGGTGATTCAATTGGAAAACATGAGTTGAAATTGAATCATGCATAATGTGGTGACATGTATGCATGACTGCATGATGTAACATATATAAGTGCATGATGATATGTGTACATGGTAGGGTTACATGTATGCATGACTGCATGATTTAACATGTATAAGTGCATGGTGATGTGTGCACATGGTATGATGACATGAATGCATGACTACATGATCTATGTACTAATGCATTGGTGGTTTGCGCACATGATATGGTGACTTATACATGGTTGTTTTGATGTATCATGCATGACCAAAAGGTGAGATATGATTGATATGTATGAACTATATGTGCTTTATGATGCCATGATTTCTCTGTTTGATGCATTGAGTAGTGTAATGGATCCTTTACCTGTTGAGTGGTTGTACTCACCCTTTGGGGACTAACATTTCAAATTAGAAAGATGCCTCCCCCTCTAGTCTCACGCGGTACTTTTTACGGCCTTCCCTCGGATGTGAAGGTCGAGTGCATGGAGCACGTATGTGTCACCATCCCTGGGTTGGTGTTCTTACGAGTGCGGGTGCTGGTGATGTATCATGTGGGCGTGGCTGGGGGCCCCGTCATCCAGGAGTTCCTGTCCGTCCATGTCTGACATGACAGGGTGATGCTGGGGATGTTGCCGCCGCCATCGCCCGATGCACCTGGATGGGTGTGATGGCCCGCGGGAGGAGAGGGAGATGACACTTTTTAGAGAGGGAGTTGACACTTTTTGGAGAGGGAGCCGACACTTGTAGATGGAAGGTTTACACGTTCGATATAGGGGGTCGATGATCTCTTTTAAGATGTAGCCAAGCGTAGTGAAAAGTCTTGGTTTCCTTTTTGTTTATACCGACCCAAGATGTCCATCATGAAAATGTAAATAAAAGTGGTTCAGCTTTATGTTTTCCTTCAATGTGTAGTTGGTGTGCATTGTATCATCGCTAAGAGAGTAGAGGGATGGTGAGACTTGCCCTTAAGTTCTGCTATGAGCTGCGCTAAACTCTTTTCAAAAAAAAAAAAAAATGGCCTATGAACCTCGGTCCTTCCTTAAAACTCCCCTTTTATAAAGGACAAGTAACCAGTATGCAATAGGTAGAGCGATTGGTTTTTGTTGCAACCTTAGCAGTTTTGGGGGTGCCATAACAGTTGGTATCAGAGCCAAAGGTTTATATGTGGAGTGATAAGGAGCCTCATTTGGAAATTGAGGAAGGTAATGACAATGCACACCATAGGATACTGACTGAGAGTGGTTGACTAATTTTGAATAACGGGTGATGAGCATTTGCCCGTAGATCCCCAGTTTGTGTTATGGGTTGCTTTTAGGTGCCAGTAACATGGTTGTGTTACTTTTTTCTTTTCTTAGTTGCTGTTGCTTTTAATGGAGACTTTGAGTCACAAATATTTCCTGAGGCAAATGCTTGGAAACTGCAGGAAAATCATGGTACGATATGGAAGTCATCATCCATCGAGGGCTGAAGCCTCTGCAGCAAGGGCTGAACCTCGAATGGAAGATATCCTGCAGGCATTAGCCAATATTAGAAATCTGATGGAAAGGCAAGCGCAGCAACAACCCGGAGCAGAAAGCCGTACTCAAGGACTGGTGGAGCAATTTTTGAAGTTGAAATCACCTAAATTCAGTGGAATGGGAAGTCCTGAGGAGGCGGAGCATTGGATTGATGGGATGGAGCGAATTTTCCGATTGTTGGACTGTAATGATGCTGAGAAGATAACTTTGGCAGAGTACCAGCTGGAGGGAAATGCAAAGTTTTGGTGGAGAGCTTCAAGGGACACAATCTTTCCACCTGGTACTGATGTTAATTGGGATGAGTTTGTCAGAGCTTTCAATAGAAAGCATTTTTTGGACTGTGCTAGGGATAAGAAAATCACATAATTTGTTCAGTTAGAACAAAAGGAGTTGACGGTGGACCAATATGAGGCAAGATTTTTTGAATTGTCTAGATATGCTCCTAGACTTATTGAAGATCGGGAAGAGAAAGCTAAAAGATTTTTGAAGGGATTGAGAACTAACATAAGGAAGCAACTAGTGCCTTTGAACATAAGAGATTATATTGAGATTTACGAGAGGTCCCAGTTAGTGGAACAAGAGTTAACAAGGGAGCAGTCGGAGTATAAGAGACAGTCGTCTTTTGGTGATATCAGACGAGGTAAGAGACCCTATACAGGTCAGGGCCAACCTTGGGAGTCTAAGAAGAAAGGCAATTTCGGGAATTTTGGAAAAGCTAAGGGTGGCCTGAATTTGGGAAAAACATCTCATCAAGAGGAAGAATGTCGAAGGTGTGATGGGCGACATGGCCCAGGACATTGTAATGGACGATTGAAATGCTATGGTTGTGGACAGGTAGGGCACCTTAAGAAGGATTGTCCACGAGAGAGGTCGCGGCCAAACATCAACTCAATGCGACGGATACCACAACGAACTGCTAGACCATACCCACAAAAAAATCCACAAAGACCACCGGCACAAGGAAAGGTGTATGCTGTCACCCAAGAGGAAGCAAAAGCTTCCAAGAATGTTATCTCAGGTACAATTTTCATAAATGGCAAGAAGGCTTATGCATTATTTGATATAGGTGCTATGCATTCATTTGTGTCTGAAAGATATAGATTGTTGAGTGAAATAGAAACTTCATTCCTTGAGACACCCCTTTGTGTTTCTACACCTTTAAAGGATACGGTGTTATTTACGCTGGTGTGCAAAACATGTAAGATAACCATAGGAGGAAGAGATATGGAAATAGACTTAGTCGTAATGGCTATGTATGATTTTGATGTTATCATAGGAATTGATTGGCTTCAAAAGTATCGGGCCAAAATGGATTGTTATAGAAAAGTGATCCAGTTTATTTTACCTGATCGGTCTAGTTGTGAATTTTTGGGAGGCCAGACCAACCTGTCTATAGCACTTGTTTCAGCAGTAGAGGCTTATGTGTTACTTGACAAAGGATGTCAAGGGTACCTAGCAATGGTTAAAGATTATACCAAGGACGAGCTTAAACTTGATGAAATTTGAGTAGTTAATGAATTTTAAGATGTATTTCCTGAAGAATTGCCTGGATTACCGCCGGAAAGAGAGATTGAGTTTAAGATTGAACTAATGCCTGGAACATGACCAATATCGAAAGTCCCATATAGGATGGCCTTAATGGAACTAAAGGAGTTGAAAGTGCAACTATAGGAGTTGCTTGACAAAGGATTCATTAGCCAAGTGCTTCCCCTTGGGGTGCACCGGTTCTTTTTGTGAAAAAGAAGAATGGGTCAATGCGCTTGTGCATTGACTATAGGCAACTGAATCAAGTGACCGTTAAAAACAAGTATCCCTTGCCTAGAATTGATGACTTATTCGACCAACTCGAGGGAAGTTCGGTCTTCTCCAAGATCGACTTAAGGTCAGGGTACCATCAGCTAAGAATTAAGAAAGAAGACGTTCCTAAGACTACGTTTACGACTCGTTATGAACATTATGAGTTCCTTGTTATGCCATTCAGATTGACAAATGCACTAGCTGTATTTATGGATCTAATGAATAGGGTATTTAAGCCCTATTTAGATCAGTTTGTGATTGTTTTTATTGATGATATCCTGGTTTATTCGAAAGGGCCAAAGGAACATGAGCAACACTTGAGGTTAGTTTTGCAAACTCTGAGAGATCACAAGCTATATGCTAAATTCAGCAAGTGTGAATTTTGGTTGGACCGAATAATATTCTTAGGACACGTGGTGTCAGGAGGAGGAATTGCAGTAGATCCGGCGAAAGTTGAGATGGTAATAAATTGGCCGAGACCGACCACACCCACCGAAATACAGAGTTTCCTAGGAATAGCCGGTTATTACCGAAGGTTTATTGAAGGGTTTTCACGATTGGCAAGCCCCTTAACCAAATTAACTCGAAAGAACGTGAAATTTGAATGGAGTGGGGAATGTGAAAGGAGCTTTCAAGAACTTAAAAGGAAGTTAACCACGGCCCCAATCTTGACTATACCATCTGGACCCGATGGTTTTACAGTATATAGTGATGCATCTCACAAAGGATTGGAATGTGTTTTGATGCAGCATGGCAAAGTCATAGCCTACGCATCTAGGCAACTGAAACCCCATGAACTGAACTACCCAACGCATGATCTAGAGTTGGCAGCTATAGTATTCGCTTTGAAGATATGGAGACATTATTTATATGGGGAAAAGTTTGAGATTTATACAGATCATAAGAGCCTAAAATATATGTTCTCACAAAAGGAGTCGAACATGAGAAAAATGAGGTGGATGGAGTTATTAAAGGATTATGATTGTGAGATATGATACCATCCAGGGAAGGCGAACAAGGTAGCGGATGTTCTTAGTCATAAGTCAGCCATAGAGATGGCTAGTTTAAGAATGGCGGAATGGAACTTATTAAAGTCCGTAGCGGACTCGGAATTTGAATTAAAAGTGGATGGTCTTACCGGTATGCTTAGAGCATTAAGGATTGAACCCGAAATTATTCATAAAGTTAAGACCCTGCAAAAGTCTGACCCGGAGATTATGAAAGTGAAAGAGGCAGTGTTTTTAGGAAAAAGACCAAAATTTGAAGTTTCTGAAGATGGAGTAGTAAGATGTCAAGGGTGACTCTGTGTACCCGACAACGAAGAAGTAAAGGAGGAAATTTTGTCATAGGCACATAGGAGTAATTACAGTATTCATTCAGGTAGTACAAAGATGTACAGGAATTTGCGTCAGCAATTTTGGTGGAATGGTATGAAAGCAGATACGACTAAGCATGTTTCTCAATGTTTGACATGTCAACAAGTGAAGGTGGAACATCGCAAACCTGCCGGACTCTTGAGACCGTTAGACATACCGGAGTGGAAATGGGAGCATGTAACGATGGACTTTGTGCAAGGACTGTCAAGGACATCAAGTGGTCACGATTCAATTTGGGTGATAGTGGATCGTTTGACTAAGTCTGCCCATTTCTTAGTAGTCCGTATGAACTATTCAATGAATAAACTTGCTGAGATTTATGTAAGCCAGATAATACGCTTACATGGCATACCTATAACAATCACCTCTGATCGAGACTCTAGGTTTACCTCGAACTTTTGGCGGAGTCTCCAAAATGCTTTAGGGACAAAGCTCCAATTCAGTACTGCTTATCACCCTCAAACAGATGGACAAATAGAGAGAGTGATCCAAACTCTGTAAGATATGCTGAGAGCCTGTGTTATTGATGAAGATGGGATGAGAACTTGCATTTGATAAAGTTTGCTTATAATAACAGCTTTAAGAAAAGTATAGGTATGGTCCCATATGAAGCGTTATATAGGAGAAGATGCAGGACCCCTATCTGTTGGGATGAAGTAGGTGAAAGAAGATTGACAGGACCCGAGTTAGTGCAAGTTACCACTAAAACCGTTGAGATTATCAGGAAGAGACTTAAAATGGCCCAAAGTAGACAAAAAGGCTACGCGGATAGGCATAGAAGACCCTTGGAGTTTAGTGTGGGAGATCATGTATTTCTCAAAATATCTGCAATGAAAGGAATATCCCGATTTGGAATGAAAGGAAAGTTGGGTCCCAGATTTGTAGGACCTTTTGAGATACTTGAAAGAATAAGGGATGCGACTTATCATTTAGCGCTGCCTCCTAATCTGGGAAATTTACATGATGTGTTTCATGTGTTGATGCTGAGAAAGTACCAGCCGAATCCTGGTCACATACTCGATCATGAAGCCATCAAATTGGATGAGAAAGTGTAATACGTTGAAGAGCCGGTGCAAGTACTGGACAGGAGAGAACAAGTTCTTAGAACCAAAACGATTCCACTGGTTAAAGTATTATGGCGACATCATAATGTGAAGGAAGCCACATGGGAGAGTGAAAACAAGATGAGGGAAAGCTACCCTCACTTGTTTGAGGAGACATACATAATGTCTAATTTCGAGGACGAAATTCTCTAAGGAGGGAAGAATTGTGGCATCCCAAAATTATGGTAATCTCTAGAAGCATTAGAGTCTATGAATAGGTGATGGAAGTACCATCAAGTTATATTATAGCTTTTGATCTACAAATCTCATTGAGTTTATGGCCAAGCTGTTATTGGGTAATTTAATAATGAGAATTTTGATCTTGATTATACATGTAATCGATTTAAATTTTGGATAATTGTTGCAAAGCTTTATTAGTATTTTAAGGGGAGGGAGTGGGCTGATTTTTGGGCCAAACCAGCCCACAATTTCCCCTGCCCATCGACCAGCGGAGGCCTGGCCCGCAAGGCCCAATGGGGCCGTCGACCAAGGGGAACGGATGGAGGAGGAGGGGAGGGGCCGGCCCATGAGAGGCCCCTTTTCTTTTGCATGCCATTTTACAAGTGGCTAAGGAGGCTTACCAAGTGTCACTCTGCATGCTTAGCAATGATTACAGCTAATCATTGTAGGGAGGAAAGAAAAATTAGAGAAGGAAAAAGGGGGGCGGGGCTGTCGTCCGTGAGAGGGAGAGAGATTTCGAGAGAGGGAGAAGGGAGGAGGACAGCCCGCGTGCGAGGAGGAAGAAAGAGGAGGAGTCCGTCACCGCCATGTGCTCGTCGTTGCTCGATCTAGAGGCAAGTAGGATCCGTGATCTACTCTTGCATGTTATGTTTGGTGCATGTGTTGGCTTGTGATTGATTTCGAAGCCATGGAAGGTGAAATATGGAGGGGATGAGTGTAACACTCTAATACAAAGGGCTGTTCTTGAGGAAATGGTTTGACCTAGGATGTTCTAGGGACTTGCATGTTATGTTCTACTTGAAATTTCGGCTTTATGTTTTCCTTCAATGTGCAGTTGGTGTGCATTGTATCATCGCTAAGAGAGTAGAGGGATGGTCAAACTTGCCCCTAAGTTCCGCTATGAGCTGCGCTAAACTCTTTAAAAAAAAAAATGGCCTATGAACCTCGGTGCTTCCTTAAAACTCCCCTTTTATAAAGGACAAGTAACCAGTATGCAATAGGTAGAGCGATTGGTATCTGTGGTGACCTTAGCGGTTTTTAGGGGTGCCATACATACCCCTCCATCTACAAGTGTCAGCTATCCCAAAAAGTGTCAGCTCCCACCACTCACACGTGCCATCACAGCCACCCTGGTGCATCGGGCGGCGGCGGCGGCGGCAACATCCCCAGCATCAGCCCATCGCGACGGACGTGGATAGACAGAAACTCCTGGACGACTAAGCCCCCAGCCAAGCCCACATCATACATGACCAGCACGCGTACTCGAATGAACACCAGACCAAGAATGGTGACACAAATGTGCTCCGCGCATTCGACCTCCACGTTAGATGGTAGGCTGTAGAAGGTACCGCGCACGACCGGTGGTAATAGCATCTTTTCAATTTGAAATGTTAGTCCCCGAGGGGTGAGTACAACCAGTCAGCAGTAAAGATCCATTAAACTACTCAATGCATCAAGTAGAACAATCAAGATATCATAATAAGTACATATCATTCATATGTTTGAGCATACCTCACCTTACAGTCATACATATGTGCCCATATAACATGCATATACCACCATGCACTTATATATATATATATGTAATCCATCAAACAGCCATGCATGTATCACCATACAACGTGCATGTACCACCATACACTTGTACATATATCATCAAATAGCCATGCGTATATCACCATGCATGTGCATGATTCAATTTCAATTTTTATCTTTCAACTAGATCACATCTTCCTTTCCCGGGACCAGTAATTGCATCCCACATTTCATCGCTCGCACCCAACCTGGCATCGTGAGGAACCTCCAGCACACACCTCCGGGCATTCGGCACACACCTCTGGGCATCTCGAAACTCCCGAGGACATCCGGCACACACCTCCAGGCATCTGGCACTCACCTCTGGGCATCGCGACACTCCCGGGGCATCGTCGGCTCACACCTCCGACGGTATCCGCATTATCATATTTCATTTTCACAATTATGTCTTAATATCAACTTGGCATATGATATGATGGTAACACAGGTCCAATTCAACTTTTAACACTATGTACCATGCCATGTGACACCATAGACGCAACATAATCCATCACACAATACATCACATCCTATAAAACCAATTCTTTTATTTTTTTTTTCTGAAAATGCATGAATGTTAAGGTGAAATGAACTCCAAAAATTATGAGATTTTTAATAGATTATAAACAACACCTAAAGGTAATTATCTCATAAAAACATTATACCAAAAGAACTTTACATAATTTAGTATGGTCCATACATCACAGATTCCGAAATTTATCATTACAGTTTACACAATTCCGAAGATAATTTCGATTTAATACCCAAACAAACTCCAAAAATTATGAAATTTGACTATGTTATAGCCAAGACATAAAGACAGATATTTCAAGAAGTACACCACACCAAAAGAATCTCACATAAGACAGTACAGTCCACGCATTATAGCTTTCAAAATCCTAACAAATCAGTTTGCACAGTTTTAGAAATATTTTCGATTAAATACCCAAATGAACTTCAAAAATTGTGAAATTTGAATATGTTATAGCCAAGACAATAAGGTAGATATTTTATGAAGTAATCGAGATCTAATTCATCCTAGATAAATAGATATAAACGGTTAATACCCCCTGTTCTCAGTACCAATATTCCAGATTAGTTTCTTTCGAAACAATTTCACTTCACCGACCTACACATATCCGTCTTTTTCTAAATTTTCAGTATGTTATTCCTCAGAAAGTTATCTACAACTTCCATTAAGCACACAAGTTTAGAATTTAACTGTATGATTTTACAAAAATCACAAAATCGTACTAGGTCGAAGTAGCATTTTCCAGATCTAGTTTTCTTCAAAGGACATCGATTTCACCTACCTATACTTGTTCATTTCCTCTAAATTTGTGATATGTGATACCTCAAGATGTCCTCTACCACTTTTGTTAAGAAGTCAAAGTAGGATTCCCACTAAAAAGTCACATGCAACTCACAATCTCACGGAGGGACGGGCTGACTTTTCTAGAAACAGCATGCACAACAATGACATTCCTCCCCATCACTTCGAAATCTCCTCACCTCCACCACATCCAACACTCACCAGCCAACATGCACACCTTTCAGCTAGCAAAAGAGTAGAGAAATGGACTCTACTTGCCTCCAAACCGAGCTAAGCACAGCAACGAACGGTGGGCTCGACAGCGGGACACGGCGGCTCGCTGGCGGCGACGACCTCCTCCTTCTTTCCTCTCGCGCACGACCCCCTTTCCTTTCTCCCTTTCTCCCTTTCTCTCTTCCTCTCTTTCTCTCTTTCCCTCTCTCTCCCATGTGAGCCCTCTTCCTCCTTCGGTTAATCCGGCCCTCTCCCTCACTAATTTCTTCCTTGCAATGATTAGAAATCATTAGCCTTGCATGCATGACACTTGGTTGCTCCTCTTGGCCACTTGTTCACCTTGCCATGCAGCCGAATGAGCTTCCCCTTGGGCCGGCCTCTCCCTTTGGGTCGATGGCAGCTCCTCCTCCTCCTCTTTTGGGCTTCGCGAGCCAGGCCTAAATGGCCGAATGGTGGGGGTTGTGGGCTGGGTTTTTGGGCCGGCTTGGCCCACTCTCCTATTAAAAAAATCTAACCTAAACCCCACTCATCAAAATATCTAATTGAAATCTATATAACCATAAAACTTGCAACAAGAATTAGTAAATTTCAACTTATAAAACACATGGCCAAGAATTATTTTTGGGATGCCACATTTAATTGGAGCACCCTTTGATGATTCTATGGAATTGCTATTCAAGCACTCGTGATCCTACCTTTGAAGTTGTTTCAGCGAGCAACTATCGATATCGGCCAAATCAAGTAATTTCTGACGCCGGGAACAATGAGAGGGAGAGAGTACTTATCTGTTCTAATTCTTGTAGGAATGAGCTTTGCAAGGAAAATTGGAGGAAAAATCAAATTTACGATCTAATCTTAGCTCTACAACTCACATTAGGTTAATGAGTAAAAATTAAATTGATTAGCTTTTTCCTAGTCACACAAATTGAGATAGATGACATGACATCCTCAATGGCTAGGATTGAATGGGAAAGATGAATGGGCTTGATTATTGCTTAGGAGCCAAGTAATTTTTTTTTTTTTTGGGTCGAAAAGAAAGGTATTATTTATATAGTCAAAACAAAAGCTATTCCCTCGGCATATACAATGTCTTGGAGAATAAAGGGAGGGAATATGTTCCAATTGCAGGCTAGATTTGATCTGTCGTGGGCCTTAGCAGCCCAATCTACTGATAGGAGCTAAGTAAATTTACTTTGGTCAATTATTGATCAAATTCAATTGGGTCCCTGAATCAAATGTCTAAAAAAAAAAATGAATCAAATTAATGAATTTCGAAATTTTTAATTGAGGGTCAAAGTCTTCGATTTGACCAAAAAAGTCAATCCTCAATCATTTTTTATGAGAAAAAAAAAAAGAAAATTAAAAGTCTAACTGTGATGCAAGAGTCAAATGATTTTTCACAGAATTTATACAACGTTGATCTAGCATTAACTTTCTAAGTTTGACCAATAAGTCAACCTTTGAATTTATATAAAAAAAATGACTCATAATTGCTAATATATTGGAATGTTCCTTATCCCTATATGCAAAATGGAACTCTAATGACTCTAAAATGACTTTCTAGTTAAGAAAATAGTGCTGTTGCAATCAAGGATCACTAATCTTGAGTTTTGACTTAAATGGACTTGTTGGCAGAAATTTAGGTGTTAACAACTATCTCTCTTTGAGAGAGAGCTATAAAAGATTCCTTTCAAAGATAAAAAAAAAAAAAGTAATGTGTTAACAATATCAACTAAAAGGAGGGTGAATAGGAGATGACAAAATAATGCGGAATTCAAAATATGTCAAATTTGATATAAGCGTAATCTTGAAGTGAGTGATATACGTAGGATCATTTTATATCAAGGTGTGTTGTGGGATTCTATCAAGCAAGATAACCATATGAGCAGAGAGATAAAAAACTTTGCAAATAAAGTGTTATAGTGGTTCGACTTAGTGCTAGCTTATGTCCACTCTTTCAAGCTAACAATCTACTGGTTGTATTCCATTAGAAAATGATTAGAAGTTGTAGTTGTAAGTGTCTACTTATACCCAAGCGCTTCTTCACATATTGATTTCCCTTGATATGTGAATCCATTTATCATGTCAATGAATCTATTGAACACCTCAGTGACTAATCATCTGGTTTCATCTTGAAAGATATATATCTGCTAAGGACTGTGTTTATTTTTGTCTCCTTGACTCTATTGGTTCCTTCAAAGGCTAGTTGAAGTTTGTCTCAAATCTCTTTTGTTGTTTCACAAGAAAAAACATGATTATATTCAAGAAGACATAATACATATTAAAAAAGAGAATAAAGAGTTTTAACATCTAAAACTTCTCTTTCACTTAACTCCTATGGAGTGATTATGGGTGTTGGAGTTGAGTTGTTTATCCCATATCTGAGGATGTAGTGGTAGCGGTTACACTGGGTGTAGAATTCACTCCATTTTGTACTACATCCTACATTATCAGTAAATGTGATGAATGTTTTCATTTTGTTCTTCCAAACATCATAATCTTTCTTATTGAAGTAGGGAAGTTTAGTGTTGTTTTGTCCTCCAATAATACCTAGTCCACACATGCTAGCATAATAGATTGCTAACTTAGAAGTAAACACTTCAAAATAATAAAAGTACCTTGCTCTAATTCTTATTGATATGGCTAACAGTATTACCAAGGGGGTAAAAAAGTGATTTCAGGAAACTTGACAAAATAATGCGGAATTCCAAATGTGTCAAGCTTGATGTAAGTATAATCCTAAATATGAGTAATGAGTGATGTAACGACCCCAACTCCATCTCTAGGGTCTTGAGAGGCAGGAGTTATTTTCGCAACGTCTCAAGCTCGTCACTGTCCCGATTCTTTTATCTTATTATCATGCATATATGGAAACGTGAATAGACAACTCTCCGGATAGACAACAGCTAGAAAGACTGGGACATATGTCACGTGGAACACACTAATGTATATTATAATAATACTATTACAAGTCCCTTTAAGCCCTCTTTTCTTTTTGCATTACACTACAAGTTTTTCACATAAGCTAAGGGAATTCTTGTCTCCTTTAACATGACTGCAGCTCCCAACACTAACATGAGACTTCCATGCCTATAAGACTGAAAGATAAGGGAGTGAGTTTCGGGGAAACTCAGTAAATAAAATTCCTAGTTCTTAACTAAGAAAGCATCTCATCATCAAAGCCTAGCAAGTACAACACTTACAAACAGTATCAATGGCAGATTAATCGTAAATCATATGTCATGTTTTATCTAAACACATGCCATCCATGTCAAAACTACCATCGGCTTATCAATAATTCATGCTCATGCATAACTAGCATTCATGCAAATTCATTTATTGTAGTCCTGTCTCAACTTGGCCCTCTCGACTTGACCGAGGCTTCCAGCTTCTTGCCGGGCTTCCTAGCTCGACTAGAGCATCTCGACTCAACCAAGGCTTCTCGGGCTAACTTCCCAAGGCTTTTGAGTTCAAGGCCCTAGTATCTTAGCTCAACTAGGGCATCGCGGCTTAACCGAGGCATCCCATTTAATGAACGAGGCATCATCGCCAACACTATGTGGCGACAAGCGCTTTTTCCTCTTTAAGTACACATGTATATGCATCATACAAGTTGGTTCCTATTTTTTCTCTTAGCCGACACATGCATGGCCCGAAAGCGTGCTCATACATACGTGTGTGCCATGAATTCTTGTACTACACTAATAAATATGTCGAGAATGACCCGTGGTTTGTGACTTGAACCGATCACTTAGCATCAATTCCCGTACCGGACAAGGTTCGAAAACGGCATGCCTCAATGCCGATCCAAGACCTTTAGGCTTAGGTACTCCTCGCTTTCGTGAAGATCCTAAGCTCAATGGACCTCCGCTTCAACCCGACATGAACATATTTCATGCTGTGAATGACCCTTGGGTCGTGGCTTGATACAAACGTCAAGCACAAAGTCCCCACACCAACCAAGGCATAAAACCGGCACGCTTTAGCGCCTTATCAAGACCTCGTGGAGTTAGGTGATCCTTGTACCAATCAAGACTTAGAACTAGCACGCCTCAATGCCAATTTAAGAGCTTACGGCCTTAGGCAATGCCCGTATCGAATGAGACTTAAAACTGGCATGCTTGAATACCGATCTAAGGCCTCGTGGGCTTAAGTGATTTTTCCTTGCATCGAACTCAACTCGAGCAAACCTCGGCCTCATCCTAGGTGTGAACAACTCAAGTACATATTCAAGCACAAACATAAGCAAGACCATGCAAAAGATCCAACATCCTACTCACGGCTTGACAAGTGAGCACCTAACTAAACTTAACAATGGAGTTTACTGCCCTAAAGGAGAAATATGGATCTTACTTACCTAGATGAACCTTGAGAACTAGCTTAAATGACTTGATGAGGGGCAATGGTGCGAGGTCGAGAGAAATAGAAGAATGGCGTGTAAAGGGCAAGAAAGGAGAAGAAGGCTCAAGGTGAGAATGAATGGGGTGGTTTCCCTATTTATAGGTTCAAAACTCATCATTACCTGTTTCAAGTGGCCCAATCGTCTTTCTTGAAGTGGTATGGCTATAACATCGAGGTGGCAAGCCTAATTTGCAAGGTGGCATGCCTAGGATCCTAGAAAAACACTTGTCATCTTCTTATTGGACCACATATTCCATGCCATCATGACTTAGCCTACTTGTTTTTTAAGGAGAATCTAATTGTAATGATGACCAAATCTTTAGAGGCCACTTAAACTTATGACTCGCCATTTTCATTAAATGCCTAGATTTGGTTAAGCATGAGATTTAGATACTTAGCACATGCCTGAATTAAATAACTTGCTTTCTAAGTTTTGGCCCTCTAGAATATTCCACCAAGTTCTCTTTTACTTGGTCCACTTAAGCCCTTGAGTCCTTTGCTTCTTCCTCAAGGAAAATCTTGAGCCATCATTACGAAATCTTCGAAAGACACCTAAGCGAGGTGATTAATTCTTGCATTTAATGAGATATTCTAGAATCTTCTATTATGTCTTCTCTTGATTGATCCATTTGTCTAAGAGTCCCTTATTTAATTCCCAAGGCGAATCTTTGGTAATCATTATCAAATCTAATAATATCTATCTAAAGTGGTGAGTCATCTTCTTCAAGAAGAACCTAGTATATTTCGGAAGGTTTTATTTTGTCCATTTCCATAGAATATGGCAACCATAGGAAATATGCTATTGAAGGTATAACCAGAACCAAGTGAGGGCTTTTTGTGTACATCCCTAATCAACCATTTCGACACACACAAGGTTTGTGGCAAAGCTACCCTTGGTGTGATTGTCGTAGGCAAAATTACCTACATTAGCTAAGTTGGTGACCTAGGGCATGGGCTTAATGGCCGGCCCTTGAGTCGACTCTGGCCAAGCATACTAGGCCCTTGGCTAACTTTAAGCCTAGGGTAGGCCCGAGCGCAAAACCTAGCACACAGCAGGGTTCCTGGCCGGATCCAATATCCATCATAAAGGGTCCATGGTCAGTCCATAACTGATCCATGGCTGAGCATACCGCTCCATAGTCGGCTCTTAGTAATAATGTGGTTGCGTGGGAGGAGTCGATTCGTGACCAACGCATGGTCGCACCAAATTGACTCATAGTTATCCACGGTCAGTACATGATCGAGCAGAATCACCCATGATCGCAACATGACTGCTCTGGATTAATCCATGATCATCCATTGATCTATGGTGGTACATGACCATCCAACGACCAACGCTTATGGTTGAGCAACCGTTCCATGGCCAAATGGCTTGAGTCCATTTGCATGGTTAGTGGATTGGTTCATGGCCGATCCCTTAATCAATCCATGGCCAATCCTTTACCTCTTTTCTAGTCAAGCCAATCGGTCCATGGTTAATCCTCGGAACGATCCATGACTAATTCTTATCATTGGCACACCAAACTTATAGCCATTTCTCATAGGGTTGAAAATAGAGATGCTACAAGTGAGATACGTTGGATCAAGTCATATCAAGGCGTATGATGCAATTCTATTAGGCAAGATAACAAGATAAGGAAAGAGACATAACACATTGTGCATAGAGCTTTATAATGGTTTGGCTAACTGCAAGCTTATGTCTACTCTTCTTACCCAAAAGCCTAATAGTTGGATTCTAGTAATCGATGAGAAGTTACAATCGTATGTGCTTGCTTATACCAAGCACTTCTTCACAAATCAAGTAATGCTTATGCTCAACTTGTCTCACCCTAAGCACATACTAAAACACTGCCAATACCTCTCAAGGTGTCACAATATTAGTATCCTTAAAAAGGCAAGATAAAGAATGTAACGCACTCTTTAAATTTGGATTTTGCACTGAAGATCTCTCTTATACTCTTCTTCGTGTCTTTGATTTTCTTATATACTCCTCAACAATCAAACTTCCCTTTGGAAAATCTTCACGAGAGTCTCTAAGTTATCCATTGGGCAATTGATTGGAGAATCACTTTAGCCATTGAAGTCAATTAATCTGAGTTCCTATAAATTTGATCACTCAAACAATTAAATATTTGGCTTCCAAAAATATAGTGGCTTTAACTTGAAGTTGTCTTCAAGTTGATTGTCAATCAATCATTTCCTCTCATATTAGGAATTCTTATTAGGTCACTAGATAATATAGATAAGGTATTTTATCTTGGGATAAAAAAATAAGATCACGTGACAAAGTTGTCATCTCAAGTTATGCTATCACTCGATGGATACCAACAGCTGCTGGCTATATCAAATCTCCTGGTAATATCAACTCCTGCTCATATCAAGCTTCTGATGATATCAACAACCCTTGGTTATATTAGGGTTCTTGCTAATATCAAACTTCTACTCATTTCAGGCTCTTGGTCATATCACACTCTAGTCAAATCAAGCTTCCTAAATATAATCAATTGCTTTTTACAATACTTCGAGCATGATGGCGACAAAGATTTTTTAGGTTGTTCACCTCGATAGCTCCAAATCTTTATGAAATCCCCATTCTTTTAGACATATTCACGTAGGTTCTTTCACCTATTATGAATCTTTCACTTTGCACATCTAGGTTCCCGTAAGGTGGACAATACATAAGGCATAATACAACATTTGCATGTATTAAGCTCATAAACACTTATGGATTGTTTTGTGAACTTCAAAATCCATTAGGAGGTTTTCTTAACATGAATTGATGTACTTAATCAATACGCCCATGATGGGGTGCGATTGGAACACACCGTTTGGTCTTGATATGCTACGATGGAAAGACACCTTTTTGAAAGGGTATGAGGGAGTCATATAAAAGACTCCTGAAGACAACCATTGGCATGGTTGGAATAATGTACGCTCAAAAAATTCTCTCCATTCCTTGTCCCCTTTCCATCAAAAGAGAGAAGGCGTTCCATTTCTCCTTTACAAAAACAATTCGCATTTATGCTGTGGAAATCAGGTGTTTCCTTGTGATTGCATTCGGACCAACGTGAAGTATTTTTGTTCGTGATTCATCCGCAATTCAATGTTCGTTCCGAGGTTAATTATTGTTTGCGCATCAGATAAAGGTAAGTCATCTTCCGCCGACTTGAATTCCAACATTGGTATTAGCGCCGGGTCATGAGTTCTGCCTTGTTTCCATTGAATTTTCTCTTTTACCATTTTATAACGAGATGAAGAGTATGAAATCTACATTGTTTGGATGTTCATTACTTGGAATTGCAATCTAAATTGTTGAAAATGAACCGAAGCAAAGAACGGGTTCGGGGTCATGTGCATCCGTGCGGTTTTGGCCAATTTTTGAAATATTTTTTTGGTTAAAATAATTTTCAAATATACAAAGTGCAAGTACTCATCGAGACGAGTTTGACGATGGGTCGAGCACTACCGAAGGATGTCAGACGCGCCCACACACGCGGCTAGAAGCTGCTATGTGTGGGATCCACGCGCCTGATGCGCTGGGCACGCTAGCGAACCGGAGCGTGACATTACGCGATGCATGGGCAAACCAACGCGTGACGTCATCCAATGGTCGATAACCACTGGATGACGTCATCGATGACGTCACCGCCGGCAGCAGTTGGTCGGCTAGTCACCGGCCGGCAACCCGACCCAACCCGACCGGGCCGTTGAGCGGTTGAGCGGTCGAGCTGTCAAACCGATCGCTGGTCAAACCGGTCGAGCCGGCCAGGAGCCCTTTTGGCTCGTTGGTGTGTGCGCCACACGCGCCGCACATTTAGGCGGCTCGTGTAGGCGAGTGAGAGCTCCGATTGGAGCGTGGTCAGCAACGTTTGGTTCGTATGGATGTTCTCTACACTGTGGTATAGTTATTTTGTATGTTTGAATTTTATAAATGTATGAAATTGTGTACGAAACCCTAAGTACACATATTTTTAGGGATAAATGCATAGTTTATTCATATGTAGCATGTATTTTCTTATGTTTTTGGAAATACAATAGCTAGCCTATATGGAAATGATGTCATATATGCTATGTAGAGCTTGGTTCGATGGTTGCATGTATATAGTTTAATATACTTGCAATTTTCTAGTTCTAAGAAAATTCGAACAATGGTAGGAAATCCTTGTATTTCCGTTACATGTTGAATTGCGGTTTTGATTGTAGTTGCAACATGATTGTTTTTTTTTATACGTTGTTTTATATCATGCTATGCTTTTGTGTTAATGGAAAAATGTAGAAATTACACGAGGTTATGTAATTATTTTTCCTAGTGGGAGTTCGTAGGTTGGTAGAATTCGAAGGGGTTCTCATCTAGAACTTAAAATTTGTGCAAATTAAACTATAATTAATGATAATAGAACAATCGTACATAGAAGTTGATTGGGAACATAGTGAACTTTTGTTTCTATGTCTTTTATTGAATTATCATTGATTTAGTTTGTCTTTGTTGCAAATTATATATGTGTGTTACTCTGAAAAGTGTGTTAGTATTGATTCTGTGTTTATTATGTCAATGTGTTATAGCAATTGATTATGGCTTCGGCATCCGAGACTATTGTGGCTGACCTCAATAAGGGTGAGAAGCTGAACAGTGACAATTATGATATTTGGTACCGAAAGGTTCCGTGCATCCTTGAGGAGCAAGAGATTTTGGAAACCCTCAATCACACCATGAATAAACCTAAGCATGGAACTTCAGCTCAACACATAAGAGATCTAGCAGCTTATCAAGCTTGGAAACAACAAAAGGGAAGAAGACTGATCAGGCAGCTAAAAGGCTATGACCTTCCAACGCAAGAAGCGAGGTCGGAAGAAGGACAAGGCCAAGATGAAGTGCTACTATTGTGGCAAGATGGGTCACTTTGCTTGTGAATGCACTGAGCCGAAAGAGGTACCCTATTACTCCATTAATTTAAGTAATGTTTTTGTTTCTAGCATTGTAATGCTTGTTGAATCTCATCCAATGTGAACTGTAGACTCAGGAGCAATAGACCACGTAGCTAAAGACCGAGAAGCATTTGTGGAGTATTATCGAATACAGACTAGAAGAAAATGGATATATGTTGGGAATAACTCAAGAGTTGAAGCGAAGGGTATCGGCACATGTAAATTAATTTTACGTGGTGGTCGAAGCCTATTCCTACATGATGTCCTCTATGCTCCGGATATTCGACGAAACTTGGTCTCCGTAGTTGTTCTTCTTAACCTAGGTTATGTATTAAATTTTCATGGTGATTGTGTTGACATTTTGTATGGAACAGTTTATTATGGTTCAGGTCATGTATCGAATGGTTTTATGATGTTAGACATTGACCATGATCAATACAATGTTAATGTTGATGGTTGTTTTTCTTTAACTGCATCTTCTAGTAATGTTGAGATTGATGAAGTACTTGGCATGCTAGATTAGGTCATATTGGGTTTTGCAAAGAATGCAAAGATTAGCTAGAGAAGGCCTTTTAGGGTCACTCACTAATGTTAATCTACCCGTATGTGAACATTGTCTAGTGGGAAAAGCAACTAGAAAACCATTCGGTAAAGGGACTAGAGCTGAATTTCCATTGTAACTCATACATTCTCACATTTGTGGTCCTTTGAATGTGAGGGCGAGGCATGAAGTCTCATATTTCATCACTTTCATAGATGACTTCACGCGTTTTGGTTATGTCTTTCTGATCTCCCATAAGTCAAAAGTATTAGACTGCTTTAGACGATATATAACGATGGTAGAGAATCAGTTGAACAAAACAATAAAGGCATTGAGAACTGATTGCAAACGTAAGTATCTATCGGAGCAATTTAAGGCTCTTTGTGATAAAAAGGGAATTGTACAACAATTGACTATTCTTAGTACTCCACAACAAAATGGGGTAGCTGAGAGAAGGATTAAAACCCTATTGGAAATGGTTAGTTCTATGATGGCGCAAGCAAATTTACCTATCTCCTATTAGGGAGATGCATAATTGACTGCTGCTTATGTACTTAACCAAGTGCCCTCAAAATCGGCCACTTCCACCCCTTATGAATTATGGACTGGTAGAAAACCAGACTTGAGTATTCTACGTCCATGGGGATGTGCAACTTATGTTCATGAATCTTCCCATAAATATGGCAAATTAGTTCCCTAAAGGGAAGAAATGTATCTTTATAAGATATTTTGAACACTTTAAAGGGTATGTGTTCATAGGTGAACAAGTTGATGGGAGTGTGACCGAAATGGAATCACGAGATGTCACGTTCTTAGAGAACGATTTTCCTAGAAGAGGTGAGATTGATAAGGACTTCCAATTATATGAGATGGAAGATCCAAATAACACACCCACTAATGTTGTATAGGAAAATGAAGATTTGCCTCAACACACAAGATCTAGTGGGAGTATTGCATCGCCTGACGAATTGAATTCAAGAGAAATTCAATTGCGTAAAAGTAATTGTAAAAGTATTCCTTGTCGTCATTTTGAGATTGAAGGAGAAGCATTTATGATTGCTCAGAAATACGATGCCGAGCCTAAAACTGTTTAAGAGGCTCTCTCATCCTCTGACAAGGAAAAATAGAGAAAAGTTTTGGAAGATGAAATGGAGTCAATGAGAGCAAATCATGTCTGGGACTTGGTTGATCTACCATCCAATTGTAAGGCCATTGGAAACAAATGGGTCTTTAAGATTAAGCGAAAGGCGGATGGATCCATTGAAAAGTATAAGACTTGTCTTAAAGCGAAAGGTTATACTCAACAAGAGGGTATAGACTATAAGGAAACCTTTTCACCAGTTGTAAGGTTTGCCTCAATACGCCTTATTCTAGCCATCATTGCACATTTGGACCTTGAATTACATAAAATGGATGTAAAGGTGGCCTTTCTCAATGGAAAACTAGATGAAGAAATCTATAAGAAACAACCAATAGGTTTCATAGCTAAAGGTCAAGAGCATAAAGTTTGCAAACTTCATTGCTCAATATATGGCCTTAAGCAATCATCTAGACAGTGGTATCTTCGTTTTCATCGAGCCATAACAACTTTTGATTTCACGATGATTGAAGAAGATCACTGTGTATATGTCAAGCGGTCCGAAGATAAATTTGTGATTTTATCACTTTATGTGGATGATATTCTATTAGCTAAAAATGACACGGTTTTGGTTATTACCATAAAAGAATAGTTGTCCTCCAATTTTGAAATGAAGGACATGGGAGAAGCTGCTTATATATTAGGAGTTAAGATTGAAAAAGATTGATCAAGGAAACTCCTTATTTTATCACAAAAGTCTTATATTATGAAGATTCATGAACGTTTCAATATGCAGCACTGTAATCCCATTGATACCCCTATCATGCAAGGTGAAGGCCTAAGTACTAAAATGTGTCCTAAGACTCCAGAAGAAATTAAAGTAATGGAAACTGTTCCTTACGCTAATGCAGTCAGAAGTTTGATGTATACTATGATGTGTACTCGACCCGACATATGTTATGATGTGGGATTGGTAAGCCGATATCAATCAAATCCCGGTCAAGCACACTGGAAAGTAGTGAAGAGGATCCTGAGATACTTGAAGGGTACCATGGACTATCGACTTTGTTACCAAGAGAATGATTTTCGCTTATTAGGCTATTTAGATGCTGATTGGGGTGGAGGCCTAGAGGAGTGTAAATCGACTTTTGGATATGTGTTCTTGCTCAATGGAAATGCATTTTCTTGGAATAGTAAGAAACAGACATGCACGGCCTTGGCTACTATGGAGGCTGAATTTATTGCATGTTCTGCTGCAATGCAAGAAGCAGTATGGCTAAAACGTTTCTTGAAAAATTTAGCCACTGTCATTGAGGTTCCAAGACCGGTAACAATTTATTGCGATAGTCAAGTAGCCATTGCTTATGTGAAAGATCCCAAGTGTCATGGAAGGACGAAGCACATTGACATAAAGAACAACTTCATTAGAGATATTATAGCGTAGAAAGAAGTGATCATACAATACATTTCAACCAATAGAATAGTTGCTGATCCATTTTCGAAAGCTATTCCTAAAGACATATTCTTGACCCACAGGATGTCACTAGGATTGCATAGAATGTGATATATGTTATTGTAGAGGATCATTGTTTTATGTATATATGAACATATGTATTGTACTTGTTTGTCTACTAGTAACTTTGATGTTTTATCAATAAGTACAAATCTATTATGAGACTAGCACATACACACATATTATTGAAAAGCATGTCCGCAAGCAACGATTAGCTCACTTTATTTAATGAAAGTCATGCAATGCATGCTTATAATCTAATATCACATGGCAACACGACTTAAACTATATGACATGAAGAAATGCAATAATTAAATGCAATCTAAATGACTTAATTCTAATAACATGTAATGCGATGCAACGACACACAAAATTATTTCAACTAAACTAACATGCATCATGCAATTTAAAATGCGAGCTAAATGTCGTGCAACTTTTATTAAATGACCTAGTCTAATAACGAGGAAGTTCTAATTAAATGAACCTAATAAAAAACTAAATGACGTGCATTTGATATTTCTATTTTTAAAAATGCAATCTATCCTAAAAATTAAAATTAACTTATGCAAAAACAAATTTTGTATTTTTCTTTATGAAATTCGAATTTTAAGAAAAATGCAAAAATGATCTAGCTAGATTAAAATTCTATCTAATTTAAACTAAGGATTAAGTCATATTAAATCCTAATTTAAATTAAGACATTATCTTAATCTAACATGCAATCTATCTAATATGCAATGACATGCAGAGCATGCCCTAATTCTACATGGCATATGTATGATATTTTTATTTTTTATTTTTTTATAAAATTCGGAATTTAAAATTGCCACGTAATTAAACATGCAACTTAAATTAAACAAAAACTAACATCCTAAATGAATGCATTTTTTTTTTTGATATTTTCTAAATTCGAAATAAAATCCTTATTCTAGATATGCAAAATAACAAGAAATATTCTAAAACAAACTGAATCCTAATTCAAATATTTTCTTTTCTTAGTGATTTTCTAAAACAAGCATTAAATCTAAACAAATAAGATATTCAACAAATAAAGGATTAAAATAATTGAAAATATAACATGTTATCTCACATGTCAAATTAACAATTACTTTTAACCCTGAACATCACGACAAGAAATTCAAAATAATTAAAAATCTGATCCGAAGCCTTACGGATCAAATTAAAAACTATATTGATTCAACAACTAAGATACTATCAACAAACCCCCAAAAATTAAGATAATTAAAAAAAATTACCAGACGTCTTACGGGTCAAATTAAATAATTACAATAATTTTAGGGAAAACCCCTATAGATAATGCCTATAAGATCATAACTTAAAAGTCACCTCACAATATTCAAACTTAAACAATAATAGCAAAACTAACTAAAAATAAAGTAAAATAACATAAAATAAGAGAAATAAAAAAATAAAAGAAAAATGAGAAACCTAAGGAAAATAGGGGGCAGCACGTTCGTCGGCGCCGGGTGGGGGATGACTGGCGTCGGAGCTCTGGTGAGGGCTGGCAGGCAGCGTCGGCGAGGGGCGTCGCAGGCGGTGGTGCCACAGCAGCCAGCACAGAGCGACTGTAGAATCGTCGCACGGAGGAAGGGAGAGTTGGACACCAAGCGGTCATGAACGAAGGTGCTGCAGGCGCGTCGGGCACCGGACGGAGGCGGAGCAGTGCGAGCTACTGGTGCGATCGTCAGGGCTTCGGTGGCGGAGGGGCTTCGTTGATAGAGAGCGGCAGATCAGGCTCGCAATCTAGGCCACTGATCGCAGATCACGATTGACAGATCTAGCTACAGGTGGCGTCGGCTCGGCATTCGGTGAGGTAGCAGCCATTCGAATGACCTACAAAGGGCAATCGCTGGTCCTCGAGCGACAATGGCGATAACTGGTGATGCAACCAAAGACCTGCTCAGGTTTGGCTCCAATGGAGGCTCAACAACAGAGGAGCAGGAGCGTCGGGGCTTCTGGCGGTGCAGATCGACGATGGCAGAGGCGGTGGGCGACAAGCAGACAAGGAGCAATGTCGGGGTCGTCGCGTGGTGAGGACAAGGAGTCGCAGAACGGGGCAATCCCGGCTAGGGCGTCAGATCGGAGCAGAGGTGGCGGTGAGCTACTGCAAGAGCCGTTCGGAGATGCTGCAGCGACGGATTGCGGACGCGATCGACAGGCGGGTCTCGTACCAGCGCGGGGGGGTTTGGCAGGCGAAGTGGCAAGCTTGCAGGAATCTTGGCGGCGCGGCGAGTGTCACAGACGAGATCGGCGGAGCAGCGGTCGAGTGGAGAAGGCTCGTGGGTTGCCGGAGAAGCGGTGGTGGTTGGCGGCTCAGCCGCTGCTGCAGTCGAAGGGCCCCCCCCTCTCTTTTGGCGAGGAAGACGACGCAGCCCCTTTTCATTTCTTTTTTCCCTTTTTTTTCTTCTTTGTTGCACCCGTCTCTTCACATCTTCTCTCCCTTTGGTCTCACTGTTCCTGCTGCATTTTCCTGCGAAAGCCTTTTCTTTTCTCCTTTTGGCTACTTTTTTTGCTTTCTTTTTAAAACCCTAAAACAAAAGTAACTTTCCTTGGTTCCCAACAAAGAAAAAGCCCCCCAAAACAAACCGATTGAGCCCCCTTTATAAAGCAAAAAAAAACAAAAATCAATTTGTTCTGCCAACGAAGATTTGCATATATTGACTCAGTCGTTGAAGGTAATCTAAATTTTTTTTGTGAAGATTTTCCCAGATAATTCACTCAACCATTAAAGATAAAGCTCCATTATCCAACTCTAAAATCTTTCAAAATCTCCCTCCACAACAAAATATTTTAGATTATTCATTATCCATTTTTTATTTCATTTTCATTTTTTAGAACAACTTTTAAAGATAAATTAAATATTATTATTACCTAAATGTAAATGTTATGAAATGCTTTATATGACGGACCATGTAAATAAGATAATCAAAATTTAGGTGTCAACAGATGCCCCTCTTTGAAGGTGAGCTCAAAGAGGTTGCCTTCAAAGGCAAATTGAGACCTAAATTTTAACTATGCACATGCATTGAATGATTTTTTGTTGGATTTTGATTTTTTTTTTTTTTTTTTTTTTTTTCTGGAAATGAATCCCATTTTGAAATGCAATTCATATGATGCATGGAAATGCTAATGCAAATGCATGATGTGAAAGGAAAGAATGTACCTGCAATTACTTACCAAACAATGCGGTAAAGCATTTTGAGGTACCTGATAAATCCATATTTACTCCACAAGTACCCAAGTCTCACTTAGGTTCCTTGGAGAGTCAAACAGATAATAGATTGAAATATTGAGATCGAGAAGAACATTCACATTCAAAGTGAAATGTTCAACGACAAGAATTAAGACATCCAGATCCAAACTGAGATGTCAAAATTTTAAGACTCGAAATACCTAAATCCAGACTAAGGTATAACGAGAAGGCTCGAAAAACATTCACATCAAGAGCGAAATGTTTTAGATGAAGATAATTTAGACATCTAGATCCAACTAAGATGTTAAGATTTTGGGATTTGAAATACCTAGATCTAAACTAAGGAATAACCAAAAAAGATCGAAAAACATTCACATCCAGAGTGAAATGTTCAACGAAAAGAAAATTAAGACATCCAGATCCAGACTGAGATGTCAAAGGAACCTACCCGAAACATCTTACTTTCAAGGAGGGTAAAATGACTCAAGATAGATTGGTGTTACATGTCCAGGACCCGTACCATTCTACGGTCGCCCAGAATTGTAACATGGTTTTGTAAAGAAACTGCTTTCCTAGGACTCGTACCATTCTACAATCGCCCAGTATGACATTGTTTGATTATGTCTAGGACCTGTACCATTCTACGGTCGCTCAAACGATGATTTATCTTCCAGGACCCATACCATTCTACGGTCGCCTAAATGGGGATTTACCTTCCAAGACCCATACCATTCTACGATCGCCTGAATAGGGAAATATGTGTTGTCTAGGACCCGT
Organism: Eucalyptus cloeziana; assembly: GCA_014182715.1. Lineage (NCBI taxonomy): Eukaryota > Viridiplantae > Streptophyta > Magnoliopsida > Myrtales > Myrtaceae > Eucalyptus > Eucalyptus cloeziana. The sequence goes on along the minus strand of CM024641.1, from coordinate 40,640,598 downwards.
ACCATTCTACGATCGCCTAAACGGGGATTTACCTTCCAGGACCCGTACCATTCTACGGTCGCCTGAATAGGGAAATAAATGTTGCCTAGGACCCGTACCATTCTAGGGTCGCCTAAATGGGGATTTACCTTTCAGGACCCGTACCATTCTATGGTCGCCTGAATAGGGAAATAGGTTTGGAGAAAAATCTTTAGGGACAACTCAATTGAGTGTCGATTAAAAGGGACTCTGGGCTACGAAAGCACGCCAGGTCAATATAAACGGACATTGGGCTACAAAAGCACGCCGAGTCGATAAAGATAGGCCTTGGGCTACAAAACACGCCAGGTCAATATAAAGGACACCGGGCTATGAAAGCACGTCAGGTCAATAAAGAGGGACTCTGGGCTACGAAAGCACGCTAGGTCAATATAAAGGAACTCTAGGCTACGAAAGCACGCCAGGTTAATTTAAAAGGACATCGGGCTATAGAAGCACGCCGGGTCGATAAAAGGGGGACTCTAGGCTACGAAAGCATGCCGGGTCAATATAAAGGGACTCTAGGCTACGAAAGTACGCCAGGTCAATATAAAGACATCGGGCTACGAAAGCATGTCGAGTCGATAAAATGGACACTAGGCTACGAAAGCACGCCAGGTCAATTTAAAGGGACTCTAGGTTACGAAAGCACGCCAGGTAAATATAAGGACATTGGGCTACGAAAGCACACCAAGTCGATAAAATGGACACTGGGCTACGAAAGGATGCCAAGTCAATTTAAAATGATAGCTTGACCAAGTCAAGTGTCGAGAATGGGTAGAGATATACTTACCTGATGATATCTCTGATTCTTGAGGATGTCTTTTGGAACTTAGATATCCTGTGGAGACCTCTCACCTCCTGATAGAAATAAATTTTGGAACATCAAGGATGCACCTTGAATGTTCATGATGGTTTCTCATCTCCTAATATCATGAGGCATTTTGAAAGGAACCTGAATGTTAAGAGCTCTTGGGTCTTTGAGAAAACATTATCTGTCAGACATGATTAGAGCAAAAATGCATTCACCAAAGAGATAAGCAATTAAGGCTACTCTGGAATGCATACTTCAAAATCTATTGAAGATTTTATCAATTCAATGAAGGTTCATGCATAATGACTTTGGCATCACCCAAATTTCCACTAGAGAGAATTATCATTCAAGACAATTTTCACTCATGACATGGATTTCTTAAGAATACTAAATGAGAGACTTTCGGTTAGAAAGGACTTTCACTCACTCTCATTTAGAATGGCTATTTTATGAGAATCACTCAAGTTCATCATATCGACATGGGTCCGAGTATTCTCGCAAGCGGTACGATCTTACCAATCTAAGAGGTCTTTTACAGGACCATAATGTGGGCTTGGTCAATGGCTTAACAAAGGGACTCTTTGAGTCAAGGCTATTGAATGAACAGTCTTGTAATCATCTTTGGGTTTACAAGTCAAGAACCTTGCAAAATGATAAAGAAATAATCTTACTCGCACTTCCTCGAGCGATGCTTATAAACATATGAACTCCTACGTTAATTTAAGTGCCCTAATCTAAAGAGACTTTGTAAGGGACGTAACGTGGGTTGTGTTCATGGGTTGAGAAATGAAATGGATCATTAGGCTCAAAATATGTGTGAAGGGTGAGAGTTAGTGATCATCTTGGCATTGCCACCAGTTTTCCTTTTCACCATCGAGGATTGTCTTCATGAAGTGCCCCATTGATTGTAGAAACTCGGCATTTGAGTTCTTTAAGTATTGCTCTATTGGGATTCAACTCTTACAATTGACAGTCACCTGTCTTGACTTTCTTCTTTCATCTATGGGCATTAGCATTGCTTTTACCAGGCACACTGTTTTTTCATGCCCCTAGTTCTCATGCATTTTTTTTACTTCTTTTCATGGGCATCAGCCTTGCTATTACCAGGCACACTGCTTTTTCATGCCCCTTAGTTCTATTTTGAATTCAATTCTTGCGCATAATGCATGCATCAAGCAATTACACTTTGAATGACACTAGAACTTTTCAAAAGTCTTCATCTGCCTTTTGCCTTGCCCCAGTGTGGGGGATGATCACCAACTGGGTTTAAAGAAATGAAATTGTAGGCTCAAATGGGCTATGCAAAGGATATAAGTGTATAGGATAGAGAAAGAAATGTTCCTTGTCATCCTAAGGCACTTTAATTAACACATGAATTCAATGTAATAGCATGACTTAAAGATTGATGCAAGTGAGAGCAAGAAAATTTCAATTCATTTTCCTCACCACATGATGCCATTTGATCTCCTAGTTGCCCCGATGTGGGGTGATTCTTGACAGGGGTGATTTGAAAATAATATCCATAAGTGTATAGGCTTAAAAGGGTTAAGCAATGGATCACTTATAGTATTTGGGATAGAGAAATGAATTACCTCTCATCATTTCGGTTGCCGTACCTTTTGCGAGAGAACTCTTTACCTTATGGATATGAATCTTCCTACACTCATCTCACAAGTGTATGAATATGGGACTATGTATAGGATAAGGTTTGCCTTTCATCATCCCGACTCATCTCATTTAATAGGCTCAATCAATTTCACATCATTCATTAAATTAGTCTATCTTGATGTTCTTTAGTGGATTTGGTGGACAAAACATGTAAAAGTCACCATGTAAAATCCCTTTTTAAAAAAGTCCAACAGCTTTAAGCATGATAAATTGTCAAATTCAAAACAATTTACCACACTAAAAAAATGGTCTTAAACATTCATGTGGGGGATTATTTCACAATGGGATTGCCTCAACAATGGATGTCCTTAGATTGTCCCTATCATTCAAGACTGAGAAGCCACTTTTGCCCCTGCACAAGAGAACGTACATGAATATGATATAATGCAACATCAAAGTAAAAGCAAATGGAATATCCATTCTTGGCTTGAGTTGAGATTTTATCTTAGTTGGGTCACTACTAAAATCTATCGTGCCCACAATCTTGTCATATCAACTCCTTAGAAATGTGTCCTTGATAGTTGGGCCAATTGTAACCTAGTGTACTTTTTCAGATGCCTTCTCATCATACCAAAAAAGTAATGCTCTGAAACATGAAGTAAATGAGTCAGAAAATTAAACGGGCCTAACCTAATGCATGCTTTTGGAAATGGCTTGAAAAATGTTTTTTTTTTTTTAACAATGAAATGCTTTTTGTTTTCGAAAAAGTTTTTGGGAGGAAGCATGAGAAAGTCCAGCCCTCAGGATTTCTCCCTGGATGATATTTTCTTTTCATGGTTGGATATCATCATTGGACTAGTTTGGTATACCCCATCATGTCCTCAAAATTGAAAATAAAATTGTAATTTCATTGAATAGAATCAAATGAATTACATTATTGGAATGGAAAATGCAAACAAGCAAAACCTTAAAAACGAAAGCGATAATTGAAATTTCAAAAAGTAGAGAATACTAAACAAAACTTGAAATCCTAGAAGATAAGAACTTCTTCACTCAGTGACAACGTTTGCGCCTTCCTCATGGTTGGGCAGAGGATTTTTCTAATTACTACTAAAAGAGAACGCCTTTGTATCCAAGAGATCTTGGACCTTATGCTTCAAAACATAGCAATCATCAGTGGAATAACCAATCTCTCCCATGTGATAGTCACATTTCTCTGAGGGATTATATGCAGGATAACGCTCGAGATTTGGTCGCTTCGGCTTAGTAGAGAGTAATCCCTTCTTTTGGAGAACATGCAAAACTTTGGATAGGGGTCCAAGAAGAGGTGTAAGCCGCCTCCTAACATTACGTCGTTGACCCGAGAACTGATATCCTCCACCTTGTTGCTCAGTAGAAATCTTAATTACCGGAGCGTGATTGGATGTATCACGATTCAGTTGAGAGTAGGCCATATTAATCTCAGCTTTAGGGTCCCTCTCCTTCTTGGTAGAAAATCTCTTGTTAGATGGCACAGTAAACCACCATTCTTTTATCCCCATCTCGATCTGTTCACCCACCGGGATAAGTTGGTTGAAGCTTTCAACGTACGTACTGGCCATTCGGTTACGAAACTCAGAAGGGAGGGTCTTCACGAACAATTTCATCAGCTCCTTGTTGGTAGACTCAGGAGTGATTTGAGCCGCTAGGTTTCTCCATCTTACAGCATATTTTTTAAATGACTCGCTCCTTTTCTTTTCCATCCGCTCTAGGTCTTCTCGGGAAGGTGCAATGTCCATGTTGAACTTGTACAGTGTGAGAAACGCATCAGCCACTTCGTTCCAGGTGTCGAGGAGGTTCACATTCTTCATCACATACCAGTTTAATGCGGGTCCAGTCAAGCTTGCATGGAACGATTGGATCATGAGGAGCTCATTTTTTACGTGTTGGGCCATGCGCACGTGGTACATTTGCATATGACATTTTGGGCAAGATGTACCGTCATACTTCTCAAAGTCTGGCATTTTGAACTTGCTCGGCATTTTGACCTTCTCATAGACTGAGAGGTCGAACGGGAGTGAGCTTTGTGACTCCTGCAACTGTCTCACTTTCTCTTCCAGCTTTGCAACACGCTCATCCTGATCTGTCTTAGGAACACTATCAAGCTTGACCTTTCCAACAAGGACCGAGTCATCTTACAGCCCGGGCATGTCGTCGTCAATCGTTTGGACCTTGTTTGCTTGCTTCGGGATAACTATTTTAGGAAAAGTGGGTGGAGCTGTTGGATTCGCTTGGAGGAATTGGAGTTGATCCGTCACAAGTTGTACAGAGGCGAGTACTTGTTGGAGTTGAGTCTCGACATCGGACATACGATCACGCATTTCATTTTGGTCGGCCATTCTAGCTCTTGATCGCCTAATTAATTTTGAATGAAAGTATGTAAGTACAAGGTGTAATAAGGAAACCAATCCATGACAACAATCTATTTTTTAGTCAAGAAAAGTCCACATATGAAGAGGATTTCCTAAAAATGGACTAGGAAAACAAAGACATGGGATGCCCCAGTAGGGACGAAATTTCTTAAACATGAAGTAGGAAGAGCTAAGACATGAATTGAAAACAAATTTCCAATTTTTTATTTTCCAAATGATTTATTGCATGGCAATTTCCTTATTTCATTTCTAACTGACAAATTAAATCAATGATTGACTTAGATTGTCATGAACCGACCCAAAAGTATAACAAAATAAATTGCATGGTATAGGGATAAAAGACTTACTCCACCAAGGAAAATCAACGACAATCACATAGACACACACATGAAACGTGAGGCTCGATTTCTATCTAAATGGCTTAACAAAGTGAGCTAAGAGGGTGATCTAACTATTGCAGTCTCGCATTAACGTGTCAAGTCCCCTTAACTCTGGCTCAGTCGAATGGAATTTCCAATAGTCACGTAGTCTCGCGGATATGGACAAAACACATTTCGACACCATGAAAAACTTTCGGGGAAGAGAAGGTCAACCTCTACATAACAATCTCGCTTTGGAGGAAGTATACTTCTCAACACCATCCTAGAAATCCTATCGCAGCCCAGGTCTGACTGCAGTTTGTGTGTGCAAATAATGTAGTGCTAAAGCAATAAAGCATGCACAACAATTTAAATGCAAACAACACTTCTAATTGGGAAAAATAAATCATTCATCCCTCACTCCAACCTGCAAGACAAATGTTAGCAAAGACTACTCCCCTTATACCTCCAATATGCAAGAACATTTAACACCTTAGAAATGTTAGGGACGTACCCGGGATCCTTGCTGCCAAACAAAAACATTTTTAAAAGAAAAAGAAAAATCAGCCTAAGTCCACTAAGTGTTTTAACACAAGTCCCCAGCGGAGTCGCCAAGCTGTCGCGACCCAAAATTTCGGGTTCACCACCTAAACTAGGTTAATGGACTACTAAGTCTTTAAGCTTAGCTCGGGCTCTCCCAAGCCCATACCAAATCACAACTTAGGGTTTTGACATGCAAAAGATTATTATCTAGGAGTCGCCACTAATCGGTTTAGGGTAGGTCGATTAGACATCCAAGTAAAATAATGAGAGCATTATCTTACTCCTACGAACCAGAGACTAAGGGTACGGGGACTTGGTTACACCAGACTATCCCAGTGCCCTTTCGGTACCTTTCTATTTCATTTTCAAAAAAATGTTTGGCAATTGAATTGATTTTAATTTAGCTCCCTAACGTGTGAGGTGATCATACAGGTGCGCATACCACCAATTTAACACTCAAGAAAGCAATTAAATAATGTAAAACATACCTTAAAGCGACGAAAGCATCTGCAATGTTAGATCAAAATTCACATCGATAATCTTAGATATGATTCCTAATTAACAAACAATCAATTTTTTTGTTTTCACTTTATTTAATGAAAGTCATGCGATGCATGCTTATAATCTAATATGACATGGCAACACGACTTAAACTATATGACATGAAGAAATGCAATAATTAAATGCAATCTAAATGACTTAATTCTAATAACATGTAATGCGATGCAACGACACACAAAATTATTTCAACTAAACTAACATGCATCATGCAATTTAAAATGCGAGCTATATGTCACGCGACTTTTATTAAATGACCTAGTCTAATAACGAGGAAGTTCTAATTAAATGAACCTAATAAAAAACTAAATGACGTGCATTTGATATTTCTATTTTTAAAAATGCAATATGTCCTAAAAATTGAAATTAACTTATGCAAAAACAAATTTGTATTTTTCTTTATGAAATTCGAATTTTAAGAAAAATGCAAAAATGATCTAGCTAGATTAAAATTCTATCTAATTTAAACTAAGGATTAAGTCATATTAAATCCTAATTTAAATTAAGACATTATCTTAATCTAACATGCAATCTATCTAATATGCAATGACGTGCGGAGCATGCCCTAATTCTACATGACATATGTATGATATTTTTTCTTTTTTATTTTTTTTATAAAATTTGGAATTTAAAAGTGCCACGTAATTAAACATGCAACTTAAATTAAACAAAAACTAACATCCTAAATGAATGCATTTTTTTTTTATTTTTCTAAATTCGAAATAAAATCCCTATTCTAGATATGCAAAATAACAAGAAATATTCTAAAACAAACTGAATCCTAATTCAAATATTTTTTTCTTAGTGATTTTCTAAAACAAGCATTAAATCTAAACAAATAAGATATTCAACAAATAAAGGATTAAAATAATTGAAAAAAATAACCTGTTATCTCACATGTCAAATTAACAATTACTTTTAACCCTGAACATCACGACAATAAATTCAAAATAATTAAAAATTTGATCCGAAATCTTACGGATCAAATTAAAAACTATATTGATTCAACAACTAAGATACTATCAACAAACCCCCAAAAATTAATATAATTAAAAAAAATGACCCGACGTCTTACGGGTCAAATTAAATAATTACAATAATTTTAGGGAAAACCCCTATAGATAATGCCTATGAGATCATAACTTAAAAGTCACCTCACAATATTCAAACTTAAACAATAATAGCAAAACTAACTAAAAATAAAGTAAAATAACATAAAACAAGAGAAATAAAAAAAATAAAAGAAAAATGAGCAACTTAAGGAAAATAGGGGGTAGCACGTTTGTCGGCGCCGAGTGGAGGATGACTGGCATCGGAGCTCCGGTGAGGGCTGGCAAGCAGCATCAGCGAGGGGCGTCACAGGCGGTGGTGCCACAGCAAAGAGCACAGAGCAGCTATAGAATCCTCGCACGGAGGAAGGGGGAGTTGGACACCGGGCGGTCACAAACGGAGGTGCTGCAGGGGCGTCGGGCATCGGACGGAGGTAGAGCAGCGCGAGTTACTGGTGCGATCGTCAGGGCTTCGGTGGCGGACAGGCTTCGTGGACAAAGAACGGCAGATCTGGCTCATGATCTGGGCCACTGATCGCAGATCACGATGGACAGATCTAGCTATAGGTGGCGTCGGCTCGGCGTTCGGTGAGGCAGTAGCAATTTAGATGACCTACGAAGGGCGATCGCTGGTCCTCAGGCAGCAATGGCGATAACTGGTGATGCGGTCGCAGACCTACTCAGGTTTGGCTCCAATGGAGGCTCAGCAACAGAGGAGCAGGAGTGTCGAGGCTTTTGGCGCTGCAGATCGGCAACGGGTGGGCGACGAGCAGACCATGAGCAACGTCGGGGTCGTCGCGTGGTGTCGGCAGGGAGTCGCGGAACGAGGCAATCACAACTAGGGCGTCGATCGTAGCGAGGTGGCGGCGAGCTGCTGCAAGAGTCGCTCGGAGATGCTGCAGCGGCGGGATTGCGGACGCGATCAGCAGGCGGGTCTCGTACCGGCGTGGGGTGGTTCGGCAGGCGAAGCAACGAGCTTGCAGGAATCTCGGCGGCGCGGCGAGTGTCACAGATGAGATCGGCGGAGCAGCGATCGAGCGGAGAAGGCTCGTGGGTTGCCGGCAAAGCGGTGGTGGTCGGCGGTTCAGCTATGATTTTTTTTTATCGAGTGTCTATAGAGATTTCTTCTGTAGGATGACCACCAAATCACTCTAATTGGAGACATTTTCTTGCAACCCCACCCTTTAGTTCCGGTATTCGAACCCTCAGTCTCTCTCCTTGCCACTGAACGTGTTTGTACTGAAGAACTTAAAAAAGAAGTAACTTTTGAACGTAAATTTGAAATTGTTACCGTGAATTTAGTTTTCATTTAAGTCCGACGTACTGAATTCTTTTTTATTGATAGTTGCAGTCGATGGCGGGTAAGTTTTCTATTTAACAGATACATCACATAAAAAAACTTTGTCACGGTTAGCTCACCCCATAGCGATGAGGGTTTGGAATTTTGTCCTAAATTTCTAGAGAAGAAATCACTTCAGAGGTCTAACCAAAACATTGTTTAATTAAGTCGAGTCAACATCGAATTCGTCACCCAAAAAAAAAAAAAAATGTCGTAAGCGTAGGGTTCCAAGAAGGGACGGTTTGTTCTTTATGTGCAGTGACCCTTTTCTTTTCTTGCTTTTGTCAATTCTAAAGATTCATAATTTAGATTGCACACATGTGCAAAGCTCGACCACTTGTGATTGTTAATAGACAGTAAAACAAGAATGACTAGAGGATGGTCTGTTTTGTCAACGCTCAATCAGTCCTTTACTGTTCCTAGGGTCCTACAAATGTAATCTCATTGCATCATCATATCGCCCTCACTCTCCGCCCTTTTGAAGAATCTCAGTTCTTCCAAACTCCAAAATGATTAATTAGGGCAAAAGAAACTAAAGATGAACTGGTTAGGGTTTAAACTGAAGAAAAATCTCATGAACGCCAAAATCTCTCTCTCTCTCTCTCTCTCTCTCTCTCTCTCTCTCTCTCTCTCTCTGTTGCAAGTTGCATGCAGAACTAGGAGCAACAGTCGGTCATGATGGCTCACCGAACGCTGTGTGATCAGGCAATGCGGTCTTCGTGATCATCCCTTCGTGCACGGAATGTCATCTATCGAAGTCTCTCGGTTATTCGACATCATTTCATCTCGCACCAAGGGGAAACAAACAAAGCTCGCATTGGCATTATTGTCTTGGCGTCATATTGGCACGCTACGAGTGGAAAGAGATTGGTGAAGAACGGGGGGTTGCCGACACTTTGGAAGGATGGAAGGAATTAGCTTGAGAATATATCGTCTCATCTTGATAATATTTTGATGCAACCAATTTGATTTCATTCTGATTCTAGGGTTAAAACAGAAGGATACAGACGAAGTGGAGCTAGCAAGGAGAGAACGACAAACGATATTGATGTAATGGCGTGAAAGAAGCAATGAAGGAAGTTGATTGATGTTCCATGCACTCACGAGTTTCTTTGATTGTCTATTTTCTTTATCATATCACATTAAATATAATTCCCACCATGAGTATAAGTAATACTTTTACCGTATATAATTTATTATATAATACCTGAATTTTATTTTATTTTTTAACATCCAAAAATTGGTTGTATCTTGGTTTGCCGAGCTTCTCATTTCAAAGGGAAATACTCTCATTGAATTAATGCACGAATTAGGTTGGAATGCTTTTATTTATGATGTTTGGAGAAGCCTCGAATCACAAGATGCAGGAAATTCCCAATGGTATCAAAAAGTATGATGTGATGTGAAGTATTGATTTACATGTCCCTGAAGGCTTGATGAATCTAGAAAGCAAGTGACGCGCCAAAGTTCAATACCTCCTCTCGCATGCAAATACATATGAAAACCATAGAGTCTGCACAAGGGGTCGATAACGAAGAATGCTTCTCTGTTTCATCCTTTGCAAATTGCATAAAGAGTAGTATATCAAGAGACCAGTATATAGAGAAGTGTAGACATGGTACAAAAGGAACTGCGTGACATGTACATGGGATGATTTCTCCTTGCTTTTTAGTGTGAATTAAGATCGTGGGACGAACAAGGTACAAAATGTACGTGCTTTTTCACTTCATTCGACATTGAATAATGAAAGATTTAAATGTTTATCTATGAATTTTGTTTATATCTAGTGAATTAGTAGTATTCATTCAAACCCTCAAAAAAGGTTTATCGCGTAACTTTGGGAGCTAAAGTATAACTGGATGCCCCACGTAAAATTGTATGTAAGTAGTAGATCTATCCAAATGAGTCAAAGATCCACTTCTTGATCACATTTGATGGGCTGAGTTATTATATGGGTTAGTTAAATTCAATAGATAGATCACAAATGTATTTAGAATAGTAAAACAAAATAATATATAAGTATTAAGGTTCCGTTCGTTTCATGAAAAATTTGGCGTTTCTGAAAAATATTTTTCAAGAAGCCATTTTTTGGGAAAATGACAATATTTTCCGATATTCAACTAAAACTTGAAAATAAACTAGAAAATATTTCTTCTGTTCAGTATTGGAAATTTGATTTGATTTTCCTTCGTGCACTAAAATCAAATTTTTAATTATTTTTTATTTTTCTTTGTACTTTTTCCTTTTTGTTCTTATATATTTTTTCTTCTCCTCCATCTTCTTCTTTGGTCTGTCATCGGCAACTGGCCAAAGGTGAGCTCTGGCTTGCTTATGGCTGATCACCAACCGTTGCCATGGCCGACAATTGGCTGTGCAAGAAGGAAAAAGAAAAGAAAAAGAAAAAAAAAAAAAAATGATTTTTTTAAAAAAGAAAATAAGAAAAAAGAGAAAGAGGATGAGGCTAGCAGGGATGTGAGATAAAAGAGAGTGACTGAGGAAAATTTTTTCCCTACATGAAAAGCGAAAACATCTTTCCCTATTTTAGAAGACTTGTTTTGTTTTCCCTGGTCAATTCATTTTTCATGAAACAAACACCAAAAAATCTAAAAAATGTCTTTCAAAAAGTTATTTTCCACAAAACCAACAGAGCTTAAATGGTTTCGCAACTTACATAGGCCTACTCTACCTCTATGACTCTCTTCACTCTTTCTCGTCCTTGCTTGATCTCAGCTTGGTCACTCCATGCCCTCACTTTAATTTGAGTATGAGTTTTTCTAACTTGTGTTAAATATAAAATTATTTTAATAATATGAGTTGAGTATAAATCATTAAATTTGTATTGTATAAAAATCAGTTGATTTGGATCAGATCATTTTTGGTCCAACTCACTAGCTTGATGGATTTAGTAGGTAGGAACTGGATGATATGCAGGCCATCGCCATGTGTCCCTCACGGACGGACCAAAACGACGCTGGAGACTATTGTTGTCAGCTGACGTTGCTTGGATTTGGACCACAAATATATAAACATACCGTCAACATTAAGGCCATGCGTATGCGTTTAAATGTAAATAAATCAAAGTAATAATTGTGCGGCCACCATCGACCTCGGCTCACGTGTGATTATTCTTTGAAATTTATTAAACGATAGTGTATGCAATACTTTAGATTGTAATTGCATATTAACCAACAAATTGGCTGAATGCATAATATCTACGACCAATTGAGAGAAAGAAGAATAGACCGGTCAAACAGGCGGGTCAGATTGAAAATGGTCCGACCCAATTAACCTATTTAACTTATTTTGATCCATTTCCATACCGTACAAATACAGTAATATATGTTCGACCTAACTCATACTCGACCCAACCCATTTTACTAAGACAATTTTATATCTAACCAAATTTAAAAAAAAAAAAAAAACTCATACCCAAATTGTGTAGAGAGCGTGGAGCAAGCAAGCGCAAGATCGAATGAGGGTGAGAAAGAGTAAGGAGAAATTCATAGAAGTGGGTTTAGTCTAAATAAGTTGTCACCCCATTTAACACTCATATTATCTTAGGCATTATCATTATAAACACATTTATGACCTATTTACTAAATATAACTAACTCATATAAAAACTCAGTCCATTAAATATGAATTAACAAATGAATTTAGGATTCATTTTGATAGGTCTAGAGAAGGTAAGACACGGTATTCTAATAAAATAAAAACCTAGTTGGAGGAACTTTCCTCCAATTACTAGGACTGAATTAAAAATAAACCTTAGGCATCAAGTTTTCGTTGGCATTAAGTAAAAGAGCAACATAAACATTCATTAATGGTAGTTAAAACTTAAAACCGTGATATTTAGTAATATGGCTTTCTTAAAAATTTGCTTGAAACATTTGTCAAGTAATTAGATAACTAAAGCATATTATAATTTCCAACATTTGATTTTTTTTCCAGAATCAGTGCATGATCAATATTTAATTAGGTAGATAGATGATGTCAACTTACAAGAACCGGTGTGCTAACATGAAAAGCTTACGAGAAACAGTAATATCTCCTAAGTAAAATGATATATCAGCAATTTCATTACTTACAGAGTTTCTTTTCGGTTCACGTTTTTCTGTATATTCACCTCAGATTTGGTCTGTTTGCACTGATTTTCACTTTTTATCTTTTACTTGATCAAAATTCTATGGTTCCCATACTTTGATTGTTTTTTTTTTAAATCCGAAACGTTTGAAGCTTTCAGAAATGCAAACATCGACATGTAAATTCACATCAAGTTACTTTCATAATTTTCAAAATTAAAATAATATTGTAAAACTTTGACAGGAAGAAATTTGTTTTTTTAACAAAATGCAAAACAGACAAACCATGAGACATTGATTGCAACAGTTGCATTGAATAACGGATGAACCACTCGGATTGTCTGCTTGTCGAGTCTCTAGAACAAATCCAAAAACAAAAAATAATAATAATAATAATAAATCACCTAATTCTCTATTAATTAATTACCACAAAACCATAATATTTCATTAACCTAATACGAAATTATAAGACTTTTCAAGAGCAATGTCATAAAAAATACAAAACAATGACAAGTGGCATGTGCTCTATGTAAGACATAAAAATCAAATTATGGAAGCCAGGATCGATTAAAGACAAACCTCCAGCCATTGTTTGTAATCATGTTCGTTTGAAAAACCTAAAACAAGGAAAAATTGGGCATACACTACTAACCCAATTCACTCTCGTACTAATGGTGTATTCTGAATGAGAGAGTTTGTGTTAGACATTGTCATCACCCATCAGAAATGAATGTACGTTCCTATTTATACATCGTCTTTCATCAAGACGATTACCAAATAAGCGGTTGTCACGAAATGATACAAAGCGTGGAAACACTTCATGTTGAATAGTCGCAACTTTTAGAGAAAGTGTGGGTCCAAAATGTGGGATCACACAAAAATAAATAACATTCTCCCACTTGATCCCATCATTTTCATCATACGAATTATCCAACTGATTCCACAAAAAATTTATGGCGACATGTCCTCTAAGAGTGAGTAATATCTTCCATGTATCACAATGCATCTTATTTCTTTAATGTCAGCCTATATGTGACAACATATCTTAATGAATAAACCCCATGTTTATTTCAGAACCAAGGATAAATGTTATTCTCATAAACAACAAAATGTGTACACCAAAATTGAGAATCAACATTACAACTAAATAAGAGTTTCATACAACAAAAATCGTTCATATGACGACAAATCACATTATGGGACCTATTCCCATACTAGTTACATGATCCTTATACTTCAATGGTGGCATGCCTTTAGTTAAAGGATCGGCTATCATCAATTCAGTGCTAACGTGTTCAATGACCACTTTATTCTCCTTAACACGTTCCCTTATAGCTAAATACTTAATGTCGATATGCTTACTTCGACTGCCACTTTTGGCATTTTTAGCCATAAAAACCGCAGCTGAATTGTCACAATATATTCTTAATGGCCTAGAAATAGAATCAACAATTCTAAGCCCAGCAATGAAACTCTTCAACCATACACCATGCGAGGTAGCCTCAAAACAAGAAACGAACTCAGCCTCCATAGTAGAAGTAGCAGTCAAAGTCTACTTGGCGCTTCTCCATGACATGGCTCCGCCAGCTAACATAAAAATGTATCCAGATGTTGATTTTTGTGAATCAACGCAGCCCGCGAAGTCCACATCCGAATAACCGACCACTTCCAATTTGTCAGTCCGTCTATACATAAGCATGTAGTTTTTGGTACCTTGAAGGTATCTCATAACTTTCTTTGCAGCTCTCCAGTGGTCTAAACCTGGATTACTCTGATATCTTCCCAACATTCCCACAGCAAAAGCGATGTCAAGTCGAGTGCAAACCTGAGCATACATCAAGCTTCCAACAGCAGAAGCATATGGAATGTTGTACATTTGTTCCCTTTCTAAATCATTCTTCGGGCATTGGTTCAAATTGAACCTATCACCCTTCACAATGGGTGCTATACTTGGTGAACAATTTTTCATCCGAAATCTCTCTAGGACCTTATTGATATAGGTTTCATAAGATAATCCTAAAATTCCTCGAGGTCTATCTCTATGGATCTTAATGCCAATGACATAAGATGCCTCACCCATATCCTTCATATCAAAACTCTTAGAGAAAAATTGTTTCACCTCAGGTAGCAACCCCTTATCATTGGTTGCAAGTAAAATATCATCCACATATAGCACAAGGAAACAAATTTTGCTCCCACTGACCTTCTGGTATATACATTGATCCATGACATTCTCTACAAAACCGAATGAAGAAATGACATCATGGAACCTTAAGTACCATTGGCGGGAGGCTTGTTTCAGGCCATATATAGATTTCTTAAGCTTGCACACCAAATGCTCACCTTTACTAGAGGGGAATCCTTCAGGTTGTTTCATGTAAACCTCCTCATCTAGTTCTCCATTGAGGAACGCCGTTTTCACATCCATCTTATGTAATTCCATATCAAAATGGGCAACTAATGCCAAAACAATACGAAGAGAATCTTTCTTAGATACAGGAGAAAAGGTCTCCGTGTAATCGATTCCTCACTTTAGACAGGCATCCCCAAACGCGCACATGATGCAAACTTGGTTTCCAACCCTTAAATAACTCAAAAGGAGTCCTTGGGACAGCCTTGGTCGGAACTCGGTTTAATATGTACACTGCCGTCTTAAGTGCTTCAGTCCACAAGGATTTAGGAAGTTTGGAACTACTAAGCATACTACGCACCATGTCCAATAAGGTTCGGTTTCTTCTTTCCGCTACGCCATTTTGGTCCGGAGAACCAGGCATAGTATATTGGGCAACTATCCCATCTCTTGAAGAAACCTTGCAAATGGACCAGGTGCTTGTCCATCTTCAGTGTATCTACCATAGAATTCTCCACCTCTATTGATCTCACGATCTTAATCTGCTTACCGCATTGTTTCTCTACTTCCGCCTTAAATACCTTAAAGGCATCTAATGCTTCATACTTCTTATGAATCAAATAGAGATACATGTAACGCAAGTAATCATCTATGAAAGAGATGAAGTATTTCTGACCACATGAGTCCATATCCGGACTACAAATATCCGTATGTATGATTTCTAATATTTCTGTACTCCTCTAGGCACCTTTCTTAGACTTGTTGGTCTGCTTTCCCTTTATGCAATCCACACAAGTATCACAATTAGTAAAATCTAAAGTACCGAGTACTCCATCATTTACTAATCGCTTAATTCTTTCTATGGAGATATGTCACAATCTCCGATGCCACAACATAGAGGAATGTTCTTTCACAACACATCGTTTCATACCAGCTTTATCATGAACATGCATCGCATCATAATAGGTATTGTCTTGTAAATTAATTCGAAAAAGACCATCAGACAAAATACCACTCCCAACAATTTCAGATTTAAACGATAAACAGAAGGTTAAGTCTGAAAAGTTAAAAGAGTATCCCAAAGGTACAAGTCTTGAAACTGAAATTAAGTTTCTAGAAAAACTAGGAACATAAAAAGTCCTTTCCAAATTCAAAACGAAGCCACTATTGAGAACTAGTCTACATGTCCCAATAGCTTCCACATGCGAACGCATCTTGTTTCCTGAATAGATGTTTTGTTCACTTCCTACTGGCTTCCTATGGTTTTGAAAACCCTGCAAGGAATTTGAAATGTGGATTGTAGATCCAGAATCAACCCACCAAGTGTTGTGACTTACATCAGTCATATTAGATTCATAACAAACATAAGAGATTGGGTTACCTTTCTTCTCGAGCCAGGCCTTAAATTTGACACAATCCTTCTTCATATGCCCCTTCTGTTTACAGAAGAAACATTTGGATTCTTTCTTAATGTCAGCTTGGGGAGGTATTTTACCCTTTCCCTTATGCTTACCATGGCCCTTATTCTTTCCTTGTATTGCCAAATTAGCACTTTCTCCCAATTCCATAATCAGTCTTTCTTCCTCTTGAACCCACATGGTCATGAGTTCATTAATTGACCATTTATTCTTATGTGTGTTGTAAGAGATCTTGAAAGGTGCATACTTTTGTGGGAGAGTGTTCAGAATATAATACACAAGAAAATATTCAGATATCTCAACCTCAAGTTTCTTAAGCTAAGTTGCAATGTCCCTCATTTGCATGATGTGCTCACGCACACCTTTAACACTAGTGAGCTTCAATGATGAAAACTTCATAATCAGGGTCATGGCATGCGCCTTCTCAGAACTCTCAAACTATGCATCTATGGCCTCCAATAAAGCCTTAGCATTGCTATACTGAGCAACCGAACCACGAATACTAGGAGATATTTTAGCTCTTATAAACATCGCACAAATGCGGTTGGACCGCTCCCATTGGTTATAAAGAGCTATCTCAGCTGAAGTGCTCGAATAAGTAGGAGCAGGTGGTTCGTCTTTCCTTATAGCATAGTCAATGTCCATCCACCCCAATTGAAGAAGTACTGACTCCTTCCAAACTTTATAGTTCTCACCATTCAGTATGGGAACATCAAACTTAAATTTAGAGAAATTCACAGGTTGCGAAACTGCATATCAAATAATCATGCTTATGTCATAAAATTTGAGGCAAATATACATAAATCATGTTTTACCAATGTAAACATGTCATAATATGAATCACATAACATAAAAACTACCTGTGGGCTAAGTTTTTAATTTAAATAGATTCATGATTACATCATGAAGAAACTACCATATTATATACCTTTTCTTAATCCCTGTGGGTAAATTAAGAAAAATAATATGATATTTCATCCTAATTAATCATATTAATACAATGAAAATTCCTATGGGATAAAATTCATCATATTAATATAATTAATTACAATTAATGTCAATTTCTAAATATGACCAGGAAGCTCTTAATATGTAATTTAATTAATTAAAGATGTTGTGGCTACTCTCTAATTAATTAAATATATGAATCATTGGACATCTAATTTCATGCATAAAATACTCATAAAAAAATGCATGAAATGACATAATAAATAAATACATCAAGGGCAGAACAGTAAATAAATAAATCGGCCAAGGACAAGATTGCAAAAACATAAAAATTGGAGGCAAAATCGAAAATAGAAGCCGCGGAAGAGGGGACGACAGGCGCGTGAGCACGCGCCAGAATCCGCGCGGGCGCGTGCCACGTACGCGCGCTGTTCACCGCGCAGGCGCGTGACAGTCCGCGCGTGTTGGCCCCATGCGCCAGCGGTTGGCGCGCGCATGGATCCCACACGCGCAGCGGTTACCGCGCGCGTGAGAGCGTGTGGCGCGTGGATTCCACACGCCTGCAACCGCAGTGCGCGCGGGGGCTCCACGCGCCTTCTTCCTCGCGCCCAAAACGAACTTCCGTCGGTTTTCCGCCATTTTCAGCCGCGATTTCACCACCATTTCTTCTCCGGCAGCCCATCTAAGACCAAAATAAATTATGGGTTTTGAAAAGCATGCCGGCAAGACCACATGGGTTCAAGTTTCGGCGAAAATGACCAAGAAATCGGCTTCAAATCAAACGAAAAACTCCAAAAACGCAAATCTTCAACCACCATGACTTCCGCCGCTCGATTAGCCTCCGGTGAACACTGATATGCCGAAATAACTCATGGCTAATGTTCCTCATGGCGGTGCGACCGTATGGGTCCGAAATGAAGAGGTGGGTCGCCGGATTTTACCCGGAATTTGCGAGTTTCTCTCTTGGCCTCAAAATCCAAAGTTACTGTTCATGTTCTAAAAGCCCGAAAATACACCAAAAATTCAACAAAAACAAGGCAGAGGCATAAACATGCTCTGATACCAAAAAATGTAAGACATAAAAATCAAATTACGGAAGCCAGGATCGATTAAAGACAAACCTCCAGCCATTGTTTGTAATCACGTTCGTCTGAAAAACCTAAAACAAGGAAAAATTGGGCATACACTACTAACCCAATTCACTCTCGTACTGATGGTGTATTCTGAATGAGAGAGTTTGTGTTAGACCTTGTCATCACCCGTCAGAAATGAACATACGTTCCTATTTATACATCATCTTCCATCAAGACGATTACCAAATGGGCGGTTGTCACGAAATGGTACAAAGCGTGGAAACACTTCATGTTGAATAGTCGCAACTTTTAGAGAAAGTGTGGGTCGAAAATGTGGGATCACACAAAAATAAATAACACTCTAAGCATCTTTCCCATCACTCAGGATCGTGAAAGAGACCTAGTTATAATTTAACTCGCTCTCCGCGAAACACATGTGGCTGAACATCAACGACAAGCCTTTTACGTGGAAATACTGCTAAGAACTTTGCAAGATCAAGCAACGTAGATTTATTGTTTTGTCGTTAATGTAGAATATATCGCATCATCTTCCAATAAATTCATCTTTCGTTGTAATAAGTTCTGTACTAGATTTAACTAAAAGTAGGTATTTCATGGGTTTGAATTTTAAATGGATATATCGTTCAATTTTCTATATTCTCTCTTTCACTAGTATTATTTAGTGTGCATTTGCTATTTTCTCATTCTGTGTATCATCCTTAGATGAGGGCTTCCTTTTGTCAAGATTTAAATACATCTACCATTATATTCGTCTGAGAGCTTAAATTTTTAAAATAATTGATAAAAATCCTACAAAATTTTATAATTAGCACAGTCATTTGACATAATCTATAAAATTATTATAATTTCCATGGTCATTATTGATGTATATATCTTATATATCTTATCTATCATTCCTTACATGTTTCTTTCTTTATTAGTCATATAGAGAAGATGTTGATTGGCCCTAAAACTCTCCAAGAGCTCAACATGTTGTAACATTTTCATAGATCTGTCTTTTATTTCCTGATCATTTGACCAGAGGATTTGTTTTTAATCAATGTAAACCCTGGAAAATAGGTTTGATTCCTTCTTTTCAACTATACAATCAAGAGGAGGAGAAAATTTCAAGCCAAAAATACCGAAAACAGTCGATCTTGATCTTAGCGTTCAAACGCACGCAATTCTCAATACTTTGACCGGTTCATGGTCTATCAATCAAATTGAACCGTTTCCACTTGTTGCTGTCTTGCTGAAAACCAGGCTTGTCAAATTTGAAGTGACATTGCTGAAAATGATCTTGCCATGTTATAGACTTCAAGTGCATAGACCATAGCTTGCTAGACAGCTTATTTACATACACATTTGTTGCAATTTCCGTCTCTTGTCATTTATTCAATGACTCATTTTTCAATAAACTAGAAAGTTAGGTTCTCAATTATTCATAGTCTAAGGGATTAGGTTACCTTCTTGGACCCGTAATTGTATAGAGATTATCACGGCATTAACTAATATGATTAATGACAACCGGATATCTCCAGCAAAAGGCCCCATTTTACTCGATCATGGGATAGATAACTCCAAGACTTGAGAAGATGAAAATCAACGGATACCAACCCTTTTTTTCCTCAGCATGGTGACAAATCGAGTTGGTTGAAGTTCAATTATTCATGAATCGGAACACAATATCATCAAATATCATTGAAGTATAGATGTTAAGCGGCGATATCTAGGGGTGTAAAGTAGCACGCGACAATGACTGATGTAAAGCATTAACGTACAAACTCATTTGCTTCATTGTCCTGGTGAACCAATGGTATGACAACATTTAACTATATAATTCCTTCTCGATTAGGGCTTGTTAGGTTTAATGCGTTTTACTTGTTCTTGCATGGGACAATGACATGGGATGTTAACAATGGCAATAAGCACCATTCGTCAATAACTTGCGACGATGTTATACCAATTCACTAAATGGCCTACAAAAGCAGAAAATCTTTACTATATAATAAGCAAATCAGTTTCTTTAATTTACATTAAATGCCATAATTAGAAGATGGCAATACTTTATTGACCTTCAACCCTTCAATTTCTTTTATACTTTTTAGTTTTTTAAATTCGAGCTCTTAAGCTGAAAATCTAGGCCAACTCTCCGCGACCCCACCATTGCTGGTCGAAAGGAACGAAGCTAGCCCTAGAGACTAGCTGACTCCATGATTACAGGCGAGCTTCTAGGGTTGGTGAACATTTTATTTCAGGAATCCAGACTGTGAGCTTGACATATTTAGAATAAGTTCGTATTTGATTTATTAAGGAGAATGTTTTAGTCATCAAGAAGCCTAAGCAAAGAATTAGGTGAGAACTTTCTAAGACAAGCTAGCACTTCTTAAACGTGGTGGGGGGATCATATGCGTGGCGATTCGTGTGTCAACATCGTATCCGATTTGCAGAACGCGATTTGAATAAATTAATCAAGTTCCATCCTATAGAATAAGAGTTTTTGACTTGAATGAACTGCTCGCACACAGAAACCCTAGCATGGCCATTCATAAACCACTCTTTCTAGGCCAACCCTGTATGCAGTGCCAAAATCGTCTGTACATGCAAAGGAAGGAAGTCTAGGAGCATCTTCTTCTCTAGAAATAATGCACCTAAAATATGATATTTATTTAGCTTTCACTTAGGCCTTCTCAGGAAGTGACCACGCATGCTCTACATGATAATGGGTCGAAACGTCGAGCAATCAATTATTGATAGTCCAATCAAATGGAGGAATTATTGAACAAGTGACCGCGAATCCAGCTTCCGATCATGCGAGGATTGTCTTAACCTCTTGAAAGCGCTCAAGCAAGATCGACATCAACAGGACTGATAGTTTGAAGTTCAATCTTTAGAGCAGAAAGCACGATTGCCACCTCATGATGAATAATAGACTCTTGCCAAGAGGTGGTGCGCGTGCCATGTGTGTACAACAAGGGAGAAAATATCAGTATAGATTCTTTAGATAACACGATAAACATGATCAATCATAATATAAAAAATGAATGGAAACTTGTGTTATCTAGTGGAACTTAGCATGGATCCAATAGATTCTAAAATGTAATTGGCTTGGTCAGGTAGATTTAATACACACAATGTTTGCTTAGAATGAGCTGTTGTCTCAAACCATTTCTGAGGAAAAAATGTTGTCATTTAATTTTTTTTCTTTTTTTTTTAAGGGTGTTAATTTTTCAATACCTTCATTTTGCTTGGTAAGATTCATAAGAGCTGTGCAATGACCGTGCGACAATAATTTAACTTTTCGGCAAAATACAGGTAAAGCAGGCAACACTCTGTTGTGGAAATTTGACGCACGAAGAATTTTCACTGGAGAATCCAACATGCATTCTTTGGTTGCTCAACCACCAAATCATCTCGTTGGTCCTTCAGATTAAAAAGAACTTAATCCAGTTCAATTTCTAGAAGTTGATAGCTTTTTTCCGTAAATAAAATGCTATCAAAGAGGCGTGGAGATTTGGATAATTGGTGAATTGATTGAAGTCCCATGATGTGAAATTTCTACGAGACTGCCTTAAACAGCTCTAAAAGTTTAAATTGAAAAATGAAAGGTATGCTAAACTTCATCTTAAATGCTTAAGAAACCCACAAATCCTAGTTCTCTCTCTTACACCGAAAACCTATCAGTTCTTCACTCCTCCATTTTCTTCTATCTCGGTATGGAAAAGTTTAGGAGGATGGGAGGTTACCCCATGACAAAGTCAGGGTATATCACAGGCCTAGAAGGCCATGTAGTGGTTTTACAAGTTGCCAACCAAAGGGGACTACTGGCGACTAGCTTCCAACCTGGGCATGATATGCGGAGAGATCAAACCTCACTTTGGCTCCTCCATTTTTTTTATGATCAAAGCAAAATTTTCTTGTTGTGGAGTGAATGTTCAAGCCTTGATGGGATAAAACGAATGTCCTATGAAACTCCTTGCCCATAAACATGACTTTGCCTTAGAAGCCTTTCCACCAGAAAGGAAGTTGCTTGTAAACATATTGCTGTAACTTTCAACACAACGGATTTTTTATTACTCGAGCCAATAGTTGGCAAGCCGAGAGGCAGCCCTTCAAAATCAAGAGGAAAGTAGGGATCCGGTTCTACGAGGCGTGAACCTTCTGCATTGGAGATCGCTAAAAGAAAATAGAAATGTGGAGCATGTAAGAAACATGGTCATAGTTGTCCGACATATCGACATAGAGACGAAGACGATGTTTCAATTTCTTAGGTGAATGTCACGGTTGAACATGGGATCAATGGCACAGTAGAGAAAACTGCGAAGGTGGTGATTTCTTCTAGGGAAAAAATATTCGATGGTTCCAAAGTGCTGTGTAACCAGCCTTTAAGGCTGTGTAAATAGATAATAAAAAGTACTGTGGACCTAAATCAATTTTGGGGTTTGGGCCGATATGCTGTAAGACTATTAATACTTGAATTTGTAATGCGGAAACTCATACTAAACGCAGTGATCTTTTGATCTTCATGATTCTCACAATAAATGAAGACATACCTTTATCCATAGCGTTACACTTGATGATCGTCATAGAAAAGCTGAAGAACACGAACCAAAGAAGAAATCCGATTTCTCTCCCTTAACCCACTATACTTGATGTATTCAATCGATGGATGAGAGAATACCAAATGCCTTTAGGTTATTGTCGTTCGTTGTGGGTGGAGAGAGGACCGGACTCTATTTATACGTTCGATGAAAATGTGCCTTCCATCAAAGCGATATACCCTTTCAATTAAAGTCGTACCTCTTCATTTTATTAGAATCGTAACTCCTCAAAACCAATATTAATTATTCTTATAGCATAATAATAATTATTAAACCATATAACATAAATCATATCATGTGGGCCACAATAATTCTTACATTCTCCCACTTGGTCCATATGATATTTCTTTCATGGTTTAACAAAGACTGTAATGTGCACAATAACATTATGCTATAAAATTTCATCAAATTGGCAATCACATAATAATCACAATTAAATAAAGAAAACTAATGCAAGTCATAGCGGTTGTATGTCATTAATCAACATAGTCCCTTCTATGCACTACATCTATAGCACTTTACTTAACATGATTCATAAATGAGAAGTACAGTAATAGTCCAACTATAATGTTTCCTTAGAAACTATCCTGTTTAACATTAATCTATTTCCATAATGTATACTAAATAGAAAACAGGAAATATTATAAACACATAAGTGAGCTCAAAGTGTCAAATACATAACTTAATACAATCATAATACAAACATTAATGACATCCAATAATGCCCATCTTTTCAACATGCTCATTAAACGTTTTGGGTGGCAGCCCTTTTGTTAAGGGATCTGCTATCATAAGTTTGGTGCTAATGTGCTCAATTGACACTCTTCGTTTCTGAACTTCTTCCTTAACAGACAAGTATTTGATCTCCATATGCTTAGCACCCTTAGAATACTTGTCGTTCTTGGAGAAGAAAACTGCTGCAGAGTTATCACAATAAATTTTCAACGGCTTGGCAATACTGTCGACAACCACAAGCCCTGAAATAAAATTCCGCAGCCATAATCCATGAATAGTTGCCTCAAAGCATGCCACAAATTCAGCTTCCATAGTGGATGCAGCAATAACTGACTGCTTCGCACTCTTCCATGAAATTACCCCTCCGGCCAGAAGAAACAAGTAACCAAACGTTGATTTTCTTGTATCGGCACATCCGGCTAAGTCTGAATCTGAATACCCAATCACCTTGAGATGATCAGATCGTTTATAAGTAAGCATATGATTCTTCGTTCCTTGCAGGTATCTAAGAACTTTCTTTGCAGTTTTCCAATGATCCATTCCAAGATTACTTTGATACCGCCCAAATTCCGACAAAGAAAACTGATGTCTGGTCTGGTGCAAGTTTGTGCATACATTAAGCTCCCCACAACAAATGCATAAGGAATATTTTTCATTTGTTCTCGTTCCAATTCATTTTTCGGACATTGCATAAGTCTAAATTTATCACCTTTCTGAATTGGAACTATTCCTGCTGAACATTTACTCATATTAAATCTCTCTAAAATTTTCTCAATGTAGGCTTTCTGAGACAATCCTAATAATCCTTGTGATCTATCACGGAATATTTTTATTCCTATCACATATGTTGCCTCTCCCATATCCTTCATTTCAAAATTCTTAGAGAGAAATTTCTTGGTTTCATGTAACAAACCAAGATCATTAGCAGCAAGCAGAATATCATCAACATATAGAACTAGAAAAATAAACTTGCTCCCACTAATCTTCATATATATACACCGATCAACGGTGTTTTCCTTAAATCTAAATGAAGTTATGGTATCGTTAAACTTAAGATACCATTGTCGGGAAGCTTGTTTAAGTCCGTATATTGATTTCTTTAATTTACATACCTTGTGTTCCTTTCCTTTAATTAAAAAGCCTTTGGGTTGGTCCATGTAAACCTCTTCTTCTAAATTCCCATTAAGAAAGGCAGTTTTTACATCCATTTGGTGTAACTCCAAGTCATAATGAGCCACCAAAGCCATAATGATTCTAAGTGAGTCTTTCTTAGAGACTGGTGAAAATGTCTCTTTATAGTCAATGCCTTCTTTTTGCGTAAAACCCTTTGCAACAAGTCTGGCTTTATGTCGTTCAATATTGCCCTTTGAGTCGCGCTTGGTCTTAAAAACTCATTTACACCCAACCTTCTTACATCCTTTAGGCAATTCAACAATATCCCAAACTTGATTTTGATGCATGGATTTTAACTCTTCTTGCATGGCATTAAACCATTCATTAGAATCTTCACATTCCATGACTTGGGAAAATGAATCTGGATCATTTCCAATTCCTAAATCAATTTCTGACTCTTGTAGATAAACCATATAGTCATCAGAAATAGCCGACCTCTTTTTTCTTTGAGACCTTCTTAATGCCATATCTTGTGACTCAGCTATTGGAGGTTCAATATTGACATCTTCATTATGGAGTGGTTGTTCATTAATTTGTTGTTCTTGATCATTGTTAGATTGTGCTATAATATCAAGAACAACAACTTTAGAAGCTTCAGGTATAGGAACTTCTATCCTTACTTCTTGAATGCAAGCATCACGCATTCTTTCACTCCCACTGATGTCACCATTCTCAATGAACCTAGCATTTCCAGATTCAACAATTCTTGTACTATGATTAGGACAATAAAATTTATACCCTTTGGATTTCTCTGCATAACCAATGAAATAACCACTGGTCGTTCTTGAATCCAATTTCCTTTCATGTGGATTGTAAATTCTTACTTCTGCTTGACAACCCCAAACATGCAGGTGTCGTAAACTAGGTTTCCTTCCCATCCACAGTTCAAAGGGAGTCTTTGGAACTGCCTTACTAGGAACCCTGTTTAATAAATACATAGAAGTCTTTAAAGCATACATCCACAAAGACAATGGTAAAGATGAATGACTCATCATACTCCTAACCATTTCCATTAAAGTACGATTACGCCTTTCGCTACACCATTTTGTTGTGGTGTACCTGGCATTGTGTATTGAGCACAAATGCCATGTCTTTCAAGGAATTTAGCAAATGGACCTGGACATTGTCCCGATTCATTATACTTTCCATAATATTCACCACATTTATCTGATCTTACTATTTTCACGTTTCTATCTAATTGCCTCTCAACCTCTTTAATATACACTTCAAGTGCATTTATTGATTGAGACTTATCATGCAATAGATAAATATAACCATAATGTGAAAAATCATCAATAAATGTAATAAAGTAACTTTCCTTACCAAAAGATGGAACATCAAATGGACTACATATATTAGTATGTATAATTTCAAGAAGTTCTGTGCTTCTTGTGGCACCTTTCTTAGTGTGCTTTGTTTGTTTACCTTTAATACAATCAATACACACTCCAAGGTCAGTAAAATCCAAATTTGGAAGAATTTCATTCTTCACTAATCTTTGCATTCTTTCTTTGGATATATGACCCAAACGTTTATGCCACAAGTAAGCAGAATTTTCATCCACCAAACTTCGTTTAGTGCCAACATTATGATGCAAGGTCATTAATGTCTCAACAAAAGTATTATTAAGTCTAAATTTGTAGAGACCATCACATAAAGTTCCAGTTCCAATAAGAGTATCACTCTTAAATAGACTGAAAGATTCAGAACTAAACTTACAATAAAATCCCGCCACATCAAGTCTTGGCAAAGAAACTAAATTGCGAGAAAATGTAGGTACATAAAGGGTTCAAAACAAATCCAAATAATGCCCAGTATCTAAGATCAAACGATAAGTGCCAATGCCTTCAATTGGAGCTTTGTTTCTATTCCCCGTAATCACATAACTTTCATTTGGCTTTATAGTTTAGATCGTAAGGAATCCATGCATCGTATTTGACACATGAGTTGTGGCACCAGAATCAATCCACCAAGTATTATGAGGAACTTCAGTAAAATTTGATTCAAAACATACTAAAGCACAAGGCTTACCTTTCTTTTCGAACCAAGCTTTACATTTCAGACAATCTTTCTTCAAGTGTCCAATTTTGTTGCAAAAATGACACTTAATAAGATTGTGTTCCTTCTTGTGGATTTGAGAAGCCTTTGAAGAGTCATTCAGGACGTGTAGTCCTTTCTTCTTGCTCCTTCCACCTTTCCTCTTGAAATTCTTTCGAACATCTTGATGACTTAAGAGATGAACAGAATGAGCCTTTTGATTCTTTACCCTTGTTTCCTCTTGAACTAGCATACTGGCCAATTCATTTACATTCCACTTATCCTTTATAGTGTTGTAATTCATTTGAAATGGCCCATATTGCTCATGAGGCAAGGAATTAAGTATAAACTGTACTAAAAAGTATTCATCCACATTCATCTCTAAAATCCTTAACTTTGCTGCTAAATTTGTCATTTCAAGTATATGCTCATGCATGGTACGTGAACCATCATATTTCATGGTGGTCAGTGTACTCATCAATGTACCAGCAAGTGACTTATCGCGGTTTGAGAACGCTCTTTCATAAATTTCATAAATTCCTTAGCATTGTCGGTTTTGGGAAGAGAAGTCTTTAAATTGTTTGCAACCTGTCATTCGCATGAACATTAAGCTCAGTCTGTTCGATCTTTCCCAAACTTTATAGAAAGACTTTTCATCATTGCTACTTTCATCAGTAATAGCAGCTGGTTTCTCAGCTTGAAGTGCTAAATCAAGATCCAGGACTCCTAAGTGAAACTGGACTTGTTCACTCCAATCAGGAAAATTTATCCCATTGAATAAGGAAACAGATGAGGCGTGCGAATGGAGTGAAACAAGTACAGATACCGCAAACATATGCAAGAAAATACTCATACATTAATGCCTTGAGAATATCACTTAATCAGATTCAAACTAAACTACACATGTACATCATAGTTCTCCTTTGGGCAATCCTATGATATACAAATATATAAAAACCATAATGATGCTAATAACTTTTATTTGATAATTGTAAATATATCTTATTAAAATTTATTTGCTATCTTTGGATATACAAACAAAAGTAATAAGTCATATTAATTATCAACTATAACGTTCATGAATTATAGAAAATAATTAACCTTTGGGTTAATCCCTAAGTTCTTATAATAAATGAACTTCAATATACCCATAACACCATTAATGATATGCAACATATCAATTTCATAATTAGCATCAATTAATCATGGGTAATTGAATAAAACAATTTACAATATCAAAAAATTCAAAAGACTTTAAGGTTTGGCTACTTTGGTGACTAATAAACCATTCATAATATGAGTTTTTAATACTGTAAAATATAAATATTTACCAAATTGCACACAAGGACAAAAACTTAATCTAAGCGTAAGGGCAAAATCGTAAATTTATAATTCCATGAGGGCAGAACCGTAAATTTAATATCCAGGGGCAAAATGGTAAATAACCAGTAAGGGCAGAACCGTAATTATAAATTAAACAGGGGCATAACTGTAAATTACCATCAAAAGAAGGGCAAAACGGTAATTAGGAGCCTCAGGAGGGGCAAAAAGGTCGGCGGGCGCGTGTCCCGCACACGCGCGTTCGGCACGCAGGCGCGTGCTCGGCACGTGCGCGTCCAGCGCGCAGGCACATGCAACGCACGCGCCTACAACTGCCGCGGGCGTGTGCGTCCCACGTGCCTACCAAGCGCCGCGCCGTTTCGCGCGCGTGGTCCCACGCGCCTGCAGTTGGCGTGGGCGAAACGGCGCGTGGCGCGTGGGTTCCACGCGCCAGCAATTGCAACGCGCGCGTGGGTCCACGCGCCTTCTTCCACCGCGCGACAAAAACCCTTCTTCGCCATTTCCTTCTCTGTTTCCCCTTGGATTCTACCATTTTCGACATTTTCCTTTATGAAAACATTCATTATTCGGATTTTCTTCAACATAACCATCCGAAAACATTTCAACAACAATAAACACTACGAACAGGATCGTTTAACAAATTATCAAACATAAATCATAATATTTCTATAAACGGAAAAATCATGAGATCATAAACCATGCTCTAATACCAACTGTAAGACTATTAATACTTGAATCTGTAATGCGGAAACTCATACTAAACGCAGTGATCTTTTGATCTTCATGATTCTCACAATAGATGAAGACATACCTTTATCCATAGCATTGCACTTGATGATCGTCGTAGAAAACCTAAAGAACACGAACCAAAGAAGAAATCCGATTTCTCTCCCTTAACCCACTATACTTAATGTATTCAATCGATGGATGAGAGAATACCAAATGCCTTTAGGTTATTGTCGTTTGTTGTGGGTGGAGAGAGGACCGGACTCTATTTATATGTTCGATGAAAAAGTGCCTTCCATCAAAGTGATATACCCTTTCAATTAAAGTCGTACCTCTTCATTTTATTAGAGTCGTAACTCCTCAAAACCAATATTAATTATTATTATAGCATAATAATAATTATTAAACCATATAACATAAATCATATCATGTGGGCCACAATAATTCTTACACGATATGGAATTAATCTGATATGATCTTGATCGAGCTGCACTTGCTATAGCCATCTTTATTTAGGCAAGTAGATAGGGCAGATTATACCATAGTCGAATAATGTGATGTTTTGCAATAATTTTATTTTCTGGGTTATATGCTTGTGTCTAGTTATTTTTACTTCAAGTTTTCGATATCTTGGTATTATCGGTTCAATAATTTCAATTAGAAATATGTTTGCTTTCCTCTTTTTTCATGTCGTTTCTTGTGAATGTAGTGATCTTCTAGTGGTATTTGTTCCATTTTTTCCACGATTCAATCAACCAAATGTCAACTACCACAAATTAAAAAATGCCTAACAACCCACGCCGTCATATATGGTGAACAAAACCAACCACATTACATAAATCACACAGGGAGTTGTAATTTCCAAGATGTTCAATGGACTTTTTTTAAGATAGCCGAATCTCAACGCCAAAATTTAGGATTTTGTGCTTGCCAAGAAGAACAAAGAAAATTTTCCCCTTTTGACACCATGTTCGTATGATGGCCCGAACATATCCAATCCGTCTTCGGCAAGTCCACTTGACTTCTCTTGGCCCAAAGACAGGCCCATTCCTTTTCGAGTTGGGGTTGGCCGTACCAAGACTATTAGCGTTTTACAATCGACTCTCTTTTAATAACATAGTTTAAAGTGGCTCTATTTGTTTCAAGAAAAAATAAATTATTTGAAAAATATTTTCATAAAAAATGACCACTTGAATTAATTAGTCAATGATTTTTTTTTTAATTATCTACAACAATTTAGACCTAAAGCTTTTCATGAACAACAAAGATATTTTTCTTTCAATTTTTTTTCAATACAAGTGATAATTTTTAAGAAAATAATTTTCAAATCATTTATTTTTGGTGAAAACAAATGGAGCTTAAATGCCTAAATTATTGAATCACAGACTCAATAGAAAAACATACGTAAACATGGCAATTAACTGTATTATTCTGTCTATCTCAATTGCTAAATGGATAATGTATACGTGTAGCACGACACTCAATGCCTTAAAGCCCTTCTCGTAGACAATCAAATCTCTCATAATTAGGTTCATAGCAAGGAAAGTTCACTTAATCAGGTTAAATTTCATCGGTAGTATAAAATTTGATTTCATTAGGCATGTTTTTCTTTTCAACAATTTAGGAATGTTATTTACAATCTATTTGTCTCATGGAAAAAATTATAATGTTTTTCAAGAGGTCAGTTTCCAAGAAATTTAAAAATAAAAATAAAAACTTCTAATGTTTGGCCAAAATATGAAATTTGAATGGAATTGTTTGGAAAGGAAAACTCTATTTTATTTTGGGTTAATATCACGAAAAAACCCCAAAATGATACACATGTGACAAATTTATCTCAAACTAATTTTTTTTTACTATAGCAAACCCCAAAGTGGTACATTTGTTACAAATTTACCCACCATTAATTTCTTTCAAATTGAATTAATACCACGAAAAATTACAAACTAATATACATGTGATAGACTGAAGAGTAAAACCCCAATATGTTATGTCCGTCAACTGTCATATGCCATTCAACTCAATAATTTTTTCATAAAATTTAATAGAAATTAACGGATGGTAAATTTGTTACATGTGTACCAATTTGAAGTTTTTTGTGGTAAAAAATTAATTTAGCATAAATTTATTACAAATATATTAATTTGTAAATTTTCATGATATTAATTATTTTACTTTTTAAATGAGGCATGCATTATTGATGTGATTTAAGGATCTAATCAAAATAACATGCACTTTTATTTCCCAGTCGACCAATCTTGAAAGACAGGTGTGAGACATTTCACAAAAAAGTAAACTGTGCCGTGACAAAATGACAAAATTAAAACTAGTATTGCATTTCCCGAAAAGGTACCATGTCAATTGTCAAACAGAACCAGCTAGGGTATCTAGTAGCCTGCCAAAACCTAAAATTTGTGGTGCAAATTCGACAAACTATTGCGAAAATGAAGTGACGAGGAAAGGCTAAATTAGATAGTGGAACGAACACGAAATTATGCTTGAGGAAGGCAATACATAAAATGAATAGATAGGGAAGGCACATTAGGCAATAGAAATCCCAGGCATGTGTATTTACAAGTTGGTCGGTTGTGATTCAGAATTTCGGATGCATACATGGCATGCATTCCATACTAACAATTAGAAAGAGAGACTATACAATGAATAGGTCATACATTTGCACCAAAACCCGGGCCCTTTCTTGGCCACTGAGAAGCTTAGTGTGATGTCTCAGAACGTCACACGTGACACAAGATTTTTTGTTCAAACTAGTACTATTATTAAGCATGTGGAAGCACATTGCACAAGAAATGCAATATTCATTTTTACTTTATCTTTCATCTTTCAAGTATTAATAGAGGTACCTGGGAAGAAGGTAAGGTTTGGTTGATACTCCACCAAAAACTTGCATGCACAAAGTCACGTTATTAAATTATAGATCGACAACCTCACCCATTGACATGCCATCATCATTGTTGAATTCAAGGGACCACTGAATCCCCTATATGGTTCAACCAACACCCCATCGATACCAAAGTACCAAGCAACTAATCAATTAAAGATCCACTTTTGTCTCCCTACGTCGATCCATACAATCAACTTAGTTTAAACTATTCCCAAATTGGGTCCAAACACATCTTGGTATTCACAGTCAAGATACACAAGGGCTCCAAAAATCAGTGACGGTGGGGAATTAACCTACAAATTTTCAAAATTTAAAAAGAGAGCAAAAACCCAGTAAATGAAATCTCTAATTTTATGGTAGGAGTCATCTTACCACTAAACCTAATACATGCAAACAATTATAACCCCAGACAAGTAGAAAATAACTATGAAAGATTAGGAGTAAGTGGATGTACCGTCTTTCTTATCAAAACATAATATGCCAATAAAAAGCATTTAGCAATATTGCATAAGATTATTGACAAGATGATTACATATCATATTGAGATTAACAAATATTATAGAATAGTTCATCATTATGTGCATAAATAATAATGGACACATATAAATATATCATACTAATCATTGGCAATTCATCTCGATTAACAAGGCATCCCCCTTCTTACCCTGAAAAAAGCAAGGGCACCTTGCGTCCTTGAACTAATAACCATCTTTCGGCTAATTTAGCCCCCTCCGTCCCTCAAGACCAACAAGGGATAGTACATAATTATTCACCTATTGTCCATCAACTACACCTTTCAGCTTGACCTTAGGCCCTGACTCACCCTCCATGGACGTGGGACATCCTGACACTCCGAGCATCCCAACATATGAGACATCTCAACTTTTACATATCATGAACACTCCAAAGGCATTCCGACACACAAGGCATCTCAGTGTCGAGGCATCACAATCGATGGAAATCTTGATGCATAGGGCATTTTAACTCGCAAAACATCACAACACATAGGGCATCATCACTACTAATATATGGGTGATGGAAATATTACTTAATACTTATATAGTAGTAATGCAAATAATAATACTCAAATCTTGTGATCTTCCTTATATCAACAATGAAATCCAACACATTTATTATTTCTTGTATAGCCATTCTCAAAAAATCAACATTCGGTACATGCGATAATCTTATGCAATTCATTTTCGTAATATAATTGCCATGCCATTTTCCATTCATCACTTACATAAGTAGGAGTAACACACTTAACTCTTTGCCTTTCCCATGTAAACAATGATAACATAGTCAAAGATTAGTAATTTCATATGGAAATCAACAAGTTTTATGATCGACATCTCATAGAATTCACAATGTCAACATCGACAACCCGAACAAACGACAATGTGAACATCAATAACTCAAATAATCGATAACTTGAACATCAGCAGTCCAGATTATCAACAACGTGAATCTCAATAACTCAAATAATTGACAACATGATTAATCAACAACATTTAACTAGTAAATCAATAATTTAGTCAAACTACAAAAATATCACTTTTAGGTTTGGTTTCGCCATTTCCACGCTTTCACCTAACTTACCACTAAGCCTTATGGACATTTATTAATTACGACTAGGCATGTAGAAACTCATAAATTTGAGTCAAATGAACACAACAATTCAACACACTATCATCAAAAAAATTTCTGGCTTGACATCAAAGTTTAATTAAAATTAGCAACCATCAAATAATAAAGTCAAGAGTATCAAGTAGATCATTCTAGCTTAGTCATTTGAGTTTCACTTATCTTAAACAAAGACTTAGACAACCCAAAACCTTGACCACCTTGTACCCTCTTGAAAGGTGAATTAAACCTTCAACGACACAAGAGTGGGACCCTTACTTTTACTCAAGAGATTGGGAAGTGAAAATAAAAGAGGAAAGTGATGGGAGATGTATTTTTCTTTACAAAGGCAAGTTAGAATTCTTTTTGAAGTTTGGTTGTTCATAAAGGTTTCATACAATCAAGAGGGGATATACCTAGAAAACTTACATGAGTTACAAAGGAATAAGAATGTTTAACTTAGTTTAAAAGCAATTATAGCACTAGGTTCAAAACCCTAGGTTAAAATTGAGTGAGAAGTGTTCAAATTAAAAAATGACAAATGTCTCATTCATATGGTCCCAAAATAAATATTTTATTAGGTTACTAAGACGTCTAGCATTTTAGCACATAAACAAGAAAATTAGTGCCCGTTCTAAATACCAGTAAATTGGAAATATATTTTGAACCCACTAATATTATCAGTGAAATATAACGAATGCTAGGAAATCTTAACTCAATAAATTTTAAAACTTGAAAGCTATCTAGTACCTATACCGAAGCATATCGTTCCCCATCAATAGTTACTAAGCCAATCGTTAATCATTGACATCTACACAATCAACGTATATGTTAATGTCTACCAATTTAATTCTGAAGCATCACAATCCGAGCGACTATGGTCACAAAAAGTCATCCTTCGCACTTTCTATACATCACAAAATTAATGACCTACATGAGACTCCATACATGCCATCTAAAATTCCAAGCTAATTAATGCTTAGCTTTATATCGTAAATACTAGCACCGAATTTAGAAAAATCCAAGTGTTGCGCTTGGCTTGGTCCCTGTGCTTAGCCCAAGAGCCAAGGACACTAGCTCGAGTGTTGGGGACTAGGCTCAATTACCAAGGTCCTTGTGATATCCATGGATCAACTCATTTGAAATGCTATCCACTTTGATCCGTCCTACATTGAGCCTCACGGTTTTATCCTTTGGGTACAAAAAGGCACTTTTCTAAGAGGTCACCCATACTAGTAGAGCTCTAGCATAGACTTGCTTAACTTTGGAGTTCCAAAGCAAAGATTGCTTTTATGTCAAAAGACGCATCTATAAGTTAATTCTAGTTTTCACATGAGCGTGCACTCGCACATCATAATCGCTCTCCCCTTATTTAGTACTTAGTTCAATTCATTCTTGCCACTTTTGCCATACTAGAAGTTTGTTGGGAGTCATTTCTTGTTCAGGCCCTCTGGCTCTAGCGACTATTCCCTACCCTCGTTGGACCGGGTTGTTATAGGCCCACCACTCTCCACCTAGTTCGCCACTAAACCATATATCCTCATATTAACTCACTCAATGTATTGTTTGCTTTTGTTCATCTTATACCAAGTCTCACGGTTTTTTCTTTTGGCATACAGGCAAACAATTTTCTATGAAGTTGTCCATCCCAATAGTGCTCTAGCCTAGACTCACTTGGGATGCCAATGACTTTGGCAATGGAGCTGAGTATCGGGGCACGACTAATGGGGACCTGCACAAAGGCAATAGGGTCCAAAGCTTGGCCTCAAGGGGTTTAGGCCTAGCCTCTGTGGACCCGAGCTCGACCATCGAGGATCCTAGCATAGGTATGAATCCCCATGGCCAATTGTTGGGGTCTTAAGTCCAAGCAATGGATCAAGTTGAATTTTGGAAAACGATTTTTTATTTCTATATAGAAAATCATTTTCCTAATTATAGATTTTTTATTGACTATAAAAAGAATACTTTAAATTTTATGTTGATTATGAAATTTCTTCTATTAACTCATTTTTCTTAATTACTCAAACATCAGAAGGTAAGAACAATAAGCTGACCGAATAATAGTTTGATTTTCCTTAGCCTATGTTCCATCGATCTCAGGACAAACCTTGGCTGAAGTTCACCATCAGTTTCCAAATAGTACAATCCCTTCTCCCATCAGTTTCCAGATAGTACAATCCCTTCTCAACTGAGAAGACCATGTCACGGTTGCAATTAAAGGATTACTGATTCCGATTTTCCTTAGACGACTCTGGTAACAACCAATTAACTGCCCAAGAATTCAAGATTCAACATCTTCATTAAATAGCCAGATATTAAAAATCTTTGACCAATCGTTTTTCTATATGTGATTAACTCTGATTATTACACTCATGGGAGGTTTACAATTTAAAATTTTTTAAAATATGCACTATTTTTTTACAAGTGTCAAGATTGTAAATTTCTGCAAATTGACTAAGTGGACGGTTGACGAGAAAAATCATGATATTTTCCTTGAAATAACTCCGGTTTAAGTGGTTGTGAAGGCGTTGGTAAGCCAATGGCCATATCAACATTATCTCATCAATTGATCTACAAAAATCGCGATGTACTCAACTCCATGACGGGTACGGTTTTTTTTTTGGTCCGAAATATAAAGAGCTTCATTAAGTATTCCCAGCTATATGGCCGAGAGTTGCCAGCTTACGGGTGCGTTTGGGAACCATTTTGGGGAAAGTCTTTAGGGAAATGCAAATATCTTTGAGTTAAAGGTGTTTTTCAAAATGCAACTGTGTTTAGTAAATTGTACTTTGAAAGCCCTTTGTGAAGTATTTTGAGCAAAATGGCGTTTGAGAAATTACATTTACAAAGGATCTTTGTGGTTAAAAAAAATTATTAAAAGAAAAATAAAAAAAATTTGACCAGCAAGGGTAGTGGCTAACGGCGACCTCCGGCGACCTTTGGCGACCACGGATCTGGGGCAGCAAGGTCGCGTGATGCCGTCGCGACCTCCGGCAACCTCCGGCGACCCCGGATCTGGGGCGGCAACGTCGCGCGACGCCGCCTCGACCTCCGACGACCTAGATCCGCGGCGTCAAGGTTGCGGGAGGACCTCGCCGCCCCAGATTTGAGTCACGGCAGGGTCGCGGGAGGTGACGTGACGCCGCCGCGACCCAGATCCGGGGGTAGCGAGGTCGCACGACCCAGATCGGTGGCGGCGGCATTGTGCGAAGAAGAAGAAGCTCGCGGAAGAGGAAGACTGCCTGCAGCCCTCGCGACCTAGACCTCGGTCGCGCCACCTCCGGCGTCAGTCGCGCCTCCTTCGGCATTGGTCGCGCCACCCCCCGACGGTCGCTAGCGTCCCTCTAGCAGTCGCCGGCCCGCACACTGTCAGACAACCGAACCTCCCCAGAGAAGATGAACAGTGTCGCGTACAAGGGCAAGAATCGGAAAAACAAAAAATTCATGAGGACAATTTCGAAAAAAAAAATATATATAAACAGTGCCCGCATGGGCATGCCGAAAAAGTCGAAAGCCCAAGGCAAGTCTTCACCTGCCTTGGGCTTTCGGCTTCACAAAGCTTGGCATTTGCGAAATTGGGCTCCAAATTTTTTGCCAAACGGGCTGGCATTTGCCCAAGTATCTTTAGGCCTCCAAAGGGCTTTGGGAAGTTGTTCCCAAATGGACCCTACATCCAACATTGACAAAAGTACCAGCGAAGACTATGGCATCAGCCATTACAAGATCTTGCAGCATAAAGGGTGTAAAGACATTCCAATTTTGGCCCAGGCCCATCCTACCATGGGCTTTGGCAGCCTAATCAACAACTCTGTTGGCCTCCCTTCTGCAATGCCGAAGTCGCATATTAGGGTAAGAGGCGAGCAAGGTCTGCAGTTCAGCAAAGAAAACCCGTTCTTCCCATGGTGGCTGCTATTTCGCATGGAGAGTGTCGATCAAGCACTGATAGTCGGATTCAATCAAAATGTGAGCCGTATTCAGACCAAGGTGCGGTAGGTGATGCAAGGTCAAGGTGAGCGCCTACACTTCCAATTGAAAGGCAGAGGTTGCAGAGAATCGATTAGTGTATACATTGGTGAGAAGGCCCTAAAAATTTCTGCTGATACGCGACATCATCCCTTTGTGAGCTCCTGGGTAGTAAGATCTGTCTATATTGCACTTCAAGTACCCACGAGGAGGAGGTTCCCACGTCTGCTCTGTTTGGACAGCAGGAGTCCCAACTCTTGTGTGGCTCTGCAAAGTAGATTGGTGGACGTGATTGTGAGATATGGCGTCGGCAACTACTTGCTCTAGATCAGGGGGAGTCCTACGGAAGATCCAGTTGTTGCGTGCACACCAGATCCGCCATAGAACTTGCGTGACCAGTTTTAGTCGAGGTAAGAATCTTACATTGATTGCCTTGTCTGCGAGCCAGTCGTCGAACCGATGCAGAGTGTATGGTGAGATTGAAATGTTCAGCTGAGGGTGATTCCATACTGCTACTGTCCAAGAGCAAAAGAAGAAAGTATGTTCTAGTGTTTTTGGTAAACCCTGATTACATAACCTGCATATAGGGTTAGTAACAATATGTCGTCGGAGTAAATTGGCTTTTGTTGCTAAGGCGTTATGGCAAGTGGACCATAAAAAACTGCGAATCTTTGGTTCTGCCGGTAGTCGCCATATTCTCCGTCATAGCGTGCGTGAGAACTGGTGTGAGGTAGAGGTTGTTTGTGCATTTGTTGTGTCTTGGATATTGCTGATAAGGTTCCTATAGTTGCTAGGGCATTATGACGGGTACGGTTAGAAAGCACAATGTCCAACGATCCGGCTGTCCTATTTGAGTGAATTAGATGTCATTAGAAAGAGCAAAATCCAATTATATCCTTGGATCATGATTTTAACTAGGTTGACTTCCGGTCAACATTTGCTCAAATCTTGATGAAAAATAAGTGTCTACTCCCAAGTGTTATCTGTTGGAAATTTCCTATAATATGGGCTTACATTAATTAATTGATTTTCTATTTTAAATAATCGGATTAATGGATATTCCAATATTTGATAAACCCTACAGTGGTCTTATTGAATTGGGTATCGGCATCTATTGATAACGGGCCTAGTTGAGCAGCAAAGTGTAGGCAATTGTGTTTAACTGAAGCCTGTAATGGAAAGAGCCCAATTGATACGCTGTTGATTAGGGTTTGCTAGGTCCCCTCTCTAGCCTATAAAAGGGTAAGTTATACCTATCAGTTGCTTTAATCCCATTAAAAGCTGCTATACTGAAATAGGTCATAGAGAGGAAGATCTGGCATTCCAATAGATCCCTGATTATCAGAGTGATCTACTTTTCTTCAAATGAAGCAATGGCTCAAATAGGTACGCTTTAATTTCGCTGTATTTGATCTCGGTGTTTTACAATCATATATGAATCCGTTTTTCTTGATTGATTAGTTGTATATGTGAATAAATTTTCTACATTATCAACTTAGGATTTTTCATGATATTAACATTAGTATAAAAATTAAACTTAGACATAACTTTTTTTTTTCAGGGGATTGGCTTTGAAAGGTCCATCCTGAACTTCAGACCTCAACTAGTAGGACAATGTGTGATTTATGCACCCCTTCCGGCCTCATGAACTAACCTTGAGTGACTCGGGAAACTCAAAGTACAGTAGTGTACCATACCGACTTTTTACGACCATTTTACATGTGGTTATAAAGAATTCGTCATGACATCATAAATCAATTTTACAACATGTTGTGACATTTTTGTACTTGTTTGCGATAATTGAGAAACATATGAACGGAAACTCATGAGCATAAGTGTTGCCGAAAGCTTGGGATGAAGATAAAAGAACAAAAAAAGAAGCGATTAATCGACCAGCTCTTCCTCCATCCTGGTTTTATTTTTAAGTTATTTGGAACAACTAGATAGAACTCGCTCTTAGATGCACAATATATAGATGCCGTGACTTCTCTGTCCAAAACTCATAAAACCAAGTGTAGTCATACAAAGTTGTATCCAAGTTCTGCTGCACACCCGCTGCATCTCTTCCCTCTCCCTCCTTTCGCACCACCCCACATGGAGAACAGTGAGATGGAGCTCCTCTTCCTCTCTTTCCTCCTCCTCTTGACCCTCTTCCTCTCCATTTCTCTTCGTCTCATGTCTGCTCAACACCCACGCCGGCGACGACGACCCGAACCCATGCAAATACGCAAAGGCTCGAAGAAGAGAACTCCTCAACCTACGAATTCTTTGGTCCTTAACTCCGTATCAGTCTCAAATGAGAATGCTAGCATCATTAGCAAGCTCCTCGGATCCAGTTTCCAACGCCTCAGTCGAAAGCTCTTTCCATTTTATCTCCAGCCTTGGACGCGCCAGGAATCGACCGACATCGGTGGACTTCCTCTTCCATGGTTCATCAAACCCCAAACATTGCGGAACTTGGAAGCAAGTTGCGACCTCAAGGAACAAGTCGCCGTGTTGGCAGACGGTGATGAGAGAGATGATCGCCCTACTGCAGCGACTGACCTGTCTCTGTACAACCAAAAATATGGTAATCACAGCGTTGAGCAGTCTTCAACGAGATCTGCTGACCCCTTTCAAGATCTCTTATCTGGGTTCTCGTCGATGGAGATGAAATTGTCCGTTTGCTTGCAAGATCTGTCTTGGCATGAGCTTACTCTTGGTTCAAAGATTCAACATTCTGCAGGGTCGCCAGATCTCTTGCGTAAATTCTTGAGAGGTAAGCGCTTTTGGTGTTTTTCTTTTTGGACAAATTCTGTCTCCATTTGTATTTTGATTAAGTTGGTTATAGTTATACGTTTGGCATATTATAGCATGAGGTTGTTTTAGGAGCAGAGAAGGTCATTGAGGTTGCCATAATGAAGGGAGGAGGGAATATGCTTATTCGGTCGGAGGAGACATTGCAGATGATGAGCTGCTGGGGGAATAATATTTTGAGCGAGGTGTCGACAGTCGTGCCGTCTTCGCCGAAAGCCATGGCGATATTCATCATCACCAGAGAGGATAGATCCTCCAATCCCGAAAGCCGAGAGGTATCACCGAGTTCGTTATTTCTCCCAATCTAAAAAAAAAAAACTTGTGACTCGTTGATTCGCGTCTGCATTATATTTAAGAATGACATCACCGATGCATAAGATGCTTTCTCGGATCTATCCAGTTAGCTTTCCCCATTTTTCAGCATTTAGCAGTAATTTACATAGCTTGGTTATATAGTTTGAAAGTGTTGTCTTGATTCTCTGATGGCCTCATTTTGCCATGTTCATGGTTGAAAGCCTTCTATGATCTGATCAATGATATGATATCAAGAACTTTCTTTCTGTAAAGCTGGTATTTTCTTTTGCAACCTACCTACCCAAGTCAGTTCAGTATGGGATGGACAAATCTTCTTAGATCTCTGGAAAAGAAGTAAGAAAGAAAGAAAATTGAACCCTTCTACCATTTGGTGTTGTTAAGGAGAACTCCAATCGAAATTTCAAAACTTATCAAGAAAAATTAATTAAGTCTTAAAATTTTCAATTTTTGTAATTAACTCCTAAAATTTGTCCAATTTGTGCGATAAAGTATCTCCATAAGTTCTGTCCAATTTTTTTTTTTTTTTTGTCAGTCCTACTCTATTTCTATTTTATACTCACTCTCAGACTTTTGCCCTGCCTCTTACAGGGCGTGGGAGTCGAAACCCACTCTTGAAACGTACGCGTCCCCACTCCATCCCCCCTGAGAAGGTGGGGATTTGAACCCCTCACCTCCCCCTTCCATGTTGATGTGGCTTTTTCTTATTGCTTTTTGTTTTCTATGCGGCTGTTCTGTTAGTAAAAAAAATACTACAACGACCAAAGACATTGTTTTGCTCCTCATAATAAATAAAATTATTATGAGGGCTTAAGCCGCCTCCAACTATGTCGACAAGGGTCGGCAAAGTGCTCGCAGCTCCTCACCTTTTGCACTTGTTGAAAAGTTTTTGATTTAATTCTAATTTGCGACACTTTAGGACTTCAATTGCACTCATCCCAAGAAATTATATCATATGTAACATATTTGTATATCGCAGAAAGATATCACTAATCAATCATTATATCACTTGTTACCATAGATTCATCATAATGTATTCCTGAACCCTAAAAACGAGATTATAAACTATTAATTCAGTCATGCAAAAGTTTTATCGATCATAAACCCTCATAGAT
This sequence comes from Eucalyptus cloeziana, assembly GCA_014182715.1. Lineage (NCBI taxonomy): Eukaryota > Viridiplantae > Streptophyta > Magnoliopsida > Myrtales > Myrtaceae > Eucalyptus > Eucalyptus cloeziana. The sequence continues at coordinate 40,598,705 of CM024641.1, read as the reverse complement.
GTTTCTGTGTTTATTTCAGATATCCAAGTATGCATCGAAGACACTTCTTAATGTGGACAGTTCAGACACAAATGTGGTCGTGAGCATGAAGATTTCTGTCTGTCGTCCAACAAGAAACGGCCTCAGCAAGACTGACCGTCCAGCTCTCCCTCGTCCCACGGCGGATTTACTCGGTCGCCGCACAATTAGACGCGATTAGGCCATGCTCAATTTGGTAGCTCCATGTCGTGATCATGTCTTATCAGTAATTATCAGTAGCCACGCCAGGCTGTTGGAGAAGAAAAGAAAGTGCTTGCAACTTCTTCTTCTCATTTCTTCTTTATTTGCGCGTGAAAAAGACTTTGTACTGTCAATGTGCGTGCCCTCCATCTCCAAGGACAAGAGGGCCAGGAGCGAGGAGGAGGACACTCACATGTATTTGACCCACGTCTTGAAATAAATGTCTATTGTTGCGAACTTTGGTTAGAACTTTCATTTATTTCATGTCCTTTCTCCTCAATATCTTCCAGCTCCTTCGATATCGAATTAATTATGAAGTGAGCCGTGTAGAAACCTTAGAGTCCAACTCCAGAATTAGGAACGGCAAGTAACAAACAGAGGATTTGGTCTCTAGAAACTTTGCACGGTTGAAACGCCACATGGGCCCGTCCGCTCTTCTTGCATGTCCCTTTTTCACTGGACTCGGCCTATATTAACTTGGGCTATTTCTGAAACCTTAACTTAAGTTAGCATACATGTACTTTGCTTGTCTCTCTCTCTCTCTTTTCTTTTTCTTTTTCTTTTTTTGGTGAAGCGGCCCATCTTAGGTAGGTAAACCTCGAGCTATGAAATTATTCCATTGACCTCGAGAATAGTTGAGAGATGAGCTAGTATCCCAAAGTGGGGCCTAACATGGAATCATGTGGACTTGATCGCATGAAGAATCGGATCAATGCTATGCGCTATACTAAGCTATTAGTTTTGTAAAGATTTTAACTTGCATATATGATATTCTTATATTTTTACTTAGAAATACAAAGGAGTCAAGTAGCACCCAAAATTTACTGTGGATAAGTTCTCATCTAAGTTTGTGACCTTTATAAATGTGGGTGGTGTTATAACCCACCAAACCTAAAGCTACCAAGAGTTGATGAAGGAAAATACCACTCGAGTTTAATGACATAAATGATTCATAAATTTTGGTTTAATGTATAATGTGGTTTCTAAAATTTAATTTGTTCAATATGGTTTTTGAATTTTAGCCTAATGTTTAATATGATTTCTAACATTTTAATTTGTTCATTGTGGTCTCTCGAATTTTGGTGCATGTTCAATGTGCTCACTAAATTGTATGAATAACTTCAATGTACTCATTCCATTAATTTAAGATTATGGGCAACATTGAATATTTTCATGTATTTCAAGGATTAAATTGAATATGTACAAAAAATTCAAGGGTCACTTTAAACAAACTAAAAATTCATAAACCACATTAAACATGAGGCTAAAATTCATGAACCCATTAAACAAATTAAAAATTTATGAACTATTTGTATCATTTTCTCTTTATAATGGTTTACTCAAGAGCTAATCAACTAGTACACATAGTAACACGTACCATAAACATCTACTCATAATAAAGCACATGCTACATAAGGAGAACCTTTCTCTTCATTCTTGTTGCACTTTCGAAACTAGTATCCGAGCCTGTCTGAGTGAGTATATAATTGTTGGAATCATGCTAAGATGCCGGCGGTTGGTGCGTATTAATTAAATACTTCGTGGAGTCATATTCTAGTTTGATTCGAGCAGCGAAGCTTCACAGGTATTTAAATGAAGTCGGGTCGAGGTTGAGTATCGAAGTACCCAACTCGATTAGACCTTTTCATGTCAGTCAAAAGTCACAACATCACCAAAGGTCAAGTCCAAATTTATGCAGCAACTGTTGTTGCTTCTATGTCTGAAAAAGTAGGTTTCATTGGTAATTTTTTTTTTTTTTTGAGTCAATTTCTTAAAAAATTACTCCTTGAATTGGCTTCTTGACTTCTTCAAGGTCCCTAATTAATAGATTAATATATGAATGAATAAATTCCGGACCAAACTTAGGCTTAGGAAATCTAGACATGATTACTTGCTCACATAGGCATATCCGATTTCCTTGACACTGCTCTCTTCCCAGTCGACAACGTTAATTTCGGGAACCAAACTTCACCTAACAAAATTATTCTTTTCCTCGTATTGAGTACAACGACAAGCAAAGTCGTCATATAATGATATGTGTCTATTCTTGTTTTTTACCAACGTAATTGATTCATTGAATTAGGTGCATTATCTCTTTGCGAGATTGCACTAATAATCGATGTAACGAAAACTATATTATTCAACGCACAATTTGACTAGAGAGAGTGTTAAATAGCCGTATAATGATGTTGGATTACTGTATAAGCATTAAACATACGATGTCCCCCAAGAATTTGGATTCTCTTAATTTGTGTATCTTTTCTGGTCCAACTCAAATGACTCATTTCCATGTAATACAAATCTATTAACCGTTACCTGAACTGACTCATATTTCTAAAATACTTTCATATTTAATCCAAATTAGGAAAATGCATACCCAAACTGATATGAGAGTGAGCTTAGCGAGCGCAAGATTGAGAAAGATTCATAAAGGCAGGTTGGGTATAAGTAAGTTGTGAACCAAGTTGTGAACCTATTTCATACTCATGTTACTTTGTACTTTACTATTCTAAACTTATTTATGATCCATTTATTGAATATAACTAACACATATAACAATTCATCCATTAAATATGATTTTTTTTTTCAAATATTAAATATGAATTAAGAAATGAGTCTATAACCCATTTTGACAGGTCTATTTTTCAATTACAACACTCAAGTCTAGTTATCAATCCAGCTTATGAAAATTAGAGTTAATACAACAAAAAAAATCCCCAAGCCAATATGCTCATATCACATTTACCCTAAACTAATTTATGTGCCACAAGAAAAAAAAAAAAAATTCTAGCCAGAACACCTATATTGCATTCTCCCCAAACTAAGTTTTTTCGTTTTAAACCGATATATCCATTCGGTATTTACCCCTCAAATTAGTTTTTTGTCTCGCAGAAGATTCACAATCCCATATACACAAGCCACATTTACTCCAAAAACAAATTTGCTTGTCACCAAAAAAAAAAAAAAAAACTCACATCACCAAAATCTTATAATGGGAGGCACGTCAAAAGCCATTGATTTTACCCTAATGGCTCCTTCAAGTTTCGAAAATCTACTAAAATTCGCAATCTTGCCCTAATTTCTTTGTTGGTAAGGGTGTGGCGGCTTATGATTTTTTTATTCTTTTATGGTATTGAGCCCCTGAAATTATTATGCGCACAAGTAGATTCATACGAATTTTTTTATTTTTTATTTTGGGGTGAGGAGATTTTTATTCTAACTCCCGATAAATTCAAGAATCTCTATTCTTGGTCAACTCTTTTATCCTAGGTTCTTCCTGACCATATTAAATGAAAGCCCATGCAAGTAGTTGCCTGTCCTTGTCCTCCACCCTTGTGCGGAGTCCCAACCCTACAACCTCGAGAGAAACCCTAACCACACCGGCGGTGGGGGAATGAATTGCCAACGTTCAATCCCTATCGAAACGTTTACGACCAAAAAAATAAAAAATCCCTATCGAAATGGCTTGTGTTCTCGAGATCTGGTGGTGGCGATCTTTCGGTTTGAAAAGAAAAGGGGGAAAACGACTGTCGTTATTCATCGCCGTCCTGATGGCAAGTCATCGGATCCCAAATGTATTTTAATATCGACAATAATTTATATATATATTCATTTATTTGTTTTCATAAAAGATACAAACAGTGGTTTTTAATAATGTTATCCAAATAATGTATTTTTCACGAAACAAACAAAGTATACACAAAAACTTTATAATATAAATACCCGAGTGGACATCCCCTTCGAATAATGTGATAGGAAAGCTCGATTTGAGCACGGGATTTGCGGTGCCTGTCGAGAAATGGGGCAAGGTGATGTGTAATCACGGCGATACTTGAATCACACGCCTGATCACAAAATTATTTTTATCTCTCCCATCTTTTTAATGCTGTTGTATTGACGACACACAACATAATAAAATTAAAAAAATTAAAAAATTAAAAATAGGGCACTTACCAAACCTACTGGTGGAGTTGTTCTACTGGTGTTCAGCACGAGCAGCTCAGGTCATACTTGGTACGCTGACGCATGGGAACTAAAAGTCAAACCGCCACCATGAACCCACCAGCCGAAGTGGTCAAAAAGCCCCATAAAACGGGCCTTTCTTCCCCCTTTTTCCTTGTTTGGCCTGCTAACACGAGTCGCACGCGCGCATGTACGGCTCCCACTCCATTATTATTATTATTATTATTATTATTATTATTATTATTATTATTATTATTATTATTATTATTATTATTATTATTATTATTATTTTATTATTTTCCATTTTCCAGCAACTTCCCTTTTCCATCACTATTGTGCCCATCAATCATATTATATTTAATTGACTATTTCACCTCAACAAAAATAATTAGAAAAGTGATTCGATACAAATTGATATCGTTCCAACTTATGTAGATGCTTATTTACGTATATATCTCGGGTCATTTTAGTACTAGTCATTGAATTACTATTTCGGTGGTTATTTCAAGCTATAAAGGCTTTGTTTATTTCACAAAAAATGAATAATTTGAAAAATATTTTTCTTCAAATTATCTAGTGTATTGTTTAAAATAATTAGCAATCATAAATACTTTTATTGTTGGCAATAATTTACGTCTAAATATTTTCATAGACAATAAAAATATTTTTCATTCGTTCATTTTTGTAAGTGATAAAGGCAATCTTTTTCAGTAAAATGTTGTTTAAATCATTGATTTTCAGCAAAACAAACAAAGTCTAATTGCAATTTTATTTAGTTTGATCGTCATTTTCTTCTAGGGTATGAGACAAGCCTCTGAATTTCAAAAATAACAAATATCAAAGGTACCAAAAATTTCCTCCCCCATTTTTAAGTTAATCAATTTAAATATTTTTTAAATTAAACGTCAATTCATATTTTCTATTTTACATTGGCCAATATATATATTTAGGGTTTTATTAATTTCCCTTTTAGGGCACATTTGTTTATTGATAATTGGATGATTCGGAAAATATTTTCATAAAAATGATTGTCTATATCATTTATGAAGATAAATAAACAAAAAACATTTGCATCGTCCACAAAATGTTCATATATAAATTTGTATCGATAAAAATATTTTTTTATCTGTAAATTATTTCAAGCAATACAAGTAATAACTTCTAGAAAAATGTTTTTCGAATCATTTATTTCGATGATACAAATGAAGCCTAGGCTCTATTGGTTTTGCGTCCGTTATTCAAAAAATGTTTTCCAATAAGTTATTTTTCAGGAATATGATATATTTGCTGATGTGTAGCTAAAACCTACAAATAACTAGAAAATATTTTTCGTTATTTAGTATTGAAAATGCAATCTTGGTGAAAATTATAAAAAAATTCAATATTTTTAATTATTTTTATTTTAAAAATATTTATTCTCTCTTTCTTTATTTCTTTCTTTCTTCTTTTCCTTCTTCCTTGATTGGTCATTGGGCATAGGCGAGCAAGCTCGCCCAAGGTTGATGAGGCTTGAGATCACCAAATTTTGGTTAGTTGAGCCTTGCCACAAGTGTCTGGCAAGGCCTCAAGCTTTGCCATGGGTCAATGAGTGCGAACTTGTCTGTGATTGGTCGCAATGGCCAGTGACCAACCGAGGAAGAAACAAAAACAAAAAGAAATAAAAAATAAAAATAAAACATTATTAAAAATTGAATTTACAAAAAATAAAAGGACAAATTAAAAAAAATAATTAAAAGGAGATCATCGGAAGAGAATATGTTCGGTCTAAGTGAAAGAAGAAGGAAGGAAATTGATTTCCTCTTTTCAAAAAAATTAATTACTTTCTCATTTTTTAAGGTGTCTTTTTTTCTTTTAATTGATGGAGAAATTTTTTCTCGACTAGCTTATTTTTTATGCAAAAGATCCGGAACAAATAAATTGCGATTGCTCTAGTCAAATTATGCTTTGTATGTACCCAATAAAAGCACGAAATGCCCACGTGCGAGAGCGGAGCGCGTGTAGACCATTTATTGAGATAGTCGCCGGTCACGTCCAAGAGATCATCTCTTTACTCTCAAGCAACATCGCTGAGCAGTCATACTTTTTATCTTTTTCATCTTTCTATTTTTCTATTTTTACTTTTTCTTTTTCTTTTTCTCTGTTGATTCACATGTAGTTACCTTCTCCCTGTGTCTACACCTTCCTCTTGTGCTTTATAATTGCCTATAAATTGCCTGTACCTCCTCACTTCATACCCACCAATCCTGCTCAAGCCTTCCAAAATGGAGCACCTCTATCTCTCTCTCCTCCTCCTCTTCGTCTCCTCCGTCACCCTCTCCCTCTTCTTCCTCTTCTACAAGCACCGGTCCCACTATGCTGGCCCGAACCTCCCCCCGGGCAGCATCGGCCTCCCATTCGTCGGGGAGAGCCTCGACTTCCTCTCCACCGGTTGGAAGGGCCACCCGGAGCGGTTCATCTTCGACCGGATCGCCCGCTACTCCTCCCTCGTCTTCAAGACTTCCCTCCTCGGGGAGCCGGCCGCCATCTTATGCGGCGCCACCGGCAACAAGTTCCTCTTCTCCAACGAGAACAAGCTGGTGGTCGCGTGGTGGCCTAACTCCGTCAACAAGGTCTTCCCTTCCTCCACCCAGACCTCCTCCAAGGAGGAGGCCATGAAGATGAGGAAGATGCTCCCCAACTTCTTCAAGCCCGAGGCGCTGCAGCGGTACATCGGGATAATGGACGGCATCGCCCGGCAGCACTTCGCCATGGGCTGGGAGGGCAAGGACGAGGTCACTGTCTTCCCCCTCGCGAAGCGCTACACCTTCTGGCTCGCTGCCCGCCTGTTCCTCAGTGTCGAGGACCCGAGCCACGTCGCGCGGTTCGCCGACCCGTTCCAGCTCATAGCATCCGGCATCATCTCGATCCCCATCGACCTGCCCGGAACGCCATTCAACCGCGCCATCAAGGCCTCCAACTTCATCAGGAAGGAGCTGAGGGCGATCATCAAGCAGAGGAAAGTCGATATGGCTGAAGGGAAGGCCTCGCCGACGCAGGACATACTGTCGCACATGCTTCTGGCGACGGACGAGGATGGGAAGCACATGACCGAGCTCGACATCGCGGACAAGATCCTCGGCTTGCTGATCGGTGGCCACGACACCGCCAGTGCTGCGTGTACTTTCATCGTGAAATATCTGGCTGAGCTTCCGGAAATCTATGAACAAGTCTACAAGGGTAAGATTTTCCTTTTTAGTCTATTTTTTCATGTATATCCACGCAAATATTATGATCCCAGGAATATAAAGTAACATGCACAGGTAAGGAGACAGTGATTTTTTGGAGGAATTACAATTAAAAAAATAAAACCTTTAAAGTCGACTTGTTACTATCCAAAAAAAATCATTTGAACTTTTCTTTTTGGGACGAGATTTTTTTACATTTAAACTCTCTAATCATTATTTAATTAATTAATCTCACCAAATTAATTGGTGAATCAGACACCCCATGTGACTTCTTCTTTTTTTTTTTTTCCTTAATTTGAAATTGTCTAACGTACGAAGTTATGTACTGACTCTCCTTCTTTGTATGCGATCGGGCGATAAACAGAGCAAATGGAGATTGCGAAGTCGAAAGCTCCGGGTGAGTTACTGAACTGGGATGATATTCAGAAGATGAAGTACTCGTGGAACGTGGCTTGCGAAGTCATGAGGCTCGCCCCTCCTCTCCAGGGCGCGTTCAGGGAGGTCATAAACGACTTCATCTTCAATGGTTTCTCCATTCCGAAGGGATGGAAGGTAAACACAACCCCATCCTATCGACTGCTTGTTCATCATAATTCGACCGTCGAACTAAAATGACTCACCGTATCGAATGATTCCCCCCAGATCTATTGGAGCGCGAACTCGACCCACAAGAGCGCCGAGTATTTCCCTGAGCCGGAAAAGTTCGACCCGACCCGGTTCGAAGGGGCTGGGCCAGCGCCGTACACTTTCGTGCCCTTCGGGGGCGGCCCGAGGATGTGCCCGGGGAAGGAGTACGCTCGCCTGGAAATACTCGTGTTCATGCACAACCTGGTGAAGAGGTTCAGGTGGGAGAAGCTGCTTCCGGACGAGAAGATCGTCGTCGACCCGATGCCGATGCCCGCCAAAGGACTCCCCGTCCGTCTATCCGCTCACAAAGCTTAATCAAACTAAAAGTAGAGAGAGAGAGAGACAGACAGACAGAGATATCACAAGGATATCTACATGTCGTCGCTATAAGAACAATGTCAAGTGAGCCATGCATTGAATAAAGGACCCAATACACGCGATAATGTAACTCTTTCCATCTTCGTGCATCCTGTCTTATCTTTGGTTTCACACACCTGTCGTTAGTTGTAATCGACTGTGATTGTCGGCGATAGGCGCAGGCTACGGAACCTCAAAATGAGGGATATGTATGTTTCTTTCGATTACAAGGTTCAAACATGTCGTGTGATTACTAAAGTCTAGTTGTCATGTGATGTTTGAATTTTATCCCACGTTTTAAACTTGTTTGATATGGGCCATGAATTAATTTTTTCCGGTTTGAAGCTACATCATAATTTATAAATCCTAAGATCTTGAACCCTTCAAATTAGTTGGGCAATTTAACGAGTTAGACATTAATTTTCATGGGTTCGCATGTCGAATCTTGCATGTGAAAACATGCATTTCTTATATAAGATAGTTAGACGTATCATTTAATCCCTTAGCTCTATCTATGCGATATTCAATTTAATCTCCATATTTTTTTTTTAAACTTATTCAAGGTAGGCTATAAATTCCATTTAATTTAAGCTATATCATAATTTTGAAGCGCGGCCAATTTTCTCCCTACCAGCCTAATTGAAAAAATTAATGAGTTGACATTAATTTACATGAGCTCACTTTGTAGTGCAGTTTTGTGCTATTGCTGAAAAGGCCGACATAGTTCTTTGGAGAGTTGATCGACTTGTTAGGTATATACTTAAATCGTTTTTACAGCGAATTTTGTATTAAATCATATGTAGTGTATTTGGAAATACTTGGATGAATAAAACTAATAATAATGTGGGCCTAAGAAATTTCTAGTTTTGTTTTATACACCAATGGAAACTTTACACAAACATAGTATAGACACAAAAATAGTACAGATGGTTTGACAAGGATTTATCATTAGCAACATCTAGAATTTCTCACGAAGCAAATGAAAATAAAGTTGAAAGAAACTATGCCTTTTTTGTACTTATTCTCTCTATCAAAGGGGCGATTTTTGAAAAATGAGTAACTTTCAAATTTAGAACCTGAAATCTATCTTATGAAAATTGCACCCTTAAAAAATGATATCATGTGATTGATCTATGTCATAATAATTAAGGCATTGATGGATTCCTTAGACTTTCCAAATTCAAAACCCTTCTCTTATATAAGTATCTTTTTCTAGACATAATAATAATAATAATAATAATAATAATAATAATAATAATAATAATAATAATAATAATAATAATAATAATAATAATAATAATAATAATAATAATAATAATAATAATAGTTTAAAACTATTCAAAACAAGTTGAAGACCGAATTTCTAGTGGGACCAATTGTTCGCAGTATAAAATTAGGAGCCAAATCGGTCAGGTCAGGGCTGCTTTTTCATTTATTTTTACCCGAAAGAGGGGGAAAGGAGATGAGAATAAATGCCAACCTTTAGTGGAAAAGTGAATCACTTCTCATTTCTAACTTTTCGAGAGGATTTTTTAATGTTCTTCTAATTTCAACAGGAGTTGCAAATCATTTTAGAAGCACTCTTTGTTTTCCCCTTGTCAAAGGAAGTTTTATTGAATCGAAACATTCTTAAACATTCAACCTTACAGCAGGAGCATCAAGACAAAGCAAGTCCCATAGTGGCTTGGGGGAGAGGAGGTGTGTTTTGGGTGGGGGAAGGGGTTGATGAGCTACCCAATTAGGAAGTAAAGGTTTTCGGGCCTTGACAACCCAATCTACTCCAATGGACCATCGTCAAATTAGAAAAATGGCTCATTAATTCACGAGCCCCCACGAAAAGCACACTGACTTCCCAAGGGAAGTGATTTGCGCTCTTCACCGGATCAATTAACACCAAACAATTTAACTCTAGTTCCAGCTGTTCTTCACTTTTGGACGCGAGGAGAGAGAGCGCTTCAAGCAAAGCTAGGGTTGCTACCTGTAGAGCAGAGGACGCCGATACTATTTTGACCGCTCCATCCAAGAGATTTCCTGACTCATAAAAAATGACGCAAGCTATGGCTCCGGTAGTCTCTCCTTCCTCATACTATCCATCACAATTCACCTTTAAAGTTCGTCCCTTTGGTGGTATCCGAGTCGGGATAAGTTCCTCTTCTCCAATTGACTCATCGATTGCTCAGGATTCCATCATCTCTAATTATTGAGCATATTGTGTGCCGATTCCACCATATAAATCGGATTTGGACGTTGGTTGCGAAAAACAGTCACATCTTGCCTTTAGATAAACCACAACGCAATATCTTAAAGGAAGGCGAGTGCTCTATTCTCACTCTGACTTGCTGTATCCAAACATCAATTCTTGACAACCCTTGCCTTGAGATTATAATTTGTAATGTAGGGTTACTCCAGATCCGTGAATTCCAGGAACATAGCAAGAATAGGTGCTCTACTGTCTCGGCTTCTAGTTTACAGATTGGACATGTGGGTTCAGGTAGAATATGTCTTCTAAATAAGTTTTCTCTAGTAGGGACAGTATTCTGATAAATACTCCATGTGAGTATTTTGACTTTGGGAGCGGTTTTTATGTGCCAAATTTTGTTCCAAAGCTCGCGGGTGGCTGAGTAGATGTTGATGCTTGCCTTTTTGTGTTTTGGATGGTAATTGTTATGTCCATACTAACTTGTCTTGTGTGCTTTGGCTCCCCAGTGGGTTTGTCGTTAATATTTCGTTAATAATTTGGACATCAAACAGACGGTGAAGTGTCTGTTCGTCCCATCGATTCTACTCTTTTAAAATCAACTCAGCAATTTTTGTTGGTTCTCCATAATTTTGCCGGACCTCCAATGATTCCTCTTCTAGCCATCTATCTTTTTGAATACTTATGTTTTCACCTGTTCCTATTGACCACATCACTGAATGCGAGACTGTTTCACGGCCCATTAAATTGCTTAGCCAACCTCGTGAGCCTCTCCTTGCGTTCCAAGAGGAACGTTGAGGGAAATAAATTCCTTTCAAGATTTGTCACTATAAAGATGATGAATTTTAAGTTAACCTCCAAGCTTGTTTCCCTAGTCAAGCTTTGTTGGAGATTAAATCTCTAAATCCCATTCCTCCTAAATCTTTTCTCATTTTTAACACATCTCACTTCTTCCAATGCAGTCCAACTTTTGATTCACCATTCCTCCACCAAAAAGCAACAACTCTTTTCTCAATGGTTTAGCACAGTGAAACGGCAATTTTAAAAATAGACATTGCATATTGCGGCCAAGCTTATATCCTAGCCTTAATTATTCTAAAAGTACATTGTTTTGTGAAATTTGAATGATTTGAAGATATTGTCCAAAAATTGATTACTTGTATCACTTAGAAAATTGAATGGACAAAAATAATATCTATCATTCATGGAAATATTAAAAAAATAAATTGTTGTTGATAATGAAAATATTTTAAACTAACTAATTATTTCAAGCGAAATAAACAATCAATTTTTAAAAAATATTTTTTAAATCGTTCAATTTTTGCAAAATGACTGGAGCCTAAATTATTTTTTAATTAACCCCAGATTTATAAGAGAGTAACAGTACATTTTAACTTGATTAATCACTTATTTGAACTTTTTACGGAGCTAGCAAATGGAACTTGCTCAGCTAAACCAACAGAATCAAGTGCGGCTCCACAAAGCTCGTATGGTTTTTCTTCTGCGGCCCCTTCAAGTTTTAGTTATTGCTCAATAAGTCCTAGGGCCTCTATAAATTAACATTTATGGGCCTCGCTGACTTGATGCCGTTACCCCAGCCCAAACATCAAAAGCTCTTAAGCAATTTTACCGACGGTAAGATGCCCCTGCATCGAGAGATTAATTACCCCAAAAGCTGACAGCCAACCCTATTGACACCCAAATTTTGACTATTCTACTTGTTTATCATATAAAAATATCAAAAATAAATCAAGCATTTCATAACATTGCATTTAGGTAACAATAACATTTAGGACCAAACTTATCCGATTTAAATTTGTTCTTAAAAAAAAAAAATTGTTCTAAAAAAATAGAAAATAGAAAAGAGAAAAGAAAAAAAATGACTAATAAAAAAAAATTCAGTTGTGGAGGGAGATTTTGAAAGATTTTAAATTTTAAATAATAGAACCTTTTTCTGGTTGAGTGCATCCCCTCTTTTTGATAGATGATCATCAGTAGTTAAGTTATATGCAATTATCTTGAAAAATCTTCACTTGCAAAACAAACTTTTTCTCAATAAATAGGGAGTGAAAGGCTTCATTTAAGGGAGAGAGAAATTTGCAAAGTGCTCGTGAGGCTTCGTTGAGGGGAAGTGGGAGAGAGGTAAAGAAATTTGCTGAGTGCTCATGAGTAACATAGAGAGAGGCTTCGTTGAGGGGAAGTGGGAGAGAGGTAAAGAAATTTGCGAGTGCTCATGAGTAACATAGAGAGAGAGAGAGAGAGAGAGAGAGAGGGAGGGAGGGAGGGAGGGAGGGAGGGAGGGAGGGAGAGAAATTTGTTGCAGCCAAAACAGCGAGACTCCAAGAGTGTTGCAGACTCGCAACTCTGGCGGTGCTGCTGTTATCTATTGATATGGCCCGGCTCCTGTGAAGACTCCTTTAAGCCATGTCGATGAGTTCCCCGGCATCCTTGCATTCCCGTCCGACAGACCAGCCCCGTCCCCAATCATCATGATCGACTTTGCTCACGCGTTTTTGGTTGCCGTGCTTTGCAATCCCAAAGCCATCACAGATGTCCATCAAGTTTCTAGCAGTGTTTTGCAACACATTACCATTCCAGGCTTCTCAGCAAACTTTCCGGCGAACCACTTGCAATCCAGAGAGTTTCTCCCATTGTTAGCGAGCAGCTTAACATGTGCTGGACGAACCTTTTGTCAAACTTTTTTTGCACGGCTTCAAGTGGTTAGCAATTTTCCAGCAAGCAATAATCCCCAATTGTTGATGCTTGTTGTTACCAGCTGAGTTGGGTGCCACTGTTGAAGTTCTAAGTCATCATTGGCCTGTTCGGTTCTCCTATCATTGTCGTATTGTGCCGGGTCGACCATGGATGTAAGCACCACGCGTTAATAATCGTCAATCTGTGAACTCGTCCTCGTCCTTGCATCGTTTCCTCACCGGTCCTACTTTTCAGAAGTAAATTTTCTAATCTAGATAATTTCTTCATCCGAGTTTAAGTTGGTTACTTTGTTACTTAATTTACATTATTTGTTTCTAATCATGATTGGTGATTTTGTTAGACATTATCCAATTATGAAAATTGTTGTGTTGAGGGTCACAATGATAAGAAATATTGAGATGATAGGCATTGGATTAGATTAGTATTGTGATATTCCGTCCTAAGTCGGGGTGAATTATCTTTTATGTGGCTAGTTACATTACTTGTGTTAATTTTTAGTAAATTTTCTTATAAAGATTTTCATATAAAAATTGCATTATAATAGGTCAGATTGCATTTCATGTTAGAATTGCATTTTTAGGATAATATAGGAACGTGGGAAATTTCATGGTTTTGTTCCTTAGTTTTAATATGATAATATAGTAAATATGATTATAATAAAAAAGCCATAAAAAATAAAATCATAAAAAGAACATGCATACACATAGAATTACCACACTGTTTATTATGTAGCACATGCATATTTAGGATCACGTAAATTAGATTGCACACATATTGTGATGGTTCAAGTTATGTCATATGAATTGTGTCTCAAATGTCAGTAGAATAAAAATCATGCATATTAAATTTAGATTAAGACCGCATATAACTAACATTTAAAAAAAAATAGAAAGATTAGGAGTCATATCATTTAGAAATCATGTTTAGGGCATGCATTTTTAATTAACATTTTGTAGTTTTTTTTTTCAAAGAATAAACCTTAATAAAGTTGTAGTTTGTTTTGCTTAGGGTTAGTCATAATTTTTAACAATTTATCAATTGGGTTTATTGAATGTTATTTTATTAATTGTGCACCAGCATAACTACCCTTTGCATGTTAGTGGCTTAGGTCAAAATTAATCAAGATTGCTTCCAAAATATTTTTGAAATTAAAATGAAAAGGTACCGAGATGGCATTAAATTAATCTAGTGTAACCATATCCCCAGACTTATTGAATCTCTGGTTCGTAAAAGTAAAGTATTCTCCCATACTTTACTTGAGTTTCTAATCAACCATAATTGATTAGTGGCGGCTTCAAATTGAGTAAAATTGCATGTTTAAATGGATTAACTTTTGAGTGTCAAGTTGCAATTGGTAGGACTTGGGAGGGTTTGTGCTAAGTCTTCGGACTTGGTAATCCATTAGCTTTCTTTTGAGTAATTCATCTTCGGGAAGGTCACGGCAACTTGATGACTCTACTAGGGACTTAGTTAAAAATCATGGTAGGTATAGGCTTGTTTTTTCTCTTTTCAAAAATATTTTTGTCTAGCAACATGGAGACAAGGTATGCTCCTAACATAAAGTGTTAAATATTTTTGCAGAAATGAGTTATAAGAGGCGTAGTGTTTGCTAACCTTTTGTTTTGTAGGAAGGTGTTGAGATCAAATGTTTTTCTTATATATTGAAGTGTTCTTTGTATTATTAATTGTTGTGCATGATTTTAAAATGGTTTTAGCACTACACATTGCAAATAGAACCTACCGTCAGATCTAGGCTGCTTTAAAGGATTCTAGGATGGTGTTGAGAAATGAGACAACCTTGAACATGAGACTACAAAGTAGATATTACTTTTCTCAACCCCGAAAATTTGTCTTAATGTCAAAATGTTTACCCTTGTTCGTAAAACTGTGTGACTATAAGATTTCCTTTTTGTTGCGACCTAATTTTTCGGGTGTACCACCTAGAGTTTGGCTAATGGATTGTTAAGCCTAAACTTAACTCGGGCTCTCCCAAGCCCATACCAATTCGCGACTTAGGTTCAAATTTTAACATGCAATTGATTTTTAACTAGGAGTCACCACTAATCTATTTTTGGTGGGTCGATTAGAAACCCAAGTAAAGTAACGGTAGATTTACTTTACTTCTATGAACCAGAGATCATGGATACGGGGATTTGGTTACACTAGATTTCTCTAATGCCCTTTCGGTACCATTCTTTTATTTTCAAAAAATATTTTTACAAGCAGCTTAAATTGATCTTAAATCTATTTTCCTAAAATGTGAGGTGATCATGCGGGTGCGCAATCCACTAATTTAGCACCCAGATAAACAATAAATAAATCGCAAACTTACCTCAAAGCAACGAAAGCATATGCAATGTTAAATTAAAATCCACATCAACAACCCTAGATATGGTTTCTAATTAACACGTAATTTTTGTTTTGTTTTCACTTAATTAATGAAAATCATGCAATATGCAATGCAATATTAACTAAATGACCTAATTCTAATGACATGTAATTTCTAATTAAATGGGCCTAGCAAAAATACTAAATGGTATGCATCTCAATGAATCTAACCCTAATGACGTGCATATGACATTTTTTCTCTTTCCTTAACAAGAATGCAATTTATCCTAGAAAATGAAACTAATTTATTCTAAGACATTTTTTTTAATATTTTTTATGAAATTCGAAATTAGAAAAATGTGAAAATTATCTAATTAGATTAAGATCCTATTCAATTTGTATTAGGAATTAGGTTGAGCTAAATCCTAATTTAAACTAAAATATTATCTTAACCCAAATAATCCTAAAATGCAATCTATTTAAGAAAATGCCTAAACTTATAATAAATTAAGAAAAATATTATCTAAAATTAAACTAAGTGCAATTTAACCCTAATATGCCATGACGTGCAAAATATGCCCCCAAATTCTACATGACATATGCATGATGATTTTTTTGGCTTTTCCTTTTTTTTTCAAAATTAAAATTTAACATGCAATTCAAATAATAATAAAACTAGCATCCTAAATGAATGTACATTTTTTGTTTTTAAAATTCCTATTCTAAATATGCAAGATAATAAAAAAACAAACCTAATCCCGATTCGAACATTTTTTCTTTTTATTTCGAAATTAACAATTGCCAAATAATTAAACATGCAATTTAAGTTAAAAAAACTAGCAACCTAAATTAATTGATTTGATTTTTTTATTTTTTATTTTTATTTCGAAAATTCATGATAAATAGAATGTTTTGCCTAAATATGCAAATAACCCTAAAACATGCGATATTCTAACTCAGACATATCTCAAGATAAATAAAAACAATCAAGTCCATTCAAAATTACCCCAAAAAGGATATCACATATCGTTCATATCAAGGGATAATATTTTGCTAGTAAAATCGATATATTGATCTTAAGCCTTAAAGATCAAAATATCAATTTTATTCCCACTTGTTTAATTATTTCATCTAAAGCCTTATAGATGAAATAAAAAAACCTTGGCATGGTTGCGAATTAGGTGATATATTGGGATTTCCAATTATGCATAGATAGGTATTTCAACAAAAGAAAAACAACATATAAAGAGATAATAAAAAAAATAATGAAAAACCTAGACTTGCCTAATAAAATAAAGCCAAAATACCTAATTTAATTTTTTCTTTTCTTTTCTTTTCTTTTAAAAAAAAGAAACTTTGGCCGCTGGTTTTGGGGGAAGTCGGCCGACGAGAGAGAGGGAGTCACCGGCTAGGGTTCTGGCGAGGTTCCAAGGGCGGCATGTCGGCGATGCGGCACTGGGGCTTTGGGATCGGCACGAAGCGGTGTGGCAAAGATTGGTGGACGGCGTCGCGAGCGGCGCAGCAAGATCGGGATGACATTGAGCTGCGGGCTTTGGGGCGGCGCGACAGTCGGCGCGACGGTAGCATCTGTGGAGGGGGCTGTTGCAGAGGCACGGATCCGCAAGCAGAGCGGCTTCACTGGCGGATGGGTCACGAATCAGAAGCACAGTGTTGCGGTGGGGCAGGATGCCAGATCTCGGACCGGCGAGTAAGGCTCGGGCGCAACTGCTGCAAAGGATTTCGGATCTGCCGGCATTGGGGCGAGATCAGGGGGTGCGGCTGCTAGGCGGCGTTGACGGAGACGCGGCGGGACTGGGCATGATCGAAGGCCGGCATCGACAGAGACACGGCGTCGCGAGCTTCGGGCGTCGGCGAGGTCGCGAATGGAGATGCGGCACCGGCGCGACGCCGGTAGGGTCGGGGGGAACCCTCAGGAAGATGAACAGTCCCGATTAGGGTTTTCCTTTTTTTTTTTTTTTTTTTTTTCCGGAAAATCTCTCTCCCTCACCCTTTTTCAAAATTTTAGTCGAAAAATCAAACTTTCACCTATTGCTCTCAAAATTTGCCGACCGTTTTTTTGTACCCCATCACACCTTTTATAAGGTAAAAAATTGAATCCTTATTGAATATTTCGTTTCCAATTTTGCTTGTGCAATATTCTCTTTTGCATTTTCCGCATATTCCATCCAAAAATAATTCCCTTTTCACACAAAATACACCCCCTAGTGTATATTACTTGAATATGTGAAAAATCTTCCTTTCACCGGCGGCCTAAAATAAAATAAAACAAAATAAAAATAAAAATAAATTGTTTCTAAACTATATGCCATGTGTGTGTGTTTTTTTTTATTCATGTTTATTCATTTTTATTATTTTTTATTTTTGATAAAATCAACCCCAAAAATTTAGGTGTCAACACTTTTGACTGAGTCAGAGCTAAGGGGACCCAATCTTTGTACACGAGACTGCGATTAGTAAGACCATTCTCTCAGCTCTAACTTGCTAAGCCTTGTTGTTTAGGTGTCAAGCCTCACATCTCATGCATGTCTATATTGTTGCCATTTTTTACTTTGTAAAGTAAGTATTCTTGCCTTATACTATGCAATTTATTTACTTTATCATACTTTCTTTTGATCCCTGACAAAAAGTTGATCATGGGTCTTAATCTATATACAATGGGGAGATTCGATGTTCAATTCGTTCCAACTTCAAAGATTGAGCTCAAAGGGTGATGGAATAAATTGAGTAAAGAAGGCCAAGATTATGTGGAGTCGATATTAGGTCAGCTCATTCCCTTTTTTGATATTGGAGTCCATGGTGGTGTTTTGCAAGCTTCACACTTCCGTTGCCCCGATATAGCTACTTTTATTTTTGGTAAAAACGAGCTAACTCCAACATTCGAAGGGTAAAGCATTATCATAGGAATGCCCTTGAGATTGAACTTGTTAGGTTGCCCTCGGTACGAAACCCACATCAATTTTGTCTTAATTTTTAAAAATTAAAACTAATGAGGTTAATAAATTTCAAAAGCTAATTATAATGCATGCCCATTTTCCTTTTTGGCCGATAATTTTGCAAATCAATCTTCAATGTGCCAAAAGAGTAGAGTATTCATCTTACATTCTTTGGATTTATAATCTTTTCTTACCGAAAAAATACTATGCAATTTATTTACTTTATCATACTTTCTTTTGGTCCCTGACAAAAAGTTGATCATGGGTCTTAATCTATATACAATGGGGAGATTCGATGTTCAATTCGTTCCAACTTCAAAGATTGAGCTCAAAGGGTGATGGAATAAATTGAGTAAAGAAGGCCAAGATTATGTGGAGTCGATATTAGGTCAGCTCATTCCCTTTTTTGATATTGGAGTCCATGGTGGTGTTTTGCAAGCTTCACACTTCCGTTGCCCCGATATAGCTACTTTTATTTTTGGTAAAAACGAGCTAACTCCAACATTCGAAGGGTAAAGCATTATCATAGGAATGCCCTTGAGATTGAACTTGTTAGGTTGCCCCTCGGTACGAAACCCACATCAATTTTGTCTTAATTTTTAAAAATTAAAACTAATGAGGTTAATAAATTTCAAAAGCTAATTATAATGCATGCCCATTTTCCTTTTTGGCCGATAATTTTGCAAATCAATCTTCAATGTGCCAAAAGAGTAGAGTATTCATCTTACATTCTTTGGATTTATAATCTTTTCTTACCGAAAAAATACTATGCAATTTATTTACTTTATCATACTTTCTTTTGGTCCCTGACAAAAAGTTGATCATGGGTCTTAATCTATATACAATGGGGAGATTCGATGTTCAATTCGTTCCAACTTCAAAGATCGAGCTCAAAGGGTGATGGAATAAATTGAGTAAAGAAGGCCAAGATTATGTGGAGTTGATATTGGGTCAGCTCATTCCCTTTTTTGATATTGGAGTCCATGGTGGTGTTTTGCAAGCCATATCACACTTCCGTTGCCCTGATACAACTACTTTTATTTTTGGTAAGAACGAGCTAACTCCAACATTGGAAGGGTAAAGCATTATCATAGGAATGCCCTTGAGATTGAACTTGTTAGGCTGCCCCTCAGTACAAAACCCACATCAATTTTGTCTTAATTTTAAAAATTAAAACTAATGAGGTTAATAAATTTCAAAAGCTAATTGTAATGCATGCCCATTTTCCTTTTTGGCCGATAATTTTGCAAATCAATCTTCAATGTGCCAAAAGAGTAGCATATTCATCTTACATTCTTTGGATTTATAATCTTTTCTTACCGAAAAAATGCTATTAATCATTCGATTACATGGGTGGTTAGACAAGTACGTGCTGGCATGAACTTTATAAATATGATTTTAGTTGAGACATTTTTATCTCTCAATCGTTTTAAATAAAATGGAGGAAAAATCATGAGTGCCTTTCTTACACTTCTACAAGTGTGATTTCTTTCTCACATGAAAGAGTTTGGTCATTTTATGCGCCAAGGTGAAATTGATGATTCTAATCACCTAATAAAGAGATTTTCAATCTTAGAAAAAAAGTATACCAAAAAGTCATTTTCTGATTGGGTAACTTTTCTAAAAAGTCAAGATCTCAAGGGCATCTTGTGGCATGCTAAATGGTTCCATATTAGTGTAGTTCATTTCTCTCACAAGACGAATGATCTAATTCCACTAATGGGAACCACGGGCGCAACATCTTACTACCCTTGTAGAGTGGCCTGCTAATATTGATTGCTCCAGGATATCCCACCTCCTCTCCGATAGACCTATTCCAAGCTCACTTCATGCATAAGGATCACAAATACCTAGACAAGATCAAACGCTTCAAAAATGCATGGAAGGAATGCTATTCGGAAAAGATAGTCGTGCCTAAAAGGTTGAAGGGAGAAGAAAAGACTTTTCATGCCTCTGATTATTATATCCACTAGCACAAAATCCCTCTAGCTCTACTTCTTGTGATACCTAAGGTGACCGTTAAGCCCACTTGTGAAGCGCAAATTGAACATCTTGAAGAAATGGTGGAAAGTGATAGGGCTAGTGCAAACACCTAGAGGGGGGTGAATAGGTGTAAATAAAAATTTAACAAGACTTAGTAGAAATAAATTGCCTATATAAGATAACCGACTGCAATTGTATTTCAATTCTGAGCAATTGAATATAACTACGAATAAAGTAAGTAGTTCAAGGAAAGAGTATTAAGACACAAGGTTTATAGTGATTTGGCTTAGATCAAGCTTACGTCCACTCTCCTGTGCCGATAGCCTATTGGTTGGATTTCATTATAAATCAAAAGAGATTTTACAGCAATGTGATATAGACTTCTCAATAGAAAGGCTCTACTAGTCTCTCACTAAGTCTCACAAGAGTTTCTCTCTTTTGTCTACAAGTTGAGTTTGACAGATGAAAGAACAAGGAACTATGGAGATTCAGACTTTGAAATACTTCTTTTTTGGACACCCACGAACAACTAGTGAGTCCTCCTTATATACTCCTTCATGCCTTTACAACCGTTGGCACTTTTAGAAAGAATTCTTCCAATCTACCCATTGGACAGAATCAATCAAGGTGATCTCGAGTTATTAGATGAGATATGATTAAAAGCCCGTCAATCTTGCTCGCCCATACAATCAGGATCTTTGGTTTCCATAAGTAGAACCTTCCAAGTTTGCTTGCCTATCAAAAGATCTTCATATTGGAATAAATTCCAATAAGAATAATCAATCAAGTAGATACTTTATCCAGCCATAAGATCTTCCAAAAGCCATACAAAACGAATCCTTGAAGATAATCCCACAACTAGATAAGTCTTCGTACTTCGTCTAGAAACTGTCAGTGTGAGCAGACTTTGAATCTTGAGTCTGGCGATGGTAGAGTCTAAAGTTCTTTAGTCTAGACTATTGGAAATGTTCTGTCAGCTTCAAAACAATAAAGGAGTTTTCTCCAACAGAAAGGAGCAAGGCTTGTATCTCTGAGTTGTTCTAAAAACCAAAAAGCTTCGACAGACAGTGATTGCCCAATTGTACATGGAGAAGAGTCACTAGATTGTTTTTTATTAAATTCATAGGAGTTTAATTTCAATATTTCAATTTCGTAGATTGATGTTCTAGGAATTTAATTTCCTAGGGAATTGTTTTAATTTCTTAGGTGACGTCTTTGGAATGTGCGATTGACCGTTGTCATGGAGCAAGCTCATTTGTTATGATGCTTACAATACTTTTTACATTTTTAGGTAACATTGGTACAACATGGCTTGCCCAAGATCACCAATCCATTCTCGTTCCAGAGCAACAATAGCCAATAACATTGAACAAACGTGTGTTACTAAACAAGCTCGGGTCATTGCCCTTGAAATGGAAATGAAGCAAGTCTTGAATGTCCTTAAGTAGCTCTCTAAATAGATCAATTCCCTCCAAGCAAACACTATCTCACTAGCTCCGCAACTTGAAGTGGTGTTACCACAACACCTGTCCATGGGTCATCTGAGAGATAAAGGCAAGAATACGTCTACAAGTGGCTCATCAACCTCTGATGATGCCCCCACAATCAAAATCATTGACATGCCTCAAATTGCTGTTGATGATAAGTTACAAGTGATACATTCGACCATACCGAAAACGGAGCAAGAAAAATGCTTTGCAAAAATCAAAGAGAAACTTAAGTGATTGTAGGGTTCATTGAACTAAAACCCGACTGACTTGTTTCATTATGCAAAGGTCAAAATGCCAAAGAAGTTCAAAATGTTAGACTTTGAAAAGTATGATGGCACCTCTTGTCCGAAGATCCATTTACAAACTTTTCTTGTGACACCCTCGATCCAGTCCCGATTTTTAGAATGAGATTCCAACAATGGCAAATCTTTGAAGCGGGATTTCAATGGAGATCGATAAACCAAGAAAATGCCGAGAAGACCTATCTGGGGAGAAAACTCAATTTTTCATTGGTGGAACATGGAATTTCAGAAAAAATGGAAATAGGCTATGGATGGAGACCCATGTAGGCCCAAGTCTGCAAGTGAGCCCAATGGGCCCACGCTAGACCTGTTAAACGAGTGGGTCAGATTGGGTTTGGGTCGGGTCATAAATGGTCCGATCCAAATCAACCCATTTAACCCATTTATTACCCCTTTATTGTAGTATAAAATTTTGACTCATATCCGACCTGACCTATACTCGACCCATACTTGACCCATTTGACTAAATATAAGAAAACTTATTTCTTATGGTTTTTTTTTTAAAAATGGTATTGCTAAAATACTTTTATGCAATACAAATTTAATGGACAATTTTTATAATATTTTAAAAATCGAATTTTAAATTATTTTTTATTTAAAAAAATCAAAATTTTAATTATTTTGTTTTTTTTAAGAATATAATTTTTCTTTTTTTTTCTTTTTTCTTTTTCTTCTTCTTCAGTCGGCCGTCGGCCACGAAAATATTAGGCGATTGGCCACTCTAGCTCGCTTAGCTCGCCCAATGCTGGTGAGCTCGAGTCTCGCTAGACGTCGGCGAGACCTCCGTCTCGCCAAATCGGTGAGCTCGAGTTGGACGTTTGGCGAGGCCTTTGCCTTACCTGATCTAGCTAGCTCGAGCTCGCCTGATGCTGACAAGCTTGAGCCTTGCCCGGCCGTCGCCGGCCATCGCCATGCTAGCCACCAGTTAAGGAAGGAGGAAGAAGAAAGGGAAAAAAAAAAGGAAAGAAAAACATAAAAGAAAATTGAAATATAAAAAAATAATTATAATTTTGATTTTTATGAAGTTAAAGAGGGAAGAGAGAGATTGTGAGGTTTTAGTTGAAAATAGGTTCTACGTCCAATCCATTTAGGACCCATTTATCTTAAATTTTCAAATTTTAAACCCATTTAACTAGTTTTTTGTTTTCAAAAAAAAAAAAAAAGTAACCCATTTTGCCACCTCTAGCCCACGCCTATGAGGGATGGCCTAAGGGGAAGGGCAGCCCAAGAGGGCCATGGGCGTCAAGTAGGGGTGAGCGGGTACAGGTTCCTTATAGGTTCCACTTGGAACTTAGAACCTACCCTCGGGTATAGGTTCCTCATTTTTTGGAATCTAGAACCTACTTATCGGAACCTAGAACCTAGAACCTATCCTATCACAGATTCCAAGGTCGGTTCTAGGGTCCAACAGGTTTTATTTTATTTTATTTCATTTTTAGTTAAATAAAACGAAATTAAACACAACAATAATAAACAAACTTGTCATTCATAAAAGCGAATACAAAATGAACAAAATATCAAGACAGGAAAACGAATTTTTGGCAAGGAATTCGACTAAATAAAAGAGAAGAAAATGGTTCACGGAACATCCTAAATATAATAAAGTTATCAATTAATAACCCACACAAAATAGATGAAGAAATACACTTTTAGATACACATTCAGCATTGCAGAATGAATTAAGAGCTATGGTTACTTCACACTAGAGTGTCACCAACAATGTAAACAAATGCCAAACAGATAAATAAAGTAATTCCAATTCCAACAGAGTACTTACATGATGAATGTTGATAGCATTCGAGAACTTTTCAAATGCCTAAATCCATTCATGATGATTCCAAACATGTGGAATATAAACAAAAATCACCCAATAACCCTAAAAGTTTTTAAAATAGGCCAATTATGGAAAACTCATGCTCTGTATCCTTGGAACAACATTAACAACACCAAAGGAGTTTGTTGTGCAGTGACCAGTAAGTGGTCAAAGTATAAGATGATAAAATTGAATAGCAAATAACTAGAAATTCCTAATCATTACTCATGTTGCTGTTGCTGAAAAATCTCTATGATACTGAAGTAACTACCTTCATCACCAAACGCATGACCTGCTTGTAATAGACATCTGCTATTCCTACTGTGCTAGGAAGACAAACAAGTAGTGGCACCACTTTTTCACCAAAATCGTAATATCTCCATTGCTTTATGCTAATCTGGCAAAAAGAAAAAAGACGTCAGTTCGGTAGCTATGAAACAACATAATGCATGGAATTTTGCTAGAGCAAGCTGAGAAGTTGGGGCTTAAGGGTGGCATCTAAACATGGGAACTTTAGCTTAGAGTACGAGGATGGCTAAGGTTCTTATGAGGACTACAATAGACAACGGATAAGCTATATGAAAATTGACCAAAAGAGCAAAGTAGTACTCTTGACGATTTGAATTCATGAATGTTACATGAAGCTACTCGAAGCATCAAGTTTCAACAAACTGTCAAAAGAAAAAGAACTCTAGAACTTCCAATATAATCAATAGATAAAGGATCTCCCATAGCATAAAGCTACTATATGTGACCCACAACCCTGACATTAAAAGGAAATGACACCATTATATCAAAACTATCAAATGTACATTGATTTGTAAAATTGGAAATGTGTAAGATGTCAAATACTCTATGGAACTTTACTAGCGGCATGACATGCTACTGCATATCATGGAAGCAAGCATATTTTGAAACCATTGTAAGCTATCGAACATCCAGCGTTAGTCACTTGATATCTTTGCTGAACTTGAACCCATATATGATGTTATATGGTATGTATATCATTACCCTCATTTTTTTTCATTTGACAACTATGATTTAGTACAAAGTCACATGGTAAGAATAACTAAACTCTACATTGTATCATTATTGTAGAGAGGTCACTGCCAAACACAAGAACGATTCACAACCAAGGCATTATAGTCCTGTTGCAATAGCATTAGATCAGAACCTAACATAATCAAATAGAACACAAAAAATGGGTTGATTTGAGCAACCAAGTGGTCAGCATCAAATGGTTGATCTGTGAACTTTCGAAAACAAAAAGAACATAATGTAGAGATAGAACGATTCTTGCTAGATTTAACCATCTCACTGAAGTCATTATTATGTGAACACGCCTGGTAATTGGGCCTAATCTTTACTGCAAAGAAGAAACTTTAGAACTCAACCAGACTAATTAAGCAAGAAGCAATAACGAGCAGAAGAATTTCCATGTCACAAGTAGTAAACCAAACATAGCAAATCAATAATTGACCAAACTGAAAGGAAAAAATGGAACCCAAATCCCAACATCCAAGCGCACACACAAACAACACGAAACTAATCCCACAAACAAACACAGCAATTCCAAGTTCATGGATTCATGGAACATCCTAAACAGGACATTGTCTTGTTTTGTAATCAAGAGATTGCCAATCATTTTGGCTAGGCAGAAGAACAGCCCGAGTGCCATAACTTGGCACGGGATGACACTTAAGTGCCATAACTTCGAAAATGTACACTTAAGTGCCAGTTTTGAAGTTAAATGGAACACTTAGGTGCCACTTCGGCGAAAATTCGGCCAAATGGGTGATGTGGCAATTTTTCAGTGAGTTAGACACAAAACGACGCCGTTTTGCATTCCGACGTGGCAAGAAAATGCAATGACGTCGTGAGAAAATGCAAAAACGACGTCATTTTGTGTCGATGCGTAAATAATTAATATAAAAATTAATTAAATTAAATTAAAACTTAATTTTATTTAAAATATTCTAAAAAATAAAAAATTAAAAATTAAAAAACTCAAAATTTAAAAAAAACTTAAAATTAAAAAAATTAAAAATTAAAAATTTAAATTTAAAATTTACAAAACTTAAAATTTAAAAACTTAAAATTAAAAAAAAACTTAAATTTAAAAAATTAAAATTAAAAAACTTAAAATATTTAAAAACGTAAAATTCAAATAACTTAAAATTTAAAAAATTAAAATATACAAAACTTAAATTAATAACTTTAAAAACTTAAAATTTTAAAAAACTTAAAATTAAAAAACATAAAATTATTTTTTTTTAAAAAGGGGGGGGCAGAAGGGGACGGCTGAGGTGGCAATTTTAATTTTTTTAATTTTAAGGTTTTTAAATTTTAAGTTTTTTAAAATTTATTTTTTTTTAATTATAATTTTTTAATTTTAAGTTTTTTAATTTTAAGTTTTTTAAATTTTAATTTTTTTTTTTTAATTTTAAGTTTTTTAAAATTTAATTTTTTTAAATTTTAATTTTTTTAAAATTTTAGTTTTTAAATTTTAAGTTTTTTAAATTTTAAGTTTTTACATTTTGAGTTTTTTATGTTTTAAGTTTTTTAAATTTTAATTTTTTTAAATTTTAAGTTTTTTAATTTTAAGTTTTGTAAATTTTAAGTTTTTCAAATTTTAAGTTTTTTAAATTTTAAGTTTTTAAAATTTTAATTTTTTAAAATTTTAAGTTTTTAAAATTTTAAGTTTTTAAATTTTAAGTTTTTAAATTTTAAGTTTTTTAAATTTTAAGTTTTTTAAGTTTTAATTTTTAAAATTTTAAGTTGTTTAATTTTTAGAATATTTTAAATAAAATTAAGTTTAATTTAATTTAATTAATTTTTATATTAATTATTTACACATAAAACACAAAATGACGTCGTTTTGCATTTTCTCTCCACGTCAACGTGCAAAACAAATAGCGTTTTGTGTCCAACTCGCTGGAAGATTGCCACGTCACCCATTTGGCCGGATTTTGGCCGGAGTGGCACTTAAGTGTTCCACTTTACTCCGAAATTGGCACTTAAGTGTACCTTTATGAAGTTATGGCACTTAAGGGTGCGCATGACAAAATTTCTAAAACAGAATTGATTTTTGGCCATAAATTAATTTCTCAATTTCTATTCCCCGGACAAGTTTCTGAGCAAAGAAACCCGTTTGATAATGACTCAAAATTTCTATTTCTGAAACGGAAATTCGTTTGATAACATAATATAATTTCTATTTCTAGGAATATAAATTGATTAGATAACAATATAGAAAATCATCAAATACAAAATAATAATAAAAATAATACTAATACATTACAACAAGAAGTTTCAACAATGCATATCTATTTCTAAAATTAAAAAGAATTAACTTCTTTAACATTGGCATCATGCGCAAGGAACGTTGTATAGCATAAAACATTTTACAATTTTTTTTTCTAGACTTGTCAAAAATAAAAGAACCTAATTAGTTGGCTTGCATGCGAAATTAGTGAAAAATTGAGATGGAAGGCAAGACAAATCTTGCTTGCTCTTTGCTTCAAAGACAAGTCAATCTAATAAATATTCCAAATGCGATTGCTTCAGCATGAAGCTGAGACAATGATATGTCATTTTGAAATGTTACTTCCCCACGGACTCCGGACGGTTTGGTCATACGAGACCAGATCCTCACTTCGGGATTTTAGCGAGTTCCAATCAAAACAAGGCACAGCTGCGCCGAGGGGTGCTTCAAGCAGTATAACAGAATAAATTTGTGAGTCAAGTCTTCTGAAAAACCATCTCTACAATGACAAACAAGCATGAGAGGCCTCTTGCATTTTCATCTACTATTGGAAAAGCTCCCTTTGATGACATATTTAAGATGTACGCAGAAAATGCGAGAATCTCGCTCGTTTTCCGGGGCGTACAAGAAGTGACTCTCGATCCAATAAATAATAAACGTATAAATCTACTACCAAAATGGCCCCATTCAACTATAAGAGTAAGGTATGTACAATTCAGATTTCATCTCTTATGTGTCTTGTTGGTATGTCGAGTTCACTTTCTTTCTGGCAAAGTCCTCGAATGTAAACATAGGATCTCACTCATAATCATCTTCATCATGACAAAAATCGGCTTCGTCCTTGCAATCAGCTTTGTTGATAATCTCGAGCCCCACATTCAGGTATCTGGAGTACTCGTTGATACCCCGATACAAACTCGATAACCCTTGAACGCAAGGATCTATTCGGGCACATCATCGTGACACTATCAATGCCTTGCCGTGCAGAAATGACCCTTTCCAGGTCCGATCGTGCACCGTGATTCCAGCGGTCTCCATGTCTCGCAACAATGGCTATTGCAGCATCCAATTCTCCAAGGTCAAGACACAGTGAGATGATTTCGTCATATAGAGGACTGCAAAAGAAGAGGGAAATCATTTTTTGTAAGGTGGATATTACAGCCTCTTTTACTCCTTCAAGTATCTAAGCATCCATTATAGTTCCCCATACTTAGCAGGATTTCGTCATGCTAGTCCAACATAAGAAAAGCACATTTTGAATTATTTCCTACTAAAGAAGCACGGAACGTGTTAGTATTTAACATGATAACGTATTTTCCTCTGTCCATTCCTTTTCATCTAACAAAAATACAAACATGCATGTATCGAGGCATTTTCTGCTCCCCTCAATAACATAGAGATGGTAAATGTGTAAAGAAAAATCACCTGCTCTTTTCATGTTAGTTAATCTTGACCTTAAATTCATACGAATTTGAAGAGAGTATCCCACATGTCAAGTAGCCAAAATTTCAAATAAGGCCATGAAACCCACACATGATTGATTTAAGAAATCCATTTCAATAAACTTTCAAGAGATTTATGATGTTGAATGCGTTGGTACTCCATGAATATAATATACCCTACTCTACATCAAAAGAAGCAATGGGACCACATTCAAATGATACACGAATAAGCTTTCACGTTAGACTTACAAAAAGCTGATCATATTGAAATGGAGACCCTTTCTCAAAAGATGAAGAGAAGGGGCAGAGTATGCAGCAGCATAACAAATAAAGCTTTCAGATCAGGGCAAGCCAAGAACCAATACAGATGAAAATGAAACTTCTAGATCATGATACGACAAGGTCCAATACCTCCCAAGCACATAACCAAGACTATGTGTAGTTTGCAAGATCTTCAAGAAATCAAAGGCTAACCCCCCATGATTTAATAAGAACATAAAACATGTTTGGTTAGGGCAAAACAACTAACATTTGGCGTTCCGCCCAAATAGGACACGCAATCATACGATTATTCATTCAACAACCTTTCTACTACCGTAACCCACTATCCGATTGAGGATTCTAAAATGACGAACCATTGGGATATTCAATTCCAATTCGAAAATTACCTAGAGCACCGAGATCCGATTGTGGCACCTGTCGATTAACCTCCGGCGAGTCCATGATCCACTCCTCAGGAATCTTCGAACGGAGCTCGGACCTAGACAACGGCTCGATAGTCCTCCTTGTGGAACTTGCGGAGGACTCGATTGAAAGGCCCCCGGTCGACGAGTTGGCAGCAGAGGTTCGACCTTGACGAGGTCGATGCCGCCAGATCAAACGAAAGCGCCGACCCGATCCTCCTCGATGAAGCTCTGTTGCTATTTCGGCAGGGGAGGCGTAGCCGACGGCGAATTGCTGATCGGAGTCAGAGAACGACACACGGGTTTAGAGATTCACAGGAAGGACCGCGGGTTCTGATCTTAGAGACGAACCCGAGATGGGTTTGACGCGATCGGATCCGACGGAGTGGTCGACGGCAGAGAGGACGAAGTCAGAGTCGACAGCGAGGTGAGCAACGATGTCACCGGCGAGAGGGCAGAGTTGGAGTCGACGGCGCTAGGGTTTTTGGTTGAAGGTTGAGGAGAAGGAATGCCCAAATAGAAAAGCCTGTATGGTGAATGAAGAAGGATGCCCAGATTGGAGAAAAGGAGAAACAATTTCTATTTCTGTTTTAGAAATAGAGAAGCTAAAATTTTTAGCTTTTGATTTCTCTTCCAAAACAATTTATGGAATAGAAATATGTTTCAGAAATAGAGAAATCAATTTGCGTTACCAAACGGATTTATGTTCCAAACCTGTTCCCGGGAACAGAGAAATAGAGAAACTGAGAAATAGAAATTTTACCATGCGCAGTCTAAGTGTCATCTCGGGCCAAGTTATGAAAAAATGGCAAGCTTGTACACTCACATATAAAGAAAATCAAGGAATCCTAAAGTGGCAACCCAAGACAGTCCACAGAAACAAGATATGACCTACCAAATCAATGCGCAGAGAATGGAAACAATATTCCAGAAAGCACACGCATAAGAAATGTTAGGCTAGAGGATCTACCCAATATTTTCGATCCTTCCAACTAAAGAGTTGCTCAGCGGCAACTGAAGCGCCTCCTTCACGCAGTACTTCCGCTTAGCTTCCGTCTATCTTCGATGGTAAACATTACAAGGCTCGCCTACCACTCTATCACCATATCCTAGTAAAATAACAAAAAGGTTGTTGAAGAACTAGCAATTACAACAAGTAATGCTCATTAAGGCAGGAATTTGGAATCGACTCACATTCGGCTAGCAATTACATGGACTAGATCTCGCAGTTGAGCTGAGTCATGGCCACTGGTGGGGAGTTGGTGACGGCAAACAGAACCAACGTTCGGCGAGCTTAGGGTTTAGTTATGGCTTGAACCAACGTTTAGTGACCTCGAGCAACATTGGGCGCGACGCAGGCAATGCTAGATTCAGCACGGATTGGCAACAAGGATGTTGAGGCGGTAGCTGCTTCTGTCTTAGTTGCGGCGTGAATAGGAACAACTCGTCATCAGGAGGTCGGGATGCGGCAGCTCATTGTTGAAGTTTGAATAGCAGTGGCATCGTCGCTGGCCAAACAGTGATGGTGGAACAATAGTAGCATCAAGTGGTGGCCCAGCAACAGCTTTGTCGTTGGGAGGCGGCAAATGCAATGGCAAGAGCCAACAACGTAGTCTCACGAGCAGCGTTGGATCATTGTCGGGAGCATGGAGTGTTGTAGAGAGGAAATGAAAAGAAAAGGGAAAGTGAAGAATGAACATTGAAGAAAACGTTAGTGTTTTGGAGAAAGGGAATCCTGGTTCCAGTTTTGGTTGGAACCGGGAACTGAACCGGGAACCTCCGATTCTAAAAAAAAATAGGAATCAAGAACCGAAACATCTCTCTTTAGAACCGGGAATCAAACTGGACTCTTCAGTGTGGTTCTCTGGTTCCCCGTTCTACTCGGGAACCGTGCTCACCCCTAGCGTCAAGCTTACTTTAGCTTTTGCAAATCTAAGCATTTAATGTAATGACCAAATCAACCTCTCTTCAAACTAAAGACCAAGGAACAAGATTGGAAAGGGCATGAACGGCCACCACTTGGGGGGAAGGATGATGTCATTCCCTAAAAAACCTAGTTTACCCCCTTAATTCCCCTGTGCATATTACCTCATTAATGGTTTGGATTTCCCTATTTATGATTATTTTGCCTCTAAGTAAGAACACTTGAGAGAGCTTTGGAGGATTGGGGAAGTACAAGCATTAAATTGACCAAATCTCTATCATCTCTCTTCCTCCCCCAAAACCCATAACTACCTCTCTCTCTCTCTTCTTCTTCTCTCATTTGTTCACTTGGCTTTCATTCTCTCTTCCTTTCCTCCCTTGTGTAGCTGAACCACCACTCCTCCATCTCCACTTCTTTGCAAGCCTTTTTCCTCTCATTTCCTCTCCAAACTTCATCGGCCACCGTCCACCACACACACCCGTCGTTGCACCACTATTTCGTATCATCATTCTCGTAGCCATGATAGATTTTTGGAGCTAAGGAGGAGGCTGTCCAGCCCCACCATAGCCTTCCTTTCTCTCCTTTCTCTCTTAGCTTGGAACACTGCGGAGCTCAAAGACCAACCAACCACCTTATTGCCGTCATACCACCTCTAAAATGCCACCACTGCCATCATTATGGATTGTGGAAGTATGACCAGCAGTCGCTGCTCACCATCCAGCCTTGCCACTCCCTCGCCGTTGCTTGTCAAGCTTGGATTTGGATGTGAGGGGCTTTCTAGCTCTTGATTAGGGTTATTGTTATACTTAGGACTTAGATCATGACTAGATTAAGGTTAAATGATACTTTGATGATGTGATAAGTGGGTTTAAGCGATAGGTTATTGTAGACTCTCCATAAGTTATCACAATAAGTTATGGTTAGGTCCCGATAAATTATTGTAGGTTTTCAATAAGTTATCACAATAAGTTGTGGTTAGTTTTCGATAAGTTATCATAGGTTCTTCATAGGTTATCGTGATAAGTTGTGGTTAGTTTTCGATGAGTTATCATAGGTTCTCGATAGGTTATCGCGATATGTTATTGTAGGGTTCCGATAGGTTATTAGGATAAGCTAATGTTGGTCTCGATAGGTTATCGTAATAAGCCTTTATACTATTCAATAAGTTACTAATATGTGATTTGTGATAAGTTATTATGTTGTGATAGGTGGCATGTGATATGTTGTTGCGACTTGTTAGATTAATGAAATAAGTTGTCGGATAGGTAATCATAATAACTTAGACTTTATGCAATGACTTAAATTATCTTTAATAAGTGTTCCATGCTTTAAGTTCTATTAATAAGATGGATCGTTAGTTGTGCAATTCGATTATAGTGCATGCTTATGTGACACTTAGAATGGAAAATGATAAGTATTTATGGTACTCAAGGATTGTAATATTTTGTTATGCATGCAAGGTTATGTGAAAAGATAAAACGTGGTTTTGTTTAAATGATGCATTGGTATGATATGATATGAGGTGTAAGTATGACATGATTGTATGTGACACACATTCTTGCATATTGTATTAGCATTACACACTCTTGCATTGGTTAATGAGAAAGAAATGAAATGGGTTTGAGTGATGGTATGCTCGTGTGATCACCTAAACACCCTGATACGTATGATTATGCGGGGTGATGGAACCGTCCTAATGCACATGATTATACGAGACAATGCCTGATTAAGTTCGAATGCCCTCATGTCAATAGGATGCCATTCGTGAATGGACTTGGGAATGGAGCTCCTTAATTCGAATGCCGTCCTAAGGTATATATATACACGGGATGATGTTGTGCTCGATGGGGCAGAACAATCCCTGGTTATATCGGAAGACCTTTGACCTTCGAGTTGGCTGTGGCCCTAGGTAGTCATGATAATCTAAACATATATGTGTGAAATGTGCATGAGATTAATATGTGATTATGTCTGGATTATTGCATGGCATCAGTGCATGACTATAATATGTTGCACGTTCTTATTTTGACTCCTGAATATGTGAATGGTTATGAGAATTGCTTATGTGCTTATATCGATGATTTTGAGGTAGTAGAATAATCGTTCACGTTAAGGCAAAGTAAGGGCTTTGCTATTGATCTGCCATTAACAAATAACTTGCACATATAGGCTAGGTCCAAGGTGAATGACTTCCCTACATGAAGATTAATGAGTTTATTTGCTGAGTTTATCTCATTGTTGTTTGTTGAAATTTTTTCAAGCCCTAAGAATGTCTGAGCAGTTTTGCCACATTGGGTTTAGGATCCTAATTGAACAAAGCCAAAAGTTACAAAATATTCGATCGAAGGAACCAATGCGTGATATGAGCGATATGTGACCACAATCTGGGTCAACAAAGGGCTCCAGAACTTAGTGCCCCACTGCTTTTCAACTTGGTACTTCTGCGTAAGGGACGACCTGTATGGCCCCATTTGCAGTTTTTATTAACCCCGAGTGCAAGGCAAGGAAACACCAGTTGGGATGCCATGGACCTGGATGTGCTCGATGGGGTAATTTTCAACCCTGAAGTTGACCTTGACATGATTGTCAAGCCAGAGCCTTGGTACATGCAACCCATAGTGAGTTGGTGGGGAGTGGGGGCGCATCACTTTTTGAAAGTCACCCTCATAGTACTAGAGGTGCTAGGTTTACCCTGAGACCTCTTTTTAGTGAAGGTTGTGGCTGCACTTTTAGGCTAATCTGATGTTGCAAAGCGAGTGATGCTTGAGCTAGTGTGTTTAAATTATGTCTAGATAGTTTGTGTGATGTGATGACTTTATGATGCATATGTATATAAATAAGTGTGGTTTAAACTATCCCTATTTGTTGATTGGGTGATCTGTTTATGCTTCCGCTTGCATACGTAATCGATGATACGAATGGGTTGGCGACACCTCTTGAGACGTCGCAATCGAATGGCCTAAGTGACCTTTTATACATTCTTGTGGAAATTTATACATTTTAGTGGTTGTGGAGTATGTGTCTAAGTGGGTGGAAGCCGTAGCATTGCCAACAAATAATGCTAAGGTTGTGATCAAATTCTTGAAGAAAAATATTTTTACCTAATTTAGCTCTCCTAAAGCAATCATAACTGATAAGGGGACACATTTTTACAACAAACAATTTGAAGCACTTTTGAGTAAGTACGGAGTCACGCATAAGGTTGCAACCCCTTATCATCCTCAGACTAGTGGTCATGTAGAGGTTTGAAATAGGGAAATCAAGAGAACTTTAGAAAAAAAATAGTGAATTCCTTTAGGAAAGATTGGTCAATGAAACTTGATAATGCACTTTGGACCTATAGGATAGCATTCAAAACTCCAATTTGGATGTCTCCTTTTAGGCTAATGTTTGGGAAAGCTTGTCACTTACCAGTAAAATTATAGCATAAAGCGTATTGGGTATTAAAATTTCTAAATTCTGACATGTAGTCTACAGGTGAAGAAAGATTGTTGCAACTGAATGAATTGGAGCAATTTCATAATGAGGCCTATGAAAATTCTAAGTTGTACAAGAAATGTACAAAAAGATGGCATGATAAGCAAATATTCCAAAGAGAGTTCAAAATTTGTCAAAGAGTTTTACTTTTTAACTCTTGTTTTAAAATTTTTCCAGGAGAGTTACGATCTTGATGGTCTGGTTCTTTCACAATTACACAAGTATTCCCATACGAAACAGTTGAAATTGTGCATGACATCAAAGGCACATTCAAGGTGAACAGTCAACGTTTAAAACCCTACTTTGAAGGTAGTTACAACAAGCAAAAGACCATCATTGGACTTCATCCTCCAAAATAGCAACATCTAAGATAATTTGGCTGAAAACTATAAAGCAAGTGCTTCTTGAGAGGTAACCCAAGCATTTTTAATTATATTTTTAATTAATTTTTAAGTTTACTTTCGCAAAAAAATAAAATAAAATTTAATTTTTCTTTGTTTTATCCAGCTTAATTTTTTTTTTTTTTTATTTTAGGGATCATCTTTGAGGAGTCTAATCATCAAGGTCATCCATGAACACATCCTTCAACTAGGGAGTTTTCTTGTTCTTTATTTTATTTTCACATTGAGGACAATGCTTCATTCAAGTTTTGGGGGGGGGACAAAATTTTTGCTATATCTAATTTTTTCTATCATAATTGCATTCATTTGTTGTGAATTTTGCGATTCTTATGAAAATTTAAATTTTACTTAAACTTGCAATTGATGTGTGAGTTAATTTTAATTATGATTATATTGATCTACTTACTAAGCATTAAAAGTCCTTAATTTTTGAATTTTGTGTAAATCTAGAAAACATTCATGTGAAGTATGTGATTTTCTTAGATCTCACCCAAATATTAGAATTTGTTTGATTTTCTCTTGAGGCAAAATCCTAAACTATATCTAATTGAGAAAATGATTTAGGAAATTTTTTGATGATTGAGCTTTTCAAGCTAACCCTGTTTATTTATCCCTAGTCACTCCGTTGAGTCTTAATTATTATCCAATTTTTCATTGACACCCATATATGTTTAGCCTAACTTTGATCAAATTATATCATTGTCCCACACCCCATGAACAAGTTGATATTTTTTTGGGATAAAAGTTTATTTGAGCCTAATAGCAATTTGGGAGGAAGGATGGAGCATGAAAAAGAAAAAAAGAAAATTGATTACTATGATTGTTTGGGTGTATCATAAAAAAAAAAAATGCTTTTTATGGTTCCCTATCCAACTTTCAATTGAGTGAGTTCTTTCGGATACTTAATGGGTTGGAAATTTTTATGTTATATCAAGAGGCACTTTGGGAGAAACTCCACTATAAAGCAATTAAAAAAAAAAGAAAAAAGAAAGGGCAATGAGAAAAAAGAAGAAGAAAAAAAGGGAATGATGATATGTGGTGGTAGAAAAATTATTTTGAATGAGTAAAATTAGGGACAGTGACATTGGCTCTAATTAGATCACAGAAATCAACATGCTGATGGGTGATTTGAGTTTAAAATTACCGTTATCTTACCTTTAGGCCAATCTTACATTACAAACCGGGAAAAGTCCTATTGATTTTTTGTTAGATGATTAGCTTACATTAGTGAAGAGAGGAATGAAAAGAAAACCTATGAGATTTGGTCATAATAATAGAGAATTTTTCAGAGGTTGCATACCAATGTGAATTTATTTAGATTACATATAATTTGAAAAGATGAGGACTCACACACACACTTGGATCACATAGTTAGAATTGGTCTTAACTTATAAATCAATTTCAATATTTGGATAAAATTTGGGTTTTTCTTTGAATTGTGAATTATGGAAAGATGTCATGGAAAAGGTTGTTGGCTTGAGTATGTGTTATATCTTGCTTTTGCTCGAGAACTAGCACAATATTGAGTTTGGGGGTTTGATAACTCTATAAAAATAGAGTTATTTTTACCTATTCTAGGCAATAGATAATGCAATATCTATGAAAAAATATTTGGATTTCCTTCTAATTATTTGAATTTTCCTTGTTTTTGTAGAATAATGAGATATGGAGAAGATAAGGTGAATGGCAAAAATCAAGAATTCAAATAAGAATGCATTAGAAGATGGATGTCAAATCAGGGAATCCTTGATTTTGTCCCTTAATTTTATCTGCAAGCATTGGGAGATAGAAATCAAATCAAAGATTCTCTAATTTACTCCATAATTTTATGCGGAAAATAAGTAATTGCTTTCGGAATAAGGGTCTTAGATGTATCCTATAAATAGGAGAATATTGAGAGCTTGAAGGGACAGTTAGGTTTTTTTTTAGATCGTTCTTCATTGTTTTGAAAGTTTTTCAAGTATTTTGAAGAGAAGACAAAAGTGGTAACTGAATTCTTATTCTTTGATTCAAAATACTGGGTTTGATTTATATTTTTATTTCTTCTTCTACTATATTCTAACTTTCTTTTGTTAGGGCTATGATGTAGCCTAACCATGATGATGTGAATTTCATGATTTTTATGTGTGCAAGTGATTTCATTTATGTGCTTAACACTTTTAAGTGATTGGCCACCACTTGAATGATTTAATGTACATATTTGAAACTGAGAAGTGATAATATGTAATTATTCCTTATAATATATAACCATGAATTAAATGTGGATAGAAACATACCACGTTATTTGTGTAGATTTTTGTTATAAGGTGATTTAAAAGGCTCATTGTAAGCGGGAATATTCATAGATTTTAATGCACTTATATTTATTTTAATTCACATAGAGATATAATGGATTAATAAATTAAATAGGTTTGTTATACCTAGAGATAGGATAATAAATAGATTAGAAAATTCCACTATGACATGTTTGATATCGTTCTTATACGCATAACAATCTGAAATTTATATATAGTGGTTATGGTGAAATCAGATACTCTAACATATTTATCTAATTGATTTACTGCATTAAGTCTCCAAATTTTGCTTTTAAGATTTTAATTTTTAATTTATTCTCAATTCTATTTTGATTTTTTAGATAAATTTTAGAACTAATCTATTTTTAGTTTTTAATTAGTTTATTAATCATCAATCTCCGTGGGACGATACTCTTTCTCTTCATTAAATTACTTGTTCGACACGTTCACTTTTGTTTAGAATTTTTCGAACATAAACCATAAATCAAGGTAATTATGAAGATGTTTTAATCTATGTAGTAATCTAATTTTATTACATAATTTTGATGCATTTTTTTAGTTAGTAAAACTTTTGTTTATTTATTATGTCTAATTATCTCATTACATTGATTAAGACGTGTTAGGGCATCAACCTTTGAGCCTAGAGTTTGAATCCCTAATATAGTCTTGTCGGAACCCAATCTCGCCACCCTTGACCCTCATCATCACAAGGAGAGAAAATGGGGAAAGATCGGGTTTAGGGATACTTGATCACGAGAGTTCCCTCACGGCTTGCATTCTAAAAGATGTCATCACCTCGCCTTTCGGATTAAGCCTCTCGTGAGTTCCTTCCACGAGATCGTGAGCTCTCCCAAGCTCATACCCTACGTGAGGTGTCGCGATCCATACCCACATGAATAACACACCTTATAAGAATGGGTCGGGTGTGGATATTGGATTTAAGGGTACCTTTATCATGATAGTCCTCTTGACAGTACGCTTCACCCATAAGGGTGGCATCACTTCATCCTTTGAAGTACTCTCATATCGAATATGCTAAACCATGATGAGTTCATCGAAATTCATATCCCGCACAACGGGTTTATTTATATGGTCTATTTTTTTATGACAACCTAAAAATAAGACGGGAGTCGCCACTAGCTTTATTTTAGGGGTCGGCTAGAAAACCCAATCGAGGGTCGGGAGTGTTCCCTTGATTCCTACGCAACCAAATATTTAGGTTCGGGGATTTGGGTTATGCTAATATTTTTATTAGCGCCCTTTCGGTACCTAAACAATATGTTGTGTTTTTCTAATATGTCCATGCGTTTCTTTTTACATTTTCAGGATCATTAGTCCTAAATTAAGCGATCATGTGTGATTGGTCATTTTCATTCTATTCTATTTTTAAAAAAACAAGAAAAGAAAGAAATTAATAGAATTGAAATTACGAGACAATAATTAAATAATAAAGGAAAGTAGTAAATCTACAATGCAATCCTAGCAAATATAAAAGAGAAACACAATTGAAAAAGATGAGAGAAAGAGAGAAAACCCGCAACTCGTTGGGTTTTATACAACAAATGGAACCCAAGACATATGTTGGGGAAATGAATAGTACATGATAATGGTCGGAATGGACATTGATCTCCACCGTCTTCGCTTTCTACATCTTTGGGATCCTAATCTAAACATAATCTAAGAAACTTACAACTAGGTGCATACAATGGAAAGAAATAAGCATACACATCAAAACAATAAAAAATAAGACTTTATGTCGAGATCAATCATTTAAAGGAAGTGCAATACGAAAGCCAAATTTTAGGGCCTCGATCAGCCTTTGTCTTTCATGCGAGGATCCCACTAAGACACTTACCCAATCCATTTTTCATGACTTATAGCACTTGTTGACCAATTGTATTCTTGCATGGACAATAACGCTTATAAGTCTCATAATCAAGCGATCTATGTGATCCTGGGGTTTTCCCTCATATCATCATCGACTTTACCATTCATCTAAAAGTCAAATCCATTGCAAAAATTTAAACATGCATGCAGATCTTTTGAACCTTATTTCTCAACCAATCAAGCAAGAAAGTGAACCGTCGGCAGGTCACTTATTACAAAGAGCATGCGCCAATCACAAACAAAGGCAACTTCTAGTGCATGATGGGATTATATGTATGAGGGGTACATGTGATATTTCAAAAATATATTTCGAAATCATTCATGAAAGGTTTTGAGACAAAGTTATGTCTCAACTATGAAAGGCATTTAATTGCCAAAGCTAGCTAGGGGCTCACATAAATGCATTCACAAGTATCGCAAGTATTTTAAATATAATTCAAACCATGACTTTCACGATATTAAATCAGGATTTTAAAAATGTTTGAAAATATTTATGATTAAGGAATATCTAGACTGTGGAACACATTCAATTGCCAATGCTAACCCAAGGCTTGCATAAATGCACTCACAAGCATCGCATACATTTTGAATATGGTCCAAATCACGATTTTTTTTGTAGCCAAATCGAGTTTTGGAGAAAATTTTTTTTGGAAATTATTTTTATATCACATGTACCAAAGTTTTTCTTGAAAAATACAATTTGAAAAGGCCGATCATTTAACAATAAAGATCAAAGTATTTAAAACAACTTCCATGAAGATAGCATAGCCTAATTTCATGCACAAACCAACCTAAAAGGTATAACTAAACAATCACAATTATGTTTATATAAAGAAATTTCAAAACATTCATGTAACAAAAAAATAATAATTGAGTAATACCTAATGACAATTTGGCAATGAAAAAATTCTCTAACATGCATGACATGATGATGAACAACTTTAGTGAAGAAAGTTTTCTTAAACAATATATACATGATTTTACAAAAATCAAACAACAAGCAACAACACATCATAAATTTGT
Source organism: Eucalyptus cloeziana (assembly GCA_014182715.1). Taxonomy (NCBI): domain Eukaryota; kingdom Viridiplantae; phylum Streptophyta; class Magnoliopsida; order Myrtales; family Myrtaceae; genus Eucalyptus; species Eucalyptus cloeziana. The sequence goes on along the minus strand of CM024641.1, from coordinate 40,558,137 downwards.
CAAAACAACATGACATTTAGCTAATGTCACAAGGATTTGTTCTATCAAAAAATGTCTAAAAATCATCAAATTTACACAACATAGCTAACATGATGACAATAAATTTATATTAAGAGGTTGAGTTCAAATTCCAAATAGAAAATATAGAACAAAAATATCAAAGATATGTCCAAATAGAGGTTAGGACAGGGGTCCGAATTTAATCCATTGTCCAGATTGTGATATAGCTTTTAAACGATGAGTGATTGGCATAAAATTAGCAGCATTGAAAACTTCTAAGTGTGCCTTACGTCTTCTTAAAAGAGCTCGAGTCCAAACTAGGTCAATTTGGTATTTTAAGATCTAAATTTCTAAAAGTGTGTGCATAAGTAACTAAGAAAACATAACATAAGCATTTATTAGAAAATCTCAAAATCACTCAAATAATGCACAAACGACATGAAGAAATCACACGGGACTTAGGTTTTGATGCGATGGAAAGTTTGGATAATCATCTAATCCTAAGTCAGCATGCAAAATATCATACATTTCATGACTTTATGAAATGATTCATGATTCCTAATAATATGCTTGAGAATCCTAAGTGTGATGAACACTTTTGTGAGACAAATTTAATGTACAAGATGATACTCCAAGGACATGACCTAAACATGTATGCAAATCTTGCAACATGCGGTTCAATCTATAAGAAGGCATGATCATAAGATTTGATTCCTAAATGACTCAAACAAGCATGGAGATGTGAACATATGACGAGATTTCATTTTAGCATTAAGTTTATAGAACAAGTATGATTTCAGCCATTCTTAAGACATGCATAAATCCCACCAAAAATCTCATATACAAAGCATGAAATGATGAAGATTTCTCATTAAGAGTTCGAAACTCAATTAAGATCATATGGGTCGTGACAAAAATGGCAAAATCAACAAACTATATGTCCAACACATGTTGCTATAGTATTTTTTACTCCAATGCATGTAATTGACTCACTTTGCCAATGTAAAAATCTTGCAAAGAATGCATCAATTGAACATATGTATCATGTATTCAATTCTCATGAAGGATTTGAGACCAAATATGTGCATTTATGGACTCAATTTCATCAAAACCAATTTCGGATTAATGCAGGACGGACTGACCTATGTTCAGATTTAAGCGATTTTGACCTAGCTAAACATGTATAATTTTTTTTAAAAGTACATGATATGCAAAACACCTATACGAGAAATTTTTATGAATGAAAGTTGTTCTAGAATTCAACACAAAATCAGTACAAAAATGACAAAATCAAAGATCAATATGGAATAAATTGACCTAGGTTTAGACTTGAGTAGTCTAACCTAATTAAGCACATCCAAAAATCATGAAAAAATTACAGAAGATGCATGAGACGATTTGGAACAAAACTCATAAGACAATTTTATCAAAAAATGATCACGAAATTCGGCACAAAAATAACAAAGGCAGAAGGTGGAATAAAATCAGAATCGAAGAAGACCCAAACAACTGTAGAATTGTTAATATTTGGAGAAGTTTTTCGAGGGTCAAACGACGCTTGATTTAGGCGTACGACCAATCGTTTGGAAGCTTGGGATGTCTGTTATCTAATCCTAAAAGACTCAAGTTGAAACGAGGTTGTTTTGGATCTCATTTTGGTCAAAATAGTGACCTAAGTATAGACCTACAAAAATCACAAATTAGGCTTAAGAACACAATCATCATTGCACAAATCATTGTAGGATTCATAATCATTGATCTTAAGTATGTAAAAGCTCATAATCTTGAATCCTAGCCCCGATCGACTAACTCGATCTTGCTTCATTGGATTCGAGTTTCAAATTGTTACATTCATCGTGATTTTCATCAATTTCTATCGCAATCAATTGGATCAAGCTGCAAGATCATGATCGGGACTCCAAGAATGTAGATCAAACCACTATAGATTGGATTGGGATCAATCAAACCACCGACTCAAGGAAAAAAATGAAGAATCGATCTAAAATGGACCAGTTTTGACTCGTTGGCGATAGATCGAGTTGCCAATGAAGATCCAGCAATCGATCTGGTCATCTTTGTCCATAGTAAGGGCAAAGACCTTTGGAACTACAGATCACCAGCGACTTGGATGCTTGGGGGCTCTAGCGACCGTTGGTTCAAGCCTCAAACAAAACCGGTCCAAGAGATGGACCAAAACTAGAGAGAGAGAGTGATCTATTTTGGGCGGGAGTTTTGAGGGAGAAAAGAGAGAGAGAGAGAGAGAGAGAGAGAGAGAGAGAGAGAGAGAGAGAGAGAGAGAGAGAGAATTTTTGTGCCAAATGAAGCCCCCCTCTGAAATTAGAAGACATTTCATTTATATACTCCTCACATTAAGCGATTTTGGCTGTCGGTTTGACCCAACGGTCAAAATTTCGATCCAACGGTCAAAAATCCATTTCGAATGCTCCATCATGATCTTAAGGTGCCTAGTAATTGATCTAATGGGTTTGATTTGCAAAAACCCAAGCCAAAATCAGGAATTGCGACAAAATGTCCAATTAAGGGTTAATTTATAATTTGATGAAATTTGAGGATCAATTTGTAAAATTTTAGGAAATTAAAGGTGTAGAAATGAAATTAGCATTGAGAAAGTTCTAGAATTGGTGGCTAGAGGCCAAGAACTGGCCGGCAAGGGCCATGTACTGGCCAATCCCCAAGCAACCAGTCAGACTGGCCAAACCGATTCAGTCCGATTCGGGTGGATTTTGATCGATTCTTAACTGGTTTGATGCGGTTCCTGCTATTTTGTCCACTTGGGACCACTGTGAGTAAACAATTTATGCAATTTGACCCTTAAATGACCAAATTGAAAAGGAATTTTATTCTATCTTAATGAGAAATTAGCCAATTAAGATATAATTAAGCTAATCAAACCTTATGAACATGATCTAAGGGTCTTTTGTTGACATAATTGAATGATTATTATGAAAAACAGCGAGTTGAAACCATCGGTGCATAGAATTGGGCCTAAAGGGCTAAAATGGTAAAATTTGCAATTCAATGGGCAAAATTGCAAATTAACTAAAATTGAACTCAATTAGTATCAAAATTGCCCTATCTAATGAGCTACCCATATGTAAGATCACTTATCATATTCAAATTGACCATGAATTGAAGTGCTCGAGCTTAGGTCAAAAATAGATCTAAGCTTAATATTAAAATTGGACCTAGATTCATGAAATTAAACCATACATGAATGTGTCAATTCGAATTTTGTTGATTGAAGCTTAATGGCTTGATTTTCTAATGCCTAGGGGTATAAAAGTCTTCAAATTGATGAGTTCTAGTATGAATTTCACAAAATTGATCTCGAATTTGAACTTATATTAAGAAAATAAATGAGAAACAATTGTCCGTTCGCAAGTTATGAATGATCAATTTTGGTCCCTTAATTAAGGCTTAAAACGGAAATTCGCATTTTGACTCGATAAATCACAAAATTGAATGCTCAAGCAAATTTCAATAGCCCATAAAATAAATGTCAAAGAATGAACTACTCCTAATTATGACTAGAATAAAAGTAATTTTATTTTTAGTCAATTTACAACCTAAAACTGAAAAATTCAGAAACCAATGTTCTTAATTGAATTTTGTGAAATTATTGACTCAAAAGTCAAATTGGTATTAAAAGAAATGTATTTGTGCATTTTGATTTTTTATATTTTTTGGGTCAAAGGTTTGACTAAAAGTCATCCATTTTCTTTGGTTTTTCCTAAAATGTTGATTTTTGGTCAAATTTTTGAATTTTCAAGAAATTAATTTGACAAAAGTGAAAACTTTTTTTAGATAAAAATTCAATTTTTTTACCTAGGGTTGACTTTTAGTTAAAGAGTTGACCAAAAAATCAATCTGAAAGTCAACTTTTTAACTTTTAGGATTTTTCTTGAAAATGAGTTAGAAATTGCTTTAAAACGATAATGCGAAAGAAAGAAATAAAAAACGACACTTTTGGTCGAGAGATGGGGTTTCGTTACGATTAGAAACTTAAATCTCGATTTTTTTACCTTTTAATGATGCGTCGACTAAAACTCAAGTGTCAACAAGTCTCATGTGTGATTTATAATGTGGTGCTTGATTAAATAGACTTTAGTTGCTTTGAAATAATATGTTAATGAATTTGGTTAAGGCATATCTTTGCATGTGAAGGTTTATTAATCGTCACGGATATATCCCATATTATATGTCACTTGCTTATGTAGAATTTAGGTGCATTCATGATTCATGTCTCGAATAGTGCGTATTATAATTCATATAGACTGAGGATAATTTGTATCTACACAAGTCTTTAAAAGGTTTTATGCAGGTTGAATCCAATCCTTGAGACTTCCTAGATGCAAAGCATCTAAAGGGTATTCCCTCTTCTTGGGGAAGACAAATATAAAAAGAGGAACTAGGGGGAGTTGACTATGTGGGCATCTGTATGTTAAAACAAGGTTTGCCAGCCCACCTAGATTACTAGACAAATGAGATGGCCCTAACTCGGAGCTCATATGCTCTTGCTATAGCAATACTAGGTTATAGGAGCTAGTTTAGGTGCATTCATAATTCATGTATTGGATAGTGAATATTAGAATTCATATAGAATTAGGATAGTTTATAGTTTTCGATAAAATATAATTCAAATAAAAAATGTCATTTAAGTCATATAAATTGCATATTGGATTAGTTAGTCTCATAGTATGCATGTCATGTGTCGCACATCATTTATTGGGTCACTTAATTTAGTATAAGTGTAATAAAAAATCATATCATGTAGATTAGTTGATAAACACATCTCATGCATTACTCATGTTAAAAAAATGAAGCATCTAAAAGAGTTAACCTCGCATCATTTGGTCACTTTTCTTTTCTAGATAAAAGTCATTTAGTTCAAGTTTAGTTTCCTAAAGTCTAGTATTTTAAATAAGCCATAAAAATAATCTCAGATGGTTTAAATAATATGGTCAAGTTTATGATTCATAATAACTCATGTCATTAATATGGCATATAGGTTGCATTTATTTTATTAACATAGTATACATGTCATTTAGATGTAAGACTAGTTCTTGAATGCATGTTAAATAAGATGCATGTAGTCATTATATTTAATTTAAGTCATGTTTAAAAAAAAGAAGAAAAAACCAAAAAGAATTAATTAACGTTGCATCATTATATTTAGAAATTATGTTTAGGTCATGAATCTGATCATATTATTGTTTGCTTCCGTTACATCTTGCAGTATCTTTGTTGCATTGGATGATAATGGAGCTTTGCTTTTAATTTACTTTGCGCATCAAAGTTCTTTCATCTTCTCAATTAATTTATTTATTTATAGCTTTAATTATTGAGTGTTACATATTTGTTAGTGGACTGGAATTAAAATTGGCCAAGAGTACTTGCAAAAATGTTTGAAGAAAAAAAAAAGATACAGAAAGGGCATTAGATTCATTTAAGCTGCGTTTGGAAACGTTTTTGTTCAAAAATTGTTCATGGGAACAGAAATAGAAAAAACTATTTCTGTTCCAGGGAACAATTTTTTACTAGACGAATGCGTTTGGTAATCGTATAAAATTTTTGTTCCTAGAATAGAAAAAAACAGAAACACGTTTGGTAAACTTGTGTAATTTTTTTTTTTGTTTCTTTTAGTTTTTTAATATTCTTATTTTATTTTTCTTTCTTTTATTTTTTTTTTCTTTCTTCCTTTTGGCGGGTCGCCGGCCTTGGCCATGGCTGGCAACAGGCCGCCCAGGCACGGTGAGGTCGAGCTTGAGCTCGCCTAGATTCGACGAGGTCGAGCTTGCCTAGCCACCGGCCTTGCCGGGCCACCGCTAGGTCGGCGTCGCCTGCCGGTGGCCCGGGCGAGGCTCGGCCTCGCCCGGAGGTTAGGCGAGCTTAGCCTCGCCGGATCTAGGCAAGCTCGAGCTCGCCCAGCCAAGGTGAGGCCAAGCCTTATCGAGGGCCGACGACGCTCCGGCGAGGTCGCCGGCTGAAAAAAGAAGAAGAAAAGAAAGATAAGGAAAAAAAGGAGAGAGAAAAATTGTTTCTTGAAAGTGTTCTAAAAACGAGAAACAAGTTTTTCTTGTTTCTTTTCCAAATTTATTCCCAAGAACAAAAAAAAATAGATTTTTTTGTTTATGGGAACAAAAGTGTAAACAAACGCATTTATGTTCTTTTTTTGTTCTTCGGAACAAAATAACAATAATTGTGTTCCGGGGAACAGAAATAAAATCCAAACAAATAGGCCCTTAGTGTAATCAAGTTACCATATCCATAAATCTCTGATTGGTTGAAGTAAAATGTTCTCCAGCATTTTACTTTGGTTTCTAGCAGCTCCTAAATGAATTGAATTGCATGTTTAAGAATATGATTAAATCAAAACCCTAAGTTGCGATTGGTGTGAGTTTGGAAAAGTCCACACTAAGTGATGACACATCTCTTTCATGAGTAACCATTCTTGCGCACTTAATAGTTTCCTCTTGATGATCCAACTTAAGGAAAGGCTGCGACATTCCTCGATACATTATGCACCCAATATACTCTATACAATAAATTTTCCATCTACTAGCGACAAATTTCGGCATCAACTTCAAATGATTCCATCGCCAATCCCAATCCACGGCAAATCAAAATTTTGTAGTTTTCACCGGAACAAGAAGTCAACTTTTTGGGACAAAAGATGGACAAAGGAATGTTCAACACTATTGCTAAAAGCATCTTAAATCCACTTTAGATGACGCATTTTGTCCTACTATCTTCAATGGAATTAGAAGCGATACTTAAACTTGATCGACCAAACTCTCTATTGTTGGTCAAATTGAATTGCCGATTCTCTCGTTGTTATTCTAATTGGACAGGCCATGGAAACCGCCTGCGTGGCCCGTAGTATTCGGTCAAAGTGTAGCGGCCACAGACTGGCTCTGATCACACCTTAATGGAACCAGAACGAACTGATTTACTCACAAAATCAAACAACTTATGATAACATAGTTTGCAACATGTGGCCAACTGGTAATATAAATACAGACATGGATCACAAACAAAACATTTTCCAAGATATAAATGTATTAATACTATAGTAGAAAGCCAACATCTAAACTCAGTGGCATAGTGCCCACCACTTAAATGATCAGAAATGCCGTCGTTCTCATAAAAAAGTTATCAAACTTTCACATTGGGCATGCCCCACCTTTGACATTCGTATCCCAATTTTTTATTACAAAGAAAATCGCAGATCTTTATCTCCAACCGGACACGTATGTTGCGCGAGCGAAGATATTGGTAAAGTTTTTTCTTATTTGAGATTCGTATAGCGTAGAACAGATGATTATTCATCACGATGATTGGAAATTGGATTGAAAAGTTGCCAATCGAAAAGCTTTCATCTATTATCCTAAAAAGGCGTGAAATTGATCCGAATGTCTCCCCCTATCGATACACGCAATAATGATAGAGGCTCCTATGCCTTGAAAGCATAACACATTTTTTTTTTTTTTTGGTCAGAAAAAAGCATAACACATTAGCGAGGTGATCCGGTTTACTAATCTTTTGCTGTCGATTTCGCGAGTGCCGAGGGACCACCAATCTCACTCAATATATTAATGGAAGACAGCTGGTCTATTTTGTTTGGACTTCAAATTTAAAATTATCAAAACCTAATAAGGGTGGAGTTAGTCGTAACCTAATTTGCTCCTATATGTCTCAATTGTTTAAGAATCCAAAAAACTTATTATAAATTAATTTTCCTCGAATTCGTTTGGTTACGGTCCACGACACAAAAGAGGACCTTTCAACCTGCCTGCACAAGAGAAGCAATTCCAGCTATGACTTGACCACCGAAGTATAATTGTGAATTTCCCTAGAGCATGCGTTATTTGACCATCTACCATCGCAGTGTTTACTACCCAGCACAAACAATTTGAAATCACCCTTCTTCGCAATCGATCTCTCACCCCTATAAAAACATCCGGCGGAACTCACTAAACCAAAGCACGAAAGTCTCGAAACAAACGCAAACGAGCCATGGATCACTTCTACCTTTCCCTCCTCCTCCTCTTCGTCTCCTTCATCACCCTCTCCCTCTTCTACATAACCTACAAGCATATCGCCCACTTCACCGGCGCCAACCTCCCACCGGGCAAGACCGGGCTCCCCTTCATCGGCGAGACCCTGGAGTTCCTGTCCTCCGGGTGGAAGGGCCACCCCGAGAAGTTCATCTTTGACCGCATCACCCGGTACTCATCCGAGGTCTTCAAGACCTCCATCCTTGCCGAGCCAACCGCCGTCCTGTGTGGCGCTGCCGGCAACAAGTTCCTCTTCTCCAATGAGAACAAGCTCGTCACAGCATGGTGGCCTGACTCCGTCAACAAGGTCTTCCCTTCCTCCACCCAGACCTCCTCCAAGGAGGAGGCTAAGAAGATGAGGAAGATGCTCCCCAACTTCATGAAGCCTGAGGCACTCCAACGGTACGGTTAAAGTAGCTCATGTCGCCTGTCTAAGGAATTTATCTATCCCTCATACATATTAGTCTCTTTTTATCTGGTAGCTTGACCTTTTGGATTGGATATTCTTAACAGTTACATCGGAATAATGGACCATATCGCTCAGCGGCACTTCGGCATGGGGTGGGAGGGCAAGGAAGAGATCATCGTGTTCCCTCTCGCCAAGAGGTACACGTTCTGGCTGGCCTGTCGCTTGTTCATGAGCGTTGAGGACCCAGACCACGTTGCCAAGTTTGCCGAACCGTTCAACGTCCTCGCCTCTGGGATGTTCTCGGTACCGATCGACCTGCCGGGGACGCCACTAAACCGTGCGAAGCATGCCTCCAACTTCATCAGGAAGGAGCTGAGGGCAATCATCAAGCAGAGGAAGATCGACCTGGCCGAAGGGAAGGCCTCGGCGACACAGGACATATTGTCGCACATGCTCCTGGCGACAGATGAAGAGGGGAAGCACATGAACGAGCTCGACATTGCCGATAAGATCCTAGGGTTGTTGGTCGGCGGCCACGACACGGCGAGCGCTGCTTGCACTTTCATCGTCAAGTATCTGGCGGAGCTTCCTGACGTCTACGATGGAGTTTACAGCGGTAAGTTCTAAAAAAATTCCCTTTTATCTGGCCTTTTTTTTTTTTTTTTTTTTGGTGGGGGGGGTGGGTATAGAGATCTCGCTACCTTGTTAATTATTTATTGATACGGTCATTGTTTCGAATATATATATTAATACGTGAAGGGAACAGAAGAAAGTCAGAGACGCAAGCTAAGGAGACTGGTTTGTAGAGAATTACGTTTTGAATTTAACTCCATAGCTTTAAAGTCAGCATATGGAGTCGAATAAGCTTAATTATATTCTAAGAACCACGGTGTCTGAGAGCCTTCATGTTGTGCCAAACACTCCAACACATGTCCAACACTTTAAACAATCTCGAATACTCTCGGATTCGATTAAAACATGTCAGAAAATCCGATATCTAGTTAACTTCCTTGACACTCCAATTTTGGTGCGTGATTCTGACATGTGATGTCAATTTTAGAATTTTTCAATAAATCATGGGTCAAAATGTATATATGAAGAGAAATAATAATAATAATAATAATAATAATAATAATAATAATAATAATAATAATAATAATAAAATAATAAAATAATAATAATAATTAATAATAATAATAATAATAAAATGAGGAAAACAGAAAAACCTCTTCTTCTTCTCTTCTAACTCTCACTTTCCATGATACACAATTCACCTCTAAGTGTTTTTCTGTTCTCTTCCAACATGTTTGACATGCGAGTTCAAAATGTGAATTGCTTGTTTTTTTCTCCAAGTTTTATGAATATTAGAATGGAGTTGAATTTGTAAAATTGAAACAATAAATAATATTAATAAATTGTAAATTAATGTTTTTAGTGTAAATTCATTATAGGTTTTTTTATTTATTTGTTTGTGAATTTGAATCAAATTAATTTGATTGAAATAATCAGAAAAATATAATACAATATGTCCTTACGTGTCGAAATTATCTGTTTTTGGAGAAACGACATGTCATCGTGTCGTGTTTGCGTGTCGCGTGTTAGTGTCCGTGCTACTTAGATTATATTTGTATAAGAGAAATTTAAGAGTTAGGCTATGAAGATATCTCAATTTACTAGGTTAGCGTAGAGTGCACTTTTCACTTTTTCATGACATAAGGAATTGGGACCCTAGCGATTGGCATAGTGACAACTTGCCCATTAGACCCCTAACACATGGTACTCTACAATAGTAAAATGAGATAAAGTTTTCCACGATGACCCTATATAAATAACCTATATTTCGTGCGGATGTGATTTGATTTCACGTTCGTTTAATAGAGCTACAGCTAAATCTATCAAGACATTGATGAGGACACGGTACAAGGATTGAAGATCTTTATCTAGAGAGTCGCATGCATGAACAAGCTTTGTGTTAATACCTTATCACGGAATCATTTGAAAGAGTCCAAAAAGTTAAATATCAGTCGCATGCATCTAAGTTCAAAACAAAAATAATTTCATGAGAAAAAAGCCAGGGGAATGAACCTTATAGTGGTTTTAGAACGGAGATTTTACTTAATTACAAACCACTATCTTTAAATCTAATAAATTCTATTAATGATATTATTAAGTAGAAAGTTTAATTTTTTTTCTATAATTGCTAATAATAAATTCAATGTTTTATGCATTATCGAAATTTCGCTTTCCTGCATTATTAATATTTCTTTTAGTAGGAAAACAAAATGGAACCCACTGAATCTATGCGGCTCTCTGATTTATTTATGGCACAACCACTCATGCATATTATGCGCCCATTAAATTAGGTTTGAGGGACGGCTTTCAATGAATTCGATGCCAACTTGAGATTTCCTGCTGCCTCTTAATCGCACCGCCGGCCTTTCAATTCCTTCTGCGTGTCATTTGTGGTGCGACCACGTTTTTTTTTTCAGATTTTTATTCACTGATTATCGTCATAATAATCATATTATAAGTTGGCCGTGAGCTTGACGTGCCCCACAACACCCAAATGACGTCATAAGAGTTCTCATTTTCAGATTATCATATTCGATAGCATTGAAAAAATATAATAAATGATGATAACTAAGTAAGTAATATAAGATACATAATGATTTTTTACTATTTTTTTTTCAGAACAAATGGAGATTGCGAAATCAAAAGCTCCGGGCGAGTTGTTGAACTGGGACGACATTCAGAAGATGAAGTATTCGTGGAACGTTGCCTGTGAAGTCATGAGGCTCGCTCCTCCTCTCCAAGGCGCATTCAGGGAAGCCCTCAACGACTTCGTCTTCAATGGCTTCTCCATTCCAAAGGGCTGGAAGGTGAGCTCTTCGCTCTCCCTTTTCGACCCAACAAGAATATAGACATGACGCAGTAGTCAATACCAATAATAATGCAAGAACATCCATAAGAGAAGGTATTCGGGTCTCTACACCCATGCCTCTGGATTATAAAGGGGAAAAAAAAGAAACAAGGGGCTTCATCGTACACGTTGTAAATCATATGCTTGGATCATTAAAATTCCAAAAGCCTCAAACTGCATCTGAATATCTTTTCGTAAGAATTGCAGTTATACTGGAGCGCACACTCAGCGCATAGGAATCCGGAGTACTTCCCAGAGCCGGAGAAGTTCGACCCATCAAGATTCGACGGGAAGGGGCCCGCGCCGTACACGTACGTCCCATTCGGGGGAGGGCCCAGAATGTGCCCCGGAAAGGAGTACGCTCGTTTGGAGATACTCGTGTTCATGTACAACCTGGTCAAGAGGTTCAAGTGGGAGAAGCTGCTCGCAGATGAGAAGATCGTCGTCGACCCGATGCCTATGCCGGCGAAGGGGCTCCCAGTCCGGCTTCACCCTCACAAAGCTTAAGGGGAAGACGAAAGAGCGTGTCACCTTAGTATATGTCAATCCCTTTTAGTATCTGCTAGTCGTGCTAGTAATGTCTTGTGCTTTGTGCGTATGTCAGTCCCCAGTAGTTCGCACTTGTTCGTTGATTATAGCGAGGAAAAGCATGAGAGAAAAGTACGTCATTCAACTGTAACATGACGTCATAAGTGTAATAATTGACTAAATTTGCGCTATGGTCGAGTAATTCTTATTGACTATGATGTTGTTTTTGTACATGAATATCGCAACGTGGTATGCTATGGACAGCAGCCATGTCTCACGTTTCGGTTGGTGGGGGCCGTTGAAATCGTGGCCACATGGTGATCCATTTTTCTTTTCCCGTGAAGAGAGTGGCTACTTGATTATTCTAAGGTAAGAGAAACACGAAAGAGTTCTCTTGAAACTTTATTAAGTCAGGGGATGGCTATGTTATGTCTCATGATTACTTGATCTTATAGAGTCTAAGAAGAAAGGAAAAGAATGTCTATGGAATCATAGGTGGTTAAGGTTTTCATGTTTGAATATATCTAAATTGAATATTTCTAGATATTTTTCAGACCTATTGTCGATACTAAGTAGTAGTGAAAAATTTGTATTAATTTTTCATGATATTAGATGCATGGATCAAATATATCTTAACAAATTCTTCATAAAAAATTATGTCTTCTATAATGGAATCCGATTAAGTGAGATTTCAAATGAATGTTTACGTAATCTTCTTTTGTCTGAAGAAATGATTCATCGAAATAATAAAGCACTGATATATTCCACTTTGTAAAACAAACTTGAAAAGCATTTTTCTAATAATATTTCAATATTTCGTGTCCCATCAACTTCTTCCTCGAATATTTTGTGTAGTTGGTCTAATCTAAAAGGTCTTGGATTTGCCGCTCCGTGTGGAGTTACGACTGAAACGATGCATTCACACTGTTAGGTGGCGTGTCAAAGTTGGCAACTCGGATGTCAAGTCAACGAACGTTTTGGCCTCGTGATGTGAATGTGCTCCTTGGCTATCGGTAGAGGTGTTAAACGGATGGGTCGGGTCGGATTTGGGTCAGGTCATTAATGGGTCGACCCAAATTGACTCATTAACTCATTTATGACCAATTTATGTCTAATGTAAATTTTTCGATCCATACCCGACCCGACCCATATTAATAAAATATTTTCATATTTAACCAAATTTAGGAAAACTTATTCTTATGTTTTTTTTTTTTTAAAGATTATATTACTAAAAACTTCTAAGAAATACAAATCCAATAATAATTTTTCAAAACAAATATTTCTTTTATATATATTTAAAAACTAAAATATTTTTATACATTGGAAAATTTTAAAATTTTTAAAATAATTATTTTAAAAATTAATTTTTAATTATTTTTATTTTTAAAATATAATTTTTAATTTTTAATTTTCTTTTTCTTTTTTTTTTTCTTTTTCGTTCTTTTCTTTGGCCAGCCATCGACCATGATGACGGCAAGCGGCTGGCCACGGGTGAGCCTCAAGCTCGCCCGGCTTGCCGACGCCAAACAGCTCACGGCTCGCCAGATCCGACGAGCTCGAGCTCGCCCGACGTCGATGAGCTCGAGTCTCGCCGGATCCGACGAGCTTGAGCTTGCCCGACGTCGATGAGCTCAAGTCTCGCCAGATCCGACGAGCTCGAGCTTGCCCCTCGTCGGATCCGGCGAGGCTCGAGCCTCACCGGATGTTGGCGAGGCCTTCGCCTCGCTAGATCTGGTGAGCTCGAGGCTCGTTGGCATCGGGTGAGCTCGAGCTTGCCCCTCGTCGAATCTGGCGAGGCTCAAGCCTCGCCCGACACCAGCGAGTTCAAGTCTCGCCAAATCGGTGAGGCTTGAGCCTCGCCGGGCGTCAGCGAGGCCTTCACCTCGCCAAATCCAGCAAGCTCGAGCTTGCTCGATGCCGGCGAGCTCGAGGCTCGCTTGGCTAGTCGCCGGCTATCACCATGCCGGCAACCGGAGGAAGAAGAAAGAAAAAAAAAGGAAAGAAAAAATAAAAAAAAAAATAAAAAAATTTTAATTTCGGTTTTTATAAAAAAAAAAAATGTAAAGTTAAAGAGAGGAGAGAGAGAGAGATGGTGAGGTTTTGAGTGAAAATAAATGGGTTCATTTTTAATGGGTTGATAAACGGGTCCATAAATGGGTCAGCTTCTTTGACCCATTTAAAATCCATATATCTTGGGCCTTGACGCATTAAAAGCGTTATGGGTCTTTATGAAATAAAGCTTGACCCATTAATGACCCATTTAACCATAAATGGGTCCATAAATGGGTTGCACAACCCATTTAACACCTCTAGCTATCGGTGGGCCGAAATTAAAGTTTTGGGGACCGATACAGAATAGAAGTCAACGTCTTATTTATTCTATCGAAAGCTGCACCTTCGATAGATTTCCCGTGACCAACATGATATTGCTCTTCAATGAGGCAAGAGATTCCATGCACACCTATTACTTGGTATAAATGTATAAAAGATGTTGGACGCATTTACTCTTCCATTGAGTTAGCAACCCAAAAAAAATTGGGATATATAGATACAATTAGAATAAAAAAAAGTAATTCTATTGCATGACGCAATCGGAACAGCGAACTAGCAATAAAATTCTAATTGATTGTTAAATTATGAATCTAAAAAAGAGAAATAAACCGATCCAATAAGGATAATAAAATTTTCAGATAAAAGAAAGGCAATTTGGACAGATTGCCTCTTCTAGTGGAGACGAAAGGGGAAAGGTAATCCTTATCCAAGCCCACAAGATGGCTGAATTGTGCCGATCATGTCACTATTAAGGACAGTGAGGAAGAATTGGAAATGCAACTTGTGGTTAGTTTAATTCGATTATTCGCGGTGTTGAAAGGACGGAGAATCGGTTAATGAAACCCTATTCCTTTTTATCATATGCCATTTTCGAGTCAATTTTTCCTGATGGTGGAGTTCATGAAGTCGATGGTTCCTGGGGCCGCGATAGAAGCTCTTCGCCTTAAAGTAAAACTGGTCTGAAAGGGGTCAATCAAGTCATTATCGAAAGGTGTCAATCTGTTGATCATTTAGGCCTCAAAAGTGGGCCTCACATGATCAATGGCCAACATGTGATTGGGTTCATGAGGAAGGATTCGTGCAAGACTTACACCTACCATCAATAAATTAACAAACTCTAGAATGAACTTATTACAACCATTGTTCATAAGAGGACTACATGTGAAGTCCACATGATCAACTATCATGATGGACCTAATCCAAGTAAATACTAGTCCAGACAAGAATTATCCCTCTAAACTATGTCGGTATCTTGAATCATAATACATCCTAAATGTGTTTCAATTGCCATATACAAGTTCTCTAATAGATATGTCACTCTAATAATTTCTAGTCAATTTTCGCCGAAAATTATTATAGTGATAGTTCATTTATTACCAGCCATCCTACATAGCACATCGTCACATAAGCAATTTTAGTAAAAATGGATCCCGATGATTACATTAGACTTTTGTGCAAATGTTTAAACTAAGCTTCAAAATTAAAAGGTTTAAAATTGAATTAGAATTTGTATATTAATTTTAAGACTAACCAAACAATTTCTTTGATTTGGGAGCTTAAAAAAGGGACTTGAAAATGAGTTAGTGATGGATACTTCTTTTCACCCTTCATTGTCAAAAAGAAAAGTTCCAAGCAGGAGTTCATAAAAGGCACAAGCTAACCCTAAAATCAGCTAGTCTTTTCCATATAGAACTCAAAAAGAGGACAAGAGAAAATGCAAGTGCATCGCCATGGTTTTTCTTACTGCCACGGAGTCGTGCACTCCACCTCGACTCAACAACCAATGTCAGCATTCATTCATGTCCATCTTTCTCTATATACGGGCTCTTCTTGAGAACGTTCATGGGACAGCTAGCACCATATAAGCAAAATGGGTCCACCCATATTGATCTTAAAACACCGTCAGCTGTTCAACTCTTTCCTATATATCTACATGGACAGAGGATGCTCATTATTATTAGCTTACCATTCTGGAAACTGAACGCTCAAATAACGGTGGCAAACTACTTGGCTCGAACGACAATGAAGTATTCAATTTTCATCAACAAGATAGACTAAACCAGCCTGTCTATAAGGTTTTCAGAAGCTTTCTTTCTCTTCCTCTTCATCCTTTATCCTTCTCTAGAGAGACAAAATGAACCTAGAGTATGACTGATTCATTTAAGAAGGCTGTTGAGTCTCCGCCACGCGGGCGGGGGCCACTCTTGCAGAATATAATGGACCAACAAGGTGCCGCAAGTGATGTGGTCACAAGCTGAAATTTACCAATGCAGAGATGAGTCCAACTCTTACCTTTCTCTGGCCTTTTCCCTTTTACTATTCATCTGGGTTGGAAGCTAAATAATGAGAACCCACCGGTACCGAACATATACAGGACTGATCTAGCATTACATATATGTATTCCAACCACTGTCAATTTAAAGTCCTGCCATCTCTTCATCTCTCTCTCTCTCTCTCTCTCTCTCTCTCTCATGAATTAAATGATTGGAAATAACCACTGTCGGCCATCATGTACCTGAACTCCTGTGTTTTCGGTCGTAAAAGAGGTCGGACATCATTGGCTGTGACGACAACAGCTACCACCTAAACATGTGCTGGTACACAACCATATTGCCAACCCAATTATTGTGATTTTGTTTTGATACATAGCGCTCAGATAATATTCACTCGTTTAAGACGTTTGAACCTGAAATAATATAATCTACTCTTGAATGGGGCATGCAGTTATATCATGTGTTTAAGACCTCGAATTATTGCAATTTCATTCACCTATTTATAACGCAAGTGTTTCAACCTTTTATAGTGGCAAAAGTATACTCCAAGTGCCAAAACTTGGCATGAAGAGACACTTAAGTGCCAAAAATTTGGAAAAGTACACTTAAGTGCCAAAATCAAAGTAAAATGGATCACTTAAGTGCCATTCTGGCCAAATTGCTGACGTGACAATTTTTCCGGCAAGGTGCAAAACGATGTCATTTTGAACGCTAACGTGGCGATAAAATGCAAAAACGACGTTGTTTTGTGTTTGATGTGTAAATAATTAATATAAAAATTAATTAAATTAAATTTAAACTTAAATTTATTTAAAATATTCTAAAAATAAAAAAAAAAAACTTGAAATTTAAAAAAACAAGAGGAGGAGGGGGGTGCGGCACCCCAAACCCGTTAGGGTCGCCACAGATACCAAGCATTTATATCTAAAGCAATTACAACTTCTTTAAGCGATAGCAAAAAGGAGTCGTAATTAGGGGCCGAGGTTTAGGCATAATATATATATATATATATATATTTTTTTTTTTTTTTTTGAAAACGACTTAAAGATTAGCACAACTCATAGCGGAAATTAGAGGCGTGTCTCACCGTCTCTCTACTTCCTTAGCGATAGCACAATGCACACCAACTACACAGTGAAAGACAAACATAAGGCCGAACCACTTTTATTTACATTTTAAGATGGACATCTTTGGGTCGGTATAGCCAAAAAGGAAAACCGAGACTTTTCACTACGCTTGGTTATATCTCTAATGAGATCGTCGACCCCCTAAAAGTAACATGAAAGACCTTCCATCTAAGTGTCGGCTCTAACTCCAAAAATGTCATCCTCCCTCTCCTCGCTCATGGGCCGTCACACCCAGTCAGGGTGCATCGGGTGGTGGTGGTGGCAGCATCCCCAGCATTTGTCCGTCGCGCCGGACATGGATAGACAGAAACTCCTGGATGACGGGGCCCCCAGCCAGACCCACGTCGTACATAACTAGCACCCGGACCCTCAGGAACACCAGCCTAGGGATAGTAACGCAAACGTGCTCCATGCATTCCACCTCCACGTCGGTTGGAATGCCATAAAACATGCCCCGTGTAATAGGAGGGAGAGACATCATTCACTAATCTGAAATGTTGGTCCTCGAAGGGGTGAGTACAACCACTCAACAAGTAAAGGTCCAATGACCACTCAAAGCATCATACAATACAATCATAGCATAACATGCCATTCAGATAAACATACATAACTTACCTTAGTATCATACACATGTCATCATAACTCACGTACATGCATCATCATATAATCATCATCCTCATGATGTATTTATGCATTCATCATTATCACATCACATGTGCCATCATACCATAAGTGCACATACATCCATACACTTATCATTATTAATGCATATGTCATCATATCTCACATACATACATCATCATATAGACATCATCCTCATCATGCATTTATGCATTCATCATTATCACATCACATGTGCCATCATGTCATAAGTGCACATACATCCATACACTTATCATCCATGCTATTTAGCATACACCACCATGAGATCCATAGTATGTCATTTAAGTATGCATACATAACTTGCCTTGATATTATGCACATATCGACATCTCTCACATACATGCATCTACTTACATGCAATATGCCATATGCATACATCCATGCACATGATTCACTTTCAATTCTTAACTTTCATAAGGATCTCATCAATTTTTCTCCCTAGGGACCAATGTTTGCATCCCAAAATTTATCGCTCGCACCCAACCTGGCATCGCGAGGAACCTCCGACACACACCTCCGGGCATCCGGCACACACCTCCGGGCATCTCGAAACTCCCGAGGACATCCGGCACACACCTCCGGGCATCCGGCTCACACCTCCGGGCATCCTGACACTCCTGGGGCATCGTCAGCTCACACCTCCGACGGTCATTCATATCCTCATACCTTTCTTTTCCAATTTCACACTTGAAATTTCTAATGCAATTGATTCAAATTGTTCTTTTGAAATCATGTAGTATGCATTAAAAAAAAATTTCCTTTTTAATTAAATAAGATCTATCTTTGAAATCATGTAAAATTTTTCCTTTTCTTGAATGACATATGAAATGCATGAAAGTCATTACACCACTACATGAAACAAATCCAAAGTCTCATAATTCACATAACAATTCATATGGACCACACATCACAGCATAGAAGTAACCATACAATCCAATATCATAAATTTCGAAAATGTACAGCATGCACAGTTCTCATGTCACATTCAATTAAATAGACAAACGGCCTTCAAAATTCATGAAATTTAACTATGTTGTAGTTAAGACATAGATAAAGATGTCACATGAAGGAAATTTCTTCAAAAGACATTTGCACAGAATAGATATAGGTCATGCATTCCTACATTATCAAACCCGTAACACACAGTTTGCACAGTTTTCAATTCACAGCCAATTAAATAGGCAAATGACCTTCAAAAATCCTGAAATTTAACTATGTTGTAGTTAAGACATAAATAAAGATATCATATGAAGGAAATTTCTTCAAAAGAAATTTGTACAGAAAGTTATAGGTCATGCATGTCAAGATTCTCATGTTCGAAGTACACAGTTTGGGCCATGCATGCATCGACTAAGAGAAATGATAAGAACCGGCTTGTATGATGCATTTATGCATGCACTTAAAGAGGAAAAAGCGCCCGTCGCCACAGCATTGGCAACAATGCCTCATTCATTGAACGAGACGCCTTGGTTGAGGTAGGATGCCTGAGTTTGAGCTCAGATGCCTTAGGTAAGCTAGCCTCGGGATGCCCTGGTTGAACTAGGATGCCTGAGTTGAGCCTAAATGCCTTGGTGAGCTAGCGCCAAGATGCCTTAATTGAGTTGGGATGCCCTAGTTGAGCTAGGATGCCTAACTTGAAGCCGAATGCCTTGGTTGAGTTAGGAAGGCCTAGTTGAGTTAGGACGACGCTAAATGAATTTGCATGAGTGCTGGTATATGTATGAGTATGATATGTTGATATTTATTGATAAGCCAAAGCCAAGTATGCACTGAAGCATGTTGCGATGGACATTTGCATGTAGTCAAGGGTAGCAATAAGTTTGCTATTGATCTACCATCGACACTGTTTGCGAGTGTTGTACTTGCTAGGCTTTAACAATGATGAGATGCTTTCCTAGTAGAGAACTAGGAGTTTTACTTACTGAGTTTCCCCAAAACTCATCCCTCATCTTTCAGTCTTGTAGGCATGGAAGTCTCACGTTAGTTTTGGGAGCTATAGTCACGCTAGAGGAGATAGGATTTCCCTTGGCCTATGTGAAAAAATTGTACAGTGATGTAAAAAGAAAAGAGGGCTCGTAGAGAAAGGGTTTGTAAAAGTACTATTATAATATAAATTAGTGTGTTCTGCTTGATGTAGGTCCCAGTCTTCCAACCGTTGTTTGTCCGGGGAGTTAACTATTCACGTTTTCGCATGTGCATGATAACAAGATAAAAATAATTGGGACGTCGATGAGCCTGGGACGTAGGGGAAATAACCCCTATCACTCGTGACCCTAGAGATGGAGTTAGGGTCGTGACAATCGAAGAGGCGGGTGGGATCAACATTTTATTGATCTAAAAATATGAAGTCAATAACCAATGAGTCATAACCCAACAAGCAGAAGGTCCAATAATCTATACTTCACAAATTGATCATTGTACTGATAAATATAGCCCAAATAGGAATTTAGTAAATCACATGGACATCAACTTACCTGAGAACCTTTCCAAAATACTTGACAGACCAATACAAGTAATAACTTTTCCCAATAGATAATTAGTAGTTTAATTCATAAATATCAAAGTCATATTCAATATAATTTTATGTTGCCATAATCATCCGGGGAATCCTGTTATCCCCTAGGCTTTTCTATCATGACCCCTACTCCATCCTAAGGTCATGAGCAGCGGGGGTTATTTTCGTGACGTCCTAGGCACATTGCTGTCCCGTTGTTTTTATCTTTTCATGAAGCACATGTGAAAGTGTTACAAACAACACCCATACAACAATAAACAGCCAGGAAAATAATCACTTGCAAATATACAATTACATTAGTTATATTTACAGGTCCTTTTGTCGCGGGCCGCCATATTTACAACTACTACGTTTTCTATGCTCCAAAGACCGGGTAAACCTTATCCTCTAGCAAGACTGCAACTCCAGCACTAGTGGGAGACCTCAATGCCTACAATTCTGAAAAATAACGCGGTGACTCATAAACTCAGCAAGTAAAAGCCACGAATTTTCGGGTAGGAGGGTGCCTCGCCTATCAACAAGCATATAACTCATCCAAAACATTAGTTGATGACAAATCAATAGCAAAACAAAAATTTTGTCTTGGATGAAACATGAGAAATCCTTAATCAACAGTATACAAGCATAAACCAATATTCACCCACAACATGAGGAACTCACGCCTCACTCAATGTTATAGAAGCGTAAACAAGATCCATTCCATAGTATGAGAAACTCATGTCTCGCTCAATAATATGCAAGTATAACCAAAATCCCTTTCATAACATGAGGAACTCATGCACACGAGGTTCATTCATCAACAGCTGAAATCTATCGACTCTTCCGGAATCCATTGGGCATTTGAAATCCATCGGGCAATGTCCCCTAATCCAAGGGAGACGGCGGTCCTCCGACTATGCATCTGTCAGGCATCTGAACTTAATCGAGCAACGTTCCCTAATCCAAGGGTGACGGCAGTCCTCCGACAATGAGTCTGTCGGGCAACATTGTCAAAATCCATCGGTCGAGGACTAGAAATTAGTCCATCGTGTGACAATGCATCAAGCATCACGATCTGATTCTTATCTTCACTTTTAGTTCAAGGGCCCGAAGGCGTGCCATGCATGAGTATGTGAAATGACTTACCGAAACTGAGATGTTAAGCATGCCGAGCAAGAATCAAGGATCGCGACTTGATTCGACACGTTTCAGCACTAATCTAGTACCCAACTTGGCTCAAGAACGATATATCTTAATATTGCACCGAGACCATGATAGGACCGTCGTGAGATGTTCATTGACTTAGTACCAAACTTGGCTCAAGAGCAATATGCCTCAATACCACACCTAGACAATGAAAAGACTGGCCCATCATGATATGTTCACCGATCTAGTACCAAAGTTGGCTTAGGAACGATACGCCTTGATATCGCATAAAGACTAAGAGAGGACTAAACTGTCATGATCCCACAGATGTCAAGGCCGACAAAACCCTTTTTCGGAGTTTGGGGCATGAACTAGAACATACACTTATGAAAGCAGCTTGGAAATAGTTTTGTAAGGAAATAGCAAGCTTTCACAAAAAAGGCTTTTCAAATTGATTTGAGTCAAAGAAAAAACCAAAACATATCAAATAAACACATAAACCAAGCTTCTTCCAAGCAACTCAAACCAAAGCATGAGCCAAAGCTCATCAAATAAGGATCGAATTCAATCAAGGAACAAGATCTAAACTAATCCAAGCAAATACAACCAAACTTCAAACAACAATAAGTCAATCGACTTCAGTCAATGACTCGTCACATGCTCGGAATAGCATAACACAACGTCCTAGCCAAATATTAGTAAGTTTTACTTACCCTTTCTAAGTTGGCAACCTTGAATTGGCGATGACGACAAGCACGTCAATAAGGGCGGCGACAAGAATTCCTAGGGAAGAAGGGCCAAACTTTGATAGGAAGAGAGGGAGATAAGGCGGTGTGTTGTGGGAATGAGGGAGTGATGCCCCTCCCCTATTTATAGGCAATCCTAACTTGTTCTCCAAGCCTTAAAAGTCAAGACTTCCTCTCTAAGTCAAGAAGCATTAAATGCAAGGTAACTTGGTCACCAAGTCTCAAGGTAGGATAGGGCTTTAGCTTGGTAGCTTGGAACACCTCAACATGGCATTTAAGGACTTGAGTCCAAGCTTGGGCGTGACTCACACTTCCTGAGTGAGAAAAACAATTTTGAATAATTTCCGAAATTAATGTCTTTACCTTATCAAACGCAATTGAAAAATTATGAAAATTTAATATGTTGTAGAGAAGATCTTAAATAACATTTTTCATGAAGGAAGTCAAGTCAAATTCATGTTGTGCAAAGAGCAGAAAATCATTGAACACAACCCAAATATTCGTCCGTTGAGTAGATTCAACAGTCGAAGAGAGAGACTCATTTTGAAATCCAAATTTTCACAAAAATCTTTGAATTTTTTTATATGTTGTGGAAATGGATGTCCTTTAAAACTTTCATGAAGGAAGTATGGTTAAATTTGAAAGGAAAAATTTTATAAATATTCGAGAAGGCAACTTGGTCACCATTTTCACTACACAAGACAGGTTCCAGAAGGTGAATGATTGGGCCTTTGTCCCTACATTTTCACCTCAAAAAAATATGAAATGTAAGTATAGTTTAGATAAATATGTTTAGAATAACTTTCATGAAGGAAGGTTCTTTAAATTCTCACCACAAAAATCTGTGTAAAATTGGCAAATATCGGAGGTCCAGTAATTTCGAAAATCAAAGGTGGCAATCTTAGTTGGGAAAAGGAGGTATCCCACTTGGTCAAGAAGTATTAATTGTCGAGCATTCTTATCTCCTAAGTTTCCAACTAGGTCTTAGGTTAGCTTGGACAATTCATCTTGGCATTAAATAACTAGAAGCCAAATGTATTTAATTCACTCTTATCTTGTCCAAGAAGGCTTGACTTTGCTTGCTCCTTCTTCCAATGGTTGTGTGGTCCCTTTCTTGGCCTTCAAGATCTCCTAATTAGGCTTAGGTGTCATTCTCATTAATGAGCCAAAGTCAAAGTTTCAAACTCGTCTTCCAAGGCAAGAGCCTTTTATGCCAAGTGTCCACCTTTAGTCAATGTGCACTAATTAACAACAAGACAAAGGCATTAAATGCACCTTGGGGAAATATCTAAGTTTTGAAAGCTTTGTCATTGGGTGGGGATTAATCGAGTTTGATCGCGATCGACAACCTTATTTGGCCCAAGGTTCATGCCTAAGCCATGCCCAAACAAAGCTAGACGCAACCCAGCTTGATTGGCCAAACTGAGTTCAAAATCCCCTCTATCGAGAAAATGGGTCATAGCTGGGTTTGCTAGCTAGGTCCTAGCCCAATCAATCAGTCCTTTGGTCGGTTTGTGAGCTAGCCTGTGGGTCAATTTTACTTGGCCAGTCTTGTGGTCAATCCTTGGGCCAATCGACCAATCTTGTAGTTGATCCTGTGACTAGTCCAAGGTTCTCTACCACAAGTCCTAGTCAATTCAAAATTGAACCACATTGAGTTTATTCAATCCATGGCAGATTATCGGTTTTCATGTAATCGTGTGGAATCGATTGATTCATATCAACTCACGGTCACATGAGATCAGTTCATGGTCGTTTATGACCAGCATAATGACCAAAACGACCATCATAATGACCAAGTGGAATCACCCGCAAACGATGCGATGACCGGATGGAATCACGCCATGACCGTCCATCGATTTGTGATGGTACGCGATCATCCCATGATTGATCTTTATGGTCGAATAACCTTTCCATGGTCGAACATTCTAGGACCAATCCCTTGGTTGCCAATTCTCGAACGGGCTAATCGGCTCATGACCGACCATCGGGTCGGCTCACGGCCTAGTCTCACCCTTGATGTATCGGGCTTTGGGCTACTAGTCTGTGGCATCCCAAAATTTGAGACAAGCCTTAAGATGCATTAGAGCTCATGAGTAGGTAATGAAATTTCCTTTGAATTATGTTTTAGCCATTAATTCTCTCTTAAGACTAAGAGTTGTATGCTTGTTCTTAAAAAAATTAGAACTTTGGGATAAATTAATAAGAAGAATTTACTTGGCTATGCATCTCATAGAATTAATCCCTATAAATTAAATGTTGCAAGATTTTTGGCCATATGAAATTTAAAATTTGAAATCTATAAAGGAAAGAATTAAGGTGAATTATTAAAGTAGAGTTGGGGTTCAATTAGGCTTGGGCCTTAGGCCCAATAGCTTGGACTTTAGGTGGGCCAAATGGTCGGCCCATTGAGGCCCAAGGGGGGGGCTATCGCCGGCCCATTTGTTGGCCCAAAGCTAACCGGAAATGGAGCCCCTTTTCTGCATGAAGAGAAACATGTGTTCCTCCTTGGATTGCCAAGTGTAGACCATGCAATTAGGAATCATTGCTAATGATGGAAAGGGAGACCATTAAGGGGGAAAAGCAACCGGTTAAGGGAGTGAGAGAGGGAGGAATTTCAGACCAAAAGCAAAGAGAGAGAGAGAGAGAGAGAGAGAGAGAGAGAGAGAGAGAGAGAGAGAGAGAGAGAGAGAGATTTCGAGAGAAACCGAGGGAGAGAGGAGAAGGAGGAGCCGCTCGCCTGCACGCCCGTTGTCCGTTCGTCCGCCCTTCGCCGTCCTTGTCCTTGTGCCGTCGTTGGTTCGGTCTTTGGATGCAAGTTGGGATCTCATGCTACTCTTGCATGTGTGTAT
Source organism: Eucalyptus cloeziana (assembly GCA_014182715.1). Classification (NCBI taxonomy): domain Eukaryota; kingdom Viridiplantae; phylum Streptophyta; class Magnoliopsida; order Myrtales; family Myrtaceae; genus Eucalyptus; species Eucalyptus cloeziana. The sequence goes on along the minus strand of CM024641.1, from coordinate 40,532,849 downwards.
TACATGTGTGTTTTGATTAGTGATGGATTTTGAAGGTTTAGGGTCCAAAGAACCGAAGCTAGGATGAATTGTTTTTGAAAAATACCCTCTGTTTTCGAGTATACTGTTGAACCCCGAATGTTGTAGAGGCTTGCATGCATGATTTGAGTTAAATTCTTGCTTTGACTCCTTCACGAAAGTTGTAGATAACATCTTAAACTAAAACATACTCAAATTTCATGAGTTTTGATGGCCATTTGCATATTAAACCGACTGTGATATGAAAACTGTGCAAGGTGTGTGTTTCGGACTTGGAAATATTGACATGCATGACTTATAACTTTCTGTACAAATTTTTTTTGGAGAAATGTCCTTCCTGTGATACCTTCATCTATGTCTTAACTACAACATACTCAAATTTCATGATTTTTGAAGGTCATTTGCCTATTAAACCGACTGTGATATGAAATCTGTGCAAGGTGTGTGTTTCCGACTTGGAAATATTGACATGCATGACTTATAACTTTCTGTACAAATTTTTCTTGGAGAAATTTTCTTCCTGTGATACCTTCATCTATGTATTAACTACAACATAATCAAATTTCATGATTTTTGAAGGTCATTTTCCTATTAAACCGACTGTGATATGAAAACTGTGCGAGGTGTGTGTTTCGGACATGGAAATATTGATATGCATTACCTATAAATTTCTGTACAAATTTCTTTTGGAGAAATTTCCTTCATGTGATACCTTTATCTATGTCTTAACTACAACATAGTTAAATTTCATGATTTTTGAAGGTCATTTGCCTATTTAATGGACTGTGATTTGAAAATGGTGCAATCTGTGTATTTCGGACTTGATGATGTAGGAATGCACGACCTATATCTATTCTGTGAAAATTTCTTTTGGAGAAATTTCCTTCATGTGATACCTTTATCTATGTCTTAACTACAACATAGTTAAATTTCATGATTTTTGAAGGTCATTTGCATATTTAATGGACTGTGATTTGAAAATGGTGCAATCTGTGTATTTCAGACTTGATGATGTAGGAATGCACGCCCTATATCTATTCTGTGAAAATTTCTTTTGGAGAAATTTCCTTCATGTGATACCTTTATCTATGTCTTAACTACAACATAGTTAAATTTCATGATTTTTGAAGGTCATTTGCATATTTAATGGACTGTGATTTGAAAATGGTGCAATCTGTGTATTTCGGACTTGATGATGTAGGAATGCACGACCTATATCTATTCTGTGAAAATTTCTTTTGGAGAAATTTCCTTCATGTGATACCTTTATCTATGTCTTAACTACAACATAGTTAAATTTCATGATTTTTGAAGGTCATTTGCCTATTTAATTGTGTTTTGGAAACTGTGTAAACTGTATGTATTTGGGATTTATGATATTGGAATGCATGGCCTATACTATGCTGTGATGCGTGATCTATATGAATTATTGTGTGGATCATGATACTTTGGGTGACTATTCACGCAATGGTGTGATGGCTTCTCATGCATTTCGTGTGACATTAAAGAAAATGATGAATTTTCCATAATCTCAAAGAAAGATTTTATCTAAATCATTTCATCAAAGGACAATTTTTCCAATACATGTTGCATGATTTTTAAAAGAGAAATTCAAATCAAATGCATTGAAAATTTCAAGTGTGAAATTGGAAACGAGATATATGAGAATATGGATGACCGTCAGAGGTGTGAGCTGACGATGCCCCGCGAGTGTCGGGATGCCCGGAGGTGTGAGCGGGATGCCCGGAGGTGTGTGCCGGAGGTTCCTCGTTATGCCAGGTTGGGTGCGAGCGATAGAAATGTGGGATGGAATTGCTGGTCTCGGAAAAGAGAAATGTGGCAATTCAATTTGAAAAAGCATGAGTTGAAATTTAATCATGCAAAATGTAGTCATATGTATGCATGATGGCATGATGATAACATGTGAATTGATGATGAGTGCATGGATGTATGTGCACCTATGGCATGAGCATAACATGTGATATGATGATGATAAGTGCTTGGACGTATGTGCACCTATGGCGTGATGATAACGTGTGATATGATGATGATGAGTGCATGGATGTATGTGCACCTATGGCATGAGCATAACATGTGATATGATGATGGTAAGTGCTTGGACGTATGTGCAACTATGGCATGATGATAACGTGTGATATGATGATGATGAGTGCATGGATGTATGTGCACCTATGGCATGAGCATAACATGTGATATGATGATGATGAGTGCATGGATGTATGTGCATCTATGGCATGATGATAACGTGTGACATGATGATGATGAGTGCATGGATGTATGTGCACCTATGGCATGATGATTATATGTGATATGATGATGATGAGTGTATGGATACATGATGAGGATGATGACTATATGATGATGCATGTACGTGAAATATGATGACATGTGCACGATATTAGGGTAAATTATGTAGGAATACTTAAATGACACGTGTTATACTATGATTGTATTGTATGATGCATTGAGTGGTCATTGGTCCTTTACGTGCTGAGTGGTTATACTCACCCCTTCGAGGACCAACATTTCAGATTAGCGAGAGATGCCTCTCCCTCCAGTTTCACGTGGCACTTTCTACGGCATTCCCTCGGATGTGGAGGTGGATTGCTCGGAGCACCTTTGCATCACCATCCCTGGATTGGTGTCTTTGCGTGTGCGGGTGCTGGTGATGTACGACGTGAGCCTAGCTGGGGGTCCCGTCATCCAGGAGTTCTTGTCCGTCCACGTCCGCCGGGACGGGGTGATGATGGGGATGCTGCCATCGCCACCGCCGGATGCACCTGGCTGGGTGTGATGGCCCGTGAGAAGGAGGGAGAGATGACACTTTTTGGAGAAGGAGCCGACACTTGTAGATGGAAGGTCTTTACGCTTCGATATAAGGGGTCGATGATCTCTTTTGAGATATAGCCGAGCATAGTGAAAAGTCTTGGTTTTCTTTTTGGTTATACCGACCCAAGATGTCCATCCTGAAAATGTAAATAAAAGTGGTTCGGCCTTATGTTTTCCTTCATTGTGTAGTTGGTGTGCATTGTATCGTCGCTAAGAGAAGTGGAGGGATGGTGAGACTCGCCTCTAATTTTCGCTATGAGCTGCGCTACCCTTTTTAAAAAAATAAAAATAAAATATGCCTATAAACCTCGGCCCTCATTGTTCGACCCCCCTTTTTACTAACGACAAGGAACTAGTAATTGCTTTAGAGAAAAAGGCTTAGTATCTATGGCGACCCTATCGGGTTTGGGGGTGCCACAGCGGTTGGTATCGGAGCAATAGGTTTACATGGAGTGATAAGGAGCCTCATTTGGAAAGTGAGGAAGTAATGACAATGCACACCCTAGGATACTGACTGAGAGTGGTTGGCTAACTTTGAACAACGGGTGATGTGTATTCACCCGTAGATCCCCAGTTTATGTTTTGAGGTTACTTTGAATGGAGACCTTGAGTCCCAGATATTTCCTGAGGCAAATGCTTGGAAACTGCAGGAAAATTATGGTACGTTATGGAAGTCATCGTCCACCGAGGGCTGAAGCCTCTACATCAAGGGCTGAACCTCAAATGGAAGATATCCTGCAGGCATTGGCCAATATTGGAAATCTGATGGAAAGGCAAGCACAACAACAACCCGGAGCAGAACGCCGTACTCAGGGACTGGTGGAACAATTTTTGAAGTTGAAACCACCCAAATTTAGTGGAATGGGAAGTTCTGAGGAGGCGGAACATTGGATTGATGGAATGGAGTGAATTTTCCGGTTGTTGGACTGCAATGATGTTGAGAAAATAACTTTAGCAGAGTACCAGCTGGAGGGAAATGCGAAGTTTTGGTGGAGAGCTTCAAGGGATACCATCTTTCCACTAGGTACTGATGTTAATTGGGAAGAGTTTGTCAGGACTTTCAATAGAAAGCATTTTTCTGACTGTGCTAGGGACAAGAAAATCACAGAATTTGTTCAGCTAGAACAGAAAGATCTGCAGTGGATCAGTATGAGGCAAGATTCTCTGAGTTGTCTAGATATGCTCTTAGATTGATCGAAGATCAGGAAGAAAAAGCTAAGAGGTTTTTGAAGGGATTGAGAACTAGTATAAGGAAACAACTGGTACCTTTGAACATAAGAGATTATAATGAGATCTATGAAAGGGCACAGTTGGTGGAGTAGGAGTTAGTAAGGGAGAAGTCAGAGAATAAGAGACAATCATCTTTTGGTGATAACAGGCGGGGAAAGAGACCCTATACAGGTCAAGGTCAGACCTGGGAGTCTAAGAAGAAGGGCAATTTCGGGAGTTTTGGGAAGGCTAGGAGTAGTCCGAATTTAGGAAAAACACCCTATCGGAATGAAGAGTGTCGAAGGTGTGATGGATGACATGGCCCCGGACCTTGTAATGGACGATTGAAATGTTATGGCTGCGGAAAGATAGGACATCTTAAGAAGGATTGTCCACAGGAGAGGTCCCGCACTAGTATCAACTCACTACGACAAGTACCTCCGCGTGCCACTCGGCCATATTCTTAGAGGAACCCACAGAGGCCACCAGCTCAAGGAAAAGTGTATGCGGTCACCCAAGAGGAAGCAAAAGCTTCCAAGAACGTCATTTCAGGTACGATTTTCATAAATGGCAAGAAGGCTTACGCATTGTTTGATACGGGTGCTACGCATTCATTTGTGTCTGACAGATATAGACTGTTGAGTAAAATTGAAGCGACATTTCTTAAGACCCCTCTTTGTGTTTCTACGCCTTTAAAGGATGCGGTGTTGTCGACACTGGTGTGTCAAAAATGTAAAATAACCATAGGAGGAAGAGATATGGAAATAGATTTAGTTGTGATGGCCATGTATGATTTTGATGTTATCATAGGGATGGATTGGCTTCATAAGTATCGGGCCAAAATAGATTGTTATAGAAAAGTGATCCAGTTTGTTCTACCTGATTTGTCGAATTGTAAATTTCTGGGAGGCCAGACCGACCTATCTATAGCACTTATTTCAGCAGTAGAGGCTGATGTGTTACTTGACGAAGGATGTCAGGGGTACCTAACAATGATTAAAGATTGTACCATCGAGGAGCCTAAACTTGATGAAATTCGGGTAGTGAGTGAATTTCAAGACGTATTTCCTGAAGAGTTGCCTGGATTGCCCTCGGAAAGAGAGATTGAGTTTGAAATTGAGCTGATGCCTGGAATAGGACCAATATCAAAAGCCCCATATAGGATGGCCCTAATGGAACTAAAGGAGTTGAAAGTGCAACTACAGGAGTTACTTGATAAAGGATTCATTAAGCCAAGTGTTTCACCTTGGGGTGCACCGGTTCTGTTTGTGAAAAAGAAAGATGGGTCGATGCGCTTGTGCATTGACTATAGGCAACTGAATCAAGTAACCGTTAAAAATAAATATCCATTGCCTAGAATTGACGACCTATTTGACCAACTCCAGGGAAGTTTGGTTTTCTCTAAGATTGACTTAAGGTCGGGATACCATCAGCTAAGAATTAAGAAAAAAGACATTCCTAAGACTGCATTTAGGACTCGTTATGGACATTACGAGTTCCTTGTCATGCCGTTTGGATTGACAAATGCATCGGCTGCATTTATGGATCTAATGAATAGGGTATTTAAGCCTTATTTAGATCAGTTTGTGATTGTTTTTATCGACGATATCCTGGTTTATTCGAAAGGGCCAAAGGAACATGAGCAACACTTGAGGTTAGTTCTGCAAACTCTGAGGGATCACAAGTTATATGCCAAATTCAGCAAGTGTGAATTTTGGTTAGACCAGATAATATTTTTAGGACACGTGGTGTCAGGAGGAGGAATTGCAGTAGATCCGACGAAAGTTGAGATGGTAATAAAATGGCCAAGACCGACCACACCCACTGAAATACGAAGTTTCCTAGGACTGGCCGGTTATTACCGAAGGTTTATTGAAGGGTTTTCCCGATTGGCGGGCCCTTTAACCAAATTAACTCGGAAGAATGCGAAATTGAATGGAGTGGGGAATGTGAAAGGAGCTTTCAAGAACTTAAAAGAAAGTTAACCATGGCCCCAATTTTGACTATACCCTCTGGACCGGATGGTTTTGCGGTATATAGTGATGCATCTCACAAAGGATTGGGATGTGTTTTGATGCAACATGGCAAAGTCATAGCCTATGCATCTAGGCAACTGAAACCCCATGAACTAAACTACCCAACGCATGACCTAGAATTGGCAGCTATAGTGTTCGCCTTGAAGATATTGAGGCATTATTTGTATGGAGAAAAGTTTGAGATTTATACGGATCATAAGAGCCTGAAATATTTGTTCTCACAAAAAGAGCTGAACATGAGACAAAGGAGGTAGATAGAATTGTTAAAAGATTATGATTGTGAGATACGATACCATCCAGGGAAGGCAAATAAGGTAGTAGATGCTCTTAGCCGTAAGTCAGCCATGGAGATGGCTAGTTTAAGAATAGCAGAATGGAGTTTATTAAAGTCCGTAGCAGACTCGGAATTTAAATTAAAGGTGGATGGTCTTACTGGTATGCTTAGAGCTTTAAGGATCGAACCGGAAATCATTTAGAAAGTCAAGACCCTGCAAAAGTCTGATCCGGAGATTTTGAAAGTAAAAGAGGCGGTGTCTTTTAGGAAGAGACCAGAATGTCAAATTTTCGAAGATGGAGCGGTAAGATGTCAAGGACGACTCTGTGTACCCGACAACGAAGAAGTAAAGAAGGAGATTTTGTCAGAGGCACATAAGAGTAGATACAATATTCATCCAGGTAGTACAAAAATGTACAGAAATCTGCATCAGCAATTTTGGTGGAATGGTATGAAAACGGATACGGCTAAGTATGTTTCTCAATGCCTAACATGCCAACAAGTAGAGGCGGAACACCGCAAACCGGCAGGACTTTTGAGGCCGTTAGACATACCAGAGTGGAAGTGGGAGCATGTAACGATGGATTTTGTGCAAGGATTGCCAAGGACATCAAGTGGTCACGATTCAATTTGGGTAATAGTGGACCGTTTAACTAAGTCTGCCCATTTCTTAGCAGTCCGTATGAACTATTCAATGAATAGACTTGCTGAGATTTATGTAAGCTAGATAATACGCTTACATGGTATACCTATAACAATCACTTTGGATCGAGACTCTAGATTTACCTCCAATTTTTGGCGAAGTATGCAAAATGCCTTAGGGACAAAACTTCAATTCAGTACTGCTTATCACCCTCAAACAAATGGACAAACAGAGAGAGTGATACAAACTCTAGAGGATATGCTAAGAGCTTGTATCATTGACTTTAGAGGAAGATGGGATGAGAACTTGCATTTGGTAGAATTTGCTTATAACAACAGCTTTCAGAAAAGTATAGGCATGGCCCCATATGAAGCATTATATAGGAGAAGATGTAGAACCCCTATCTGTTGGGATGAGGTAGGTGAAAGAAGATTGACAAGACCTGAATTGATACAAGATACCACTGAGGCCGTTGAAATTATCAGGAGAAGACTTAAGACAGCCCAGAGTAGACAAAAGGGCTATGCGGACAAGCGTAGAAGGCCCTTAGAGTTTAGTGTGGGGAATCACGTATTTCTTAAAGTATCCCCGTTAAAAGGAGTATCTCGTTTCGGGATGAAAGGAAAGTTGGGTCCCAAGTTCGTTGGACCTTTTGAGATAATTGAAAGAATAGGAGATGCAGCTTATCGTTTAGCGCTACCTCCTAATTTGGGAAATTTACATGATGTGTTTCATGTATCGATGCTAAGAAAGTATCAGCCAGATCCTGGCCACATACTCGATCATGAAGCCATCAAAGTGGATGAGAAAACGAGGTACATCGAGGAGCCTGTGCAAATACTGGACCGAAAGGAACGAATTCTCAGGACTAAGAAGATTCCCTTGGTAAAAGTATTATGGCAACATCATGATATGGAGGAAGCCACATCGGAAAGTGAAGACCAGATGAAGGAAAAGTACCCCTACTTGTTTCAAGGACGTGAGTAACATTTAATTTCGATGACGAAATTCTCTAAGGAGGGGAGAATTGTGGCATCCCAAAATTTGAGACAAGCCCTAAGATGCATTAGAGCTCATGAGTAGGTAATGAAATTTCCTTTGAATTATGTTTTAGCCATTAATTCTCTCTTAAGACTAAGAGTTGTATGCTTGTTCTTAAAAAAATTAGAACTTTGGGATAAATTAATAAGAAGAATTTATTTGGCTATGCATCTCATAGAATTAATCCCTATAAATTAAATGTTGCAAGATTTTTGGCCATATGAAATTTAAAATTCGAAATCTATAAAGGAAAGAATTAAGGTGAATTATTAAAGTAGAGTTGGGGTTCAATTAGGCTTGGGCCTTAGGCCCAATAGCTTGGACTTTAGGTGGGCCAAATGGTCGGCCCATTGAGGCCCAAGGGGGGGCTGTCGCCGGCCCATTTGTTGGCCCAAAGCCAACCGGAAATGGAGCCCCTTTTGTGCATGAAGAGAAACATGTGTCCCTCCTTGGATTGCCAAGTGTAGACCATGCAATTAGCAATCATTGCTAATGATGGAAAGGGAGACCATTAAGGGGGAAAAGCAACCGGTTAAGGGAGTGAGAGAGGGAGGAATTTCGGACCAAAAGCAAAGAGAGAGAGAGAGAGAGAGAGAGAGAGAGAGAGAGAGAGAGAGAAACCGAGGGAGAGAGGAGAAGGAGCAGCTGCTCGCCCGCACGCCCGTCGTCCGTTCGTCCGCCCTTTGCCGTCCTTGTGCCGTCGTTGGTTCGGTCTTTGGACGCAAGTTGGGATCTCATGCTACTCTTGCATGTGTGTATTACATGTGTGTTTTGATTAGTGATGGATTTTGAAGGTTTAGGGTCCAAAGAACCGAAGCTAGGATGAATTGTTTTTGAAAAATACCCTCTGTTTTCGAGTATACTGTTGAACCCCGAATGTTGTAGAGGGTTGCATGCATCATTTGAGTTAAATTCTTGCTTCAACTCCTTCATGAAAGTTGTAGATAACATATTAAACTACAACATACTCAAATTTCATGAGTTTTGATGGCCATTTGCATATTAAACCGACTGTGATATGAAAACTGTGCAAGGTGTGTGTTTCGGACTTGGAAATATTGACATGCAATGCTTATAACTTTCTGTACAAATTTTTTTTGGAGAAATGTCCTGCCTGTGATACCTTCATCTATGTCTTAATTACAACATACTCAAATTTCATGATTTTTGAAGGTCATTTGCCTATTAAACTGACTGTGATATGAAATCTGTGCAAGGTGTGTGTTTCGGACTTGGAAATATTGACATGCATGACTTATAACTTTCTGTACAAATTTTTTTTGGAGAAATTTTCTTCCTGTGATACCTTCATCTATGTATTAACTACAACATAATCAAATTTCATGATTTTTGAAGGTCATTTGCCTATTAAACCGACTGTGATATGAAAACTGTGCGAGGTGTGTGTTTCGGACATGGAAATATTGATATGCATTACCTATAAATTTCTGTACAAATTTCTTTTGGAGAAATTTCCTTCATGTGATACCTTTATCTATGTATTAACTACAACATAGTTAAATTTCATGATTTTTGAAGGTCATTTACCTATTTAATGGACTGTGATTTGAAAATGGTGCAATAAGTGTTTTTCGGACTTGATGATGTAGGAATGCACGACCTATATCTATTCTGTGAAAATTTCTTTTGGAGAAATTTCCTGCATGTGATACCTTTATCTATGTCTTAACTACAACATAGTTAAATTTCATGATTTTTGAAGGTCAATTTCCTATTTAATGGACTGTGATTTGAAAATGGTGCAATCTGTGTATTTCGGACTTGATGATGTAGGAATGCGCGACCTATATCTATTCTGTGAAAATTTCTTTTGGAGAAATTTCCTTCATGTGATACCTTTATCTATGTCTTAACTACAACATAGTTAAATTTCATGATTTTTGAAGGTCATTTGCCTATTTAATTGATTGTGGTTTGGAAACTGTGTAAACTATATGTATTCGGGATTTATGATATTGGAATGCATGGCCTATACTATGCTATGATGCGTGATCTATATGAATTATTGTGTGGATCATGATACTTTGGGTGACTATTCACGCAATGGTGTGATGGCTTCTCATGCATTTCGTGTGACATTAAAGAAAATGATGAATTTTCGATAATCTCAAAGAAAGATTTTATCTAAATCATTTCATCAAAGGACAATTTTTCCAATACATGTTGCATGATTTTTAAAAGAGAAATTCAAATCAAATGCATTGAAAATTTCAAGTGTGAAATTGGAAACGAGATATATGAGAATATGGATGACCGTCAGAGGTGTGAGCCTGTGGCACCCGCAAAACCCGATAGGGTCGCCACAGATACTAAGCATTTAACTCTAAAGCATAAACAATACTTATTTAACGTTAGTAAAAAGGGAGTTATAAAATAGACCGAGGTTTAGGCGTAAGATTTTTTTTTTTTTTGAAAAGACTTTAGGGATTAGCGCAGCTCACAGCGAAAAATAAGAGGCAGTCTCATCATCTCTCCACTTCCTTAACGACAGCACAATGCACAACAACTATTTCAATGAAAGAAAACACAAGGCCGAACCACTTTTATTTACATATTTTTACGAAGGGTTTTCACGGGTCGGTACATCAAAAGATAGGCCAAGACTCCTCCCTATGCTCGGCCGTCAACCCCAAAAAGGAACACTCGACCCACTATTTTCACGTGTATAATCCTCCCATTCGGACTGCTAGTGTCGGCTATATCTCAAAAAGTTGCAACTCCTACTCCTCACGTGCGGGCCATCACACCCACCCCGGTGCATCAGGCGGTGGGGGTGGCAGCATCCCCATCATCACTCCATCTCGGCGAATGTGAATAGACACGTACTCCTGAATGATCGGTTCCCCAGACAGACCCACGTCATACGTCATGATCGCACGAACTCGTATGAACGTCAGACCAGGGACGGCGGGACAATCAATCTCCATCAACTCGACCTCCACGTCAGAAGGAAGGCCATAAAATACACCTCGCGTGACAGTAGGGAGTGGCATCGTACTAATCTGAAATGTTGGTCCCCGAAGGGGTGAGTACAACCACTCAGCAGGTAAAGGAATCCAACAACCACTCAATGCATCAAACAATATGATCATTATATCATACATGTCGTTCATACATTAAAGCATACTTACCTCGAAGCTATGTATATACTATCATATATCATCATCCCAATTATAACACATATATATCATCAGGCCATGGATGATCATCATCATGTCCTACATACGTGTCATCATGTCATAGGTAATCATCATCATATCATGTCATATATGCATGTCATCATCATATCTTATATACATGTCATCATGTCATAGGTGCTCATCATCATATCATGTCATATATGCATGTCATCATCATATCTTATATACATGTCATCATGTCATAGGTGCTCATCATCATATCATGTCATATATGCATGTCATCATCATATCTTATATATGCATGTCATCATGTCATAGGTGATCATCATCATATCATGTCATATATGCATGTCATCATGTCATAGGTGATCATCATCATATCATGTCATATATGCATGATTCAAATTTTCCACCTTTAACTTTTAATTTAATCACCACATCACTCTTTCTCGGGATCATCTATATATATATATATATATATATATTTTATCCCATACTTTACACTCGCATCCCATCCTGGCATCGCGAGAAAAACCTCCGGCGTTCAGTCATTCATGGCCACCGGGCATCCAGCACCCCCCACATCCCGGGCATCTCGCATCCCAACTGGCATCACGAGGCATTCCCTCGGGCAAAGACCTCCGAGGCTTCCGGCACCCAACCATTCTGGGCATCCTGATACTCCTGGGGCCATCCGGTCATGTATCTCTATACATTCCGGGCATTATCATCCTCCACAAACAGTTTCCTCATTTATCATTGTTCATGTTTGCCAATTTAGGTCTCAATTTAACATGGCACATGATGTAATGGTAAAACAAAATCACCTTCATTCTTATACATGCATCATCAGTCATCATTATACATGCAGCAAAACGCAATCATTCATAGCAATTAGATTTATGGAATGTGTGCCACTCAAAATAATTTACTTACCATGTCGATTTATAATTAATTTAAATTCCAGCTTATCCTATTTTGCAAATATTTAAATTAAATATTCACACAAATCCCAAAATCATGAGATTAAAGCATATGATAATTTAAGACAAAAGATAGTGATTTTCTAAAAAAACACATGGCAAATCAAGTTCTACACAAAAGGTAATGTTCACAAAATCACTGCATGGAATCTCGAATAAAGACAGAATGTGCAGTTTTCTAAGTAATTCAATTAAAATGCCCAAACGACCTCCGAAAATTATGAAATTTTACCAGGTTATAGTTAAGACACTAAATTAGATTTTTCATGAAGGATTCTAGGCCAGATCTGTTTTAGATAGACTTCTATTGTCGTTCGAAGCTACTGGTCAAAACACCGAAACGTCCAGCATCCCTATGTCCGAAATATTGAGTTTTAACCTACTTATTCTTCTTCGTTTTCTCTGAAATTTGGATATGTTTTACTTCCAGAGGTCCCCTAAAATTTTCATGAAGGAACTTATGTCAGATTTCCAAAGAACAACCTCCATATGAGTCCATGAAGTCTCGGGTGTCCAATACCGCGTCTCCAGATTTACCATTTCCAAGAATAGGTCGATTCCCTAAGCTATACTTACTCATTTTGCTTAAAATTTGAGTATGTTGATCTTTAGGATGTGCTCTACAAGTTTTATAAAGGAGTCGAAGAGGGATTCTTGGTAAAAATCAACATGCACCCACAAATCTACCACAAGGTCAGCAAGGTAGTTCCTGATCTAGAGTCTCCGTAGGATGGGGGTTTGACCCCTTAAATATCCATCATTTTTCACCAAATTTTAGTATGTTGTAGTTTAAGATGTTGTCTACAACTTTCATGAAGAGATCAAAGTCAAAATCGAACTCCAAATATGCATGCAAGCTCCCACAAGATCCTGACTTCAGTGGTTCATGCGAAAACAGCAAGCTTCTTCAAGAACAAACTACACTAGCTTCGGTTCCTAACTTCTAAACACCCAAAAATTCAACCACACATGCAAGAGTAGAAGTAGACCCTAAACTTGCCTCTAGATCAAAGGGAAACGGCAGCACACGGCGGACAAATGGGCGGCATGCGGCGGCGACGGGCGGCTCCTCCTCCTCTCTCGGCCTCCCTCTCCCTTTCTCTCACAACACTCTCTCTCTCCCTCTCTCTCTTGGGCGACAACTCCCCCCAACCGGTCTCTCTCTTTCCCTTTAATTTCCCCAAAGTGCAATCATTTGGTTGCCTCCCCAAGGGCCAATGCATGCTAGTCCTTCTTGCCACTTGGCAAGGCCCATGAAATGGGCTTGGGGTTGGGCTTGGGAGTAGTGGGCCGGCCACTCCTCCCCTCCTTGGTCGACGGCAGCCCTCTTGTGGGCCTTAATGGGCTGGCCAACTTGGCCCATTAAAGGTCCACTCTTGGGCCTAAGGCCCAACCAAAATTGGAATTTAATTACTAAATTCCACATAGCCAAAAATCCTATAATATTTTATCTATGGAAACTTAGTCTATAAAATGCATGGCCAAGCATAGATTATTCTCATTAATTTACCCTATAATCCAAATTTCAAAAATAAATTAAGAACACAAGCACAAAACACATAGCCTTAAGAGAAAACTAAAGGCTAAAGCATAACCCATAGGTAAATTCATTACCTATTTATGAGCTTTAAGACATCTTAGGGCTTGCCTCTAATTTCTGGGATGCCACAGAGCCGACGATGCCCCGGGAGTGTCGGGATGCCCGGAGGTGTGCGCCGGATGTCCTCGGGAGTTTCGAGATGCCCGGAGGTGTGTGCCGGAGGTTCCTCGCGATGCCAGGTTGGGTGCGAGCGATAGAAATGTGGGATGCAATTATCGATCTCGGAAAAGAGAAATGTGGCAATTCAATTTGAAAAAGCATGAGTTGAAATTTAATCATGCAAAATGTAGTCATATGTATGCATGATGGCATGATGATAACATGTGATTTGATGATGAGTGCATGGATGTATGTGCACCTATGGCATGAGCATAACATGTGATATGATGATGATAAGTGCTTGGGCGTATGTGCACCTATGGCGTGATGATAACGTGTGATATGATGATGATGAGTGCATGGATGTATGTGCACCTATGGCATGAGCATAACATGTGATATGATGATGATAAGTGCTTGGACGTATGTGCACCTATGGCATGATGATAACGTGTGATATGATGATGATGAGTGCATGGATGTATGTGCACCTATGGCATGAGCACAACATGTGATATGATGATGATGAGTGCATGGATGTATGTGCACCTATGGCATGATGATAACGTGTGACATGATGATGATGAGTGCATGGATGTATGTGCACCAATGGCATGATGATAACGTGTGACATGATGATGATGAGTGCATGGATGTATGTGCACCTATGGCATGATGATAATATGTGATATGATGATGATGAGTGTATGGATGCATGATGAGGATGATGACTATATGATGATGCATGTACGTGAAATATGATGACATGTGCATGATATTAGGGTAAATTATGTGGGAATACTTAAATGACACGTGTTATACTATGATTGTATTGTATGATGCATTGAGTGGTCATTGGTCCTTTACCTGCTGAGTGGTTGTACTCACCCCTTCGGGGACCAACATTTCAGATTAGCGAGAGATGCCTCTCCCTCCAGTTTCACGTGGCACTTTCTACGGCATTCCCTCGGATGTGGAGGTGGATTGCTCGGAGCACCTTTGCATCACCATCCTTGGATTGGTGTTTTTGCGTGTGCGGGTGCTGGTGATGTACGACGTGAGCCTAGCTGGGGGTCCCGTCATCTAGGAGTTCCTGTCCGTCCACGTCCGCCGGGACGGGGTGATGATGGGGATGCTGCCATCGCCACCGCCCGATGCACCTGGCTGGGTGTGATGGCCCGTGAGAAGGAGAGGGAGAGACGACACTTTTTGGAGAAGGAGCCGACACTTGTAGATGGAAGGTCTTTTACGCTTCGATATAGGGGGTCGATGATCTCTTTTGAGATATAGCCGAGCATAGTGAAAAGTCTTGGTTTTCTTTTTGGTTATACCGACCCAAGATGTCCATCCTGAAAATGTAAATAAAAGTGGTTCGGCCTTATGTTTTCCTTCATTGTGTAGTTGGTGTGCATTGTATCGTCGCTAAGAGAAGTGGAGGGATGTTGAGACTCGCCTCTAATTTTCACTATGAGCTGCGCTACCCTTTTTAAAAAAAAATAAAAAAATATGCCTATAAACCTCGGCCCTTATTGTTCGACTCCCCTTTTTACTAACGACAAGGAACTAGTAATTGCTTTAGATGAAAACGCTTAGTATCTGTGGCGTCCCTATCGGGTTTGGGGGTGCCACATAGTCGGGGCCAAAATAGAGGTCGAAATCGAGGATGTTACAATTTTGCACCCATGCAACATCACTAGGGCATCTGGGGGAAACCAAGTTACACCCCCCAAGCATTTGGAGGAATCCAATTGTCCCTCCAAGCATCCCTACTACAATGGCATTCTCAGCCACACATTCATACCATGATGCAACAGTCCCATAATTCACTTAAAAGTACGTTAACGTCACTACTATTCAAGGATTCAAGGCATCTAATGAATCATCAGTCATTTTCATCTGGATAAGGGAGCATCCGATTTAGCTCCATTAGCCCACTCAGCACCATCATTGCTCACTCAAGCCAAGATAGAATTTGGGCATAACGTGCTCCAATGGGTCAAGACTAAAATTTCTAACTAAAGCAGTTCTGAACCATTCTTGCTAAAGTTATTGATACTAATAATTAATAAGTTTCCGAAGTTATAGTTGTTGGTTTCTCAGTATACTTTATTAGTTGTTGATCTCGAAGTTTATGAACAACATATCAATTGGAGGCCGTTTTGAACAACTTTCTTAAATATTTGTTGAAGTCTTGGAGTGTTTATCTTCTGGTCAAGGAAGAAGCATGAATTTTGCAAGGCGGAAGAATGAAAAATGCAAGTTCCCAAGTCATCTAATGCATTTCCATTTTTCTAGGAGCCTTTAATGTTATGTAACTTTCAAGAGTCAAAGTTCTAAGTTCCTAGGTCTTTAATGTTAGGCTAGTTCCCAAGTCGATTTATTTCTTTTCTATTGCCTAAGTTGTACTCCTCCTATAAATAGAGGAAGCCTATCCTTTGTAAGGCAAACGATTTTGATGAATGAAAATACTTGAGATTTCCTTTGTGTGAATGAATATCCTTGAAGAATGGATAACTCCTATTTTTGTCTCTTTATCATTGGAGAGTGGATTACTCATCGGTGGTGAACCAATAAGCCCTTTATCCTTGGTTGGTGGATTTTTCTTTAAGCCCTAGTGGTCAACTTCTTTTATCCCGAAGTCCTTTATCCTTGGCATGTAGTTCGTCCTTTAAGCCTTGATGGTGACCTTCGTTGATCCCAATCATCATCCTCGGTTGGTGGCGTGTCCTTTATACCTTGGTGAAGATTGTTATCTATCCCTACATTTTTGCATTTCACCCTTCGACATCTTCCCCATACACATCTCTTTATATACACTTAGCGCTACAAGTGCCCATTCTCAGAATCACTCGTCCACGCATGCATCAAGTTGGTATCAAAGTTCAAGGTTGAACTTGTTTTGAGTGATTCTTTTTGTTACCTAACTCCTATCTCATCTATTATTTTTGTCACGCCCTGAACCCCGAGCGCGTACCCATCCCTCTCTAGTCGATAAAATTTTGCGACTTCCCAGGACTAGTCGCCGACCCTTTTACTTTATTGCACATGCGAAAGCGAAAGAGAATCCCTTGACAGTAACCATCTCGAGATAGAAAAGCAGAACAATAATTTCACAAACAAACATGCCTTTATAAACATATGCTAAGTCAAGTACAAGAGTCTATGGTCAAAATACTACAAAAGACTGTTCTCCAAAAAGAAGCGGTCCTATCCGACCTATGCTTCAAATCACCTCCTTTCTGCTCCAGGTCCTCCACTTGATGACCTTGAAAGTGGTTATACAATAACCAATGAGACAATGTCTCAGCAAGTCTAAGCTCTAAACTTCAGCTAGGAGGGAAAGACGCTAAGAAGCATCCTAAGCACGCAATCACACAATCAATGAGACTTACCTTGTCTCAGTTCCACCCTGCAGGTCAGCATAGTTCAAATCACAAATCAAAGCATCACTCAAGCTCAATTAATTGGAACATAATACTCAATTTATCATGCGTTCCTAGTTTTGATCTCGGCATATAGCACGACCTACTCTCTGTTCGGCGGTCTTCTAGCATTGCCAAGTATCGTCTCACCCCATTGAGCACAGCACATCACTACGTCGACGGCTTTCCCGAAGGAGCATAGGGTCCAGAATCTACTGCGACCGGCTTCCCTTTATCAAGGGGTATCCCAAATAGGGATAACGTCCAGCTCAACAGCCCGTGACGATTTCACATTCTCATCACACGATCACTCAAATATGGCCCAGGGCACCGTGCATTGCACTCAAATGCTTCAATTAAAATGGTGAACCTGGCCTTTTTCTTTGTATTAGAAATACGCATGAAAATAGTTGTGTGTGAGTACACGATCAACTCGACCTAGAAAAATTGACATTCTTCCTTTTTAAAATCTCACTATTTTATATAATATATAAAACCATTTTCGGTGTTAAAATTCGACACCCGAGATTTTCTGAGTAAATATTGAAAATTCACAATTTTTGGAATTAAATACCAAAAATCCAATCATCACTCAATTTGCATAATTTAAGACTCAATTGTAGAAACTAACCACTCCATTGCAATCAACACGAAATTCCGATCACCGGCCATCCTGGCCTAATTTCCGGAAAAATAATTAATAATTAATTAATTTCGAAATTTAATTAATTAATTCAATTTAATTTCTAAAAATACTAATCTAGGCCAAAATTATTAAATTAAATACCAATACAGACCTGGAAAAATTCCCGAACCCTTCTAGATAAATAATACAATTAAATTAGGCCTTAGTTAAACCATGCTAACCAGCTAACATGCTCAATTAAATAATTAAATCATTAATTTAATCTAACTAACCACCTAAATCCTAATTAAATAAATCTAAACACCACTTAGCATCAAAGCCTACTAAGAAGAGTTTAGAGAATAAACTTACCAGTGTATTGTGAAAATCGGTTCACTGCGACGATGACGCGACGGCGGCCGAAATCTTAATTTTCAGCAGTGTCGACAAACTTTCGGACCGGACCTAAAACGGGCCCAACAAATCTCAGCCCAACTGAGATTTGTTTTCAACTTGGGCTACTGGTCGCGGGCTTGGGTCTTCTTCGCGGGCCTAGAATGGGCTGAAACTTGGTCTTCAATTTACTGGGCCGATCTTACTTTGAAGAAATTGTTGGGCTGAAGCTTGGGCCGAATTGTGGGTTGGGCCGCACAACAAGAGCAATTGTGGGGCTGAATTCATGCGGGCTCGTGGACAGTTGAAATCGTGGACTGGCGTTGAAGATGCGGACGAAGGGAGCTGCTTCGTGGATGGAGTCGCACGAAGAGGAGGCAGCTTCGGCTGATCTGCGGGATGCAGGACGTCAACGATGGGGCTTCCTTGGCGAGGAGTGGATCGAGCAAGACCACTCCACGTGCAGTTGGACTTCGGCTGCTGGACAACGCACCAACACCAAAAGAAAAAGAATGCAGCTGGCTTCTTCAGTGGGTTTGCTTTGTGGAGATGGCAGATGCGAGGAGTCAACGCCCGCGGCCTCCTTGCTGGGTCTTGACCGAAGAAGTGGAGAGAGGTGGTGTCGTGGGCTTGCGTGAGTGGAATAAATGGCTCAACAAATTGCAGAGGGGAATTATGGTGGAGAGAGGGACGTGGTGTGTGCGTGAGGTGAGTGGGGAAGGGTTTCGCCAGAGAGAAATGAAAGAGAATGAAGGTTGCAAAGGAAAGTGAAATGGAAAGCAGAGCAAAGAGAGATCGAGGAAGAGAAGATGTGAATGAGGGAGAGGTGTGCGTGGATAGCCAAAGAAAAAGGATGAGGTAGTGAACAAGGTTTATCTAAATCATTCAATGCTTGGTCCCCTTAAAGCAATCCAAACTTATCCCATTAGTCTCTATTACTTTCTTGAGTTGGATTTTCCATTAAATCCAATTTTGATGCAAAAATTTCCAGCCCTTTGTCCAAAACCGAATTTCACTTTTTGATCTTTAATTCATCACTCAATTTCCCAAATTGAGGTCCAATTTCGCGGTAGAAAAATCTCAAATAATTTTCTATAAGTCCCCAATACCATATAGCTCGGCTTGCAAGTTGAAAATCTCTTCAATTCGGCTTGTATGAATTTCCGATAATATTTCGCGGCGTCCGAATTAGATTTCCGTAAAAATCTCGGAATCTCTCAAAATTTCTCGGAGGATGAGTCAACGTTCGTCAAATAGCTCGTGACACCACAGAACTTTCAATTTCTGAAATCGGGTTCAAATAAGCGGTTAATTTCAATCTGGCGCGCTTTTAGCGTGACCTAGTCTACCGGGTCATTATTAGGAATCTTTGGTGCAATTGACCCGTGATCGATTTGTCTCGGGTCACAATATAGATCTCCGACACATTGGCGACTCTCGGTTGTCATGAAAATCTCAAGGTTTCAAATACGGACACAGGGTACCCAAAACGTTAGAAAATCAATTTAGTGTCGATCGGGGAGAATTTTGAAATGAAGTGGAATCACCCACATTCTGATCATATATCTTAGCCAAATCGACCTATCTCTGATCTCTGATCGATTCTAATAGTATCGTAATGACCCTTGTAGATCGACACGGTCAAGCAGTCGATTCCTGGTCAAATTTTCAAGTCCATTGCATTTAGATTCCATAATTGTTTCTCCAGATAGACCAGTTATCTCATGAGTGGCCAACTCAAAGAATAGCACTATTGGCGCATCGACGAAAGACCCGATTTATTTAATCGAAAACAAATTCTGAAAATTTAGGCTGTCACAATTTTTGTTAAAAAAATGAATGATTCTATTCCAAGAGGTTTGACTTTGGAGCAAGCACATAACGAAAGGCAAGATCGTGCTATTAAAAATCTCCAGCAACAAATGGAATGAGTCCTCAATCTTCTCGAGGATTCAACGAGACAAGGACAACCATCAAGGCGTCCTGATGATCGACATCAACATGACAATTCAGATTATCATTGAAGTTCTAATGGTGATTTTGATTCCACTTGAGATGACTCTAGTGATTTTGAATATCAAATCCCAAGACGAAAAGCGAGGCATAAGGAGAATAAATGTGACATCACAATAAAGGTTCCCGAATTTTAAGGAAGTCTGAATCTTGACAATTTTGTGGATTGATTGCATACAATCAAATGAATCTTTAACTTTAAGTCCTACTTAGAAGAGAAGAGATGTAAGGTTGCCATCTTGAAATTGATGAAAGATGTTTCTCTTTGGCGGGAGAATCTAAAGCATCAGCGAGCAAGAGAAGGGAAAGGCCAAATCAAGTCTTAGGAAAACCTTAAGAAGTTGATGAAGAAGAGGTTCTTGCCCAACAATTATAAGCAAGATTGATTCCTCAAACTCAATTCCCTAAGGCAACAAGCGATGAGTATTGAAGAATATATCTCGAAGTTTGAACTGTTAAGGAAATCCCTTATGATGTTTTGAAGATGACAAAATAAATCAAAGGCTACTAACGTGTTTAATGATTGAGTAATAGACTATGCAGATGATAAAACATGTAAAGGATATTGTCGAAGTATATACTTGGAAGAACCAGAAGACAGACTCTATGCTAAAGCTGAACTTATTTAGACTATGTCCAGACCTTAAGGGTAAATATGTTCAGAAGCAGAATATGTTCAGACTTACGTTCAGATGGTAAAGTCTACTTCAGACAGAATGAGACACAAGTCCGAAACGTGACAAGGTCCAAAACGAGACACGAGTTCAGAACATAATAGATTTAAAACGAAGCATGTTCAGAATGAAACAACTTAACAGAACGTAACACAAGCCCCAAGCATATAATGGCTAGTAATCTGGTTTGGATTCTACATTAAGATAGATTTGATTGACTCAATCTAATTGATTGACAATTTGATCATGAAGACAAAAAATTTCTATATGAAGAAACTCTACTTATGGAAACCAAGATTCTGTTTGTATGGGCAATCAGAATCAACTTGGGATTCTACTTTTGTCACTCAACGGCTACTAAATCTTGTAGATAAAGATCTATCAAATGGTAGATTGGAGGACAATCCTCTAGATACTATCCAACGGCTAGTTTGGAAGTGGAGGAGTATTTAAGGAAATCAAGGACTGATGAGCAAGTAAAAAACGGAGCGTAGAATTTATAATTCCAAAGTCTGAGCGAACTTCGATCATACACTTGTCTTTGGTGAGCTTAAACATTTGTGATCATGAGAGAAATATCAAAAGAGTGACTTAGTGAGATAGTATGATCTACCACTGAGTGTTTGCACTCAAAGTTGTAATCTCTTGTTGATCGCATAGTGGAATCCAACCAGAAGGCTATTAGCATGGGAGAGTGAACGTAGGCTTAATCTAAGCCGAACCACTATAAATTTCATCTGCAACATTCTCTTTCCTTAACTCTTCATATTTAAGTCTATTGCATACTTACAGGTTATTTCAAAAGTCGGTTCCATCGTATAACATATTCTAAACATCTACCAAAAGTCTGGTGGCTTGATTATTAGATTCTGATCCTTATTCAAACTTTACTTGCAAGTTATTTTATTTTGCATTTATTTGTCAAGATTTCTTTTAAACACCTATTCACCCCCCTCTAGGTGTCCATGGTGTTCATCCTAGCACTTTCATGAACAACCCAACATGATGTGCAAAGTTTCAAAAGTTCCAGAGAAAACCATTGCTCGATTTCTTGGTGGAATGAATTGGGATATTGCTGATTTGGTTGAACTTCAACCTTATTGGTCCTTTGAAGATGTATGTAAGTGGGCCATGAAAGTCGAAAAGCAATTGAAGAGCAAGAGGTTTTCTGCTAGAACCTTATCAAAAGGGACATCCTACTTTAATGGTGCTTCCTTGAACAAAATCGAGAGTGCATCAACAAAAGACAAAGGCAATGAGAAGTTTACCGAGCCTTCTAAAGACATCCAAAAGAAACCCGAAGGAGACGTGAGAAAATATTTTAAGTGCCATGGCTATAAGCATTTTCAAGCCAATTGTCCTAATCAAGGAGTTATGACTCTTCAAGAAATTAAGGAGATCGATTTGGTGAAAATGCTAGTGCTGCCACCTAGAGAAGGGTGAATAGGTGTTAAAAAAAATTTAACAATTAAATGCAAAATATATTATATTGCGAGCAAAGTCTGTGAACAAGTCAAAGTCTGATTAAAAACGCCACCGGACTTCTAAAAAAATTCAGACTCATGGAATAGATTTTTGAGAAATTTAAAAGAGAATTGCAACGGATAAAGCTGAAAAGAGTTAAGGGAAGAGAAAATTGCACATGAGATTTAAGTAGTTCGACTTAGATCAAGCCTACATTCACTCTCCCATGCTGACAGCCTTCTAGCTGAACTTCACTAAAGTATCAATAGAGAAGTACAATGTTTTGAGTGCAAACACTTAGTAGAAGATTTCTTTTTCCCGTCTCTCTTGAGTACAATTTGTAAGAGTTATCGTTGAAGAACAAGTGGTTAGAAAGGCTTCAGATTTTGGAATTTTAATTTTCACATCCTATCTCAAATAGACTGAATGACCTCCTTAAATACTCATCTACGCCTTACTAGCCGTTGGCATTCTCTAGAGGAATTTCTTCCAATCAATCGGTTGGACAGAATCGATTAAAGAAATCTTGTAGTCTTTTGAAGATTTAGATTAAACTTTGTTGATTCTAATCGCCAAACAATCGAAATTTGAATTTCCATAAGTAGATGCTTCCCAAAAAGGAACGTATCTTTAAGATTGATTTCATCAATTTGTAATTGATTCTATCAATGTATTTATAAAGGGTAAGTGAGATTCTTCGCCGGAAAGCTAGATATTAAAGAATAAATCTCTATAACGTTCAAATTAAATCCTTGTCGTAAGATTAATAATTCTAAGTCTGATTAAATCTTCGTTCTGGACTTGGTTTCAGTTTGGATTGCATTAGAGTAGGAAAGACTTCTCAAATGAATAGACTTTAACAAGAGTCTGTGATATGACTTCAGAAGTCTACTATTTTTCAGAATAAGAATAAGAATAAGAAAGTTTTGTTAACTTCAAAACCTGAAAACCTGGTAGGAGTTTTCTCAATAATCTCTCCATTTTTTACGGTGATAAAACTTTCATGCAAATTTAAGCAAAATATGAAAATTATCCTACATAATAACACTTTAGCAACACGTGATAATTGATAGAGATAACGGACAATAAACACAATAAAGTCTGCATAAAGGAAACCACACTAGTATAGAAAAACTCAATCACGCACCAATTCATAGCTTCAATTTGCAAAAACTCTCCCCCTTTTTGTCAATAGCAAATAGAGAAAATCAAACAAGCACAAAGAAAAAGAGCTTGGTTAAAAAAGGATCAGGGTTGTCTAGGAACATGAACAAGTCGAAAATCCTCCAAAGTCTGCACGGTCTTCTCAAGCTTAGTCAAGCACTAATAAAATACAGTCTCAACTTTCACAAAATTCTACGATGCCTGCTGATTCATAGTCTAAACTTTATCATCAAGAGATTGTACCTTTCCGGTGAAAGACTCTAAGGTAGTACCGAGGCAGCATGCAACTTTTGGATTTTAACCTCCATCGCATATTGTTGTGCCTTAATCTCCAAAAGGAGCTCTACTATCCAAAGATAGTTTGATTATGGTTCAGTTTGGGCACTAGCTTCTGCAAAATGTATTGGTGGAGTATCTAGAGGTGAAGGAACATTGACTTGAACATGTGAAATTTGTTGCTTCCCCTAAACATTAGCTTATTTGTCCTGACCCTCACGTGAAATTTCGAGAGATGCATAAATATCTTCAACATCTGGAGGAGATCAACCGATACCATCACTAGCAGTTGGTTCGATAAGAGGAGTTTTCTCACCTACTCCCCCTATCTTGGTGGCTTCAGTCTAATAAATAACTTTTCCTTCCTAAACTCCTTCTCTTCCAACACCGGTTTGTTTACCAGTTCCTGTCTCTCCAACATCTTGTGCATCAATATCCCTTATATCTTCTTTTTCCTTGTCGGTGTCCTCCTATCCCTTGTTCATATTAGCATCTCCCTCGTCATGATTCGAGTCATCAGCCTCACTCTCTTTTACTCTAGTTTCTTCTCTATCACTTTCTTCTTCTGCATCTTTCTCGCTTTCATCCTCTTCTTCTTCCTCAAAATCAGCTATACCTCCAAGAGGATCATGCATGGCAATATCAAAGATTATCTCGTCTTTATCATCTTCCTCTTCTTCATCTTGGAAAAGAAGAATATGTTGTTTTCTTTTTGGAGTTCGCAAGACAATGCTTTTCCCTTTGCACTTCTTCTTAGTAGCAAATCCTAACTTAGCTTTGCTAGCAAATTCTTTCTTCAGAAGTTTCAAGACTCTAGAGAGATCCTTTAATCTCATTTTTTTTAGATCATTTTAAGTACAATTTGCATGGGGACAACGGCTTTGGAGCAAAACTTGGATGGCGATTAATTTGGGGTAAGCGTCAGATGACTCCACATAGAACCTCTCCATATGAAGCTTGGTAAGCTTTTCTCTCAAATTCACCTTGATGGAATCTAGGAAATCAAAATCTATGGTTTGAGGGTTGATGACCCCCCCATTTAGCATTTGTGAGTAGACTTTCTTATGGTCCTTTGACCGAAATAACTTCCCTTTTGTTCTAGCGATTTCTGCAGCAACACTCATTTTGGGTTGAAAATTTTTGAACACCCTCTCATCGTCATCTTCCTTTTTACTCTTAGTTTAACCCTCTGTGCCAAAGTGAGGATCGGCAAGAACATTTGAAAATTCCTTTTTTGCTCTTCCAACCTCTACCAGCCGTAAGTTTTCCATGGCTCTCAACAACAAGGTTTCGTTCCCATAGCCATTTTCTTTCAAGAATAAACTTATGAAATCTATGGAACTTCCTTTTTCAAAAACTCATACTGTTTTAGAAGTACCTCAAGCTTTCTTACCGAAATAGGAGTTTCTTCCCGAGTAACTTCTTCCTTCACTGATTGTCGAGTCATGCTTCAAGGCATATCATCCCTAGTGAGATCAAAATGTGTTGGACTTTTAGGGACAAACCAAGGCCCGTGACTAGTAACATGAGAGGATTTCCTTTGGTAAGACATCGAAACAAACTTGGAGGACTTTGATGACATGTTCGTGAGTGATCGAGTGAGAAATTTTGCAAATAATGTGAGAGTAGGTCAAGAGAAGCAAGGGTTTGAGAGAAAGATTAGGGTTTGCAGAGAGTTTGGTTATCAAGAAAAAGAGTCAGAGATTTTTTTTTAAAGAAAATGAAGTAGGGCAACCGAACAAGCACAAAGAAAACTTTTGTTTTTAAAATTTAAAAAAAATAACTATCAACAATTTAAAAAAAAAATCCGAAAAATTAGTAGAGATATAACAATTTCCAAAAATATAAAAAACAAGGAATAATTCAAGAATAATCATACCTGTTCAAGAAGGAAAGAAACTTACGTGCTAAAATTTGAAATATAACTACTTGAGTCTAGAAGGCTTTCAGAAGGATGTTTCTTCCATAGGTTGAACTAATGAGTCTACTCATCCATAGACTTTAGCTAGATGCAAGAATCATATTCAACTTTTCACGAATGAACTCAAATAAGCCTTTCTCCAATGGCTTGGTGAAGATATCTGCCAGTTGATTCTCTGATTCAATGAATTAAACATTGATTTTGCCATTTTGCACATGGTCCCTTATGAGATGATGGCGAATTTCAATATACTTTGCCCTTGAATGAAGAATAGGATTTTTGGTAAGATTAATTGCGCTTGTGTTGTCACATCTAATTTCAACGCAAGGTTCTTCTATTCCAAAGTCCTTTAGTTGTTGCCTGATCCAAAGAATCTGTGATCAGCAACTTCCAAAAGCAACATATTCTGCTTTTGCTGTTGAGAGTGCCACAATGTTCTACTTCTTTGAGAACCAAGACACTAACATTTGTCCTAAGAGATGGCATGTTCCTAAAGTAATTTTCATGTCAACTTTACAACCAGTCAGATGGCATGTAAAGTCTCCTCTTTTTGGATACCACAGACCTAACTTTGGATAAGTCGCCATACATTTGATAATACGTTTGACAGCACTAAGATAAGACTATCTAGGGTTAGCTTGGAATCCAGCACACATACACATACTGAATAGAATATCAGGTCGAGAAGCGGTGAGGTAGAAAAGAGAACCAATTATGCTTCTGCATATCTTTTTGTCAACTTTCTTTCCATCTTCATCCTTGTCAAGTTTGGAAGAACTTGACATGGGAGTCTCAGTCTTCTTGCAGTTTTCCATCACAAACTTCTTGATAACATCTCTAGCATATTTCTCTTGATAAATGAAAGTTCCTTTCTTTGATTATCCGACTTGCAAACCAATAAAGAATGTTAACTCACCCATCATGCTCATTTCAAATTCTTCCTGCATAGACTTTGAAAATTTCTGACACAGACTTTCGTTAGAAGACCAAAGATTATATCATATATTTATATGAGAACAAGTAAAAAATATTTTTATTTTCTTTTGATAAACAGTGGTGTGTCAACCATTCCTTTCTTGAAACCATTGCTTACCAAAAACTTACTCATTCTGTCATACCAAGCTCGAGATGCCTGTTTCAGGCCATACAAAGCCTTATTCAGTTTGTAGACAAAGTCTGATTTTCTAGAACCTTCGAATCTTGATGGTTGTTCCACATAGACTTTTTCTTGTATGAACCCATTTAGGAAAGCACTCTTAACATCCATCTAGAATAACCTAAAATTATAGAAACATGCATATGCAAGCAATAGTCTAATGGCTGCTAATCTGGCTACAAGTGCATATGTCTCATTATAGTCTATTCCTTCCTCTTGCGTATAACCTTTTGCAACAAGCCTTGTTTTGTTCCGGGTTACTTTATCATTTTCATCCATCTTGTTTCTGAACACCCACTTTGTTCCAATCATAGATTTTCCTTTTGGTTTTGGAACTAACTCTCAAACATCATTAATACTGAATTGTCTGAGTTCTTCCTACATTGCTTTTATCCAACTTTCATCAGATAAAGCTTCTTCTACTCATTTTGGTTATATTTCAGAAATAAGTGCTAGTGCACTTGAGTCTCATTTTGCTTTCGATCTGGTATGGATTTCTTCTTCTATATTGCCAATGATGAGTTCTTAAGGATGGCTTGATTTGTGCTTCCAATTACTATTAAATCTATCATTCCTTGCAAGGATTTGCTGATCATCAGTTTTCTTTGATTCTTCTGACTTTTGTTCTTCTTGACTTTGATCACCAAAAGACTAAAGTTCCTCAGAGGATTCATACTTTATTAAGTTTGAAACTAGTTCAGACTCTTCAAGTTGAGTCTGATCTTCTGGGTTCTGAATACTTTCCTAAAATCTAACATTCATGGATTCTTCGACAATTTGTGTATTCTTATTGAAGACCCTATAAACTTTGCTTGAAGTAGAGTACCTAAGAAATATACCTTCATCCGATCTTTCTTCAAATTTTCCAAGCCAATCATTTCCATTCTTCAAAATGAAGCACTTGCAACCAAACACATGAAAATAAGAAATATTTGGTTTTTTTTTCCTTTATACACTTCATAAAGAGTTTTCTCAAGGATGTGCCTTAAAAATATCCTGTTAATTATATAACAAGCAGTAGAGATTGCTTTTGCCCAAAAATGAGAAGAGATTTTACTTTCTATCAGCAGATTTCTTGCCATCTCCTATAGCGACTTGTTTTTTCTTTCTACAACTCCATTTTATTTTGGAGTGTATGGAGAGGAGAAAACATGTTGAAGATCATTCTCATCACAAAAATTTGCAAAATCTTGATTTTCAAATTTTCCCCCATGATCAGTCCTTAAGCTTGAAATGGCATGACATTTCTCGTTATGAACTTTCTTAACAAACCTTAAAAAATATGAGAAGGATTCGATTTTATTTGCCAAGAAGAAAACCCAAGTGAATATGGAATAATCATCCACAACTACCAAGCAATATTTCTTACCACCAATACTTTGAGTTCTAGTTGGTCCAAAGAAATTGGTGGTAAAAAATATTGCTTGGTAGTTGTGAAGAAGCTGCAAGATGCATTTAGTGAAAACTTGATTTATAAGTTTAAATGAGCTTATGACCTGTTTTCCCAAGATACATGGAGTACATGACTCAGACCTCTAGTAAACCATTTTGGGAAGACCTTGAACCAGCTTCTTAGACGAAAGTTTAGCAATTTGTTTCATACTCACATGTTCATGCTTGCAATGCCAGAGATATGCTTCATCTTGAATTGAAATAAGACATTTAGAGCTCTTTGGACTTATGTCCAAAAGATAACTATTGTAATGTCTTCACCTAGTGAAATATTGAGATAAGTCTCAACTAACTCCTAAGAGGGTTGTAATTCAAACCTTTTACCAGAGAGACATTGTTGATCATTTAACTTCTAATCCTCATTGATCCATATCCAATAATTTTTCCTTTTATGTTCCCACCAAATGAAGCATTTCCTCTTTTTTTGTTTTTCTAATTTTACGAAACTGTTTGAATCTCCAGTCATATGTCTAGAACACTCACTGTCCAAGTACCATTTACTTTTCCTTTTAACAGTAACCTGCAATCAAAAGGAAATCTCAAACTTTCTTTGGTACCTAAATTTTCTTTGAAAGACAACCTTTGCCTAATCCTTCTTAACAGGTCTCTAAACTTTAGGATATTCATTCTCAAAATGTTCTAAGCTATTACACTTAGAACATTTAAGAGCACTCCGGCCAATAGGTTTTACAAAAATGTTTTGAAATTGATTTTTGTAATATGATTTTGGAGGTCTTTGTCTAAGTTTGTCATTGACTTTAGGAAAATCGATCAAAATAGTACTTTCTTTCCTTAGACCCAAACCAGATTTGTTATAATAGGGTATTTGAGCAGATAGGATTTTCTCTAAAGTTTTTTATCCTTTGGAGAACTTTGTAGAAATATCTGAAATCTAATTTTTAAAACATTTGTTTTCTTTTGAAAGAGTATCATCATTTTTTTTCAAATCATCAAAATCATTTTTCAAATTCTCAAAATTTTCTCTCCAAGAATTATCCTGTTGCCTAAGTTTTAAATTTTCCTTATTTAATTTGGAAATCCTTTTAAGAGAAGATTTGAGGTTAAGCAAAGTTCATTTATATACTTAGAAACTTTCATAGGAATTTCTGAATGACTTACCTCAATTTCCTTGTTAGATTATGAGTTTGTGTCAGAGTCTGACTTTGATTTTGAGTGAGTTATCAGACAGATATTTGCAAACTCCTCTTCACTTTTCTCACATTCTATGTCACTTCAGGTTTCTGCTTTAAGAACTTTCTAGTATTTTTCATACTTTCCTTTCTTCTTTTTAGCAAGAGACAGTTATGCTTAATGTGTCCTTTCTTCTTGTACTCAAATTATATCACATTCTTGCTTACTTCAACATCTTCCATCGATCTATTCTAGGAATTTTGCTTGCTTTGCTTTTTCTAGTTCAATCTTCTTCCTTTTCCTATTTAGTTTTCTAAATTTCTTTATTATAAGAGCCAGCTCCTCCTCATCTATGTTATCGTATATGTCTATATCATCAAAATCAGCATTAGACTTAAGCACAATTGACTTCTTACATTTTGGATCCTCTACATCATTTTGGATCCTCCAATGGACTCTCGAAGCTTCATTATGAAATATTCATATTGGCCAAGTAGGATATTAATTTTTGTCTCATTTACACGATATGTTCCTTCATAAGTGACATGAAGTCTATCCAGACTTCTTTAGCTGTTTCACATGAAGAAATTCTCTTATATTCAATAGTAGACAAAGCGCAATATAAAGAATAAATAGTTTTTGCATAAAGAGCCTATCTCTTGGTAATTTCTGCTTGGTTCGATTCTTCAACATCTTTATCTAAGACTTCTTTTTCCTTGTCCGAAGCTGAAGTTGCCTTTGAGTTGATTCCTCTTTCTACAACATCCCATTCCAGAGAATCTTTGGATCTTAGGAATGCCTTCGTTTTATTCTTTCACACACTGTATTCTTTTCCATCAAAATAAGGTGGCCTGGTATTGCTCTGCCCTTCAACTAGCCCTAGTGCTAAGATACTAGTCATAGAAAATATTTAGCTCAGAAGTAAAAGCACTTCAATAAAACGAGTACTCGGCTCTAATACCAATTGAAAATGCTAGTATTGGCACCTAGAGGGGAGGTGAATAAGTGTTAAAAAAAAATTAACAATTAAATGCAAAATATATTATGTCGCGAGCAAAGTCTATGAATAAGTCAGAGTCTGATTAAAAGTGCTACCAGACTTCTGAAGAAAATTCAGACTCAACTGGAGATGGAATAGATTTTTGAGAAATTTAAAAGAAAAATTGCAACAGATAAAGCTGAAAAGAGTTAAGGGAAGAGAAAATTGCACACGAGATTTTTAGTGGTTCGGTTTAGATCAAGCCTACGTCTACTCTCCCACACTGACAACCTTCTAACTTAAATTCACTAAAGTATCAACAGAGAAGTACAGTGTTTCGAGTGCAAACACTTAGTGGAAGATTTCTTTTTCCCTCATTAAGTCACTTTTCTTGTGATTTTCTCTCTTGAGTACAATTTGTAAGAGCTATCGTTGAAGAACAAGTGGTTGGAAAGGCTTCAAACTTTGGAATTTCAATTTTCACACCCTATCTCAAATAGATTGAATGACCTCCTTAAATACTCCTTTACGCCTTACTAGCCATTGGCATTCTCTAGAGAAATTTCTTCCAATCAATCTGTTAGACATAATCGATTAAGGAAATCTTATAGTCGTTTGAAGATTGAGATGAAAATCCATTGATTCTGGTCATCTATACAATCAGAATCTAGGTTTCCATAAGTAGATGCTTCCCAAAAAGAAACTTATTTTCAAGATTGATTTCATCAATTTGTGATTAATTCCATCAATGTATTTATAAAGGGTAAGTGAGATTCTTTGCCAGAAAGCCAGATATTAAAGAATGAATCTATATAATGGTGATACGGAATCCTTGTTGTAAGATCAATAATTATGAGTCTGATTAAATCTTCGTTATAGACTTGGTTTCAGTTTGGATTGCGTCAGAGTAGGAAAGACTTTTGGAATGAATAATTTTTTACAAGAGTCTATGATATGACTTCATAAGTCTACTATTCTTCAGAATAAGAACAAGAGCAAGAAAGTTTTGTCAACTTCAAAACCTGATAGGAGTTTTCTCAACATTTGGCACTTCAAGAGACTGAGAACAATTCAGACCAAAATGGTTCCGAATCTGAAAAGGAAGAGGAAATCATGGAGAAAGCTAATGATGGCGAGTTGTTGGTCATCCAAAGAGCATTACATGCTGAAGTTTCTCCTAATGAGAATGAACAAAAGGGAGAACATTGCACTATTAATGGGAAGGTTTGTTTGGTAATCATTGACAGCGGGAGTTGCACCAACGTCGGTTCAACAACCTTGGTCAGCAAACCGAAGCTTTCAACAAGTAAACACCCTCAATTATACAAGCTCCAATGGCTCAATCATAGGAATGATGTTAAGGTAACCAAACACGCTCTCATATCATTTTTGATTGGGAAAAATTATCGAGATCAAAATCTGTGTAATGTGATTCCCATGGATGCATGTCATTTATTATTAGGAAGACCATGGCAATATGATTGAAATGTTGTGCATGATGGCCATAAGACACATACTCATTGAGCAAGGAACAAAAATACCTTACTCTTGTGCCCTTGAATCCTTCTTTGATATGTAAATATCAACCTGGGGAGAGAAACACAAGTAAGGAAAATAAGTTTTTGAGTGAAACACGAGTTGAGAGAGCCATTAGCAATCAAAAAAATGTATTTGCTTTGCTTATGGTAGTAAAGAAAAGTGAGGTAGAGTGATTCATATATCCCAAAATGCATTCCTTTTGAAAGAATTTGCAAATGTATTTCTCGAGCAGTTTTCAAATGGACCACCTCCAATAAGAGGCATTCAGCATCACATCAATTTACTACCCGGTATGCAATCAGGAGGAAACAAAGGAGTCGCAATGACAAGTTGATGAGCTTATTGAGAGAGAGTATGTCCAAGAAAGCATGAGCCCATGTTCCATTCCATCTTTGCTCGTGCCAAAGAAGGATGGTTTTTTCAAAATGTGTGTCAATAGTCGAGCCATCAATAACATCATCATTAAGTTGGATACCCCATACCTAGACTTAATGATATGCTTGATGAGTTATATGGTTCTACTGTGTTCTCGAAAGTAGATTTGCAGAGTGGCTATCACCAAATCAGGATGCAAGAAGGTGATGAGTGGAAGACAACTTTTAAAACTAAAAGAGGCCTCTATGAATGGTTGGTTATGCCATTTGGGTCATCGAATGCTCTAAGTACCTTCACAAGGCTTATGAACAAGGTTCTTCATTCCTTTATTGGTCAATTTGTGGTTGTATATTTAGACAATATTCTTGTTTATAGTAAGAACGAGGAGAATGATGTATCTCAATTGATGCAAGTTTTCAAAGTCTTGAGAAAACAAAAACTCTATGCTAAAATGGAGAAATGTGAGTTCTTCTCTCCAAGCATTGTATTACTTAGCTATGTGGTTTCAAAAGATGGAATTCCCATCAATCAATTAATCCAAGGTGGAACCTATGAAGACTTGGCCAGTTTTGAAGTCTATTTTTGATGTGATGAGCTTCCATGGACTTGTTTCTTTTTATCAGTGATTCATTAATGATTTCAGTACCATCATGACTCCAATAACCAGATGCATGAGAAAGGGTTCTTTCGAATGGATAAAGGCTGCTCAAAATGCCTTCAAGGTAATCAAGCAAAAACTTTGTAAGTCTTTTATTCTTGCCCTTCCTAACTTTGATAAAGTATTTGAAGTCGAGTGTGCTGCAAGCGGAATTGGCATTGGAGTTATTGTTGTACAGGCCCAAAAACCATAGGTGTACTTCAATGAAAAGTTGATATTTTCAAAGAAGAATCATTCAACTTATGACAAGGAGTTCTAAGCCATTGTTAGGGCTCTTGATCATTGGAGCCACTATTTGAGGCCAAAGCAATTTGTCCTTCATTCTAACCACGAGGTTCTCAAGTTCACTAGCAGTCAACACAAGCTCAATTCGAGACATGCTAAATGAGTAAAGTTTCTTCAATCCGTTTCTTTTGTTTCGAAGTATGAACTTGGCCACACTACTATTGTAGCAAATGCTTTATCAAGAAGATATTCCATGCTTGTTGTTCTGGATTCTAGAATTCTTGGTTTCCAATCGATGAAAGAACTTTATTCTGAAGATTCCGAGTTCTCATCGATCATCGACAATTGTAAGCAAGGAGTTCAATGTACTTATCATTTGCAAGATGGGTTTCTTTTAAAGGAAATTGATTATGCGTACCAAAAAGTTCTTTCCGAGAGTTGTTGATTCGAGAAGCACATGGAGATGGACTGGCTACTCACTTCGGTGTGAACAAAACTCTTGAAGTTCTTCAAGAGCACTTCTATTGGCCAAAGATGAATGGAGATGTACATGCTATCACCTCGAGGTGTGCAACTTGTCAGAGAGCCAAAAATCATTTCTATCAAGGGTTGTATACTCCACTTCCAATTCCATTGCAGGCTTGGGAAGATGTTAGTATGGATTTTGTTGTGGCTCTTCCAAGAACTCAAAGGGGGTAAAGATGCCATCATGGTAGTCGTGAATCGGTTTTCTAAAAGGGCTCATTTTGTGCCATATCATAAAAAAGATGATGCATCTCATGTTGCTGAATTATATTTCAAAGAGAGTATTCACCTTTGTGGAGTATTGAAGACCATTGTGTCGGATCGTGATTCAAAGTTCTTCAACTACTTCTGGAAGACACTATGGACAATGTTTGGTACACGACTCTACACCACTTGCCATCCCCAAACTGATGGCCAAACAAAGGTAACCAATTGTAATCTTACCACTCTTCTTCGAACTACAATGAGTAAGTCTTTAAAAGATTGGGATTTGAAGCTTGTGCATGCTAAATTTGCTTATAATCGATCCCCAAGTTATATTACGAGTCAATCACCTTTTGAAGTTGAGTATGGAATCAATCCTCCCACGCTTATCTATTTGATTCCAATTCCATCCAACTCACAAGTGGATTTCGACAGCAAAGAAAGAGTTGAATCAATGAAGAAGCTCCATGAGCAAATTCATTCAAAGATTCAGAAAGTCAATGAGTCTTACAAGAAGAAAGCTAATCAACATTGGAAGAATGCTCAATTTCAACTGGGTTATCTTATATGGATTCACTTGAGGAAGGAGAGATTTCCATCTCATCGCAAGAGAAAGCTTATGCCTAGAGTTGATGGTCCATTTAAAGTTATTGAGCAAATCAATGACAATGCATACAAGATTGATCTTCCTAGAGAGTTTTGAGTTTCAACGACTTTTAATGTGGGAGACATTTCTCCTTATTTGGAGGATGAAGATTTCTCAGATTTGAGGACAAACTTCAAACAACCCGGGAAGGATGATGCAAGAGCATCTAATTTAACTACGTCAGCCCACTCGGCACTATTATTACTCTTTCAAGCTAAGAAATTTGGGCATAATGTGGTCCAATGGGTCGAGACTGAAATTTCCAACTAAAGTGGTTCCAAACCATTCTTACTGAAGTTATCAATACCAATGATTAATGAATCTTCGAAGTTATCAATATGATATATTAATCACTGGTTTCTCGGCATGCTTTATTAATTGTTGATCTCGAATTTTATGAACAACATATCAATGGAAGTTTATTCTAAACAACTTTCTTGAGTATTTATTGAAGTCTTGGGGTGTTTATCTTCTGGTCAAGGAGGGAGCACGAATTTTGCAAGGTGAAAGAATGAAGAATGCAAGTTCGCAAGTCATTTAATGCATTTCTATTTTACTAGGAGTCTTCAATGTTATGTAATTTTCAAGAGTCAAAGCTCTGAATTCCTAGGTCTTTGATGTTAGGCTAGTTCCTAAGTCTATTTATTACTTTTCTATTTTCTAATGTATTCCTTCTATAAATAAAGGAGCCTCACCATTAAAAGGAAGACGATTTTGATGAATAAAAATACTTGACATTTCCTCTATGTGAGTGAATATCTTCGGAGAGTGGATAACTCATATTTCGATCTCTTTATCCTTAGAGAGTGGATTACTCCACGTTGGTGAGCGAAGAAGCTCTCTATTCTCAACTGGTGGATTTTTCTTTAGGCCCTAATGGTGAGCTTCTTCTATCCCAAAGTCCTTTATCCTTAGCAGGTGGTTCATCATTTAAGTCTTGGTGGTGAATTTTGTTGATCCCGATCCTCATCCTTGGTTGGTGGCATGTCCTTTATACCTTGGTGGAGATCATTATCTATCCTTGCATTTTTGCATTTTACCCTTTGACATCTTCCCCATATACATCTCTTTCCATACATTTAACCCTACAAGTCCCCATTCTCGAAATCACTCACCTACGCACGCATCATATCCCCTAGACTAATATAAACTTATCCATACGGATAATAAGTGAACTGTAAGGAAGGTCCCACATCCTAGGCCTAAACTAGTCTTATAGGGCATCCCACGCGCCTTTAAAAACGATGGTTGTTGTCTAGGTAAATGGTTTTTAAAAATTATGAAACTTTAATATGAGGTAGACAAGACCTAGACAGACATTTTTCATGAGGATTCGAAGTTTGATTTAGCTTATTTATTTGCAAACCAAGCCTAAAACAATTAAAATTTCCAGAACGAAATTGAGCAGGAAAATAAATATTTCACCAGCCAAATGAGATCGAAAAATTATGAAAATTTAATATATAGTAGTCTAGGATGTACTCTACAATTTTCATGAAAGAACGTGTTAGAATTCTAGACCAAAAAATCTGTGGAAAATGGAAAAAGAGGAGAGGTCGGTGTAGTGAGTCCAAAAATAGATTTTGAATCCCGAAGTTTTTCAAAAATGTTTTTGTTGTATGAAATCTAAAAATTATGAAATTAAAATATGTCGTAGAATAGCCAATAAGAGACGACTTTTATGTAGAATGCCCCATGAAATTTATACCACATAAGTCGGTATAAAATTAGCGAATTTTGGGTTCAAGCTAGGACCAAACCTGCCCTCAGTGCTGGATTTAATTAAGAATTTCAACTAACTCAACGCTCGCACGTGCTAAATATCGACCCACCATGCTCCTACGACCTAACCACAAGTTCGACTACTTCGAACTCGATGATGCAACTAGGTAATGTGATCGAAACTTCCATCTAAACAAAAGTCTAAACGACCTTAAGGAATTTTCTAGGAAACTATTCTCATCGCTCGACAAATGACTGATATATAATAGAACGGAGGATATCTACTTGCCTCAGGCCCTCACAGATGGCAATCACGAGTTGGGGGGATGAAGGTGAACTAGCGGTGATGACACAAGTGTCGAATTAAGAAAAAACCCAATCTTATTGTGCTGAGGAGGGTGTTAATAAAACTCCTACTAGGTTTTGAAGTTGACAAAAATTTCTTGTTCTTGTTCTTATTCTAAATAATAGTAGACTTCTAAAGCCATAACACAGACTCTTGTCAATGTCTATTTGTTCCATAAGTCTTTCCCACTCTAATGCAATCCAAACTGAAACCAAGTCTAGAACGAAGATATAATCAAACTCAAATTAACTGATATTGCGACAAGGATTCAATATGAACACAATAGGGATTTATTCTTTAATATCTGGCTTTCTGGCAAAGAATCTCACTTACCTTTTATAAATACATTAATGGAATCAATCACGAATTGATGAAATCAATCTTGAAGACAAGTTCCGTTTTGGAAAGCATCTACTTATGAAAACCTATATTTTGATTGTATGGGGCGACTAGAATCAATGGATTTTCATCTCAATCTTCAAACGGCTACAAGATTTCCTTAATCAATTATGTCCAACGAATTGATTAGAAGAAATTCCTCTGGAGAATGCCAACAACTAGTAAGGTGTGGAGGAGTATTTAAGGAGGTCATTTAGTATATTCGAGAGAGTGCATGAAAATTGAAATTCCAAAGTTTGAAGCCTTTCCAACCACTTGTTCTTCAACGATAACTCTTACAAATTGTATTCAAGAGAGAAAATCACAAGAAGAGTGACTTAGGCTGCGCATAACAACGCTTCTTGGCTGGGGAAGAGTTTTTTTTTTCAAAAATAATTCTTTTCTATTTCTATTCCGGGGAACAATTTCTGAGTAAAAGAACGTGTTTGGTAACTACACAACATTTCTACTCTTGGAATATAAAAAGAATAGAAATGCATTTGGTAACGCAACGGTTTCTTTTTTGTATTTATTCATTTTTTATTCTTACTCACGAGTCATCGATCGCCAACCATCACTGCCCATCGCCGCCGCCGCCAGCCGCCGCTGCTGCACGACCGCAGGCTATCGACCGTCACCGCCGACCACGGCCGCCCCTCCGCCGCCGCTACAAAAGGCTATGCAGCTGTGGTCGGCGGTGACGGTAGGCGGCCAGCGATTGTGCAACAACGACAGCAGTGACGGGCGGCAGCGACTGGTGGCGTCGGGCGACAGCGGTCGGCAACATCGGGCGACAGCGATCAGCAGTGGGCGGTGACAGCTGGAAGCGGGCGGCGGGCGGCGATGGCGGCCAATGGCAATGGCCGGCGGCGGCCAGCGATCGACAGTGGCTCTGGCAATTGGAGGTGTCCGCAGCAAGAGAGAGGAATAAAAGATAAATAAAAAAGAAAATTCTCTTATTTCTAGAAATTATTCCAAGGAACAAGAATCAACTTTTTTTTGTAGCCCACCTTGTGTGCTGTCTTCCG
The DNA here is from genome assembly GCA_014182715.1 of Eucalyptus cloeziana. NCBI lineage: Eukaryota > Viridiplantae > Streptophyta > Magnoliopsida > Myrtales > Myrtaceae > Eucalyptus > Eucalyptus cloeziana. The sequence continues at coordinate 40,494,619 of CM024641.1, read as the reverse complement.
CCACCCAATTCCAGCCCTCAAACCCTTCTAGAAACCTTTTGAAGTGGTCCAAATGTTGTGGGTGTTGGGGGGCTACGAATTTGGCTTGGCCTTGCTTCAATTGGACACCAATTGATCCTTACATCAACTCAATTTGGCTTCCATAAATCCAACTCACACCTCATCGATTCAATTGGTATTTTTCCTTACTAATATAACCCACTTGCATCCCAATTGCACGATAAAAAACAGCCCTACCTCAACTTTTTCCCAAAAAGTCTCGGTTTGTAGAAAAATCTTCAGAGATTGAGTCAATGTTCCTAAAATGACTCGTGACATGATAGAACTTTCAATTTCTTAAATCGGATTCAAATTCATGGTTAATTTTAATCTAGCGCGATTTTAACGTGACCTAGGCTACTGGGTAGCTTTTAGAAATTTCTAGTGCAAATGACCCATGGTCGATTTTCTTTAAGCCACAATGAACCCACTCGACACACTGGCGATTCTCGGTTGTCGTGAAAATCTCAAGGATTCAAATACGGATACAGGGTACCAAAACGATAGAAAAATCAATCTAGTGCCGGCTAACGAGAATTTTCCAATTTAGTGGAGTCACCCACGTTTAGCCACATATCTCAGTAGAACTGACCTATCTCTAGTCTCTAATCGATTTTTAACGGTGCCGTAATGACCTCTAAAGATGAGCACGGTCGAGTAGCCGATTCCTAATCGAATTCTCAAGTCTATTGCATTAAATTCCTTAATGGTTTCCCCAAATAGTCTAGTTATCTCAAGAGTGATCAGCTCTGAGAACAGCCTTATAGGTGCATCGATAAAATGCCCGATTAATTTAATTGAAAGCAGAAGTGAAAAATCCCGAATGATTCTCTTCTACAAGATGAAGAAGAGGAAAATGATGAAGACAAGATTGTCTCTGATATTATGGCAAATATTGCCATGCATGATTCTCTTAGTAGCATAGTTGATTGTGAAGAAGAAGAAGAGGATGAGAGCGAGAAAGAAACAGAAGATGAAAGTGAAGGAGAAAAAATTGTAGTAAAAGAGAGTGAGGATGATGACTCAGATGATGAAGAAGGAGATGCAAATCTGAACAAGGGACAGCAGCATTCTGACGAGGAAGGAGGAGATACGAGGAAAATTGGTGCAAGAGATGCTGGAGAGAAGGGAACTGGTAATGTGACATCTTGAAATTTCAGTCCTGTTTTCAATTAAATAAATCGGGCATTTCATCAACGCACCTATAGTGCTATTCTCCGAAATGATCACTCAAGAGATAACTAGATTATCGAGGGAAGCCATTAAAGAATTTTAATGCATTAGATTTGAAAATTCGACCAGGAATCGACTACTCGACCGTGGTCATCTGCAGAGATCATTACAACACAGTTAAAAATTGATCAGAGATCAGAGATAGGTCGTTTCGACTGAGATAGGTGATCAAAGTGTGGGTGATGCCATCAGATCGCAAAATTCTCGCCGATCGACACTAGGCCGATTTTTTTTTATCGTTTTGGTACCCTATATCCGTATTTGAAACCTCGAGATTTTCACAACAATCGAGGGTTGCCAATGTGTCGAAGATGTACATTGTGACTCGAAATAAATCGATCACAGGTCAATTGCACCAAAAATTTCTAAAAGCTACTCGGTAGGCTAGGTCACGCTAAAATCGCACCAAATTGAAATTAACCACGAATTTGAATCCGATTTCAAAAATTGAAAGTTCTGTCATGTCATGAGTCATTTTAGAAATGTCAACTCATCTTCTGAGGATTTTTCTGCAAACTGAGGTTTTTGGTGAAAAGTCAAAATAGGATCGTTTGTCCAGAAAATTCAAGGGACCATTTTTTATTGCGTAATTAGGATGCAAGTTGGTTTTATTGGCAAGGAAAATTGTCAATTTGATCGAGGACTCGATGGTGGAATTTAGGGGGATCGAATTGGATTAATTCAAGAAGGAATTAAATGGAATTGATGTATAAATGTGTAAATTCGTAGCCCCCCTTGGTCCTCAACCTTTGGAACATCTCAATGGCTTCCTAAGGAAGCTTGGTGGCTGCAAAGGGTTGAGGGAGCCAGCCGGCCATGATGGGGTCAAGCCAAAGGGACAAAGGGGTGAGGATAGAGCAAATTGGGTCCCTCCAAGCTTGGTTGTCCCCTTCTTCTTCCTCTACACTTGCTTTCCCCATTGTTAGCCTTTTTGAAGCTCTGAAATTGTAGAGAACCGCGTAGCACACCCCCTGTCGTCGCAACCACCCGCCAAGCCGCTGGATGGCTGTTTCTGCCCGTCGCTGCCACCGCGAGCCCCCACGCAAGCCTGCGTCCTTGTTGCATCGTCTTGGCCAACCGCGACTCTTGCCACATCCCCCTAAGCCTAGGCCGTCAAACCGAGCATGCCAGGCCACCATACGCCGTCGTTGTGGTCACTGGAGTTGCCATTGAACACCACTAAAGCCCGCTACAGCCTTCGCCGATTCTATCTTGCCAAACTAGCCACTGGTTCAGCCTCTGCCGTCCTAGAACATAACCGAAGTCCCCTTAGCCAACCGTGTACTGTTTGGCCCGCTTTGGACCTCTTCCAGACCTCGCTTGGTGCCCCCGCTTCGGAGTTTGTTGCCCACCTTTGCGTCCCCATCGTAGTGAACTCATCGGATCGCAAAATCGGTGAGTTTAATTACTAAACTCTGGTTAGGGAGTTAATTATGCTTAAGGGTTGATTAGTTTAGGCTAATTAGAGATTAGGTTGTTAGTTAGAACGGATTAGCAATTTAATTAATCGTTTATGCATGTTAGGTGGTTAGAGTAGTGTAATTAGAGATTAGATAAGCTGTAGTATTTATCTAGTTAGGTTCGGAAATTTTCCAGGCCCGTTTCGGTATTTAATTAGGTTTTTCCAACCTAAGTTGAATTTATTGGTATTTATTTAATTAATTTTGGTAATTATTAATTAATTACTATTTTCCGGAAATTAGACCAGGGATAACCGGTGATTGGAATTTCGTGCTGATTGCAATTGTGTGTTTAGTTTATTTATCTAGATGTTGATTTGTATTGTTTGAGGGATAATTTGAATTTTAGGAATTTATCCCAAAATTAAGTATTTTCGATTTTTAATTTGAAAACACTAGGCATCGGTTTATAACACCAAAAATATTCCGATGGACTATATTAAATGGTGGGATTTTTTAAAAGGAAAATATTATATTTTGGCTAAGGCTGACCGTGTACCCACACATGATTATCGATTATTTTAATCGAGAATGATAAAACTAGTGAAATTCTTAGTTAGTGAGAACAATATATTATATCATCTTGAGGGCTTTGATATATCAACTTATAGTGAGTAGTATACTTTATCAGCTTAGAGTGAGCATCATCGGTATACTATATTAGCCTAAGGGCTTGGATATATCAGCTTAGTGTGAGCAGTATACCTTAGCAGCTTTTAGTGAGTATTATCAGTATACTATATCAGCCTATGGGCCTTGATATATCAGCTTAGAGTGAGCAGTATGCTGTATCAGCTTAGAGTGAGCTATATTAATTATCAACTTTTGGTGAGCTATACTATCTATCTTCAGCTTAGGGTGAGTAGTTCTTGATGTGATCAAACTTGATAGATAGTATTGAATGGGTTGACTGAGAGATGATGTTGATGGTATGAAATTGATTAGATCAATTGTTCGATAACTCGATTTGATTTGAATTGAAGTGATTCGTTGAATATATGAATCGTACTGACTTGGAGGAAGGAACTAAGGTAAAGGTAAGTCACCTATCTCTTGTGTGCATAGGTAACCTTTAGGCATATTTCCTTCCTAGTCGAAGTTTAGGGGGTGAACTTGCTGAGACGTCGTCTCACCTCATTGTGGGATAATATTTACAGGTACTTAGATGGCTATACCTCTCGAGCGTTTTGGCCAGCCGAATAAGGTCACCAAGCGGGTATCTTATATTCCGCTTCATGGGAACCCAAGGGGATGGGTCTATGAACTCATGAGGTCCATTGTTTGGGTTGATGAGGGTCTACCCCATAAGTTACCCCATCAATACAGATCGTGGTATTGTCATGAGCGAAATGGACAAAGAGAAGGTCCCCTACTGGAATCTGAGATCCCTATGTCGATGTTGGAGGTAGCTTTTGGAAAAAGTACGGTTAACCCTCCAAGTGGTTCAGTGGTGGACCCGAGTCTGTCGGATCCAAGGTCCTCGGAGTATTCAGTGGAAGACTCGAATGCTTAGAGGATCTGTAGCACTCTACCCCCCTTTTATAGACCTTGTATATATCGGCTAATATTGTATATGACTTAGTTTGATATGTATATAAGTGTGTTGTGGTTTGAAAATTTGTGGCCCTAATTTTCTATCCCACTTTCGTGTTGTCTGGGGATTAATTATTCGCTTCCGCATGCGTATTAAAATGAATGGGTCAGTGATGCATCCTGGGACGTCGCAGTTTAATCGACCATCGAGGGATGAGCACCCGCTCGAAGGATCGGGGTGTGATAGGTCAACAACCCAGTATTGGAAGAGGAGTGTAGGAAGAATAAGAAGTTCTTTCTAAGATTGAAGGCACTATGACAGGGGAAGTAGGTGAGAAAACTCCTCTTAATGACCAGGCTGTCGAACCAACTACTAGTGACGACATCAATCGATCTCCTCCAAATGCTAAAGATATTTATGCATCTCATTTCCCTAAAGTTTCTCCTGGGGATCAAGACAAAGAAGTTAATGTTTAGGAGGAGCACCAAATTTCAAATGTGCAAGTTGATGTTCCTTCACCTCTAGATACTCCACAACTACATTTTATAGAAGCTAATACCCAAACTGAACCAGAATCAAACTATCCTTGGATAGTCGAGCTCATTTTGGAAATTAAGGCACAGTAATATGGGATGGGGGTTGAAATCCAGAAGTTACATGCTGCTCTTAGTACTACCTCAAAATCTCTCACTAGAAAGGTACAATCTCTAGATGATAAGGTTGAGAACATGAATCAGCAAGCATCTCAAAATTTAGCGAAGGTTGAGACTGTCTTCCATCAGTGTCTGACTAAGCTTGAGGAGATCATGCAAACTTTGGAGGATTTCTGACTTGTTCGTGTTCCTAGGCAACCTTGATCCTTTTTAACACAACTCTTTTTCTTATTTTCCTTGTGCGTAATTGATTTTCTCTTTTTTATGTTGATAAAAAGGGGAGAGTTTTGTAGATTTGAAGTTTTGACCGGTGCATGATTAAGTTTTTCTATGCTAGCGTGATTGGTGTGATTCGTGTTTTTTTTTATGCAGACTATTGGTTGATGTGTTTTTTTGTTGTGAGTGCAAACTATGTGTATTTTGCGCAGACTTATGCAGACTTTATTGTGCTTACTGTATGTTATCTCTATCAATTATTATGTGTTGTTAAAGTATTGTTTTGCAAGATAACTTTCATATTATGCTTAAATCTACATGAAAATTTTGTCACCATTAAAAAGAGGGAAATTGTGGAGAAAATTCCCGCCAGGTTTTGAAGTTGACAAAACTTTCTTATTCTTGTTCTTGTTCTTATTCTAAAGAATAGTAGACTTTTGAAGTCATATCACAGATTCTTGTCAAAGTTTGTTTGTTCCAGAAGTCTTTCCAACTCTAATGTAATCCAGACTAAAATTAAGCCCGGAACGAAAATATAATCAGACTTAGATTAATTGATCTTGCGACAAGGATTCAGTATGAACACAATAGGGATTTATTCTTTATTATTTGGCTTTCTGACGAAAAATCTCACTTACCTTTTATAAATACATCAATGGAATCAATCACAAATTGATGAAATCAATCTTGAAGACAAGTTTCTTTTTGGGAAGCATCTACTTATAGAAACCTAGATTCTGGTTGTATAGGCGATCAGAATCAACGAATTTTCATCTCAATATTCAAACGGCTACAAGATTTCCTTAATCGACTTTGTCCAACGGATTGATTGGAAGAATTTCATCTGGAGAATGCCAATGGCTAGTAAGGTGTATTCAAGAGAGAAAATCACAAGAAGAGTGACTTAGTGAGGGAAAAAGAATTCTTCCATTGAGTATATGCACTCAAAACCTTGTACTTCTATGTTAATGCTTTAAGGAATTCCAGCCAGAAGGCTATCAGCGTGGAAGAGTGGACGTAGGCTTGATTAAAGTTGAACCAATATAAATCTCGTGTGCAATTTTCTCTTCCCTTAACTCTTTTCAGTATTATTTGTTGCACCATTATTTAAGTATCGCAAAAAGTATTTCATCTCTTATCTGATTTTGAATTTTCACCAGAAGTTTGGTGGCTCGTTTAATCAAACTCTAATCCTTTTTCAAACTTTGCTCGCAACTTATTTTATTTCGCATTTATTTGTCAAGGTTTATTTTAAATAGCTATTCACCCCCATCTAGGTGTCTATACTAGCTCCTTCAGAGGGGTCCCCTTGTTGCTAGCTTTTGCACTTTGCTGGTGGTATAGCGGAAGTGGTGTGCAGGAACAAGATGAGTTTTAGGGTGAAAGTGAAAGAACGAGTGACTCTCTCTCTCTCTCTCTCTCTCTCTCTCTCTCTCTCTCTCTCTCTCTCTCCTCATTCTTTTCTATTCCTACTGTCAAAGTTACACTCTCTCTATCGGTAATTGTTGACTCGTGGTGTCGTGGCCTGAAGCAGCATCATGGAGAAGATTCAAGAGTCTTCGTGTTTGATGGAGGAAAATTCAAGAGCTACAGTAATATTCTTTTTTTAAAAGTTATTTTTTCAAAGGGCCATTATTTTTGAAATTCCTGAAATTGTTGGGATATTTAGATCACAATAATTTATTGACGACGAGATAATAGCAATGACTCGGTGATGTAGATGTGTCCTCAAATGAGGTGGAAATGACATTGCTCGGTGATGATGCAGTGAGGATACGAACGATGTAGCTCATTGTAGCCCGACAACGAGCTTGTTAACGTGGCGTGGACTGTTAGGCATCCGAGGCTCGCTATTTTGTTGAGTGAAAAATCCGGATGTCGCATTTTGAGCGAAGCTCACCCTCGACAGCCTAGGGCAATGCTTAATGGAGGTCCTCATCAGATATGGTAAGGGTGCCCCTCACCAGCCTCAAGCGTCCTCACCTTAGCAAGATCGAGCCTCAGTCGAGGCCAACAAAGGTGGGCCTCACCAGCTTCGGGCAAGGTTCAACCTTGCCAGCCTCAAGTGACCTTGCCCCTATGAGAACATGGGTGAGCCTTGCTTGACGGGCGAGATCGACCTTCATCAACCCTTACCTATGGTCAACGACTAGTCATCACAAAGGCTTAACGACTAGCGATGGAAGAAGGGGAAAAAAGAAGGAAAAAAGGAAAAAGAAAAGAAAAATTAATAAATTGCATAAATCGTCCATATCAATGCTAGTAGTGCCATGTAGAATAGCCAGTGTCAACATTAGCAATTCCATCCAAATTGGCCGGATGGACTATATGAGCAAATTGTAAAAAAGTTTAGTCAAATTAAAATATTTATGATTAAATTGGCATATGTCTTATAGATTTAAAACTTATTTGGCAATTATTCCCTAATTTTTTACGTAGATCCATGTAGAAGTTTATGTATGACTATTTATAGAAAATAGAAGATAATTTTTGTTGTTATAACCACAATTGTAAAGACTTGTCCATGGGGAGGCTACCAGTATAAAGGGTTAATCTTGACTCTTGATATTAAGTAGTTTTTTAATTATTTTTTTTTTGATGACCTGAACTCCCATACCGGCCGCACTACAAAAGTCCGACTGGTCAAGCACCAAATGGAGGAGAACTAGCCCGACCGCACAAACTAACCTCCATGTAAGTCAAGGATATTGGAAAATGGAAGGTAGAGGGACTCGAACTTGGGATCAATCACCCATAAGCCCAAGTCGAAGCCCTTACGACTCCACCAACCCCTTGGAGGTTAGTTTTTAAAAAGTTTATGTACTACTAATAAAGCCATCAATATTAATTGCAGTTGTTTGTTGATCCATGTATTGAACGATAGGTAGCACCATTAAAATCTAATTTGGAATGAAAAATGAAATTCCCTATATAAAGTGTTTGCTTTATTCGTTCAAAGCCCGTGTTTGAATCCCAATATTTTTGCATTCTATTGTAGCCACCTCATTAAGCATAGACCTATTTGCCTTCGGGGATTAATCGGAATGTGCAGAATCAAGGAACTGTCGCATTCGGTAGGAGTTAGGTGAGTGCTCAAAGAGTACTCGATATCTCATTATTAGTGAAAAAAAAGAATAGTTGAAGTACAAGTAAACACATCAGTTCGTGAAGCCAACTAGCCAAATTAATTGGACAAATAGTGTCAACATGTATTTCTTGGTAGATGAGCTACGGATAGAAGAGAGAAATAAATTGTTGGTAAAAAACTCAGTAATTACATCATTTCCAGACAACTAGTAGTCTTCTACTATGCCAGTATATGCTGAAATGAGCTCTTTGAGACAAGTTTTGCATGGGTTGCATAAATAAGTGTCTTCCTATATATGTGTGTGTGTGTGTCTATATATATATATATATATATATATATGAAATGTAATTAATGCATGATGTCTTAGATTGTCAATGTCAGTGCAAAATCATGAGCAAGGAGTAATCCATTTTACCATGGCTATCGGTTAAGTTAAAATATTCACCAAGATGTCAGTAGATATCCAGAGGATTTCAATGCCCTCTTTCTTTCATATATGTGAAATTCATGAGCAGGCAAAGGGATAACAGAGATAAAAGTGACATAAATTGAACATTGCAATAGGCTGTTTTCAACTTTTCATTTTTTTTCTCCTCATTCAATGAGTATTACGTCATTCATTATTTTATTTATTAAAGTAAATTCTAATTTTATATGCAAATATAGAAGTAAAATAAAATAATAGATCAGTCATGTATGGTTGGTTTTTAAAAAGTTCTTGAGATGAGATGAGACGAATGAACGTGTTTTGAGGGAAAATAACTTAGGGATAGAAGAGTTCGCCACCAAGAGATAAAACAATGTTCCATTAGATAAAAGTAAAGATCTTTAAGGTTCACCATGAAAGTATTAGATTAAAAATGAAGAATTCTCATATTTTGTGTCAACTAAAATCTAGATTCTTACAATTGAGAATACAATTCTCATATATTCCCAAATTCCTTTGGCAGAAAATCTGGAACCTCGACACCATGGCAAAAATTAAAATTTTCATTTGGAACATGTGCCATAAAAACTTACCAAATCGCAAGAACTTGTGCAAGCGAACAATCGCGCCCGATCCTCTCTACCCTATTTGCCGCCAATTCCCACAGACCTTGGAGCACCTACCCTTGCTTTGCGACTGGACAAAAGCAGTTTGGTCAGATCATCAACTGCAAATCCGGATATACAACTATGGAATTTATAGAATGAACAGATGGGTGTTGGACACCATGCTACAAAGTACTAGCTTACCCTCAATCGAACTAATCACTGGGATACTGTAGAAATTTAGCTGGCTCGCAACGGCTTCGTCTTCGAATCGAAATCCAAACTCGAGCTCGATAGTTGATGAAGCATGTGCCATAGATAAGAACTTTAAGCTCGAACAAACGAGAGGGGCAAAAAACAAAAAAACACAGACCTGATTCGTAGGCTCCTCCAAAAATTGGCGCCTTAAAGTTCAACATTGATGGTCAGTCGTTGAAGGGGAGAGGGAGGGAGCTGCTGCTAGTATTTGCCAAGGCTCAGCTGAGAAAGTGGTTGCTGGTTTTGTTGAAAGGGTATGTTGGAAAATAAAGAAGACGAGGAGAAGAAGAAGACAAGTATTGGGGGAAGATACATAACACTATTTGTTGTAACTAGTAAATTTATCGAGAAAGTGACAACAAAATAAACAAGAATTGGAGGTAAGGTACAGTTAACTGAATTTCCTTAAGACAATTAGTTCATACCAACGGTGCTAAGCAGCTTCACAAACTTCACCTCCCAAGATAAGCACCTTTATCAGCACTACATGAATTCGAGAAATACACGAATTAATGAGATATGTGAACGAAAACAACACATCTCGTTTTGCTTACATTCGTTGATATATTAACCTACCATAATTATAACAATTTCCCACATTAATGGATCAACAAAACATTTTGACTCGAGGAACTTTAAATGTGCTTGTGGAAATACACTAGATCAAGATAGGTAGTTTTCACTTTGAACCTTCTTTAGTGAAAGCCTATTGGACATACTTAACCAGTTGGTGGACTAGACCTTGAATCGCCAATTGTTGGTGTAAGTCTAGACAATATATCTCACACATAGTATCTCTGAACCAAGATTGGTTTTTGGTTACATTTATTCTTTCGGCCATGAATCTCTCAAGATTCATGCATGCTTTAAAAAATTCAACCTTTAAAGATCTTCATAGAGTCGGCCAGCTCCACCATATAGGTGCATTCCTATCAAATGTATTTATCATACCTCATTAGGATGTTGAAATCCAAATTATATGAATCATTAAATGCATAGTGTACCCTTAAAATGCTATAGGAAGCATTGTTGCATCATAGGAATGGGAGATAGTGCTCACACTAGAATTTCCAAATTTGCATTGTCCTATTGGACTTAGTCCATGAGATCTCCAATCAGTAGGTTAGGTTTCCACCATGGAACCTCTTTATTGAGTTAAGAATTTTAACCCCATTCCCCTTGATGCGCAATTTACTTGCTCTATTGACAAACCTTTTGTTAGTAGATTCATAATATTTTCCTTTGACTTCACAAAGTCCAAAAAAATTATTACATTCGAAAACTGCCTTATGGTATTATGCCCACGATGCATATATCTAGACTTACCATTGTTTATTACATTTTATGCCCTTATAATTGCTGCTTGATTGTCACAATAAATGCATATTGGAGGCACAGGTTTTGGCCACAATCGAACATCCTTTAAAAATTGCCAAAGCCACTCTGCTTCTTCAGCAGCTTTATCCAAAACAACAAACTCTGATTCTATTATAGAAAGCGCTATCAAAGTTTGCTTTGAGGATTTCCACGATACTGCGGCACCTCCTAACGTGAAGACATATCTGCTAGTCGATTTCAATTCATCGGAATCTGAAATCTAGTTGGCATCACAATAGCCTTTCAAAACAGCTGGATATTTTTTATATTGTAGAACATTGTCTTTAATTCTTAGCAAACAACCCAACACTCTCAAAAGCATATTCTAATGTTTATGACCATGATTATTTGTATGGCGACTTAGTTTCCCTATTGAGTGCGTAATATCTGGTCTAATGCAATTTATGATGTACATGATGCTACCAATCATTTAAGAATACTCTAACTGCTTGATGTTATTTCCAGTATTATTTCTTAAAGTTAGGTGTGGAAGAAAAGGATTACCCGCATCTTTAATGTTGAATCCTTTAAACCTCTTGATTGCATTTTCAATGTAATGAGATTGTGTTAAACATAGACCGTTAGAATTCTTTAGAATTCTAATGTTAAGTATTATCGGCAATACTTAAGTCTTTCATCTCAAAGTTTTTCTTAAGAACCCTCTTGGTGATTTTGATAACCTCAGTGTTATCTCCAAAGATTAGCAAGTCATCGATATATAGACAAATAAGCACATATCCAACTGATGCGGATTTAGTGTACACATATTTGTCATACTCATTTATTCTATACTCATTTTGGATCATCACACGGTCAAATTTCTCATGCCATTATTTAGGAGATTGTTTAAGTCCATACAATGATTTGACAAGTTTACACACTTTGTATATTTGTCCTTTGACATTGAATTCTTCTAGTTATTCCATATAAATCTCCTTGTTGAGATCACCTTCCAAGAGTGCAGTTTTCACATCCATCTGATGTACTTAAAAATTGTATGTTAATGCTACGGCAATCAGCATTCTAACTAATATTATTCTCGTTACAAATGAGTAAGTATCAAAGTAGTCTAGACTTTCTTTTTATCTAAACCCTTTGGCAACAAGCCGTGCTTTATATATATATTTTTTTTCTTTTTTTTTCTTTTTTTTTTTTTGTGGAACTATTAGCTGTATGCCTCATTTTGAAGATCCATTTACATCTAATTGGTTTATTTCCTGATGGAAGATCAACCAATTCCCAAGTGTGATTACTTAGGATAGAATCCATCTAATTGTCGATAGCTTCTTCTTAATAAGGAGGATACGGAGTTGACGTTGCTTTTTGAAACGTTTGAGGCTCACCTTCTAACATGTACGTGATCCAAAAGATTTTTCAATCCATGACCTCTTGCTCCTTTGAAATTTAACTTCTTCGACTTGAACTTCATCGTTCTCAAATTCTAATTTTCTAGATCTCTTTTGAGAAGGTTCACCTTGAATTCCTTTCGTAGGATATATAATCCACAAAGAATTTAGCATCCCTTAATTCTAGAATAGTGTTGGCATGGATTTCCACATTTTTAGATTTGTGAACCAAGAATCTATATGCATTGCTATTTTGAGCATAACTGATGAAAATGCAATCCACCGTTTTTTGCCCCAATCAAGTTTGTTTTAGAAGAGAAACCGCCACTTTAGATAAGCACTCCCACACTTTTAAGAAATTGTAGGATGGTAACATTCCATTCCATAACTCATATGGAGTCTTACCTATCTTCTTATGGGGTACTTTATTAAGAATAAGGTCCGTAGTTAAAATTACTTCCCTCCACAAGTTTTGAGGTAAACCCGAACTCAAGAGCATGGCATTAACCATTTCTTTTAGAGTTCTATTCTTCCGTTTGGCAACTCCATTTTACTACAGAGTGTAAGGTGCAATTGTTTTGAGTATTATTCCTAAATTAGCACACCACTCTTTTAGGTTGGAAGAACTATATTCTCTTTTTTTGTCAAACCTGAGCATTTGGATTCGTTTCTCAAGTTGGTTTTCAACCTCATTCTTATACTTAATAAATATACTCATAGCCTCATCTTTGCTAATTAACAGAAACATAGCAAAATCAGTATAATTATCTATAAAAGTGATGAAATATTTCTTTCCATCTCTACTTTCTACAAACTTTCCATCACATAGGTCACAATGGATTAACTGTAGAGGCTCACTCGTTTTTCCAATAGATTTGAAAGAAATCTTAGCAAACTTAGCCTTAACACAAGTCTCACACTTGTAATGGGTGTCCAACTTAAACTTTGGAATTAACCCCAAGTTTTAATTTCTTCATTGTACCTAGTTTAATATCATAATCTACCCTGCCATAGATAAGGAGACACAACAATGTAAGTTGAAGATTTTTCTTCATCACTAGCTTTTGGGTACAAGAATTTCACGTTTACATCAACATTAGCCAGATTAGCCTTGAATAGGTCATTGTACAAATACCATTCCCCCACATACATCCCCCCTTTGGAAAGAACAAACTTGTTAGATTTAAATATAATTTTGAAACATTTCTTGATAAGTATGAGGCCAGAAATGAGATTCCTCTTAATCTCCTATACATGCACATTAAGTAGGGTGACTTCCTTACCATAGGTGAATTTCAGGATCACCTTTCGTCTCTCGACAATATTTGATGTTGTAGAGTTAGCCACGTAGAGCTTCTCTTCATCTTCAACCTTCTCATAAGATGAGAATAAATCTTGATTCACACAAATATGATTTGTGGTACCTATGTCCAACCATCAATCGGTATTGCTTGATACCAAAGATACCTCAGATATCACCATAGTAATCAGTCTCTTAGCATCTTCTTGCTCTGTCAAATGCAACTGCTTGACTGCACCACCACCCTTGCTTTTGTCTGGGCTTTTCTTGCAATCCTTAGTCGAATGACTAGGCTTATTGCAAACAAAACATATTCCTTGGAATTTCTAGGATTGTTCCTTTTGCTTGCCTTTACCTAGTAAGGGCTTCTTCCTCTTCATATCTTTATTGGAATTGGAAAGCTCCACAGTGCTGGCTTTCAATTCCATAGAAATGTTTGCATTTCTCTTATTGTTCTCCTCAATTCTGAGACGCATAATGAGATCGTCATGACTCATCTCTTTTCATTTGATGCTTCAAATAATTAATAATTTTTGAAGTCTGACTAGTCCAAAGGTAGCTTCTTAATAATAGCTATCACTTGGAATGATTCACTAAGTTTCATTCCCTTAACAAATATGTTGTTCAAAATTATTTGCAATTCTTGGACCTGGTTCATGACAGATTTAGAATTCACCATCTTGAATTCTAGAAATTTGGCAACCATGAATTTCTTGGTGCCTACATCCTCAGTTTTGTGTTTCTTTTCTAAAGACTCTCATAACTGTTTAAAACTCTCAATTTTACAATAGACATTATACAGGGAATTCACTGAACAATTAAGAATATAGTTTCGGCATAAGAAGTCTCTGTCCTTCCAAGCCTCCAACGCCCCGAGGGTCGTGACATCTTGCTCATCTAGACTAACGATTAGGCACATCTCCGATAAGTACTTGGTTAGATTCAGCGTAGTCAAATAGAATAACATTTTCTTTTGCCACTGCTTAAAACCCACGCCGGTGAATGTTTCCGGTTTCTCATTCAGTATTGGTGGAGGTGGTACCATCAAACTAGGCAAAGTCTATTAAACCATCCCTCTAGAAATTGGACCATACGCCGTTTAGCTTGTACTATTTTGAAAAATAGTTATGGGCATGTCAGTCAAACGACTCGTACCCGGATATCCACTCTCCTCTGACCTATAGCTAGCTTGCTTTCTTGCCTTGTGAAAAGTGCTCTTGCTCTGTCTCTCGTTTCTCATAGATGGTTTCAGCAGCATGAAGGCTTGCAGCATTTGATGCCACAACACTAGGCAACAAGGTTTGAACCTCTTAGGTCGAAACAACCATATTAACATCTCTAAGAATATTCTAGACATCATTGTTATCAGCTATCTTGAATTTCTGATAAAACAAACAAACAGCGAGAACGATAATTGTCTTAAGATTGTTGTAAAATAAAGAAGGGGAGGAGAAGAAGAAGACACGTATTGGGAGAAGATACATAACTTTGTTTGTTGTAACCGAAAAGTTTATTGAAAAGTGACAACAAAATATACAAGAATCGGAGGTGAGGTACGGTTAACCGAATTTCCTAAAGATAATTAGTTCCTACCAATGGTGCTAAGTAGCTTCACGAACTTCACATCCTAAGATACAACACCTCGAACCTGTTGGTATCAGCACTATATGAATAGGACTCTATCAAACACATTTTCAAACCGGCACACTTAGAGGAAACTTGAAGAGAGGAAATGTTGGTGAATTTTGCTTCTTCTCGGAATGAAGATTTTGAAATCTATTTATAGAGTTTTCAAATTCATGTACAAAAATGGTACATGAACTATGAAATAAATAGATATAAGAATCTAGTAGATACATAATTATTTAGATACAAAAATCCAAGAGATACATGAATAAAGAATTAAGTAGATACATGAATCCAAGAAATATATAAACTCGAGAAATACACGAATTAATGAGATACATGAATAGGAACAACATATCTTATTTTGCTCATATTTGTTGATTCATTAACCCATCATAGTTACGATAAAGTAGTCGCTGCATCGGCACTGGAAGTGGAAGCCCTAGCTCTACGATCTGTCTAGCTGTACTTGGAAGTCGATGGTGATTTTAGGAGGGGAACTGATCTGCACATGGAGATCGCCCCGGCTAGCTTATCATTAATGCATGTGGTTGTGGACCAAGAGCCAAGCCCATGGGCGCTATGACCCATCATTGAAAAATGTAAAGAGCAGCTTGCCCCAGTCCAATTTAGTTGTGTTGGTCTCTAGAACACATTAGTCAAATCAATTAACAAACTGGATCCCCAAAAATCATCCTAAGAGCCACCATTACCTTTATAGGATTTTTTATGTCTAGAAACCCATAACCTATATTATCCTTTGGTGTTTAATGAATGAAATGCCTCGTTTTGAATGAACTAAAAAGGAAATTTGATCTTTTTAGTAAACTGAGTTGTCACTACAATCAGTGCTCAGGACTACATCTATTCGCTTTTGGAGGTTCCCAGTTTAAACGATGGGCAATGGAATGAACGGTTCAGATTAAGTAATTGGATCCAATGTTGGGAGTTTCATGGCATAGAGCCCTTCAGAAGGACTTCACTCCATAAATAGGTGGAATACACAATCTGTCTGGTAGCTAAATCCATACTCTAAAGAGGAGTGCAGAAACTCTCCATGGCTTTAAAATTACTATTAGTGCATCTGATTTTTTGCAGCTTTTACACTGTATGTGGCAAGACCAGCATTTTCCAAGATGATCTGGAGTTAGAGAGACAACTGAAGACTATGAATAAGTCACCCATCAGGACGTTTGTGGTAATTATATACTTTTCTTTTTCTTTTCTTTTTTTAAGTTTTTATTGCAAATTGACCAGCTCGAACGCGTGTTAGTTGAATAATACCATAGGATTTATGCTTTTTTAAAAAAAAAAAAAATTTCAAATATTGCTTCTTCGATCATCTTTTTCTTAGCTATTTTGATGTTTTCTACGTATTATCCTCCTCAGCGACACAGATGTTTTCCCAGAGTGATGATTTTTCTTTTATAAATGGTAATAATTGGAGATTCAACTTTGATAATAACTAATCTTGTATTTGAAAAAGCAAAAAAGAAGAAGATAGGGTAGGAGTTTGTGGGACTTATAATTTTTTTGAGATTACTGTTAGCTATTTATAAATTTAAGCTATTAGATGAAAGAAATAAATGATCAGATAATATGGAAACATCAATTTAGGAAAATGTGAAGGAAAGCCATATTTTGTTCGAAATCTACAGCATCTTGCATTTTGAGGACTTTTACAAAGAAAAATATTCTGGGTTACAATTGATGGCTCTTGTTGATTTTGAAGACGTGAAGGATTTTTCCAAAATACTAATTTCTTGCACTTTTCCTTTGTGAAGACTAAGGAAGGGGAAACAATTGATTGTATCGATGGGAACAAACAACCATCGATTGATCATCCTCTACTAAAGAATCATAGAATTCAGGTAAATATGCATTTTTACTCTTCGATCGAAGGAATGTATGGATAATTTAGTGTTAAAATTAGAATAAATATGCTGAGATATCTAATTCCTCTCTTATATTCCATAAACTTTCAAAAACCACATTTTTTTTCATTGCTTGTATTACTCTAATTCCATAACCAACTGGAATTATTACTTTTTCCCTCCTTTTAAATCATTTACTATGGCCCATGTCCTATTGACAAGCGTAACACATGCGAGATTGAACTGAGAAACCTCTTATTAGGCATTCATAAATGCTTTTCCCATTTTTCTCAATCATGGCTGTAGCATCCTCCTTGTCCGACATGTTCCAAGGGGCTATGATGTAAAAGTTAAGACTAGGTTTTGGAAAACATTGTTTTGAAAATCCGATGGATGTGATTTCTTGGGTGAATGGAAATTTGTGACTTGATCTTAAATGTGAAATTAATCAATTAGATCAAACCAGAAAATTCCTAGCACTCACAATTGAAGGACCACGTATAAAAGTTTTAATATCATGAGATTTGGCTGTTCGATTTGGGAAAATAGAGTATTAGGGGAACGCTTTTGATTCCGACCCAGTTATTTCCTTCCATTGAATTTTTAATGAAATTTTATTGCTAGTCAATTTTAGTCAAGTCTTAGATAAATAATAATAATCTGGTGTCTACAGTGACTAATTCCATATTTGGTGTCATAGATATTTCTTTTTATAACTAGTTGTTTGGTTAAAAGTTTGACTCATTAACTCACTAGTTGAATAAATTTTGATAAGCACAATAGTCTTAAATATGCTGTCCGTTGATCGATTGAGTCCTTAGCGCTCTATTTTGATCCATTATTTACCTAACTTTTCAATTCAGTCCATCAATTATGGTCAAATCTTGTGTCCGACAAAAGTGATGTGAATTCTATTAAGTGGCCATTTGTCATTTTGCGACTGAAAATTCCACCAGCATTAAGTTTAGCACTTGATTGACCATAATTAAATATATTTAGGACTTAATTGATCTTATTAAGCCATTAAGGATAGAACGAACAGCTAGTTTAATACTACCTAATGGCGTGCGATAAAACCTGGGTTCACTCCTACGTCACAGTTCTAAATAGAATTCTGACCATAGTTCAACAATTTTAGAAAGAGTTTTAAGGATGTGTTTGGTTGCGGAAAACATGTCCATTTTCTTAAACTAAGGACATTGCGTAAGAAACCGTTAGTTCTCTTAATTTCTCTTTTTTTCAGAGGATGTTTTTAGCATATTGTCTTAGATATGAACATCTTGTATTTTTTCTCGTTTTCTTCCAACAATGTTTTCCCGCTGGCAAACGCGAAAAAAATTGCATTTGATGTAGATTTAATTCATCGCACAGCTTACACTACAAATTTTTCAACGATGTCCACCTTTTTTCCTGTAGAGAAAGCCGAGCGCGCATATTGTCAACTCGCCAATATCTTCCCCTGTCGGTAAGCTCGTTGCGTTCGGATCGAGGGAACCATGTCCTGCTGGGACTGTGCCGATACATCGAGTTCGAAAGGAAGACTTAATAAGGGCTAGATCTCTCCTTAATAACCCTTCTCCTTTTGTTAGCATGGACAATGATGTTCCGTCGCATCATGTAAGTTTGATGTCGTTTAATGTAAGTACATTGGCGTATGCTCACATAAATTGATCTAATTTCAATCAAAGTCAACCATTCGTTTTGGCAGCTGGTTTCTATACTGGTGGACGACCTGGACACCAAATACGGAGTCGATGCACATCTATCCGTCTATAATTTGACAGTCGTGGAAGATCAATTCAGTGCGCATAGACTACACATCGAAAATGGTCCGTCGGATCACGTGAGCGCGATCTTTGCAGGATGGGCAGTAAGTTCGCGCTTTCATTGTGTTGGAATAGAGTACAACAGTCAATGTAGATTTTTTATGAAGACTTAAAAGTTTGTGAGAAAAATCATTCAAAAAATCCTAGACTTATTGTACGGTGACTAATTCAATCCTTAACTTTTTAATTTTATACATTTTGTCCTAAATTTTTTGATGATTTGCCAACTATACAATAAGTCTTAGAACTTTTTGGACAATTATCTCAAAGTTTGTGCTACATGTATATTGTTTTTATTTTCATTTTCGACTTGCTCTGTTGCTTTCCTATCAAACGTGAACAATCTTTTCCATGTCTTATCTGGTTAGGTTTATCCAAGCGTGAATGGTGATGGTCTCACACGGTTTATTACGTACCGGACGGTAAGATATCAAACCCCAAGAGTGCCATCATTGTGATTTCTTCTGTGAATAAAAATTTTGTGCGATAAGCTAAGTATGTCATGTGAATTTCTGAAATTGATCATATACTTTGGGGTTAATAGGGGGATGGCTTTCGCAATGGGTGCTTCAACATCTTGTGTCCAGGGTTCGTGCAAATACATAGGACACTCACTCCTAACAGTCCCATCACTCCGACATCCACATACGGCGGACAACAGTACGAGATTAGAGTCCATATTGAGCAGGACCCTGGTACCGGGAACTGGTGGCTCGTTGTCAACGGAGACATCGCCGTCGGGTATTGGCCAAAGGAGCTGTTCGTCAACTTAGGCGACGGTGGCAAGAGAGTGTCCTGGGGAGGAGAAGGATTCTCCGGGAAAACAAAAATTTGCCCTCCGTTGGGAAGCGGGCACACGCCAGACGGCAAGTACGACCACGCCGCGTTTTTCCGCCAGATCTATTACATGACGGGGTCCAACAGAAACCAAACTCCTCTGGCCGTGTTTGAGTGGGTGGACAAGTCGAAGGTTTATGGCCTAAAAAATGACCTGTATATACCCAAAGAAAGATTTGGGTATAGCTTTGCATATGGAGGTACAGGGGGTACTTGTGATTAGTTGATGCCTAGCCAGTGAAGAGGCTGCATATTATATGAAGCTAGGTGTGCTAATCAATAATTTGCAAACGCAAAGTTGTGTGGTGATGTAGAAATTAGTCAATGATCTGGAAGATTAGCCATTGTAGGGAGCCTCTGACATCTGGAATTCCAAAACTTAGTAGGGGACACTTAAGTGTCAAAAGTTAAGAAAGTAACACTTAAGTACTAAAATCGGAGTAAAATGAATTAGTTAAGTGCTAATAGCAAGAAAATCCGGCCAAGATGCATACGTGGCATTGTTCCGGCGAAGCATATGCAAAATGATGTCATTTTGCACGCTAACATGATTAGACAAATGCAAAAATGATGTCGTTTTGCTAACGTGACTAAATAATTCATTTATATTTTAATTAAATTAAATTTAAAAAAGAAAAAGAGAAAGAAGGAAGAAGATGAGTAGTTGCAGGTGGCTAAGAGCTTAGCCCTCTCCATCGCCTCCCCGCCATCGCCAAGAAGGGCCAGTGATGGTAGGGGGAGGGTCAGCTAGGGTCACTAAGCCTTGGCTAGGGGCTAGCGACCTTGGCGGACCATTAGTGAGGGCCTACGAGCTCTCACTTAGATCTGGCGTGGAGGTCATAGCAATCCCCTAGATTGGGTGATGTGACATCCTGATTTTCAGGTTCTGATTTCGATTGGATAAGTTGGGCATTTCATTGATGCAACTACAGTGCTTTTCTCTGAGTTGGCCACTCATAAGATAACTAGACTATTAAGGGAAGTCATAAATGAATTTTAAGGCAATTAACTTGAGAATTTGACTAGGAATCGGCTTCTCGACCGTGCTCATCTTTAGAGGCCATTACATTACAGTATAAAACCGATTTGAGATTAGAGATAGGTCAGTCGATTGAGATGTGTGGCCAATCGTGGATGACTCCACTAAATTGAAAAATTCTCATCGACCGGCATTAGTTTGATTTTACTGTCGTTTTGGAACCCTATATCCGTAATTGAATCCTCGAGATTTTCATGACAATTGAGAGTCGCCAATGTGTCGAGTGGATTCAGTGTGACTCGAAGAAAATTGACCATGGGTCATTTGCCCTAAAAAGTTTTGAAAACTACCTGGTAACCTAGGTTACGTTAAAAATGCGTCGGAGTGAAATTAACCGCCAATTTGAGTCCGATTTCAAAAATTGAAGATTCGGTTATGTCACAATAAATTCTAAGAGCATCGACTCAGTCTCAGAAGATTTTTCTGACAACTGAGACTTTTTGGGAAAAAGTTAGTTTAGGACCGTTTTGTGCAAAAAAGGCCGGGGAGTGTTTTTGATTGCAAAATTGAGAAGCATGATGGATATATGGGTGAGGAAAAATGCTAAGATAATCATTGAGGCATCAATTCATTTTATAGAAGCCATTTGAGGTTGAATTGAAGAGAAATGAGTGGCCAATTGAAGCCATTGGAAGCAAAATTCATAGCTCCTCCTCCCCCTCTAGCCAAATGGACCATTTGAGAGGTTATATGGGATGTTTGTATGGCTCAATGACAACCATGGAATGCTGACTTCATGGGCAAGCAAAGGAGGACACAAACCATTGGAAAAATTGGCTTGGTGGAGCCCTCCATCTCTCCCTCATCCTTATCTCTCTCTCACTTACCCTCTCTTGATCGGCCATACCTCTCTCTCCCCTCCATCTTGTGCAAAACCAGCAAGGAAGAAGAAGCTGAAGCCGCATGCCGCTTGGACGCCAGATCGCCACCTTGCCGTCACCGATTTGCGCACCGACGCCCGTGCATGCTCCGCTGCGCACACCGCCCCTTGGCCACCTCCCTCTCACCTCCTAGCTATTGTCCCGGTTCTATTATAGCTCACCCGGGGCTGTCCCGAGCTTGTTTAACCCCCTGTGAGTCCTCCTCTAGGCCCAGTTTGGCCAAATCTCTCATTCCTGAGCAAGTCCCACCTAAACCGAGGTGTTTTCTCTCCATTTCCAGCAATGACCAGCAAGTAGATTTGTGGGTTTTTTAGTACCTTCCGAGCCCGTTTTGAGGTGCTTGCGGGCCTTGGTCCCTAGGCCCGTTTTGGAGAAAAATATCCCCCGCAACATTCTCGACGTTTCAATTTGAGCGGATTGTTAAACGAGTGAGTTTAGCTCACTAAACCCTGCTTAGGGGTTGATTAGTATTAATTTAGTAGAATTATGTGGTTAGATTAGAATAGATTAGTGATTATTATTTAATTATGATGCATGTTAGGCATTTGACTAGTGCATTTAGCTAGAGAATAGCTTATATTATTTATTGAATGCATCTTGGGATTTTTCCCGACCTATCTCGGGCTCTAATTATGCAATTCGGGCCTAAATTGGATTTTTAGTATTTATTTATTAATTTTCGAAATTAATTAATTATTTATTTATTTTTTGAAAATTAGGCTGGGATAGCCAACAACCGAAATTTTATGATGATTGTCGTGGTGCAGTCCGTTTATTTATTTGAGCTCTATGTTCTGTTGAATTGAATTGATTGTGGAATGTTAGGAGTTTTTCCTAAATTGTTTGGAATTGAGTAATTGATTGGTAGAATGTCGAGTATGGGTATATAGCGCCAATAATGCTTTGATGGGCTATAAAGTAGAGAGAATTGTGAGAGCGAACTGGAAATATTCTTGGCTAGGACCATTCAGGTATGATATTGTTGGACATGGTTAATATGTCACGTTGGCGAAAACAGCGCCAGAGAGAGAGAATGTATGTGACTTATGGATATTTGTGGCTCTATGATAAATATATCACCCAGACAAAAATGATGCCGAAGAGCAAAAGAAATCGGTAGTACGTAGCTCTGTGATAAATATATCACCCTGGCAAAAACGACACCCGAGAGCAAAAGAAATCGGTAGTACGTAACTCTGTGATAAATATATCACCCCGGCAAAAACGACGCCCGAGAGCATGCAGAAATAGTTAGTACGCGGCTCTATGATTTTATATCACCTCGGCGAAAACGGACGCCCGAGAGCATGTACATAAAGTGTTTATTATACGTCACTTTGGCGAAAACGGCGCCTTAGAAGATACACGTAGTAAGGTGACTAGGTATATTATACTGGAAATTGTATAATATGGTTGGAAATGACTAAGAGATGGTCCGACTGACATGTAATCGACTAAGTCGATTGATCATTGCTTTGATATGATGTTGTGAATTGATTGATTGAATGTAAATGACCGGTGAATAGTCCCACTGACATGTAATCGACTAGGTCGATTGATTGAGATATCAATCTATGATTACTTAGATGCCTATTGAACTATGCTGATATGCAGGTGGAATCTGAGGCCAAAGTAAGTCCTCTGACCCATGTGTGCATAAGCAACTCAAGTGTATTGGTTTACTAATCGGGTCTTAGGGAGTAGAACTCGCTGAGACGTTGTCTCACTGGTTATTGAATAACCATTTTCAAGTCCTTAGACGGCATTGGGGAAGGACCAAAGGCCCAAAGTGAAAAAGGTGAAGCCTGAAGAATTGACGATCCTATTGGACTAAATAGTCATTAGGCAATTCTCTTATGTGGGGGAGTCGAGTCTTTGTTGCAGACTTTGTTTTATGACCTTGTGGTTTAAAACCTTACTTGACCATTTGTCTTGTATATATTTGCACTATGGTTTGCAATGTATATAAGTGTGGTTGCATTTAAAGTGAAAATTTGGAGTCCTACTTTCTTATCCCATTGAATTATTGTCTAGGGATTTTTATCATCGTTTCCGCATGCACATAAAAATAAAGAGAATGGATCGGCGACATGTCTTGGGACGTCGCATTTAATCAACCGAGGAGGGATAAGCATGCACTCGAAGGATCTAAAAGGCCGTCCCTGAAGGGCTGAGTTGTTCGCCCACTGTGGGAAGGCATACTTGCAGAAAACTACTCTTCCTTCTTCAAGGAGTTGGATTTGTCTTTTGAGCTTTTCTATCTCCGGTTTTGGGCTCTCTAGATAATGGTAGCCTAGACGTTGCCCTGATTCCAAGGCATTTAGCCTCTTCCGAATTCAAAACCATTTTCTTGGTAGTCTCATCATACTTTCAGAGATCTTGTTGCACAATTCCAATCTTGGAATCAATTCCTTTGAAAGCATTGTTTTGTGCTAGCAGAGTCTCTGATTGCCAATTTAAAATAGCTTCAGTAGTAGAAGTCTTTTTCTGTCTCCCATTTTCATCCACATCAGTGGGGGTAGGTACTTTAGGAACATGGCGGTATCTGCCTTGTGGATCAACGAATTCCTCTGGGGCAGGAAACGAGAGTTTAGAACCTTCTCTGGCAAGAGGGGGAAAGTCAGAATCGTGAAACATGGCAATGGAGGAAATAGGTGGTATTTCTGCTGGAGCTTCAAGTGGGTAGGAATGCTTCTTAGCCCACTTTAAGATTGGCTTGTAGAATGGAGAGAGGGCTTGTTTTTTCTGAGGTGATGATGGTGGAGGTGATCTTGGTGGATCTGGTGAAGTTTGGGGTGAAGTACTGACCTCTAGGGGTGGAGGTGGTGCATAAGAAACCATGAATTGGTATTTATCACACTCACCAAGAGTATCAACGGAGGGGTCTCCGTTTAAGTATCTTTGGTACACCTTATCCTTTGGTCTTTTTCGTCGAGGTGGAGGTCTATCATATGGATTTTCCTTATCAGGAGAATTCATACAATAGGAACTTTGGCAAAAAGGATCCCAGAAACAATGGCCATCTTTGTCTTTATAGTAATGGATAGGATGTCCATCACCATTAAAGTGTCGAACAAGCTTTTTTGGATCTGGTTCGGAAATTGATTCAGGAACACATGGTTCGATCATGAAGAGGGTTGGAAGATAGAAGGACTTTCTTCCTTTTCTTTGCCAAATTTGATGGAAACAGTTCCATCTTTTTTTCCAGCCGAACTTAGAGTCCGTAGACTGGAAAGGCTTGTTATGTTGATGTAGCTTTTCATAGTTGGTAATCCAAGTTTCTAGGAAGGAGCTTGGCCAACGTGTCCTTCGGGATCTGCCGAGGAACATGAATGCATGATGCCTGATCATTTTGCATGTAGAATCCTCTAGGAAATGCAACTCGGGTAGATTAGAAGCGTTTCCATCCTGGTTATCATGGTGTCCCTAGGCTTTGAACTAGAAGGAAGAGTAGTTTTCAGCAAGTATGCCTTCCACAGTGGGCGAACAACTCAACCCTTCAGGGACGGCCTTTTAGCAGTAAACTACTATGCCCTTTAGTTCAGAGCCTAGGGACACCATGATAACCAGGATGGAAATGCTTCTAATCTACCCGAGCTGCATTTCCTAGAGGATTCTACCAGGCTGGAGAAGAAAAGGAGCTTAGAAAGCCATAGAGGTTTTTACAAAACACTCACTTTACTTCAGGGGACTCTGCCCAACACATTACACCCTCCTTGCCTTATATAGACAATAAGAGGTCACAAGCGAACAAGGACCAAACTCACGGGTCCGGAAACAAACAAAGGCACCCGAAACTTCCGGGAGGAAATTATTAACACACTGTACTGTGAACAGTACTTTTCCCTAGCCTATTGCTATAGTGAAAATGTACGGACATCGGCTTTTCAGCGGTCTTGTCCGTCACGGGCATTGTAGTCATAGTCTGAGTCATCTGAGCTGGGTGAAATTGCCAGAAGATGTGCTTCATATTTTTGTTCAAGAGCTTCAAGATCTTTTGGCGAGAGGATCTGATTCAGCTAATGTGATGATGATGCTTCCTCATAAGTCCAGTGGGACGCTTCTTCTTGAGCCCAATTTGTTTTGTCATGTTCTGTAGTATCGGCAGGAATGCTTGGCTAAGGCCAATTAGATGGCTGTGCATAGTAGGAGGTGTCCATATGGGACAAGGACGAGGGTCC
The DNA here is from genome assembly GCA_014182715.1 of Eucalyptus cloeziana. Taxonomy (NCBI): domain Eukaryota; kingdom Viridiplantae; phylum Streptophyta; class Magnoliopsida; order Myrtales; family Myrtaceae; genus Eucalyptus; species Eucalyptus cloeziana. Next base: position 40,468,819 of record CM024641.1, on the reverse strand, counting down.
TTAGTCGTAGGGATCTTGAGAAAGAGGACCTCCCCAGCATGCATAGGGGTCTTGAGTGGACTGGACAATGTCATCTTCACTTGTCACTTCATTGTTTTGGGATAACTTAGCTTGTCTGAGTTGTCTGAGTGCTTCCTTAGCTTCTGGTGCTAGGTCATAATGATCCCACGCAGTAGGTTCATTATAATTCCACACTTCCTCATGAATGGTTTTGTTTTCTTGGCACAAGATTCTCTGGAGTTCTCGGTACTGGTGTTGACAAGATCTAACAGATCTTGGGTAAGATTTGTGAATCCAAGCTTCTTTGTTGTCCAGATGGGGTTTGTAAGATGTGGTTCCTATTTCCAGGGGGGCATGAATGATGCTGCCATTGTTTTTGAAAAAGTGCCATGGACGTCTGAAAAACAGGATGGTATAGACTTCAGGATTTGGTGTTGCGGTTCTTAGTTCTTTCTCCAAAAGATGCTTCCAATGAGTAGGAGGATAGAACCAATTGAGAAAGTCTAGAAGATTTTGATCACTTTCTCTTTCAACATTTCTTCCGAGTAAGAATATCCTGGTGAGGTTGGCGATGAATCTTCTGGTTGGGATTTCAATAGCTATCAAGTACTTATTGGTTAAGTACCATAATAGCGTCTTGAGCTAATCGGGGAAATCATCTTCCTTCCAGAAAAGAAAATGTATAAATGGATAAACTGAATTTAATCCCCAAGAATAAAGAATCGAACCTGCATTGAATCTGAACAAATCTGTGTGGCATTGCCACATGAGAGTTTCTAGATTTTCTGTGAGATTGTCATTCTAGATTTGTTCAATAATCTCCTAGGGATATTTCCAGCTTGGTAAATCTTTGATCTTCTCAATCTTGTATTTTACGCTACGATTAAGCATATGAAAAGCTGGTCTTTTGATGTACATGTTGATTTCAGCTGGTGCCTTCGGTCTTGACAGGAAATCAGCAAGAACATTCTTTTTTCCTGGAATGTGTTTGGTTTCAAAAGAATATTTTGAAAACCATTCAGCCCATCGAAGTAGTTGGGAATTTGGAATGCATACATTTAAACTTGGTCATCGAGGAAAAGATGCCATGTCTAATTCTACCGAAGTGATGGCGATGAGATGGAATTCAAACTTCTTGATTCCATTCTTTACTGCTAAGATTTCTTTGAAAGTGGAATGGTAATGCATTTCGGATTGAGAAAACTTTCCACTTTTATGGGCACAAAGGTGTCTCTTACCATCAATTTCTTCAAGTAGAATGGATGCCCAGTATTCGTCACTGGCGTCAGTTTGAAGAATTCTTTTACCTGTTGACGGTATCTTCAGTGGTGGGAGATTCTGCATAACCTCCTTAAGCTCAGCGACTGCTTTTGTCTGAATTTTTCTCCAAGGTGGGGAATTCTTCTTTAGCATGGATTGTAAATGAATCAGGAGCTTTGCAAGATTTGGAACAAAATCCCTGAGATAATTGATTATCCCAAGGAATTGCTGAACTTCCTTCTTTGAGAAATTTTCTTCTGGAAACTTTAGCAGTTCCTGAGCAATATGCTGCCCTGGATAGTATGTACCATTGTTGAGGTGCATACCAAGAAATTCAATTTCTGTTTGGGCAATATTCATCTTTCGCTGAGAAAGCATGATGCCATGCTTTTTGACAATTTCTGCAAACTGTTCAATGAGTTGGCAATGTGACTGCTCATCAAGACTGTAGAGCAGGATATCATCGATATAAACTGCTGCACTTGAGAGAATTGGTTGGAAGATACGACACATGGCCTTTTGGAAAAGGGATGGTGCTACCTTTAGGCCAAAAGGAAGAACTTTCCACTGGAAGTGCTGGTTTGGAATACAGAATCCTGTTTTGGATCTGTCTTCAGGATGGATGCCCAATTGCCAAAATCCGGCTTTGAGGTCGAATTTGGAATATATATATATATGGGCCTTTGTTAATCCAGTAAAGAGAGAAACTCTGGATAGTAAAGGGAATTTATCATCCTGGAGAAAAAAGTTGAGGGGTTGATAGTTGATTACCAATCTCATTTTCCCTCTGTTCTGCTCAGCACGCTTATTGACATAAAAGGCTTCACAAGCCCATTGAGAGTTGGAGATTTCAATAAAGCCTTGTTGCAATAGTTACGAGCATTCCCTTTGAGCTAAAGCCGTGTGTTACGGCTTCATTCCCATGTGTCTCGCCTTGGTTGGATTTATATCTTCATTCTTCTTGAAAGGAAGGCGAACAAAGAATTCTGGATTTTCCCATAAAGGATGGGAACACTTTTGAGCAAATTCCGAATGGGATTCTAAACAAGATTCTAACAATCTCTACATGATTGGGTCTAATAGGCTCATCTGAATGGAAAAAAGTCTCTGAATGTTAACAAACTCAGAGAATTGGTCTTTATACCTAAGACATTTTCCTTGAATGATACGAAGCTGTGAGATTTGAGTCATAATGTCCCAACCAATGATTAGGTCTTTGTTGGGAAGATTGGATCCAAAGATTTTTGTGGTTATAGAGCACTAGGGGAAGAACTGAACAGTTATAGGAGTGGTCCTCACATTTGTGGAAAAGGTGTCTCCTGAGGCAGAGTTGAAATATCGGACATAAGGAGTCCAATATTCTTTAGGAAGGACTTTGGTTTCAAAATAGAACAGCTTGCTCCAGTATCAATGAGGGCAATAACAGTGATAGGTTTAGCAAACTTTGCAGTGAGGATTTTTATAGGGAAGTGGGGACAGTGAGTTTGACTTGAGAATATGTCAAGGTTTTGTTCTGCAAGTGTGGGTGATATGTGAAAAATATCTTCAGATTATGGGTCTGAATCTTCACTGGAAGTGTGATAACAAGGAATGATACAAAGGGTTTGTTCGGATGGTTCTTCGTCAGCAGAGAACAATGATTCTACATCATCATTTTCGAGAGAAATACCTGTTTCGTTCTCAATTTGATGCATCAAATGATGCTGACCTTTTCTGGCTTGGGGACAGTTTTTGGCAAAATGTCCGTTCTTGTTGCAGACGTAGCAACGATTCGACTTTTTATGGCCCGTGCGATCTTTTCTTTTTTGTAGGTATCGTCATTTCTTCTTTCGGAAGTTCTTGTGGTCATATTTGGATTTTTTCATCTGGAACTTCTTGAAATGTTTCTTCTTTTGAGAATACTTTCCACAAGTACCATCACAGTCCTGCTTAGAACATTTGATCTTCAGCTTTTGGCGAGAGCAGGTTGTCTCGAGGCTCTTATCACTGGTGATGTAGGATTGGACCATCGGCGCTTTAGGCATATTTCTTCAAGGCATAGATGGATTTCTTGTTGTATTTCTCCCAGGGGCATATCCTGTACTCTCTTCTGTCTCCCAAAAAAGGATCTTTCGACCATTTGGGATAGTTCTTTGGGGACGGAAGTTAGGAAAATATGCTTCAGATTTGAATCGGCTCCAATTTGGTAAAAGAGATGGAGCATTATTCGATAATACTTATCAATATGTTTCTTCTAGAGGGAACAGCATTTTCTTTCGAAAAACTCTCTTCTTTTCATCTCTATGAGGTTGGTGGGTTTTCCCACAAAGAATTGGTATAGGATAGTAATAGCATGGCTAAAATCTGGTGACATCAGAAAATGAATCTGGTCTTGCTCTGACACTGATTTCCACCAAAGTTTAAGGCTTCCTATGAACCTAGTAACGAAGTTGTAAAGGACATCATTCATATCATGGTTGGTGATGGACTGAGTGTTCAACCAAGTATGAAATTCCTCAAGTCTTTTTGGCCATTTCTCATAAGGAATATCATCAATGGTGAAAAACTGCTTTGATGCCATGGACATATGATTTCTCGAATTGTCCCAAACAATCTCTTGGTCAGAGTAATTTGATTCCATTTCCTGATCTGGAGGATTGGCCATAAATATAGAAGAAGTTATTGATGCAATAGGAAGGGGATCAGGTCTAGGAACTGAAAAGGATGAAGAGGATGAAAATGATACTGAATCAGATTCAGTATCATAAGTGGTAGGATCAGTTTGCTCTACTGAAAATAGAGTTTGATCCTTTGGAGGTGTTGGATCGGTCTTGTGGACCGGATCAGGATGTCCTTGGACACTCAAATCCTTTAGAAATGATTCTAATGGATTTGCTAGCATCATTTGATCTGGTTTTTCTCTTATGACAACCGAACATGATTCTACAAGAATTTTCTCTTTTCCTCTTTCCTTTTGGATTCGATTCAACTCTTTAAGGCGATCTCGTATATCTGGTTTCTTTCTGGAGGGATCTTGTGGAATGGCCTCAAAGATAGACGTCTGGGGTTGCGGAAATAAGTATCCAGTTCTTACTGGAGTTACAAATGGATCAAAAGGTCTGAACCTTCCTTCTTCAAGGAGTTGGATTTGTCTTTTGAGCTTTTCTATCTCCGGTTTTGGGCTCTCTAGATAATGGTAGCCTAGACATTGCCCTGATTCCAAGGCATTTAGCCTCTTCTGGAATTCAGAAACCATTTTCTTGGTAGCCTCATCATACTTTCGGAGATCTCGTTGCATAATTCCAATCTTGGAATCAATTGCTTTGAAAGCATTGTTTTGTGCTAGCAGAGTCTCTGATTGCCAATTTAAAACAGCTTCAGCAGCAAAAGTCTTTTTCTGTCTCCCATTTTCATCCACATCAGTGGGGGTAGGTACTTTAGGAACATGGCGGTATCTGCCTTGTGGATCAACGAATTCCTCTGGGGCAGGAAACGAGAGTTTAGAACCTTCTCTGGCAAGAGGGGGAAAGTCAGAATCGTGAAACATGGCAATGGAGGAAATAGGTGGTATTTCTGCTGGAGCTTCAAGTGGGTAGAAATGCTTCTTAGCCCACTTTAAGATTGGCTTGTAGAATGGAGAGATGGCTTGTTTTTTCTGAGGTGATGATGGTGGAGGTGATCTTGGTGGATCTGGTGAAGTTTGGGGTGAAGTACTGACCTCTGGTGGTGGAGGTGGTGCATAAGAAACCATGAACTGGTATTTATCACACTCACCAAGAGTATCAACGAAGGGGTCTCCGACCCTTGCCCAGCTAGGCCAAGGGCCACTACTCACTAAGGCTTAGTGGTTGCCTCCTGGCTAGGGCTCAGCAACCCTAGCTGATTCTTCCCTCATTGTCGTTGGCCCTTCCTGGCGACGTCGAGGAGGCAACAGTGAGGGTTAAGCTCTCAACTGCCTGCAACTACTCATTTTCTTCCCTTTTTCTTCTATTTTTTTTTTAGATTCTAACTACTCTCATAGTTCACACAAAGATATAAAGACCAAGTTGAACTAAGTAGCATTTGTACCTCCATATAACATTCATCAAGTTTACGAAGACTGATAATTCATGCAAAAGGGCATTGAAAGTCAAATATGCAATATATTTCAACACTTACAAAAATTCTTGCCTCAAAAATCAATTTTCTGGGCTGATTTTTTTCTCTTGATTTTTCATGGTTTATAGTCAAAATTGAACAAATTTACATATGGGATCTTTACCTTGCTTTCTAGTTGTTGCATGTAGTGACTCTTGGCTAAGGAAGCCAAGAAATTGTCCTCTAAAGGGTTGGAAGCTGGCTCATTCAAACTAGAAAATGAGATTTGCAAGAAAGAAAGCTGTCCATGAAAATTTTGTTACCCTCCAAGACTTGACTCTAGGACTTTTCTCACCTACACAAATGACATCTACTTCAACTAGACATATCGTATCTTAATTTTAAAGTCATTTTTTGCCTCAGATGTCACTCATTTGTCTCGAACTCTTTATCCCTAAAAAGAGTGTTCTTCAAAGAGCTTATTCACTAAATTCCGCAAGCTTTTGGTCAGTTCTTGCCCACATGCCAACCTTACCAACCGAACTATTTCACTAACTCTTTGACTTGGCCAAAATTTTCAAACTTCTACAACTGTTGAGCGAGTTGCTTTGGTAACAACTTTCATGTCCCTTCAACAAATTGTCCCTAGCTAATTTTCGTCTATTTGCACACCCAACAATTTTCTTCCACCTCAACAAAAGATTAGGCATATTGGGCAGCTGAGTAGGATATGATGGGACCATGAAGTCGCTTATTCAACAATATCAAATTGAGACCAAATCGTGGACTGAGTTTTGGTAGCTAATATAAGTGCTTTGATCCATCAATTTTGGTTAAATTTTTTTTATCAATTACCAAGCTAATATGTATTACTTTAGGCCCATGACCATAGTTTGCAAGTCTCTTGGCCCAATTTGCAAGAATGTCCTTTATAGTTGGCTATTTTCTTATCCAAGACTGCTCAATTTGATTCAATAAATCCTTTTGGCCTTATTTGATCAATTTGACCTAGCCCACGTACAATCTCAAGCGTAATTGGGGGTCAAAATGATAAAAGTAATAATTTAAGGACTTGGGTAAAACTTTGTAAAATTTGTGAATTGGTCCCCTAACTTTTGAAAATTGTAGTTTGGCTCTAACTTGCTGTTTCAATTGTAATCTCCCCCCCCCACCCCCACCCCCACCCCCACCCATAAGGCTTGGCTAGTCACATTCAGATCCTTGGCCCCAAATTTTTATTTATATGTAAAAGGAGATTGAAAAAAGTATTGCTATCTAAAAATTATATTTAATGCTTAAGTAATTTTTATGCAAGAATATAACATTTAATGGAGATGAAATATTTATTTTTGTGGTAAAACAAGTTCCAATTTTTTTGAAGATGATTTTTGGAAAAGAATTTAGGTGTCAACAATAATAGTTTGGATTCAAAATAGGACCGCAAAATGACATGATATTGTAATATTCACATGTAACATGACATGGCAAATCAAATTCTAATAATATTAAGCATGATATGTCAAAAATTACATCCAACATGACATGAGAAATCAAGTTTAGAACAAAACAGTGAAGTAGGCTAACATGGTAATAGTTACATACAACATGACAAAACAAATTAGATCCAAAACATGATAAGGAGGTGACGTGGCATGGCAATATTCACATGTAGTGTGACATGACAAATCATACCCAAAACATGATAAGGAGGTGATATGGCATAACAAGTCAAATTTAAAGTGATGACATGGCATGTCAATAATCACATGGAGCATGACATAAGGAATCATATCTGAAAAATAATAATGATGTAGCAATAATTACATTCGATATGACATGGCAAATTAGATTTAGAACATATTAATGAGATGACATGACATATCAATATAAAAATGCAACATAGCATGGTAAATTAAATTCAAAATATGATAACTAGATTACATGACATGATACTAATCACATGCAATGTGGCATGTCAAGTCAGATTCAATTTGTTTGTTTGTTTGTCTGTTTTTTTTTTTTTTTTTTTTTTTTTTTTTGACATGATGACGTCTATGTAGAAACATATATCTTCTATTCGGCCAGCTCAAAGCAAAGTCATATTCACACTTTTCATTAGTTTGAATCAACATGGTTACTGGCTTTTGCCTATTAGCTGCATGACGATGGCCTATCCTACAAATGAATTCAATCCCTTCGGCACATGATTCACATGTTAGCTCACAGCTAACAAGGTGTTTTCTAATGCAATATTTCATTATATCCACCACTATATATCCCTTTTAAATTGCACAGTTTATAACATCAACAATAGCAAAACAACCATTAGCATAATTTCAACCTAATTAGCATTGTAACGGCCTAATTTATAATGGCTTAATAACGTGCAAATCTACTAGCAAAATTTCAGCAGCATAACATTGTATCGCATGACTCAAATTTCATTTTGACATTATGATGCCCCAAAAGCATAAGCATTTGGCTTTTGAAATGGACAACATAACAACATATTTTGGATTGGGTTAATACCCTAAAAAAACCCCAAACTGGTATACATATGACAAATTTACCCCAAACTATTTTTTTGACCATGAAAAACCCTAAATTGGTATACCTGTGACAAATTTATCCCGACTAACCATAAAAAACCATAAACTTGTACATTTATGACAAATTTACCCTCAAATTAATTTATTTGACTGCAAAAAAACCTCAAACTAGTAAATTTGTGACAAATATACCCTCCGCTAACTTAATAATTTGACTGTAAAATTTAACAAAAATTAACAGAGGGTAAATTTGTCACAAGTATACCAGTTTGGGGTAAATTTGTCAAAGGCATACCAGTTTGGGGTTTTTGGAGGTAAAAAAAATAGTTTGGGGTAAATTTGTGTACCAGTTTGGGGGTTTTTTAAGGTATTAACCCTTTTAGATTTAAGATTTCCTTTTGGCATTAGAACGCCCTAGAAATATGTTGCTATTATTCAAGCAGAGAACATGAGAACATATCATTAAATCTACAATTCCAAACGGGCGTCATAACATCTTAACATGCTTCTCTATTTGAAATTTAAAGCAAGGGCATCGAGAATTTACCTCCAAAATGCAAGAACCTCAGTACCTACAAAGACAAGAAAGTACGCAAAGAGACAAAACGCAGGAATCATGGTCAAACTGAAGAATTTCAAGTTAACACGAGTAGAGTAAGGACTCACCATGACCGATGTGAAAAATTGGGGGATTTATAAGTGGGATTGTCAAACATGTGGATCTGTGTTAAAAAAGGTCCAACTTAAATCGATCAATTTAACCTGTTTTGACCTATTTTCATGCAATACAAATCTAGTGACCCAAACCCATCCCAATTCATTCTCTATTCGGCCCATATTGCTAAAGAACTTCCATATTTAACCAAATATGGGAAAATATTCATATCCAAATTGAGGTGAGAGCGAGGAGTTAACGAGTGTGAGTTTGTATGAGGGTGAAAGAGAAAAGAGAGAGTTACGGAGGTGGGTTAAATCTAAGTAAATTATAACCCATTTTAGGGTGAGCAAAAGGAACTATTTGAATTAGACCGCACTGGTTGGTTCCAAGCTGTTCCTGGAGTCTTCGATCCGGTTTTTGGTTCCATAAAATTGGAACCAATAAATTTCTGCTCGGTTTCTAGTTCTTGATGTAGAATCATCTACCTGGACCGCATTGATTATTATTTTTTTTTTGTAATTTTATTACAAATTTGTAAAATACTAAAAACTAAACTTAATCCACATTTCCTTCACAACTTGAGCAATGAATAATAAAGTCCTTGGCTATGTACTTCTAAATATTTTCTTAACTTAGCAAAGAAATTCAAAGGATTTTATAGAGATTTTTGTTTATATAAGATGGAGTGGAAGAGATAGTTGATAAAAGTGCCAGTATGATTGGAACTGGGACTTTGAGGATGGACAAGGGAAAATTTTCCCCTTGGCTTTCTAGGAAAGGGCTGCCTTTTAGACCAAGATGCAATTGATCTTGAGGGAAATTTTACCCACCCAAGAACCGGATTGGTCAGTTTTATTCCCGATTCCAACGTGGGAATTAGACTACCTTAGAGCTAATATCCCTCAACCCAATTAACACTCATATTATTTTTTATGGCTTGCACTATTTCCACCCTCTTATTGGTTTCCAACACTCCCTATTATGTTGAAATGAATACATTACTCCTTACAGGTCCCACTCTCGATTTAAGATTATTTCTTAATTTTTTCTTCTCTTTCTTTTGTGTCAATTTTATTAAAAGACAAAATTACTAGTATCCCTTTTAAACAACTTTTTCATTCTATTCGCATCTTCCACACCCATGACATTGCAATGTTTCCTTTATATTTGTCTTCTTCTAAACTTGTTCTGCCAATTATTAACTTTATTTCCTTGGATAATCCACATGATCGTGAATTTTTTGACTTTGATTTTTGGTACAAATTTATGAGAATTTACTCAAAGATTAAATTATAAATAATTTACCCATCTTTCATTGTACTGTTTTTTGTAGTGCAGTCACTATGGAAGACAATATTGAGGATGACCAAAATTGCTTAAATGTATCTATTGATGATGAAACTGGGAATGGAGAACAACGATTAATCATGTAAATAAATTCATTGGGAGCTTCTCACACTAAACATTGAAATTATTCCTTGAAATATGTGTTTTAAGTGAACAATGACTATCTTATTGATGTAATTGACAACTTTTATTGTCTAATTCAGGTAAAATATATATATATATATTTTTTTTGAAAGAATTACCTTTTTGAGGGAGCCAAGCAGCTGAACGAATAATATCTTTTGTTAAGATGCATATATAGCTTGTTATTATTGCAATGGATAATTTTCTTTCATTGATGATTCTATGGAAATTTTGATGCATTTAGAATTGACAAAACATATATATTTGCAAAAAGGTTTGAATGGGTTGTCTTATGATGCCATTACAATTGTCGTAATTTCTTGTCAATGGCTAATTAATTACACAATGTAATTAAGGCAAAAATAGTATTATTCTATATAACATTGTTTTAGGGAGCATTTTCTTTTGCATTATAATAATGGATGTTCAAAATTATTTATGTACTTAACTAGGTCCTATTTTTTTTTAAAGTAACTTTTAAAACATCATACAACGATGCCATTAAAAACAAATAAAAATTGGGCTATTAGATTCATTGTAAAAATGAAAATTGAGTACTTTTTTTTTTGTTGGTCCTACTCTACTCCTAATCTAACTCTCACTCTCACTTTTGCCATGTCTCCTTGTAGAGCGTGAGAGTTGAAACCCACTCCTGAAACTAATTCGTCCCCACTCCAATCCCCCCTGAGAAGGTGGGGATTTGAACCCCACACCTCCCCATTTCATGTTGGAAGGGTGGCTACCGAGGTAAACCCCAGTGGTTAAAAATGAAAATTGAGTAGTTAAAATACATAGACTATAACGTAAAGACATATATTAAAGTTATAATTAAACAAAATGCATACTAAAACTGGTAGATGGAGTCTTTTCACTCTTAGTTGTGTTAAGGTTATTTTTTACATAATAGTTTCCTAGTATAAAAATTTAAAAAAATAAAATAAAATAAAGAGAAATATGCAACTCATTAACACAACTTTTTTTTTGTCAAAAAATATTTATTTAATCAGCTATCTACCATTTTTATTTTTATTTTGGGAAAAGAGGGACACCAATTTTATTCCAAATGGAGAAAGAAAATGAAAAAAAAAAAAAAAAAAAAGAAGGCAAGAAATAAGCTTAAAGCAATAGTGGGCCCTCTATAGCCTCAATAAATGTTCTTTAAGAGGAGCATGAGTAGTTTCATCTCTAGTAGAATTGAAACAAAAAATAAAGAAGAAAAAAAGGTTAGAAATCATCTTAAATTAAAAGTAGGATCCGCAATGGATAATGTGGTCAATTCAATGTAATAGAGAGTGTTAGGAGCCAATAAAGATAATGAAAATGGAGTGGGTTTTTATTTTATTTTATCATTTTAAACTCATTTATAACCCACTTATAGAATATAACTAACCCTTATAACAACTCAGCTCACTAAACGTGGGTTGAGAAATAAGCTTATGGCCCATTTTGACAAGTCTATTTATAAGCCCGGGCGGCCACCTCAAGTCAAGGCAAGTGCATCTCAAGTCGAGGTGGGTGCACCTCGATTGTAGGCGTGCCGCTTCTTGGGCCTGTAACCACTCGGTCAAACATGTGTTTTATGGGTAAAATAGAAAGCAAATGATGATCATTCTTTCCATTGACTAAATTTAATGATAAAATACCATCGATATATCAGGGACGGAGACATGTGATAGAAAGTCATGATAGAGGTTAAGGATGAAGAAATAATTGACTGTAGTGATATGCAATCACAACTTGATCATCATCTATTAGAGAATCACAAAATTCATATGATTATGCGTCTTTCAGGGAATGTAGGAATAGTTGAGTGTAATTATCATCAATTATATTGTGTGATATTTAAATCCTCTCATACATCTCCGAACTTTCAAGATGCTTTATTTTTATGACTACGTGTTACTCTTTGCAAGATGATGTCATTCCATCACCTTATATCACTCTCCACCTTTTACAAATGGGCTAAGAAACATAGCCCAATTGACAAGTGCATTACCATTTCTCCTCTCTTTTTTTTTTTTTTCCACCTTTTACAAATGTACTAACACGATCGACAAGTGTAACACATGCAAGATTGACCTCAAAGAACCTTTAAAGGGCTTACATAAATGCTTCTCCCATTGTTTTCAATAATTAGTAATTCCATGTCGGGTGTAGTAAATATTTTAGGAATAATTGCTCAAAACCTTCCCTTGAATTTTGATATTGCAATATCTCGAACTCTGAAAAATTACAACTATTAGCCCCCTGAATTTTCATTTTTATTATACGGCTAGTTTCTCGATCCTGATAGCTTATAACTGTTACCTAAATAAGTATCAATTTATTTTTCTTAATCTTCTTAACTACATTAACCGTTTATCGTTCCTTTTTTTTTTAACACCATTAATTATATAGTATAAGTTATTGTTGGTAAAGAAAAATAAGTTAGTCTAATTTCAGGTAACACTTAATAGTTATACCGACGAAAAAACTAGCACCTGCAACTAAAAAATAAAAGCTTCAGAGTATGGAAAAATATGTAATTTTCCAAGGTTGAAGCCCCTTGTGCAATATACCAAAGGTCACAGGGATGATATGTAAATTCTCAAAGTTCGATAGTTAACAATACTGATGCTCAGGGTTACTTTTTTCTCCTTTACCGTTTCTTTCTATAACCAGTGATAAATGTAACACATTCAAAATTCACGTTGGAAACCTCTTAATATGCATTCCCGAATGTTTCCCCCATTTTTTTTTCCAATAAAGATTAACTTCATGTTGGGTGTCATTGATATATTTGTTTTTATTTTCTATGATGAGTAGTTCTAGTGAAACTAGACTCATTAAATATCTCATTAATTTAATAAGTCAGGAAAAAGATAGGCTTTTCCTTCTCTCCCTATTTAGATTTGGGAGCTCTCTCTCCCGATTTAGTTCTTGATTCAAGAGTTTGAACTCTTCCAATCTAGCTCTAAATTTCCTTTCAACAGAAAAAAAAAAAGTAAAAAGAAAATTCTAATCTTCAAAGTTTTGCAATTGAGTCCTTAAGTCTTGTTTTGACAATTAAATCCTAAAAGACACAGGATTTGAAGATAATGATAGATACCTAATTATGCCTCATCAATGGCTGGAGACCAAATAACTAGGAGATTTCTTAGAGCGAGTAGCGAGACACTTTTTAAGTTTCTAATTAAGAAAACTTGTCGTTTTTACATCTATTGAATTGTCTTCATGCTGTATCCAATCCATAACTATGGCTAAATCAATTTCAACTTGAGGTAGGTCAGCTATTTCAAACTTATCCTAACGCCATTCCTGGGTAAAAAGCAAGATGGGAAACGGAATGAACGGTTGAGATTAAACGATTAGGTCAAGTGGTGAGGGATTCATGGCAAAAAGCACTTCAATTCTAGAGGGACCCCTTTAGGTACATGTTTTTCTTTCTAATAGCTGAGTTCATACCCAAAAGAAGAGTCTATTTTACAACGTTTGGGGTAAGACCAGCCTTTTCGAAGACGATCTGGAGCTGGAGAGACAACTCAAGATCTTGAATAAACCACTCATCAAGACGTTTGTGGTAATCCTCGCCTTTCTTTTTGCTTCATATTCAACCTTAAAAAACACATGAAGTTATTTGAAAAGTACAACAGGGTTTTAGCATCCCTTTTGTAAGTCTCAAATATTGATTTTACAATGATTTTATTTTTTAGTATTGTTATTTTATCCAATATCCTGCTTATTGATGGTTCTTTTTTGTATTTGCTAATTTCACTCGCAATAATTGAAGTTCTATTGTAAATGTCAAGGTGCGTTATTTTAAAGAAAAATAGAAAAAAAAAAAAAAAAAAAAAAGATGATCGTTCTTTCCATGATAATAATCGATGATAAAATACTATTGAAATGTCAAATGCGGAAATGTGTAGAAAAATCATATTTTGTTTGAAATTTTAGCATTTTTTATTCTGAAGATTTTTAAAGAGGAAATTTTCGATTGCAATCTAAGGATTTTCGCTAATGAGCGCTTGTTTTTCTTTATGAAGACTGAGGAAGGAGAAATAATTGACTGTGTTGATAGAAACAAGCAACCATCGCTTGATCATCCTCTGTTAAAGAATCACAAAATTCAGGTGAGTATGCATCTTTATTCTCCAATTGAAGGGATTTATGAATATTTTAGTGTAGTTACTATAAAATATATTGTGTGATATTTAATTCCTTTCATTTATCTCATGACTTTCAAAATACCTTAATATTAAGACTTTGAGTTACTCTAGGCAAAGTTCCATAACCAATATGTCGTGTTTCCAGAGAGAGACGTATAACTTTTTATTCTCTTTTTTTTCCGCCCTTAATCAATGGACTAACACATATGGCCCAATTGACAAGTGTAACACATGCGAGATTGACCTTACAATATCTTTTAGTAGGCATGCATAAATGATTTTTCCATTGTTTCAATAATGATTAATTCCATGTCTGGTGTAATAGCTCAAAATCTCCTTGAACTTTGGCACGGCAATATCAAGAACTCGGGGCTTGCGACAGGGCGATCCCTTATCGCCCTATCTCTTTATCCTGGTGGGAAATGTCTTATCTACCTTAATTCTTCATGCAGTCGATATGGGTAATCTTCGAGGTATAACTTTAAACAGGTGGTGTCCTACCCTCTCCCATCTCTTTTTTGCCGACGATGCTATCTTTTTCTTAGATGGTACACTGCTGGAATGCCAAAACCTGGCCAATATCATAAACCAATATTGTCTAGCTACGGGCCAAGTGGTGAACCGAAATAAATCGGGGATTTCCTTTAGCAAAGCCTGCCCTTACGCCTTCGAGTCAACTTAGCTAGCGAGCTGCGTGTACCCGTGCTTTGCAAAAAATGGCAAGTATCTTGGTCTTCCGTCGGATTGGGGAAAGTCCAAAAAGGGCATGTTTGCTTGGATCCTGGGTAGAGTGAACTCTAAACTTCAAGGTTGGAAGGAGAAGCTACTCTCCAAAGGGGGTAAGGAAACTCTTCTTAAAACCGTTATTCAAGCACTACCGCAATATGCTATGTCCATATTTAAACTTCCCCTATTGCTATGTAAGTCAATTGAACAGCATGTAGCTAGGTTCTGGTGGCAGCAGAATGGCAGAAACTCAGGGATTCACTGGAAAAGTTGGGATATTCTGAAGCAACGGAAGGATCATGGTGGCATGGGTTTCAGGGACCTTATCTCGTTCAACAAAGCCTTATTGGGCAAGCAAGCGTGGCGCTTACTTCAAGAACCTTTTTCGTTATGGGGTAAGCTTTTTAAAGGTCTATATTTCCATTCTATAGATTTCCTAAAGGCAGCAAAAGGGTCGCGACCCTCTTGGGGGTGGCAAAGTATATTACTTGGCCGGGACTCTATTTTGGGCAATCTCCATTGGTCGGTCGGCAACGGCGACAGGATAAACATTCGCGAGGACAGGTGGCTATCTAGTGGTGTTATAGGAGGCCCAGCCCCAAGGGGAGAAGCACCAACAGTGGCGGCTTTTATTGATCAAAATCAGCATGTCTGGGATGAACCTCTACTTCGTCGAGTTTTGATGACCGATTGTCGGTGAAATTCTCTCTATTCAGATTCGACCTCTTCTTACTACCGATATGCTTTGGTCCGGACCGCTCAACTAAATGGAAGGTATACTGTAAAAGTGCCTATAACTCCATTCAGACCCACAACCACAATGGTCCTCTCACTACGCCTCTTCATCCTACATGCCCCCCAGACGGCTATGGCATTTTATCTGGCATTTACAGGGACCCCCAAAGTTGCGGATCTTCTTGTGGTTACTTTGCCAGAATGGCCTGCCTACGAAGGACAACCTATTTCACAGACATGTTATCACTGATCCAATCTGCCCGATGTGCACAGATCAAGTCCCGGAAACGACTGAACATATCTTCCTCCACTGTCCCCAGACGAGCGCTATCTGGTCCCAATCCCTACTCATTTTCCCATCGACTTTTACTACTGCTACCAGGATGGACAAGGCTATCGCAGACTTAATAGAGGATGGCATGGCAATTTCGACTGAGTATGTGGCGTCTATCCTCTGGCTTCTTTGGAAGAGGCGCAATGACCTAGTTTTTCGCCAACGCAGATCATCCATCGATCAAGTGCGGATCTCGGCTTCTGCAAATGCTAGATCAGCTCGTCTCTGTCACCGAGCACCCGCAAACCGAACCAATCTCACCCGGTTCGCGATCAAGACCGGAGTCCACCGGAATTAGGGGTAATCAAGATTAATATCGATGGGGCATACCCGATCTCGCACCACAAAGGAGCCGTAGCCTGTGTCTGCCGAGACTCTCGCGGTCATCTACTCGCTGGTTTTGCGGATACTGTTCTGGCTTTTTCCGCACTCGAGACGGAGACGCTCGCTCTGCTTCACACCATTAAGTTCCTGCTGCGGCGAGGGATGGCGCGCGAACGCCTGCTGATGGAGTCCGATTGCTAGACGCTGATTGAAGCCGTGCAAAATCCTGCTTTGATTCCATGGCGGATCGTGCCCTAATTGCCGAAGTGCTGCAGCTCTTGCCCTCTTTCCCCGGCTTCGCCTCCAACACCGCCGACGGGCCACGAATTTCATTGCCGACTGGGTTGCCAAATCTCATGGGCTCTCTTTGCTTCCATCGCATTGGGCCGACTCTCCCCCAACCCCTCTTCTGGATCTTTTGTATTCTGAAATGCTGTACAACACATGTTCGCATCCAAGTTAATATATATAAAGCTGTTTCTTTCGACAAAAAAAAAAAAAAAACTTTCAATTTTCGACCAAAAAAAAAAATCATTTATTTCATATCCATTAGTTTTTCCATTTTCATAGGTAATAAGTGTTATCAAAATTTTCCAAAAATACACATTGCTGTTCGGAAGAATGTTGGGATCGCATATTTTCAGGAATCAAGCAAATGAACCGTCATGGTAAGAAGCTATGATGTTTTATTTGTTAAAAATCCGATCAACGTGACACTTTAAAATTCTCTGACCTAGAACATCAAATAAGATTTTGGTAGAAAAATAAATGTTCAGAAGTGAGATGTATCATGTAACGTGTAAGATTTTGGTAGAAAAAAGAAACTTTAAGGAGGTGTTTGGTCTGGAAAATATGCCCATTTTTTAACTAAGAATATAGAGAAGAAAAAATTACTTCTTTTAGTTTTTCATTTTCATTTTTCAGATAATCTTTTTGGCATATAGTTCAAAATTTGAGCATTTCGTACTTCTTCTCATATTCTTTGAACAATGTTTTCCAATTAGCAAATGCGAAAATTTCCGTAATTTGCTTCATCGTATAGGTTTTTTTTTTTTTGGACAAATAAGCTGCATTCATTACTAACTGAGATTTGGAGCAAATACAGCATGAGCATCAGTACAAAGTAAATCCAAAAGAGTAGAGTGGGGATTGGCAATCCAGTTCCGAGGTAGACAGCCCCAACGATGGGCTTTGGCTAACCAATCGGCCACCGTGTTGGTGGCACGATTACAGTGGGCTAAACTAAGACCCGAAATACTCGCCATTTTCAGTTTGGCTCGGTCCACTATAGGTTGCATAACCCAACTTGACGGAGCTGAGGAGAGAACGCTCTCCACCAGCATACATCAATCAGACTGAAGCAGGAATTTATTTTCTACATTATTTGGGGAGAGCGTAGAAGAAATAAAGTCTAGGGTTTCCACCAAAGCTACAGCCTCCGCCTGTTCCGCTGAACTCACCTCAATATATTTAGCAAACCCATCCCGTATCCTACCAAAGGAATCTCTACAGACACAGGCAATAGCAGCCCGAGGAGAAGAACGTCGACGCTGCGAAGCACCGGAGAATCGTCCATCCTTCCGTCCGGTTAAATTGAGACCTTGTTCCAGATCTGGGCTGCCTTAAGCTCGGTGATCAATGAAAGCATGAGTGGGAGAAGCAGCGAGTCCGCCATCGGTGTTGTTGTTGTTTAGGAGAGTCCTAGCCTTAATCCTCTCGCCTGATCTACTGGTTCCGAAAGGGGGGCCTTCATTTTGGCCTCTTTTGTCCAACTGCAATTTTGGTGAGGCAACATCCGAAGATCTGAAGTCGTGATTAGGAGTTGAAAAAGAAGCAAATCATTTAGCATTGGTATCATTGGTAATGGGGAGGTTACCACCATCTCGCTCATCGCAGGAAGAGGGTATCTCAGTCGGATTTGTGCAGAGGCGGCAATGGATCTGGTGGCTTAGATTTGCGTTCTGCAAGGGAGGGCGGGCGCGGGAGAGACTAATTTCCTATTGTCTATCGTTAATCTCCGGGCCGGGAGATGCAACGAGTCCATGATCAGCATTGCTGTTGTTCAGGTAAAATTTGTCCTTATTCCTCTTTTCTGAGTTACCAATCCTGAAAGGGGGGGATTTTTTGTTGCATTTGCAATCCTGCTGCATTTCCGGGGCAGCAAAGTCCATATATCTGATTTCGGGGTTGGGATTTGTAGATCCAACCGATCTGTCGACGTTGGTGTCGATGGATACGGAGAGGTTACCACAATCATACACATCGCAAGTATTTGGCAACTGAGACGGATGTGTGCAGGGACAACGGTGAATCAGCTGAGACGGGCATGGTTCCTTCGATCTGTCGTGAAGATCGTGGCTAAGGCGAGGTGATTCAGATCCTACTTCTCTGTTTGTGCATATCGGGTAGGTACGGGCACCATTAATCTCGTTCATTTTGGTATACAGAGTAGGGGAAATCGAACTGAGGGCCTTCCATTCACGATTACGTACCCGATTATTAGCGTCAGAATAGCTACTGGTTAGGCCTGGATGTATGGATGCTGCAAAACAAACATCAGTTGGACTACTATCCAGGGGATGTTTTCCACGATCAAGCACTCGAACACTACTTGGCAGCTCGAGTGGGGCTCTGCTAGTGTTCATGTTGCTGCTCTCCTCTCTGTAGTAACCAGGTACACATTGGGGGTTCCGGGCCTTTTCCCGCACAGATTGGTGTCTGTCAGTACTGCTCATGTCTACTTGGGGCATCGCAGCTCTGTACTCACTAACCATCCGAACAGAGCGTTGTTCCTTTGGGTTATGGGATGTGTTAGAGACTTTGTCGGCCACCTTGTCAATCAACACGGGGGTGAAGGTTAGGGATCACTTTGTGGGGCCAGTGCATCTTGGCAAGCTGAAGCTAAACCTCGGTCAAAATCTACAGCTATGTCATTAACATACATCAGGTTTTGTTGGCTAAATTCAGTGGAAGTGTTGGCTATGCAGGCAATGTCAAATGAAGCGTCAATATTGATTTTGAGAGTTCCTAAGGGCGGTGGTTGCCACTTGTAGGGTAGGGCTTAACCTTGATTTCTTTTCTGTGACTTCGCATTCCAAGTTGTGAAGCTTGCTTGGAGCATTGTAGCTTTAAACTGGGTTTGATGAGGGTTGAGGAGGCTATTCTTGAAAATGAAGTGTTTGCGATCCTTCCAAATACACCATACTACATTCACAACCAACTCAAAACTGGGTGAGTTCCCTAGTCTAGCTAGATACTTGCACAACCAGTCATCAAAACATGTAAGGCCCATTCTGTTAATTTGGACTTGCAGGAGAGGTTCATTCCATATGTGAGATGCCCATGGGCAAAGCAGCAGGGTGTGCTCAACAGTCTCTGGTTCTAGATGACAGAGTGGACACATTGGAGCAGGTACAATCTTCCTCCTATAGAGATTATCTAAAGTAGGCAAAGCATTGTGACAGGCACTCCACAGGAAGAACTTGATTTTGGGTTGTATGTTGGATTGCCATATGTGCTTCGATAAGTGTTGGTCAATCTGGTGAGATGTTGTAGGCAGGGAGTCGTTATGATTTCTTTTGTGGTTTCTGGTGTGAAAGTATCAACTCTTAACCGTATAGTGTCAAGATTTGTTATTTTCCCACACCAATCTATCTTCTGTGCTTGGCAAGCCAATATGGATAGCTTTAATTTCTGCCACTAGGGTATCATTAAACATGGAGTGCAATAGGTCTTCCCTCCATGTTGTAGCTTCAATATCTATCAGATCCGCCACCTTGAGTGGTTCATTCTGCCTCGGACATCCTCCAATTGGTCCTATTTTCATCCATTTATCCTCACCAATTGAAATTTGATGTCCATTACCCACTACCCACTTCACTTAAGGAGCAATCGCGTCTCTCCCTGCTAGTAAGCTTTGCCAGCCCCACGATGGACGTGACCCTCTACCAGCCTTCCAAAAGTCACAATTTGGGAAATAAAGGCCTTTCATAAGTTGGCTCCATAGGGTAGCCGGTTGTTGAGAAATCCGCCAAGCCTGTTTACCTAACATCGTGGTATTAAAGGCAATGAGGTCCTTAAAGCCAAGACCGCCTTCCGCCTTACAAAGTTTAAGAACTTCCCACTTTCTCCGGTGCAAACCAGCTGTTTTGTTGTTATTCTTCCACCAAAAGTTAGCAATTTTCTTCTCTATAGCTCTAAAGGGGATTTTGAAGATTGACATTGCATATTGAGGTATAGTCTACACAACTGACTTGAGAAATATTTCCTTACCAGCACGCGAAAGTAGATTCTCTTTCCAACTTTCCAACTTCATATTTACTCGAGCTAGTATCCAGGCAAACATGTCTTTTTTCAAGGTCCCCCAGTCCAAAGGAATCCCTAAATATTTTCCGGTTTTTGCAATTTCGGGAACTCTTAGCATTGAGACCATGTTTCTTCGAAGGCTATCTGAACAATCTTTACTGAAAAATATGCCAGATTTATTCAAATTAATAGCTTAACCTGATGCATAATAGTATTGGTTGAGGATATTAGCCAAGTTTTGACATTCCAAAATTGTACCATCTAGGAAAAAGATAGAGTCATTTGCAAATAATAGATGTGAGAGAGTTGGGTAATGTCTGTTTAATTTAATACCATGGAGAGTGTCTGCTGCGAGAGCTTCCTTCATCATCTGAGAGAGGACATTTGCTACTATGATGAATAAATACAGAGATAAAGGATCTCCTGACGAATACCCTGAGTAAGCTTGAAATCTGGTAAAGACTCCCCATTAAACTTAATGTTGTAGGACACCGTTGTGACACACTGCATAACCCACCTCACCCATTCTTCACAAAAGCCCATCTTGCGTAGACACGCTTGCAAGAAATCCCACTCTATTCGATCGTAAGCCTTCTGCATGTCAATTTTAAGGATGGCCTGGAATTTTTTCCTTCTGTCTCAAGTGCGTAGTCTATGCAAGACTTCTTGTACAATCAAAATATTATCCTGAATTTGCCGATTCCCCACAAAGGCACTTTGTTCCGCTTCAATGATGTCTGATAGTAGAGGTTTTAATCTGTTGGTAAGTATTTTGGAGATGATCTTGTAGGCAAAGTTGCAAAGGTTGATGGGTCGGAATTGCTCTAACTTTTCTAGGTTTTGGGCTTTGGGAATGAGAGTAATTTGGGTTTTGTTCAGGGCTGGGGTTAGAGAGCCAAACTTAAAGAAAAGTTGCACCTCCCGAATGCTGTTGGAAAAAAGAGGCCATTCAATCCATCTAGTCCAGGAGCTTTGGAGGCGCCCAACTGGTGAGTCGCAGCATAGACTTCTTTCATAGTAACTGGTTCAGTGATTTTGAGATTCATATCTGCATCAACGGAGGGTGGGATCTGGTTAATAATAGGCTGAAAGTTCCTAGGACCCCCTGTAGTGTATAGAGTTTTGAAGAATTCTGTCATCATGTCCTTAAGAGTTTCAAGATTCCTAGCCCAATCTCCTTCGCCATTCATCAACATGGAAATGCGGTTTCTGTTTCGCCATTGTGTAGTTGTAATGTGAAAAAACTTTGGATTTCGATCCCCCCATTTGAGCCACTTAATTCTAGATCTCATTCCCCAGAACATCTCTTCTTGACGCCAAAGTGCTTCAATCTCCTTGTTGATTTGCTTAATACAACTCTGATCATACTGAAATATAGGGTTATTCATCAGAGCTTTAAGTTCAGCTTTCATGGCTTCGATTTTCTTATAAGCATTGGGGAATCGTTTTTTACTCCACACCGCTAAATGAATTGCGACTTTATGCAGTTTCACAGCCATATTCTTCTTACCGGAATCCTCCCATGTTTGCTTGACAAGCCGCCTACAATCCTCATCTTCAGCCCAAAAAGCTTCGTATTTGAACTCTCTCTGCTTGTGTTGCAATGTGGGTGTGGTTGATAGAAGGAGAGGACTATGGTCAAAACTGATAGCTGGTAGGGCCATGACTTCTGCATCTGGATAAACTATTATCCAGTCCATGGTACTAAGAGCTCTGTCCAACCTTTCTCTAACATTATCATCACCATCCCTTCTGTTTGACCATGTCAAAGCGCACCCCTTACTCTCTAGATCCATCAGTGAGCAGGATTCTAAAAAATCTCTGAAAGCTGTAAGACGAAAATGATCAGCCATCTACTTGCCCACTTTTCTCTCAATGGTACAGAATGTCATTAAAATCCCCAATCCAGAGCCAAGGAAGATGATTTATGACACTTCTTCTATGTATCTCATCCCATAGTAATACCCTATCATGAAAAGCATTAGGAGCATGTAGGAAAGTAATCTGCATAACCTATCTACTATCATGGAGAAGGCAACGCACGTTGATAAAATATTCAGAATGCAATTCCAATGAAAGGGTCACCTAGTCATCCCAAAAAAGAGCCAAACCCCCTAAAAATCCTTTCGAATTCACCAAAAAAATGTGTTGGAACTTTAGACATCTTCATATACGTTGCACCAACTGCTCTTGGTTTTTAGTTTCCATTAGAAATATAATATTGGGCATTTCCTAAGTCACAAGGACTCGTAAAGCCTAGACTGTCAGGGGAGAACCCAACCCCTGACAATTCCAGCTTAGTAGTTTCATGAGTGAGTCGGATGCTTATTAGGGCTAGCTACCACAGCCCATGCTGCTGAATTCGTCTCCTCGGTAACAGGGATCTCCACTAGCTGTGAGTTAGTAGTATACATAATCTTTGAGGGATGACTACCATACGGGCGGAACTGCTTACCCTTTTTAGCTGAAGGGAGCTTGGTAGATTTGACTTTGCCCTTAGCTGGGCCTCTTTCAATCTCGAAGGAAAGTTGCCTATCGTTTTCCAATTCTTTAAGCTGTTCAGTATACATAATCATTGTAGAATCCGCGTTTAAACAGCTACTATCTCTCTTTTGAGGTGTTTTTCCTTCTATGATAGAAATGGCCCGAGAATATTGGAACTGTTCAGCCTGTAGGGAGGAACTCTCCTCCGGGAGTTGCTGGGTGCGGAGATGTTGACTAGGCTGCTCTGAAACGATGTTGGCCTGCCCAATGGCTTGAGTATCCGTAGCAAAAGAAGACTCCATAACCATTTCTGCGATGTCTAAGAGTGGGGTAGTTTTACCATAAAAGAGCTTGCCATACGGGCTCATCTCCCGGACTTCAGCTCAAAGCCAGTTCTCAAAGTTGCCCGGTAAGTCCTCCTCCAGCCTCGTAGTCTCGTAAGGTATCTCTTTACATATAGTTGCATAGTGTCCGATACAACCATAGGAATAGCAATAATGTAGTAGCCACTCGTATTTGAATTCAATCCACAATTTTTTGCTGCCCAAGTTGATGATAACCCTTGTTTTAAGAGGTGTCGCTAGATTCAAGTTAATTTTGGTTTTCCCAACCTTATAAGTACTGTTGCCTTTTGCTTCCAATTTAACTTCCAAGACATCTCCAATCTTCGAGGCAATCTCCCGTACAACATCCTTTGTTACCCGGCCAAAGGGTAAGCCAAATAAGTGCACCCAAAAGGGGCATTGAGAGAAATTATAACACATTTCTGGAATATCATGATCACTTTGCTGGAGCACAAGGAGGTTGCTGGAAAAAAGACCACGGGCCAGCATCTAGTACTTTCTGCTTCTTGTTGTTTGATTTGAAGGAAAAGGAGAAGAAACCAAGTTCTAACAAGGTACAAGATACATTCTCCGTCCTCCATGCCCATTTCATAGTATTGAGAAAGGCCTGGAAATTGACATTAGGTCTAGAGTATAGTTTGCCAAGCAAAGTGAGCCTACATTCAGCTAGTTTTTCTTCAGATATGCCATCGTTAACTTCAATAACATCACTGTCCAACCATAGGTGACCCAAGCTCTTACATAACGCCTCAAATCTACTATCTTCAAAATTTAACTCAACCATATTACATCCTACTAAAAGGCTCGATGAAGGAGTTATCCAAATACCACAGCACAAAATGGTCCCGGCCAGAGACCGCACAATAGATAGGACCCAGTGCTAAGGCCTGAAGAAGACCTTCTGTACAGACTATAGGTAAAGTTGGAAGAGCTGGCATACTTGTCTCTGTTACATAGGTGCCGAATGAAAACACGCCAAACCAGCCTAGTGGAGGAGGGCAAGACAAAGCCTTGTGAGACTGTGGTGAAGCATGACAGGGGAGCAAGTGATGGAATTTGGTTGAGGTTGGGGGAATGCAAGAAAAGAAGGCATACAAAGGTGTAAGGTGTGATCCGGCCTAGGTGGAAGAGCAGGAAAGCAGGGCCCGACCTTTTGGGGTAGACAATGGACGCCCGAGAGGAAGGGACTATTGGGCAAGATTGTGCGAACAAAGCCCAAACCTAATTTAGGGTTAAGCCGGGAAGGAAGAAAGAAATATAAATCAGGAGAAGCAACTGAGAATTGCAGCATTTTGGGTTGAGAGGAGTGCGTCCAAGGAAGGGGAACTTGGTTGGCAGGGAATCGTCCTCATCTCAGGTAAAATTGTGGAAGATCTGGAAGATGGAAGCTGGATACAAAAGAGGAATACTGAAACTACCAAACAGTAGAGAGAAACCCAGAGCTGTCTGGGAGAGAAAACGTCTTTCTTCATCGTATAGGTTACACTACAAAATTTTCAACGATGTTCACCTTTTTTCTTTTTTTCTTTTTGTAGAGAAAGCCGAGCCCGCATATTGTCAACTCACCTACATCTTCCTCTATTGGCAAGCTTGTTGCGTTCGGGTCGAGGGAACTATGTCCTACAGGGACAGTTCCGATACCTCGAGTTCGAAAGGAAGACTTGATAAGGGCCAGATCTCTCCTTAAGAACCCCTCTCCTTTTGTAAGCATGGGCCACGATGTTCCGTTGCATCATGTAAGTTCGATGTCATTTCATAGATGTACATTGGCAGCATGTATGCTCACATATTCGATCCAATTTCAATCAAAGTCGACCATTGGTTTTGGCAGCCGGTCTGTATAGTGGTGGACGATGTTGAGACCAAATATGGAGTCGATGCACGTCTGTCCGTCTATAACTTGACAGTTGTGGAAGATCAATTCAGTGCTCATAGATTGTATATCAAGAATGGGCCGTCAGACCATGTGAGCACGATCTATGCAGGATGGGCAGTAAGTTTAAGGTCTCATTGTTTGGGAAAAGAGTAAATGAATATACTCTGTAGATCTATATTTTTTAAATTAGAATCTCGCTCGTTAAATTAATTAGAATACTTGGATCTTAGATAGCTCTTGTAAAGAAAAATAATGATTCTCCAATTTGAATACAAAAGAAGTAGAAACGACAATTTAGGAAAGTCTAATAGAAGTTATTAGTTCGGTTGTTCTATACAAAATGTGTACTTTATCTATTTCATCAATCTTACCATAATGTCACGGTGAGGACTATTTTGGATCATTTAAGTTTTGGGGTGTGTCTAAAGGTATTTGGATGGTGAAAATAGCGTGAGCTTTTCCGAAATTGCCTAGCCTTATGTTTTTTCTTTTTTCTTTTTTTCTTTTCGACTCACTATGTTGCTCTCTAATTGAACGTGAATAATCGTTTCCATGTCTTATGCGATTTAGGCTTATCCAGCCTTAAATGGTGATGGTCTCACTCGGTTGATCACGTACTGGACGGTAAGAAATTAAACATCAACAATACAATGATTTTGATTCTCCTATGAACAAAATTTTGTGCAATAAGCTAAGTGTACCGAGCGATTTTTACGGATTGATCATGTTTTGGGGGTTGATAGGGGGATGGCTTCCGCAACGGGTGCTTTAACATCTTATGCCCAGGATTCGTGCAAATACATAAGGTAGTGAATCCTAACAGTCCCATCAAGCCGACATCCACATACGGCGGACGGCAGTACGAGATTCGAATCCACGTCGAGCAAGACCCGCGCACGGGGAATTGGTGGTTCATCCTGAACGGAGACATCGCCATCGGGTACTGGCCGAAGGAGCTGCTCGTCACCTTGCGCGACGGCGGCAAGAGAGCGTCCTGGGGGGGAGAAGGGTTCTCCGGGAGGACGAAAAATTGCCCTCCGTTGGGGAGCGGGAACAAGCCCGATGGCAGGTACGACCACGCGGCGTTTTTCCGCCAGGTCCATTACATGACGGGTTCCAACGCGAACCAAACTCCACTGGCTGTGTTCGAGCGTGTCGACAAGTCGAAAGTTTATGGCCTAAAAAATGACATGTGTATACCCAAGGAAGGAATGGGGTATAGCTTTACGTATGGAGGTCCGGGGGGTCCTTGTGATTATAGCTAACTTCTAGCTAGAGAAGACGTTGCATATACATTAAGCTGTGCTCTCTCAATAATTTGCCAATGCAAAGTAGTGTGGTTATGCAGAAATCAGTGGACTTCGACATCATTAATGGTGAAAACTTTTGTGCGAGAAGGTTACAATTTTTTTTTTCTAAGACGCGAATTTGGCACGAAAGCCAGAATTCCGAGGGAGGGACGTTTTGATGGAGATGGCTCATCTTGCTTCTTCATCCAGATTCATTTGAAAGGTAATCATTCTTCAAATTATGAGTGTAATTAAGTCATGTGGAAGCTGATATATGGTGCGTTTGATTCAACATTCTCTCCAAAAGCCCCTTGGGGAAATAATGGGTGTTTGGCAACCCTTTCTTCTTCTAAAACTACCCTCACCAATTATTTAATTTTCCAATTTTGTCCTTGTTACTGTTAATCTTTTCTTGAGAAAGGGCAAGTAGCGAGGGCAGCCAGCAAGGGTTGATCAAGCAGGCGAAGGGTTGGGAGAGGCTGAAGAGGCATCGAGGAAGTCATGGGAGGGCTGCTAGAGTTGCACAAGCCTAACGACGACCATCTAGGTTGTGCGACCCTAGGTGATGAGGCTTGAGGTCACTCGAACCAAGGGATGGCCACTTGGGTTGGTGCGACCCAAGCGACAGTCATTGGGGTCATGCGACCTTGGGCAACAGCTGTCGATGCCAGATCTAGCACATTGGTAGCCTTAGCCCTTCGCGGGACAGTTTTTATTTTCTTAAAAAAAAAAAAAATTAGACCCAAAAGCCCTTTGCAAAAAAAAAAAAAAAAAAAAAATTGCCAAACACTATTTAGGACAAAGTAGCATTATAAATTATTTTTTACCAAACGATAATTTGCATTTTTTCAATGGGCTTTAAATTAAAGATATTTGCATTTCTCCTAGGCTTATTTGCAATGCCAAACCAAACGCACACAAAGTGCCAAGTTCAAGCTAACTCAAGTTGCATACTAAAAACTTGACTCACAAACTTGGCACTCGAAATTTCTACTTGAGCTCAATTAAAATTTATGCTCACTCAATTTAAGTAGAAAAAAAAATAATGATGATCGCATCAACTTGTGTCCACTAGATTACGATCAACTTATAAAGGGAGCTCGAGCTTAATTTTAAATTTATTGAGTAATGTGGGTGTATTAGAGAACTTAGAGGATATCTATGTCTATTTTTCTAATTATTTAAGATACTTTTAAATTAGTAAAAAATTGATTACACTAGCGAGTTTGTCAAGCTGAGCGTTGGGAAGCTCAAGTTCAACGCAACAAAATTTTTGAGTAACTAGACCTCGAGCTTAACTTGAAATCAAACGAGTTGATCTCAAATAATCATGGAATCGAGCTCAAGCTATTCGTAAGTAACTTAGATTCGGTTTCCCCCTATTCCAAATTAGATTATGTTGGACATGCTCGTGCCTATAAGAGCTTTTCAATCATAGACATTTGGTTATGACAATCTCGAGAATCAACCTGCATCTTTTATGTCACAATCCAGCCATATCTCTATTATCTATATGGCACCTCGAATTATGCAAATTTGGGTCACAATCTAGACATTTTGTTATAATACATAACAGTTAATGAGTGTACTGGTTTGGGATTTTATCCTCAATTTATCATAGGAATATCAATTTGTGATTTTTTATGATATTAATCAAATTTAACGAAAACTAATAAAGGGTAAATTTGTTACAAATGTATAAGATTTTTTATGATAAAAAATTAATTTTGGATAAATTTATTACAAATGTATCAATTTGGAGCTTTTCGTGGTATTAACCCTTTTTGAATTATGGATGATGTTTTGTTTTAAGATTTAAAATGTCACCAAATCACTTATTCGACATTGCAATTCATTAACGAGGTCATTTTCTTGTGTGAAGTGGCCTAACTTCATTTGTGTGATTCGGTGCGAATGCAAATGTCAATTGGATGCAAAATTCATCTGTGTTTGAGAAAATGACAAAGCACAATAATGACATGGCAATTTGATATACATGCATAATGAGTAATGACATGACATGACAATATTTTCATGCAGCATAACATGACAATTCATATATAGAATGTGACGAAAAAATGACATCACATGCAATATTCAAATGCATCATAACATGGAAAATCAAATTCAGTTCATGACAACACATTGAACATGACATGGAAAACTAAATTCAAAATATGAAAATGAAATGGTTGCAACATCACAATATTCACATGTAGCATGAAATGACAAATTGAATTCAGAACATAATAAGGAAATGAAATTATATGGCAATATTAACATGTTGCATGACATAACAAATCATATTCCAAACATGATGAAGAGATCACGTGGCATAGCAATATTCACATGCAACATTACATGCCAAATTAGATGCAAAGAAATAATATAAAATGACGATAATCGCATGAAACATTACATGAGAGATCATTTTTGAAACATGATTGCAAGATAAACATGACATAACAATAATTACACATAGCATGAAATATCAGATTTAGAACATAATAGTGAGATGACATGACATGACAATAATCACAAGTAATATGACATAAAAAATCAAATTCAAAGCATGACAATGATGTATGTAATAGTCATTTTTTATTCAATTTGCGGGTTTTCTTGGATATGGTAAAGTTAATGTAGTGGAATCACAAATTTCCTTAGGGCTAGGCCAAAGCAAAATTCTAATTCAATTTCAAAATTATGAAACGAACAATAACATATATAGGGACTCAATTCAGGAGTTTGAACCGCAATGGTTATTGGCTCTTGACTTCTAGCCACATCCCACAATCTTATCCACTAGGGGTGAGCAGTTTCAAGTTCTGTTCCTGTATGCAAGTTCTTTATAGAACTTGGAACCTATCCGTTGGAATAGATTTCTCAATTTTTGAAACTTAAAATCTACTCTACGTACCTTAGAACGTGGGGAACCTACTATGTTACAGGTTCCAGAGTCGATTCCAAGGTCTACTCAAATTCCATTTATATTATTAATTGAACGATTATAGTTAATTAAAACCCTTAATGACTACCACTTGCCATTATAATTTACTGATCATAGGGACATATGAAAAATATGAACATTAATAAAGTAAAAATCTCAGTTTTAGATTATACATTCATCATTGAACAGTATGGAATATCGCAAGATCATACAAAGATATTAACAAAAAGAAAAAAAAAAAACACTAAAACTTATTCTAGTTTCTAGATTACAAGTTATAAGTTACAGTTTCATTCAACTAAGAACCTAAAACCTACCTATTGAAACAAGTTCCTATAAGTTTCCATCGGTTCGATTATCAAGTTCCAAATTCTATCATGAAATCATGCTCACCCCTACTATCCACTATAGTAATCCAATCCCTTCAATACTTGCTCTACGGATTGGCCCACAGCTAAGAACGTGTATTCGAATGTGATGTTTGAATTTATCACCACTTTGTAACATTTCCAAATTACATGATTCATATTATCAACTACTGCAAAATGGATTTTAGCACAATTTCAACGCACCTAGCTTCGTAATGACCAAACTCATATCCGGCGTTCTAAATGTTAATCATGATAGCCTAATAACATACAAAATTTCTAGTATAATTTCAGCGACATAACAGTGTATCATATGACTCGAAATCTCAATTCGGTATTATGATAGCTTATGAACATACCCTTTTGGCTATCGAAATGGCCAGCAAATGAAAGATTCTAGATTTCGAGATCTCATTATGACATTACGATGGCCTAGAACATGCATTTTCTACTATTCAGACGGCCAACATAACAACGTATCATTATAACATCCTAACATGCTTCTCTATTTGAAATTTAGAGCAAGGGTGTCAGGAACTTACCTAAAGAATGCGAGAACCTAGGTACCTGCAAAAACAGAGGAAAGCACAGCAAAAGAGAAGACATAAGGGTGTCAAACTAAGTGAATTTCAAGAAGACAAGAGCAAGGCAGGGACTCGCCATGGCTAACATGTGAAAATTGGGGGGTATTATAGGCCGAGGCAGTTGCCTCAGGGTTGAGACAGGTGCGCCTCGATTGGAGGCGTGCCATTGCTTGGGGCCGTTAACTTTTCTACATGTTTTTTTTAGTTTTTGGGAAAATAAGAAGACATTATCATCCTTTCCATATGATAAAATACTATAAAACATCGTATGCAATATGTGAAGGAAAGTCATGTTTTGTTTGAAATCTTTCTCATCTTCAATTCAAATATTTTAAAGAGGAAATTGTCAATTACAATCTATGGCTTTTTGCCAATGAGCGCTGAAGACTAAAAAAGGAGAAATAATTGATTGCAGTGACATAAACAAGCAACTAATGGACTAACACACGTTGCCCAATTGACGAGTGCAACACATGTGAGATTGGCCTTAGAAAACCTTTCACTGGGCATATTCCCATATTATTTCCATGTCTGAGTGTAATAATGTCTTAGACATAAACGTTAAAATTCCCTCTTGAACTTTGACACAATAAATCTCGAATTTTCAAAAGTCACAGATATTAGACCCTTTAAACTCTCATTTTTGCAACACCCGCTAATTTTTCCATGTTTTTAAACAGTAGATGTTACCCGAATATGTAGCAATTCTTTTTTTTTCTTACCAAAATAATATTTCTTAAGTATCTTAACCATGCATTATTCTTTATGATTTTCGTCATTAACCATAGAGAGTAGAATATTTTGGTAAAGAAAATGAATTAGTCAAATTTTAGGCAACGTTCAACGGCTACGGCGAGGAAAAGAAAGGCTGCAATAAAAATGAAAGCTCGGGAGAAAGGGGAATTTGTATTTTTTTCAAAGTTTGGAGGCTATTGTGCGATAATACGAAAGTTTACAGGGGTAACAAAGTACGGCCACTCTTTCTTCCATGATGAGTATAGTTCAAGGGAAAGTGGACTCATAAAAAACTCTGACCAACTTTTCGCGAAATTCCATGGTCAACGTTATTACTTTTTCCCGTTTATTTTTTTCTGCCTTTTAACCATTCGGCTTGTCGCCCATGGCCCTATTGAAAAGTGTAACACATGCCGAATTCATCTTGGAAACCGTTCATGAATATTTGTCCCATTTCTTTCATGCTAGGGATCATAGATATTTTCTACTTGTTTTTAACCATTAATGCTACGTTTGGTCGTCCGAATTTCTAATTGGGATAGGACTGAATAGGATAGGATATGAAATCGTAGGATTTTTTTTATATCATATTCATTGTTTGGTAAATCGCGGTATTAAAGTCAGATATATTCACATCATATCATATACATTTTTTTATATAAATGACATATTATTATAAATTAACCTAAATGTTCATAAACGGTGAAAATCTTTCATAACACTATTCCTTAATTTAATTTATTTTATTTTTATTTTATTTTTCCTCTTTTTTTATATATTTTCGTTATTATTTCTTTTTCCCATTTCATCATTCTTTAATAAAATTTTATCAAATAGTAAATTGTACTAACATACCCAAAATACAAAATACCTAAAATATATAATAAATATAAATATTTAATTTATAGATTGAATGTTTATTATAAGATAGAATTAAAGTTGAATATATAAATTAAAATAAGATCAATTAAAAATATTTTTAATTTTTAATTTCTTAAATTAGAATTCAAATATTATTTATATTGAAATATAATTTCAATTTTGTTAATTTAATAAATTTTTATTCAAGAAAAATAACTTTCCTATTATAGACATTAGAAATCCTATCCACATTTATCCCATCTCCCCCATGGAATAATTTTATCATATCTATATCCCCCATGTATCCGACTTTATTCTATCCTGAGTGAGCACCAAACGTAGGATGGGATAAATCATATCTTATCCCGAATTTTATCCCGCCTGCCAAACGCAGCCTAAGAGAAGTCTGAGTGAAAGCAAACTCATTAAATGACTCGTTAATATAATTAATTAGGAAAAACATAGGCTAAATACTACCGACTTTAAGTATAATCGAAAAAATTCTCTTAAAATTTTTGCATGTTAGTCAATTGAGTCTTGAACATTTCGTTTTGATAATTAAATCTTAAAAGACGTCGAATTTGAGGAAAATAATAGATCGCTAATTGCACCTCATTAATGGTCAAAGCCCAAATTAATCTACATTTGATAAAGAGTGAGTCAATAGCAGTGGTACATTTAAAGTAACAAATTGAGAAAATCTATCATTTTCCACTCAATTGACTTGTCTTGATGCTATATGTAATCAATTTCTATGACTAAACCAGTCTAGACTCGTGATAGATCAAACTATTTCTAGGTAAAAAGATGGGAAATGGAATGAACGGTCGAGATTAAACGATTAGGTGGAGTGGTGAGAGATTCACGGCACAAAGCACTTCAACTATATAGGGACCGCCTCAGGCACATGTTTTATCTTTCTAGTAGCCAAATCATACCCTAAAGACGAGTAAATAGAACTCGCCATGGCTTTAAAGCTTCTGCTCTTCTATCTAAGTTTGTGGAGAGTTTAAATCGTTTGGGGTAAGACCAGCATTTTCGAAGATGATTTGGAGCTGGAGAGACAACTCAAGATCTTGAATAAACCACCGATCAAGACTTTTGTGGTAATAATTTCTTCTTTCCTCTTTTTTTATTTGTTTTTCATTTTTTTCATTTTAAGGTTGTTATTGCAATTCAGCCAACAGACATTGCTTCTACAATCAAATTTTTTATTCTCAGTTTCCATTATTTTCTCCGATATCCTCCTTATCGATAGATCTCTCTAGTATTCGATAATTCTGCCTGTAATAATTGGAGTTTTTTCGATGAATTTTCTATCGAGAGATATAGAAAGTAAGAGATGATAGTTCTTTCCAAGATGAAACTATATGATAAAATGCTAATGAAACATCGAACGTGGAATAGGGAAAGGAATGTCATGTTTTGTTTGAAATGTGGGAAGCATCTTCTATATATTTTTAAAGAGATAATTTTCTATTACAATCTATGGATTTCTACTTACGAACGCATTTTTCTATCCAAAGACAAAAGGAGGAGAAACAATTGATTGTATTAACATAAACAAGCAACCATCACTTGATCATCCTTTGTTGAAGAATCACAAAATTCAGGTGCGTATGCAATCTTTATTCTCCAATTGAAGGAATGTCTGAATATTTGATGTGATGATTATAAATTATATTGCCTCATGACTTTCAAGATATCTTATTTTTGCAAGACTTTGTATTACTCTCCACAAAATTCCATGAACAATTCGATGTGTTTCCAAGAAATAGACGTTATCACTTTTTCTCCTTTGTGTTTTCGGCCTTTTTACAAGTGGACTAACACACATTACCCAATTGACAAGTGTCACACATGCGAGATTGACCGTAGATAACCTTTGAGGAGGTATCCATAAATGCTTTTTCATTGTTTTCAGTGACAATTAGATCAAGGTTGTGTGTAATAAATGTAGAGCCCCCCTTGAAATTCGTCAAGGCCATATCTCGAATTTTGAGAAAATTACAAGTATGTGCTCTAATCGATTTTTAATTTTGTTATGACCGCAATTTTTTTTAGTTTCCATAACTCATAAGGGTTACTTAATTATGCACCAATTCAATTTTCTTGACAATAATAATATCTACTTTATTTTCTTGACCATACTTTTTTTTTTTTTTTGTCGGTCATACGCTAATCCTACTCTAACACTCACTCTCAGACTTTTGTCCTGCCTCCTTGCAGGGCGTGGGAGTCAAAACCCACTCCTGAAATGAAATCGTCCCCACCCCAACCCCCCTGAGAAGGTGGGGATTTGAACCCCCAACCTCCCCCTTCCAAGATGGAAAGGTGGCCACTAGGGCGAACCCCCAGTGGTTTTTCTTGACCATACTGACCGTGCATCAATATTTACAATTTTTCAATGTCACTAACCGTAAAGTATACGTTATGTTGGTAAAAAAAAAATGGTTTTGTCCATTTATGGATAATACTTAACTGAACTTTAATTTTTGTTATATCTGCTAACTTTTCCGTTTTCATAGCTGATAAAGGTTACCTAAATAGGGACCCGATTCATTTTTCTCGACCAAAAAAATCTCTACTTAATTTTCTTTGCTACATTAACCGTTGATCATTTTTCATGACCTTTTTTACTTCACTAACCATATAGCATAGGTTGTTTTGATGGAGAAAAATGAAGTAATCTGTTTTCTGATAACACTTAACAATTATGCCCCATAAAAAATTAGCATTTGCAACAAAAAATGAAAAGCTCGGGAGAAGGGGAAATTCGAAACTTATCAGTTACTATGCAGCAATATTAATATTCAGTGTGGTTTTTAGCAATAATTATCCCAAATGTTTTATTTATTTTTTCCCTAATGTGCAGATAGACTGAAAGTGTCTCATTAACGAGATTGTATCACTTTTTGCTAAATACATGATCAATATTATGTATTTCTAGGGAGAGATATTATTACTTTTTCTCCCTTTTTTTCCTTTTTTTCTCCAACCTTTAAATATTGGACTTGTAAAATTCATCTTAGATACCTCTTAATAGGCACCCATGAATGTCTTTCCCATTTTGTTTTCTCAATGATGATTAATTCTATGTTGGGTGTCATAATTGATTTTATTTTTATTTTTTCCGTGGCGAGTAGTTCGAGTGACATGGACTACTAACTTTATAAATTAAGAAAAACACAGGCTGGAAACTACCGAATTTAAGGAAAAGTGAAATAAATAGTCTTTTTTTTTTTTTTGGTCAGAAACGGGCATATATTAGCATAGGGAAAAGGTCAAGTGGGAAACAAAGAACTGCCCATGAGGAGGGCATCGTTACATAGCATGTCAAGAACTATTTGGGGGGGGCGAGATGGCCCAGTTATACGGAAGGGATCCACGTCCATGGGCTTTAGAGGCCCAGTCTGCCAGAGCGTTGGCTTCGCGGCGACAATGGAGAACCCTAGCGTCCCTAAAGCTGTTCAGCAGGTCTGCGACTTCGGCGAAGAGAGCGCGGCACTCCCACGGCGACGAACGGCTGTGATTAACGGTTTCAACAAGGATGAGGCAGTCAGATTCCAACAGCAGGTGAGAGCTTGTCTTGTTATTGCTAATCAATTCCTTCAAAGCATGGATGAGCGCGAGAATCTCTGTTTCCAGGGCAGATGATGCGGGGACAGTGCGGGAGGATCCTCCAAGCAAGCAGCCCGTATGATCGCGGATAATGCTCGCTGTGGCGCCCTGGTGAGGGGCAATAGGAAAAGCGCCGTCCACATTTACCTTCAAAGTACCCTGCGGGGGCGGGAGCGGGAGCCAAGTGCGAGCAGAGGTCAGCCATGCGGAGCGTCCTTTCGGGTCCTGGTGGGTGAGCCGGCACTGGAGTTTGGCAAAGGCAGAGGCTTTCTCGACAAGGAGCTCCGGGTCCTTAAATTTTTTATTCCGGTTAATCAAGCCTTAAATAAAACGTTTAGGACCAGCCACTAGTTTTGTTTTGTTTTGTTGTTTTTTTTTTTTTTTTTTTTTTGTCGATCCTACTCTACACCTACGCTAACATAAACTTAATATCATCTTCTTCATTTTTTTTTTTCTGAAAAGTGCGAGCAAATAAAATTGCCGAGCCAAATCTGGATGGTGAATATATTTTTTCTATCTTAAAATATTAAATCATGCATTTTCAGTGACACAAAGTTTTAAATAGATGCCAAGTATGAACTTTACGTAGATTTTTTTTTTTTTGGTCGAAAGAGAAGATAATTTCATTTAAGTAGGGAAAAAGGAACAACCCTTAACAAGGGCATCTGTACACAGCAAGTCCAACATAAGCCTAGGAGGTGAATGGACCCAGTTTGGGGAGAGGTAGCCTCGTCCGTGGGCTTTTGCGGCCCAGTCAGCTAGGGTATTGGCGGTCCTACAACAGTGCTTCACGATTAGGGATGGGAAACAAGTCGTCAACGCCTCACATTGAGCAAACAGAGCGCAGTAGTTCCACGGCGACGATCGTTCTCGGTTGAGCGTCTCCACAAGGATGAGATTGTCAGATTCGATCACCAGGTTAGCTTCATTCTCACCTTTGGATAGGAGGTTCTGAAGTGTGCATAACAGAGCTTGTGTCTCTGTCTCCATTGCAGAGGAGGCTTGAACGGTTTGGGTAAAACCTCCAAGCAAGCGGCCAGTATGGTCACGAGCAATGCTGGCGATCGACCCCATCTGGTTTGTGCTAACAAAGGCGCCGTCAATATTCACCTTTATGATGCCAGGATCTGGAGGTTGCCAAATGCGATTAGGGTTAAGGTAAGTGCTCCCAATGCTCTCGGTCTTCTGCTGGGATGTGAGATTGATCCATGCCCGAATAAGTGATGTTTCCACTAGGAGATCCGGATGGGTGCGATGATGTCAGAATACCATTTGATTCCGAGCTTTCCGGTTTGCCATAATAGAGAGGCGATGGTCTTAAAATCTGGTATGTATCTTTGCTGCTCAATAATATCTATGAGCCATGCATCAATTCTGTGTGTTCGATGGCTTGAGATGTTGATCTGCACTTGGGGGTGACTCCAAATATAGGAAGTTCATGGGCATAATAGAAATAAATGTTCAGGGGTCTCGGGGGAATTCGATGAGCAGAGCTTGCAGATGGGGTCAGGGGTAATTTTTCGCCGATATAGGTTGTCTTTTGTAGGTAAAGCATTTTGACAAAGAGACCAAAGAAAGATGCGTATCTTTGGAGCTACTTTAGCTTTCCATATCTGTTTCCATAGCTTGCTAGATATTTGATAAGAGGAAAAAGCACCGGAGTTCACACCAGAATTTACCTGACCAGATGTTAGTTGTCGAATAAACTTATAACTGCTTTTGACAGTATAATTGCCATCCTGAGTTTCAGTCCATAGAAGTTTATCTTCGGTAGAAGCAGGGCACAGCTTGATAGTAAGGGCTTCGGAGACTTCTTCTTCAGGAAAATGTTTAGTTAGAAGGTCGACATTCCACTTGTTTTGTTAAGGTATAATAAAATCTGCTACTAGTTTTGGTTCTCCACTGTCTGCTAGTCCTCCTAAGATGCCTATAGACAACCATTTATCTTCTCTGACTTTGATCGTTTTACCATTACCAACTGACCATTGAAGCTTCTGTAGGATTGAATCCCTACCAAGTAAAATACTCTGCCATCCCCATGAGGGTCTAGACCCCTTGTTAGCATTCCAGAAATTTGTAGAAGGAAAATATAAGCCCTTAAAAACACTGCACCACAAAGAAGAAGAATTTTGAAAAAGACGCCATGCTTGCTTTCCCAATAAGGCCTTATTAAAGGAGATTAGGTCTCGGAATCCGATTACGCCTATAGTTTTGCTTGCTTTAAGAGTTTCGCAGCTTTTCCAATGAATCCCCGATCTGTTATTGCTATTTTGCCACCAGAACCTTGCTATTTTTTGTTCTACAGATTTGCATATAGAAATAGGAACTTTAAAAATTGTCATTGCATACTGTGGTAATGCTTGAACCACTGATTTCAAAAGAACCTCTTTCCTGCCCTTAGAGATGAGATTTGCTTTCCAACCCTCTACTTTAGCATTGATTCGTCCTAGGATCCAAGAAAACATGTCTTTTTTCGATGATCCCCAATTAGATGGAATGCCTAGATATTTGCCCGTTTTGTTTAGTAGCGGCACCCTTAGTTCTTGTGCCATATTAACCTTAAGAGGCTGAGGGCAGAATCTGCTAAGGAACAGACCAGATTTGTTCCTGTTTATTTCTTGACCAGTAGCTAGGCAATACTATTGTAGAATATTTGCTAAGGACATTCTCGAGTAGTTCCATCAAGGAAAAAGATAGCATCATCAGAAAAGAATAGGTGGGATAAAGTGGGACACCACCTATTAAGTTTGATTCCTCGCAGGTTACCTGTGGCACCCCCAAACCCAAGAAGGTCGCCACAGAATACTGAACGCTCTACCTATTGCAATACTAGTTACTTGTCTTTGAAGAAGGGGAGTTGTAAAGAAGGGCCGAGGTTGAAGGTCATTTTTTTTTTTTTTTGAAAGAGTTCAATGCAGCTCGTAGCGAAAATTATGGGCGAGTCTCACCATCCCTCCACTCTCTTGCGATGATACAATGCACACCAACTACACATTGAAAAAAAACATAAGGCCGAACCACTTTTATTTACATTTATCAGGATGGACATCTTGGGTCGGTATAACCAAAAAGAAAACCAAGACTTTTCACTATGCTTGGTTACATCTCAAAAGAGATCATCGACCCCCTATATCAGACGTGTAAACCTTCCATCTATAAGTGTCGACTATCTCCAAAAAGTTATAACTCCATCTCCTCTCGCGGGTTGTCACACCCATCCTGGTGCGTCAGGCGGTGGCGACGGCAACATCCCCATCATCACCCCGTCCCTGTGGATGTGGACGGACAGGAACTCCTGGATGACGGGGCCCCCAGCTAGGCCCACGTCATACATCACCAACACCGCACACGCAAAAACACTAACCCAGGGATGGTGATGCAAATGTGCTCCAAGCACTCAACCTCCACATCTGAGGGAATGCCGTAGAAGGTACCACGCGAAACTGGAGGGAGAGGCATCTCTCTAATCTGAAATGTTAGTCCCCAAAGGAGTGAGTACAAACACTCAGCAGGTAAAAGACCATTAACCACTCAATGCATCATACAATACAATCATCGCAATCATAGCAAAACACATGTCATTCAAGTATCCATGCATAATTTACCTTGATATCATGCACATGTCATCATATCTCATGTATATACATCATCATATAGTCATCACCCTCATCATGCATCCATGCACTTATCA
This sequence comes from Eucalyptus cloeziana, assembly GCA_014182715.1. NCBI lineage: Eukaryota > Viridiplantae > Streptophyta > Magnoliopsida > Myrtales > Myrtaceae > Eucalyptus > Eucalyptus cloeziana. The sequence goes on along the minus strand of CM024641.1, from coordinate 40,429,454 downwards.
TCATCATATCACATGAGCCATCATGCCATAGGTGCACATACATCCATGCACTCATCATCATCATATCACATGCTATCGTCATGTCATAGGTGCACATACATCCATACACTCATCATCATCATATTACATGTGCCATCATGTCATAGGTGCACATACATCCATGCACTCATCATCATCATATTACATGTGCCATCATGCCATATGTGCACATACATCCATGCACTCATCATCATCATATCACATGCTATCGTCATGTCATAGGTGCACATACATCCATGCACTCATCATCATCATATCACATGCTATCATCATGCCATATGTGCACATACATCCATGCACTCATACATGTTACATTATGTCATCACGCATACGAGTCACTATACCAAGCATGATTCGGTTGTAACTTATGTTTTTCAATTGAATTGCCACATTTTCCTTTCCCGGGACCAATAATTTCATCCCGCGTTTCTATCGCTCGCACCCAACTTGGCATCGCGAGGAACCTCCGGCACACACCTTTGGGCATCCGGCACACACCTCCGGGCATCTCGAAACTCCCGAGGACATCCGGCACACACCTCCAGGCATCCTGACACTCCCGGGGCATCGTCGACTCACACCTCCAACGGTCATCCATATTCTTATACATCTCATTTCCAGTTTCACATTTTAAATTTACGATGTAATTGATTCCTTTGAAATTGTGCAATATGCATTGGGTAAATGTCCTTTAATGCAATGGTTTAGATGAAATCTTTCTTTGAGATCATGAAAATTTATCATTTCTTTAATGTCATATGAAATGCATGAAAGCGATCACACCATGGCATAAATAAAAATCCAAAGTATCATGATTTACATAGCAATTTATGCGCATCACAGCATAGTATAGGCCATGCATTCCAATATCATCAATTCCAAAATACACAGATTTTCACAGTTTATCATAAATTTCAAAAATGTACAGATTGCACAGTTTTCAAAATACAATCGATTAAATATGCAAATGACCTTCAAAAATCATGAAATTTAACCATGTTGTAGTTAAGGCATAGATAAAGACATATCATGCAGAACATTTCTCCAAAATAAATTTGTACAGAATAGTATTAGCCATACACTCCAATATCATCAAGTCCGAAATGCACAGATTGCACGGCTTTCAAATCACAGTCGATTAAATAGGCAAATGACCTTCAAAAATCATGAAATTTAACTATGTTGTAGTTAAGACATAGATAAAGATATTTCATGAAGGACACTTCTCCAAAAGAAATTTGTACAAAATAGTATAGGCCATGCATGTCAACATTTTCAAGTCCAAAATACACAGATTGCACAATTTTGGAAAACATTTAAATTACACATCCATATGATCTTCAAAAATCACCAAATCAGAGCATGTGCTAGATAAGACTTAAAGGTAACAATTCCATGAAGAACACATGCCCAAAAGAGATTCACACAAAAAGATATAGCTCACACATTTCGACATGCAAAATTCGGACAAGGTCAAATTGCGCAGTTTTTGAAACATTTCGATTAAAATACCCGAATGATCTTCAAAAATTCTGGAATTTTACCAGATTATAGTCAAGACCCTAAAGTAGATTTTTTATGAAGACATCTAGGCCCGATTCGTTCTCAATAATTTTCTACAGTCGTACGAAGTTTCTGACTCTAGCACCGAAACGTCCAGTATACCTATCTCCGAAATATTGAGTTTTTACCTACTTATCTTGCTTCGTTTTCTCTGAAATTTTGATATGTTTTGTCTCAAGAGATCCCCTACAACTTTCATTAAAGGATCTAAGTGAAATTTCCAAATAATAACCACCATATGGGTCCAAGAAGTCTCGGGTGTCCAGTAACGCATTTCCAGATTTACCGTTTTCAAGAGAAAGTCGATTCACTAGGCTAAACTTGCTCATTTTGCCTCAAATTTGAGTATGTTAGTATTTGGTATGTTCTCTACAAGTTTCATGAAGGAGTCGAAGTGAAATTTTCAGTAAAAAGTGACATGCAACACACAAAACCATCGAGAGACCGCAAAACAGTTTCAGATCTAGCGTTTTCGTAGAGGAAGGCTTTTACCCCTCAAAACTCAACCATTTTATCTCAAATTTTAGTATGTTGTACTTTGAGATGTTATCTACAGCTTTCAAGAAGAAATCGAAGTCAAAATCCAACTCAAAACACGCATGCAAGGCTCTACAACGTTCGGGGTCAGGCGGCACACTCATAAACAGAACACATCTTCAAGAACAACACATTCTAGCTTCGGTTACTTAGACCCTAAACACCCAAGATTCAACACCATTCCAAACACACATGCAAGACACACATGCAAGAGCAGCAAATGGATCCCAACTTGCCTCCAAATTCGAACCAACGACGGCACACGCACGGCGACGGACGGACGAACGGCGAGCGGCTTCTTCCTCCTCGCACGGCCTTCTCCTCCTCCCTCTCGATTTCCCTCACTCTCTCTCGACACTTTCTCTCCCTCTCTCCCCCTTCAAAATCGGTCACTCCTCTCTCTTAGTTTTCTTTCCCTTAATCATTACTAGGATGACTTAATTGCATGGGTGCCACTTGGCCTCAAAAATAGAACACATGGGGGAGGCATGCATCCGGATCCCCCCCCCCTTCTCTCCTTCGCACGACAGCCCTCTCATGGGCTTATGGGCCAGCCTTCTTTGCCCATTTTAGGCCCATCACCCTTGGGCCTAAACCCCAACTTAAATATATTCTAAAAACAATCCATTAAAATTAACCAAAAATATCCTATTTGCCACAAAGTACTAAATTTCCAAATTAGGTGGCAAGACTCTTGAAACCAAGAATTCATGAGCTCCAATTTATGATGAAAGTGGCCAAAGATCGGACTTTCTTTCTCAAAGATATGTCCATTGAGGATTGGCCATCAATCTCTTTACGAATCACGGATCAAAAGATTATAAAAATATCATAACAGAGCATCCATAACCCATTTATAACTCATGGCATTCTTAGGGGTTTTTATGAAATTCTAGGATGCCACATTACCCATGTCAGTAGCTTACTTAATGAGGGTGGATAGCACATCTGCTAATAAAATAAATAAGTAGGGGGAGAGAGGGTCACCTTGTTTGAGTCCCCGGGACGGTTGAAAATAACTAAGAGGTTTGCCATTGAGCTTCACACTTAGACGTTGTTATAATACATTGCATCAGCCACGTTACCCACCTTTCATGAAATCCCATTCGCCATAGATAAGCGTCCATAAAATCCCACTCCACCCTATCATAGGCTTTCTGCATGTCCAATTTCAAGACCGCCTGAAATTTTTTCTTTCTTTTTCTGATCTTTAACTGGTGAATAACCTCTTGTACTATAAGGATATTATCTTGTATCTGACGGCCTGAGACAAAGGCACTTTGTTCTTTGGATATCAGCTCCGGTAACCAAACTTTCAAGCGATTCGCCAGAACCTTTACAATAACCTTATAAATAAAATTACAGAGGCTGATAGGGCGAAATTGGTCTAACCTCTCGGGGTTCGGTACCTTGGGGATCAAAGTTATGGCTGTCCTGTTTACATCAGCAGGCATAACCCCTGTAGCAAAGAAATTCTGGACTAGATTGAACACGTCATCCTATATGATGTCCCAATGATTGTGGTAGAACAAACCGTTTAAACCATCAGGTCCTGGTGCTCGAGTGGCTCCTAATTGGAAAGTGGCAGCCTTTACTTCCTCTCTCGTAACTTTAGCTATAAGTTGTGTATTCATTACTTGTGAAACTACTTGGGGACATTGCATTAAGATAGGTTCATAGTTGCGTCGTCCTACTGAAGTGTAAAGTTTTTTAAAGAAAGTAAGGGTCATCTGCTTCACTTGCTCTGGCCGTCGAATCCACTCCTCATCATCATTCTTTAAAATGCTAATTCTATTTCTTTTTCTCCTTTGTATAGTGGTTGCATGAAAAAATTTTGAATTTCTATCACCCCATCTCATCTAGTTGATCCTGGAGCGCATCGCCCAGTGCTGTTCTTCTTGTGACCATAAGTTTTGAATTTCCTGCTTCAAAGAAATAATTTGGTCTTTGTCATGATTACATACAAGTTGGTTAATACAACTTTGTAGTTGCTGCTGGAGAAGATGAAGGCGATGATGGTCTGCTGTGAATTTTGATTTGCTCCACTTGGCCAGCGCATTTGTAGTGGCCTTTATCTTCTGTGAGATGGTGGACTTGTTGAGCGATGCAGCTTGCCATGATTCTGCTACCACTTTACGACACTCCACATCTTGCAGCCAATAGGATTCAAAGGTAAAAGTCTTTCTTTTTTTCACTGGATTGGATGTAGTAGTCAGCAAAATCGAACTATGATCTGAGCCTATGGCTGGGAAAGCCAACACCTCAGCTTCTGGATAGTTTAAGCGCCATTTAGAGTGCACACAGCCCGGTCCAGTCTTTCTTTAGTTACTTCATCTCTGCTTCTATTATTTACCCAAGTATATGCACAGCCCTTTGTTTCAAGATCCATAAAAGTACAATCATGTAGTAGTTCCTTAAAAGAGTGCAACCTGTATGTTTGAACTGGTCTTTTACCGATCTTTTCCCAATGATTTAATATTTCATTGAAATCCCCAATACACACCCAGGGAAGTGAGTTTAAGTTACTGGGGTGCCTCAAATCTGCCCAGAAAAGCTGTCTCTGTGAATACATTGCCGGAGCATGCAAACAGGTGAGATGCATAGGGTTAGCACTCCTATCTTCAGAATAAAGGGTGTCAATAAAGTGTGAGTTGCAATCATTAACAGTAAGAGATACTTGATCGTTCCAAAACATAACCAACCCTCCTGCCAAGCCTTTGGGGGTTCACCACAAACCTGTTATCATAATTTAGCCGTCGTTGGATTCGCTGAATAACTAGTTCCATATTCCTAGTCTCCATCAAAAAAACTATGTCGGGCCAATCTTGAGCCACTAAGGCTCTAAGGGCTTGAACTATTAGGGAAGAGCTCAATCCTTGACAGTTCCAACTTAGGATTTTCATTTTTCCAACGGTGGCTTCTTTGGGCAAGCCACCTCAGCCCAATCAGTGGCCATTTTGGCCTCAAATATGGGAGCCTCCAATAGGGTATTTTCATCAAAAGTGTCTGATAGAACCTAACGTGTCTCGTAGGGAGCATATCTCTTCGCTTTCTTCATTGGGGACGTCTTGGTCTGTATTCTAGGTTTTTTCAATTTCTTGGAAGATGATGCTGCAGTTGTAAAGTCTTGGATACTCTTGTGGTTGCTATTACAGGATTGACAGGGGCCATCAGCTTGGTCTGGACATTCTCTCGGAGGCTATTGGGAAGTATAGCAGCCAGTGAAGTGTTCTGATGAGGATCAGGCCGAGGTGCCTTCAAATCTTGATGATTGCTAGTACCACTTTGTGCTGCTGGGAGTAAGAGCAAGCCTGATTGAGGGGTTTCAGGTACTGCTTCTTTAGTTTCATCTTGATTGGTTTTCGGTTCATTAAAAGCTTGCCAGAAAGGGCTATGCTCTTTGACTTCAGCCCTTAACCACTGTCCATAGTACATGTTATCTCTCCTGTCAAATTTTTCCTTCTCATATGGGATATCTTTGCAATATGTTGCGTAATGCCCAATGACACCACAAGAGTAGTAGTAATACGGTAGTCGTTCATAACGAAAATCAAGCCAAATATTTTTTCCTGCCACACAAATAAGCTTTCCTGGTTTCAGAAGCTCCTAAAGGTTCATTTCAACTCGAACTCTCCCTACCTTTAATATCGATCCTTCTCTCGCCTCAAATTTTACATCCAGAACCTTGCCTACATCTCGGACTGCTTTGCTGAGTAACTGCTCTATGCATCGCTCTAAAGGCAACCCGTAAACTTGCACCCAGAAAGCACACGTAGTAAAATTATAACAGTGTAATGGTGTGTTTAGGGTCCAAGGCTTTAATATGACCAAGTTGCTCGAGAATAACCATGGGCCATTTTCTAGAATTCGTTGTTTTTCACTCTCCGAGCAGAATTTAATGACATAAAGACCTTCTTCGCGCTGAGAAATATCAACTTGGTCAAGACGCCATGCTCTTTTCATTGTGTTATGAAAAGCGGTGAAATTGATAGAGGGATTACCTAGAATTTTCCCCACAAAAGTTAATTGACATTCGGTGATCTTCTCCACAGGGGGTTCTTCGTCCCAGACATCAATCTCCTGTGCTGACCACAAGCGGCCCAAACGACTACATAGTGCGGCTAAGCGAGCCTGCTCCTCCTGGTTTGCATTATCCATTTGGTGGCTCCAGAGGAGGTCGTAGGCTATTAAACCAGCTTAACGAGTGCCGATCTTCGACATGCAAGGACAACTTTGGAAGATTTATCCGACCAGCCGCAAGAAAGAAAGGGGACTACGCTGATTCAAGGGAACGATTGGTTGTATTTGAGAGGGTGTAAGAGGGGAATTGTAGCAAAAGGGTGGTGGGACTGCCCCTCCGAGTGTTCCATGGGTATAAAGACAAAGCTCCAAACTCAGGAAGGGGCGTAAATGAAATTCTGAGAATTAGGGTTTAGAAGGAAGAGGAAGCCACCATACGGTAGACAGAGACTCTACATTTTTGAGAGGTTTTTCTTTAAGCAGCGTCTGGAGCTCGTTACTTTACGTAGATTGAATCTTCATAGATGTGACATTTTTATTTCTCCAATTATGTCTTTATTTTCTCAATCTTCTCTCCCTTACAGAGAAGATTGAGCTCACATATCGTAAGATCACCGACATATCGCCCGACTAGCAAGGCCGTCGCCTTCGGGTAGAGAGAACCATGTCCTATTGGGACTGTTCCGATACCTCGAGTTCGAAAGGAAGATCTGATAAAGGCAAAATCCATTCTTAAGAACCCCCCTTCTCTTCTTGGCGTGAATGGTGAATATCCAAGACACCATGTAAGTTCTATATTATTTTTCATCGATATAAATATTATATAATGATGGTAATGGTCCGTGAACTTTGACTTAATATGTAATGTGATCCCTAAATTTTACTCAATATGTCATGTGGTCTTGAATTTTTAATTCGTTCAATGTGCCTTTGATTTTTTTGTAAATATTCAATATAGACCCTAGATTATTATATCTTTGGATTTAATCTACTCTTAGATTATTATTGCCCTAAATTTAATCCAATCATTGGATTATTTAATCTAATGACTAAATTAAACATGTACCAAATATTTGGGGACCATATTGCATATTCAGTTAAAATTCATAATCACATTGAACAAATAAAAAAACTTAGGATGACATTGCGCATTGAGTCAAAACTCAGCATAATCTTATATGAATTTCATAAATTATTTGTTCCTTAAATAATTTCATCAAAGTGCCCACTCTTTCTCATGACAGATGGTGTTCGTACTAGTGGACGACATGGACACCAAATATGGAGCGGAGGCACATATGTCAGTCTATAACCTGACTATCCCTCAAAATCTTTTCAGTGCACATAAACTGTCCATTGAGAATGGCCCAGATGATCATCTCAGCACGATCCATGCAGGATGGGGAGTAAGTAAAGTGTTGTTTATTTATGCTGGGAAAAGTTGAATAATGCTTAGAATCCATTTATATTACGAAAAATGAATGATTCAAAAATATTTTTAGAAGATAATTATTTATATCACTTAAAATAATTAATCAATAAAAAATATTTTTATTAAATTTATGTATAAATATCTTCATAGAAGATGAAAATATTTTTCATCTATTCACTTTTGTAAGCGATATGAACGATATTTTTTCTAAAAACTATCACTTGTATCCTTTAAAACAATTAGCTAATAGAAATTATTTTCATTATCAACAACAATTTATATTTCTATATTTTCGTGGACGATGAATATATTTTTCGTTCGTTCATTTTGGAAGCATGCAAACCATCGTTTTTAGGAAAATGTCTTCAAAATTATTCATATCTCGCAAAACAATAGAACCTTAATATATAAATGTTCATTTGTTAATCATCTCTATATATATGGGAGATGAAAATTAGTTTCGAAAATATGTAATTGATTTTGAAAATTAGATATTTGTGAGAATACAGTTGACAATGATCTTCATTATTTAAAGTTGTGATTTTCTCCATTCTATTGCACCATATTCATGTATCCATCTTAACAAAAGACACAAGCACTTCATGGAATTTGTGCACAAAAGATTGAACTTGAAATTCTAGGCAATTTTTTGTTGTCCCCTTCAACTATGTAATGTTGTCTCGCTAACGAACGTAAACGACGTTTCGATCTGTCCTTCCTGGCTAGGTTCATCCGACCTCGAACGGCGATGGTCTCACTCGGTTGATTACGTTTTGGACGGTAAGAAACACCAAGAATTCATATGGTCATGTTCATGCCTTCAATTGATAAAATCTTTCGTAACAAGTTCGTTTTTGTCACGTAATCTACCAGTGGACTTCAACCTTTGTCCGATCGATCTAATTCTATCGTAATTGATTAGGGGGACGGTTTCCGTAACGGGTGCTTCAACACCCTGTGTCCGGGGTTCGTGCAGATACACCAGGAAGTGACCCCAAACTATCCATTGACCCCCACATCGACTTACGGCGGAGACATATATGAACTTGTCGTCCATGTCGAGCAGGACCCCCGTACTCGAAATTGGTGGCTCATCGTGAGACATGACATCGCTATCAGGTACTGGCCGAGCGAGCTGTTCGTCAACCTTGCCGGCGGTGCCAAAAGGGTGTCTTGGGGAGGAGAAGGGTTTTCCGGGAACGCCGGGACTTGCCCGCCGCTGGGGAGCGGGCACATGCCAGATGGTTATTACAACCATGGCGCGTATTTCCGTCGGATTAATTACATGACGGGGAGAAACAAAAGCCAGATTCCTCTGGCCGTCACGTCGATAAGTCGAAGGTCTATGGTCTCAAAAATGACGAGTTTATACGCGAAAAGGACATGGGATATAGCTTCACGTATGGAGGTCCAGGGGGCACTTGTAATTAGTTGCGTTGAAACAGATATCAATATTAATAAATGATATTAACGATTAGCAATGTTAGAAATTTATGATAGCAATTGGTCAGAATGATTACATTGAAATTTCACATAAAGATTTAGGATTACATTAATAAAATTGTAAAGTTTAAGACTGAATTATATTCGTACAATTTAACACTGATTTGATAATCATGTCCTGAAATGTATCTAGGCATCTATCTTCTGTGGTTTATTATAGTAATTCCATTAATCGAAACTGATGAAAGCGCAAAATGATTCAGCTACATACATAACAATCACTCCAAAGAGGATTTGCGTACCTATATTACTCCATGGCATGAGAAATTGGGCCATATACCGTCTTGACAGTCTTTCAATGGTTCATACTATCAATATCTTGTCTTTCGACTTTTTAATATGCTTCGCAACATATGTATCGTGCCAAATGTGCTTGGATTTTCGACTTCTTTTTTTTTTTTTTTTAATAAAAAACCTTCTTGAGTTTTAATGACTCAAAGTCTCATCTGATTTTGTGCCATCTCTATCGGGTCGCATAATTGTTGACTTGTTAAATGTAGATAAAAATTTTATCATCTTTTTATATACATATAGATAATTAGTTACATCTCAACATTATGGAAGTCCCAAAAGATTGATTTTTTTCGAATTTATAGCTGGTCTCTTGTACTTTTATCAAAAGGTATTGAAGACACCGACTTTTATGTAGTTAACAGATTCACGCTGGAAAGACCTTTTGATCAATTCTTGCTTTTTCTTGGGGATAGTCTCTCCCGCTTTACCAACAAATTGATATTCCAATGGCACGGTTACAAGGAGAATCACATAATTTAACGGCTCATGTAAATGAAGCAAAAACGTATATAATAAATTTTTACATACTCTGGTCTCTTATTATTGCTGGTCAACCAATTTCCCCACACCCAAAACTGTAACCTTCGTCTCCAATTGTCCCCCAAATGCTTAAAAAGGATTGATACAAATAGGCCCTTAGGACACCGCAATTCAGCAGCATCCACAATAATGCAGATATCCAAATGTGGATACATCATGTACACATTCTCTCATCTTCTACATATCACCGGTGCCATCATGGTTCTAACGTCATCTCCCGCAACCAATGACAAGGGATCAGAAGGGAACCAATCGGCGCAATAACTTCTCCAAAGGGTCGGTCGACGCACACATCTCTGTGCTCTTTCTGATCTTTTTCCCAAAGCTAAAAGACCTCCAGAGCTTCTTCGCTTTTTGGCTTATTCTTAGGTCGGCCACTACGTCTTACATCCTTCCCTGATAATAGCTCCAAGGCTTTCTCCATAGTGACATCCGTTGGCTTGAGGTTCTGCATAATTTTTAACATCCACAATGAGGACTACCAAGGCTCTATCTCACTACAGATCATCAGAAAAAAATACCCAACCAAAAAATCTGCCTCACATTCATAAGTTGAGCAATAAAATCATCTACTCCAATGCATTTAATCAAACAGTTAAACCACCAAAAAGTGAATGAATCAGAAGCCAAATAAACAAAGCTTCAATGTTGAAAGGAAAAAGCAAATATCTTAAGTTATTTAGCTGAGGCGGAAATAAATAGATGAATGCAGGGAAAAAATAATTTGCTTGCTTTATGAACTTCATTTCAGGATTACACCCAATAATGCTATATAAAACAACAAAGAAATATGCAAAGATCTTCTATGAGTTTCATAAAACCTGAGACCATATAACCTAAGACCGTAATTGCTAAACCATGCCCAAAAATTGGCCAAATATGTGAGCTGAATTTAAATAAAAAGACTCCATGAAATCTATTTCCACTGCTTAAAGAACAACTACTTGTCTAGATTTGAGTTAGGACATGCTCCTTGTTTCTTATTGCCAAGGACCAAGAAGAAAGACATGGAGTTTCCAGCATCACTTGTAAGTCACAATACGCTGATAAAAAGAACAGGTGCAAAAAAAGATAAAGCAAATTACTAGATAAATCATCAACATCCTTCATTTGAAAAAATTGAAACCCTGGACTCTTGATGTTCTCAAGATGAATAATAAGTAAAAGAGGAGTAACAACGAGCTTTGCCTCACCAAGTGAGGTTGGCTACTTTGCTACTTAGTAATTCCGCATATTCAAAATGCCTTCAGCAACTGTCTTCTGGCAAACTCAAGTATGAAACTTTCTATGATGGGCTTCTTGTCGGTTTGTTTAACAAACTTTACCAAAGTATGTTTTGTTATTCTCAGTGAACATACTGCCAACGCTGTTAATGAATGAAGTTAGTTCTCAGATCTAAAGGAAGCATAAGTAATCCTAATCGTGTGAGTCTGATTGGGCTCCATGGATTCATCCATGTCACACACAGGATTCCCCATGCTGGAAGCAACTCCTTTTAAAATATGGAGAAAAAAATTTCCGAGCCAGTTAAACCTAATCTGTAAGGGTGGAGTCAACTTACATCCTAAAGGAAATAATTAACATATTGCACTAAGAATACTATCAATTCACAATATAAGAAGCAGAAATAGATGAATCACTAGACACGCAATCTTGATATAATACCCAATTCAGAGACTTCTTCACCACTTTTATTGCTTCTGCATAATATGCTACACTTCTTTAAGACCAGGAAAGCAACACATGCAAAAAGAGAATGAAAGTTGATTGTGATCACCAAACAACAGAAGAGTATATTAGAGACGACGATCACCTTAGGAACAGAAGCCATCGTGCGTCTATGTCTGACGGTAAATCCAACCTTGGAAAGCTTCAAAATCACAGGCTGCCCATCCTTTGGGTGGTTACCCTGCAATAATCACACTTAAATTGAGCATATTTGTAACTAAGAATAAAGAACAAATGTTCTAGTAATGTAGACATACCAATGTCACAGGATATCGCAACAACTCAAGAGCATCCTCGATGGTAATAGAATCCACCTCCTTTGTCTGAAGAAGACAAACTATAGTTAGTACCGATGCATAGATTACATATCCATTTATATCTCTATGGATTTGGCCGTGCAGTCTAATTATGTGAAGAGATATTGATGTAAGAAAACCAAAAAAACTACAAGGAAACAAAAAGAAAATGCTCTGACATATTAAGAAATTACAGACTTATCGACTAAATTATCACTCAAGCCAAATGTGCAGTAAGAAAAACAAAGAGATGATATCTAAACCTCAACGCCAATTATAAAATAGAGAGATATAAGCTGGATACAGTGTCTCAAATCACGTAAGATGTATCTTTTGGTAATTCATTTTGATATTTCTTGCTCAATTCTGCAGTCATATAATTTTGAATCAAATAGTTGAATTGTAGGTCAATTTAAGATATCGCCTTCTGTGAAATCCTCTCTTTTTAGCTATATATTCAATTTGGACCTTTTTTAATTTCCATCAGGAAGTCCTTTGACAATTTATAGGCTTGTGAAATTCTTTCCTGTAAGGGCAGCCCCTTTTGTGTCCTGATTTTTTCTTGTCTGGGCCAAGGTTCTACACAGACTTCAGGCCTACTGGTGCTCAGTAATCAGTACCCAGACCATGGAAATTTCAACATATTGCTCGAACATGTCTTCTTTCAGACTCTAGGGTTTATTCTTCACCTTCCCCAACCTCTATCTCTCTCAAAAAGAGAGAATACAGGGGAGAAAGCTTTGTCCCAATGGCTTCCCCACAGAGCACAAGCCCAAGGGCATTCGGATGCACCCAATAATGATGGGGTACCAGTGTCGTCTTGTGTTGACACCAGTATTTCCTGAGTACAGAAGCCTGCAAAATAACCTCACAAATACGGCTATGGAATCAATTCTGATTGGTCTGGATCAATTTGTGAGGCCTACACCGAGCTATTGTACATTTGCTGGAAACTCAGTTAGCAAACAGATGGCAGTCTCACAATTTAGTGCAGAGGCCCAGCAATGCAGCTAGAAACGTGGGACATCATTGTTAAGGAAATTTAAGTGAGCAAAATCTGGCAAGCAAAATGACACTTTTGCAGCACAGACACAATAAAGCACCAACAAATACTGCTCTCAATGTCATAACATGAAACAGCAAAGGGTACTGCACACTTCATCAAGCAAAAGTAAATGACAAACAAATAATTGTTGCCTCAGATAAACCAAATGATCAGATAGCTGATTTTTTCACTAAGTGGCTCACTAGCTCAATAGGCCACTCCTTTCCAAGATGGGCATCAATAGTGGCTCCTCTGTTATTTGGAATTAGGTGTGGTAACACAGCAAACATGTCTAATTCTATAAATCTATGGACTCAGCTGAAAATGATCTAAAAAAGGGGCTTGACAGTAATATTGATGGTAAAGAAAGAAAATTTACTTTTCAAGGAAGCTACGGTAAATATTTCTAGCTTCATTTTTCCATATGTTACATACATTGAAGATAGTAATTTATTTTTCTATTAACTCAGCTAGGTTGCTTTAGCATTTGTCTAAGATAGATATGGAGGGAATAAACTGAGGGTCTGTTTGGAAGGAAAAAAAAAAAAAAGAAAGAAAACGTTTCCTTTAATCTATGCTTACAATTCTTAAAATTTTTAACTATAGCTAACCAGTGTGACCAGTGTGGCCCCAGATGCTAATATGAGGCAGAAGACTTAGGCCTAGAAAGAACATCTTATATTAAGCATGCAAAGATTGCCAAGTTCATGTGAGTTTTAATCGTACGACTCAAAGTGTGACCATCATCTCTCTATGTGTGTGATTTCTCTTTAGGTGTCCATGACAACCCAGATCCCGTGCCCAAACCAGAATCCGCACATGTCTTTAACAGTATTCCCAGTGGAAGAGACAATTCCGAGCATCAGGACTTTGTTCCATTGATGCAGCGGAGAAGTGAAAAACAGCCGAACAATTAAGAACAAAAAAAATCAAGACGAACTGCACCTACAATAAAGATATTCTAGGGTTAATAGAAACCCGGGATGTTTATTGAATGTGGAAAACTAGTGACAAAGTGACATAAAGACCTATTTGTACTAGGATTACAGATGTAAGAAAATCTCAAGCCTTGATCTAACATAACAGCTTCTAATCTCATCGGGTCTTGTTAAAAGTCACGTGACTGCCTATGACTATTAACCTAATAAAGAAACAAAAGACAAAATAAAAAAGAATTTTCTCTAAAAGCAAAAGAATAGAATTATGCTACTGCATGACTCATCTTCAATGGGAGTGTTGACAGACAATGCCAATCTTAAATACTATGGAATGATAATAACGGGAATGGAATAATCATAGCTTGCTCTCATCTGTGTCAAGCAAGGAGATCAAGCTGTCTAATTATGAGTGATTGTAGCCACATATATTTGGATCAACTAAGAAAATTTTTTCAACCCTTTCCACATTCTTTTCCCTGCATTACAACCGTTAACCTCTCATTTTCCACTAAAACTATGCCAACACACTATTCCCTTCTACTCTGTGGGGAAAAATTGAACATTAGTGTGAAGATTGCTTCGAATTAGATTTATTTGAAAAAAGAAATAGTACCTGAGAAATAGAGGCTCTTTTTGGAATGTACCCCTTTCTATCTTCACCAAGTTGTACATAATATCCATATGGCCCATTCTTAAGAAGAATCTAGTAGCATAAAAGGATTTGAAGAAAAAAGTTAGGTGAATGTATTAAGCGATTACCTCTCAATAAAAAAGGACATAGAAGCTAACCTTTTCATTGGATCCTGGATGAAGACCCAGAAGTTTTGGCTCTTCGATTGAGTTGTTATTCTGAGGAGTAGCATTGTCTTCTTCTTCTTCTTCACCATATAGAGTCTTAGCAATATACCTATGTATCAAACCAGAGAATATCATTGGCAGCAATGAACACAGTGGTAGATAATATTAGATATGCATTTTCCATTCATATATGAGAATCACAAGTGGCGAAGCAGATGCAGCTGAGACAGGACAAGTCACTAGAAAGTTAAACTCAGCTTGTAATTTCACTTATATTGCCGGAAATGGGCACACAACACTGCTTAATGTTCAATAAGCTAAGCAGCTGACAATTACATATCAGTAGAAAGCTAAAAGAACAAATTATCCTAAGAGGGAATAAACAAGAGGGCATACTGCGGTTCATGATTTAAGTGAGGACTTCACTATAAGAAAATAGCAATTAAAGTCATTTCTGAAATATGAATCTTCAGTTGAGGTAATGCCAGCAAACAATACAGAATTCCTCACACAAGCTGCAGTATTCGATTGTTATTATTACATATTAAAAACATATTGAATTAAGTTGTTTCGGGTTGACTGTCATACTTGAGTTACTTCTTGTAACAAAAGGCAGAGCAAAGAAATTACAACATACCTCTTCAACCATTATTTGGTAAGTTATTAGATTTTGAAAAAGGCAGATTCCATAGGCATCAAAGACAGATCCTAAGCATCATAAAAAGAATTTCTTGCAAAAAAGACTGATGTGATCAAACTAAAAAACTACAATAGATGCAAGTACATCACTGACACCATTGAGATACTTCAATTAGTTTTAGCACCAAAACATCAAAATAGCAATACAAAATAAGATCCTAACAGACATATGCTTAACTAGATTTGGATCGATGTTGGTGATATGCTAGGGGTCCTGGTATGGGGATGGGGATGTAGTACAACAGTTGTCAAGAAAGCAGCATCCAAGGGTATGCTTAATTTGTCGATTTGGGTCAACCATATATTTGAAGCATTCGTTAGGATCATTCACTGTTTTATATAGGAAGTAAAATGTTCCAGTTGATAATTTCATCTTTGAAAAGCATTGACTGTACAAAATAATAATGCATAAAAGAAAAGGTGTGTTTGGAAGTGTTTATGGTAAATGCTTATTTTGCTTTCCTTCCGAAATTGATCCCACGAAGATGAGGAAACACATTCATATTCTTTTTAATTTTAAATGGGGAAATAAATTGTTATTTGACTTCACATTCCAAGCCTCTAAGATCTTAAGGTTTCAAGCCTTCAAATATTAATAACAACCAGATTTCAAATGTTAGAAGAAAAGGCCAAAGAACAAAAGCAAAATAACCCACTAAAAATGAAGCAGCCTAAATTAGAAAATAGAATGCGTACTATGTTCATATTTTAAGATAAGGTAGCCTCACTAAACAAGTGATTGGAAAGTGACTTCTGGTGGAAAAGTTTGGTGGTAAAAGATTAGTTTCGTAACTTTTCAAATTAATAGGAGTAGGGAGTCACTTACGAAGGATTGCTACCAATTCAATCTTGGAGGGCTCTCCGGGGAGATTGATTTTTAGAGCCAAGCCCAAGATTGGGAGTTGGAAGCTTTTGCTGATTACTTTAATTGTTGAATGATTCTTACAAATACTTGGACTCTAACACAAGATGATTTTAGAATTGTGTCAAAGATTGTCATTAAGATCCTTTCACTGCCTGAAAGAGAAGACCGGTGATTGTGGTAAAAAGCTATTTGGAATGCAAAAGTTCCACTACAGGTTGCTTTCTTTAATTGGGAAGCTTTTTGGGGGCACATTCCTACATTGGACAATCTAAAGAAGAGAATTGTTGCCCTGTAGACATTTCCTTCCAGGAAAAACAATAGGAAGAAAAATAACTTGACGCATCTTCTTATTCATTATCCCTGGATAAGATCTTTTGGCAATTATTATGCCTCTATGGGGCTATGCTGGGTTATAGCTGGATCCAGTTAGCAAGAGCTATGGGAATGGCAGGGTATTCAAATCCGTCTCCATAGGATACTCAGTTCCAATAAAAGAAAACTAACACTAAAATTTAATTTGTTGTCTCTAAGCATGTTGTAGTATTGTTCCAATCACCAAAATAGTAACTGTGCACAACATACGACTCCAGTTCCAGTTCCAGTTCCAGTTCAACCAGGAGCATGGCTTCCCATTGACAATAATCTAGATCATCTCAACATTCCGAGTAAATTAACTCAATTTACCACCAAAGATAGCACTTGAAACAGAATCAAAAGTAGAAATCCTTTCAAGAGATTTGCATCTCAACTAATCATTTCTTCTTCAATGATATAACAATATTTCTGAGGTGAATTGACCAATTATACATTGAAACGATTTACATGCTATACTACTACAAGGTAGAAAGTTTTAGGTAAGCAGAAAATAGTGATGTCAGGCCAGTTAATATTAGCAAGTGGAACTCTAACTAGAGACAGGTGACACAATGAAGGATTACTAGTAGACAAATCTGGAAAAAAATGTGTTTTACAAGCTTATCTGATCATGATGCCGCATCATGCTCAATAATAGATCAAAAGTCCTAATGTCAATAATTTGCATAGTTAAAAATACAACTCATCACTCAAATGTCTTGTGCTCTCCGTGAGACACTAACAAAATGCTACAATTAGGACATAAAATATTTCCAACCATTGTTGAAATGTGAAAAAGATCAGGAAATAATAAAATCTAGAGCATATAATCTAATGACAAATCAAATCTGTACAGGTTGATAATTCATGTTGGCATGAAATACATTTGTCTCTACTTTGCATCATTCTTGTTAACATACCAAAACAACTAAGTTTTATTCATCAGATCCGTGTGGTATTCTGGTGGAATGCATTATGTCATGCCTCCCAAGCCACATCAGAAATTTCTTTGGTTCAATGCATTATGCCATGCTAATTTAGGTCATGTAATGGAGTCATGTCTAATTTTGCCAACATTGATATAACATCTTATGCTCAATACAGTCTCATCTGCTGGCCCAAAAAAAAAAAAAAAAAAAAAAAGGTCTGACCCATCCACATTTAAGTCATAACTTTGGCCTAATTTAGACATCATGTAGTAAATACAGTCTAACACATCTGCATTCAGGTCAAGAACATCTGGATTCCAATCTTATGTTC
The DNA here is from genome assembly GCA_014182715.1 of Eucalyptus cloeziana. NCBI lineage: Eukaryota > Viridiplantae > Streptophyta > Magnoliopsida > Myrtales > Myrtaceae > Eucalyptus > Eucalyptus cloeziana. The sequence continues at coordinate 40,411,543 of CM024641.1, read as the reverse complement.
TCATGAAGAATCATTACTGGCAAGATGCAAAAGATAATATGAAACAGGCATGCAATCTATATATACACAGAGAGAGAGAGAGAGAGAGAGAGAGAGAGAGAGAGACTCACTTGCACTTAGGGTGCTGATCACAACCTATAAAGTAGCCAGCACCAAACCTGCTTACTTTAAATATCAAAGTGCCCTCCATACAACTGCAAAATCAATGAAAAGGACAATATTATACCTTCATGTAAGCAAAATGTACTGCAGCTTTTTCCAATAGATGACGGACTCCATAAATTTCCATCAAGCAAGCAAAAGCACATACAAACTGTCCACCAGATCAACTGACTAGACCAATCATTTTCAATGAACAGTTTATAAGTTGCAATCTCGGACAATAGTCATGGTTCAACTTCTACAGATGAATTAAGAAAAAAAGATAGATTGATAAATCCAATGACAAGCTAGATGTTCAAGTAAATCAACAATTTGGAGGATAAAGCTAGATGCTTCTTATGTTCCATGATCAACACAAATAAACAATGTTTGCTTGTACCTTGGACATGTCCTACTTTTATCAGGAAGAGAAGCAAATAAAAAGTCCCCAAATGTCTTCTCCAACATCTTCTCCACCTGCCAATTTGAAAGCATTCTATTGAGATGAAATTACTGTAGGCTCAAGGGGAGAAAAAACCAAAAGAGCCATACCTGATGAATATGAACAGTGGCAGTGCGGTTGCAATATGAGCTAAATCGTGCCCAATAATCTTTCAGGAGACCTTTCCACTCCGTTAAACCAGCTGACACATTATCGAGCTGAACAGTAGTACTTATCAGACCAGGTCAGCCAAGATCAGCAGATATGGCAAAAATTGGAGTCATCATTTACAGAAAACGCATTTTATGAGTTAAAAGAGTTTACCTCAGTCTCCATATCAGCAGTAAAGCTATAGTCCGTGACCTCAGAAAAATGGTGAGAAAGAAATGCTGACACCTAACATCAAAAAGCAGAAATAGATAAGAAGTCAGGCACAGACAATTCTTTCAGCTGAGGGCCAAGCCAAGTGGAAAAACAAACTCTGACCCATTTTTCGTTTAGATGACATTCAAAGTACAAAGATAAAACAGAATAAACTGCACATAGGAGCTTTAAATAAGTGGACAAACAATAAATAAAAGCCTTAAATCACCTGTGTCACCGTGGAGCTTGGGGCATTCAGCATTCAATATCAAACCAATGGTGATTAAAAGTAAAACCCAGTTCTTGTTATTTTTAATTTTAATTCAACACTAGAATCAAAGATCCATCTCCAAGTTAAAACTATGAGATTTTGTGGGATCGCAACCAGCTATTCTAAAAGCTTAAACTGTTGGACAAATGCGTGATTTATTATTTAAATATTCTAACACTCCCCCTCATGCTTAGTTTGGTCTTTTGCCTAGTATTAAGCATGGAAATGTAATTGGGGAGGCAAATAGGGGTCTGGATGATTCGAACTCGGGACCTCTTAGCTCTAATACCATGGGAGATTTTGTGGGACTGCAACCAACTATTCCAAAAGCTTAAACTGTTAGACAAAGGCGTTGTTTATTATTTAAATATTCTAACAGAAACAATTAATCTCTTTCATGGATAATCTAGCACATGCCTAGTCTAGATAATGACCAAAGAAACACTTCTTATTTTAGGGGAAAAATGACAAACCCCAGTAACAGACGATCACTTTTGCATTTCCCAAAAAACTCTAACTTAAGCACATTTGCTGTCTATGGATGCAATTTCTTAAGCTACTCATAATACACCTTTGCAATTTTATGATTTCAAGAATCAGACTATCACAGAGCACTCTTGACAGCTTCGCAGGTAGTATCTTTTTCCCAAAATCATTGAACCATCCTATTTGTTTACTGTGAACAGCCTTTAACTCTTAAATGCAGACTCATTTCACCTGACATTTGAATATATCAACAGAAATTTGATTTTCATCTCTTCACCTTTCACCTTAAATCTTAACTAAAATCTTTTAAGCTGCTTCCAACATCACTTAAAGTAATGCTTAAAATGAAAACCATGTGCTAATGATCAGACAACAACTGCTAAACCCTTTTAGCCCTTACCATACAATTTAAGGGATCCATCCGTGTCCTACAATACGCATGCAATTCCACAAGTGCCAGTTGAGCAATTTCCAGTTACATCTAAGGCCTTCTCCCAAGTCTCACCCTCTTCATATGAGCTCACTTCCCTAAACCTCCTCTTCTCACTGAAACATCTAAAGTTCACCGTCTAATCTACCCAAAACCACCATAGACAAGTCAGATATCGTAGATGGAAGTCCTACTTTTCCAAATATTATTCCAGTAAACCGTAGTAAAAGAAAGAATCTGTTCATTCCTGTAGCCTAATACCTGAAAAACAAACATACGTGATTTTCTTTTTCCAATTAACACAAAATTTCATTAAGAAGGTACCAAGGGGAATTACCTCTATAAAAAATTGCCTCGAAAGGAAAGCCACCCAAAAACAAAATTATGCATAAAAATGTTGCTCCTAACATTCTAACAAACTAGAAGTATGTGATTTCACTTTCCCACTATACCAAAAATGAAGGGTAGTTAACCAATTAACCCTAAAACAATCCCAAGAGAATTCAACTCCTTGAAACACCCTCTTATTTCTTTCCTTCCGATGAGACAGAAGATAAAGAGGAATCATCTTGGTTAATTTTCTTCTTTCCTAAGTTCCTAACAAGCATGATGCATAATATCATGTCCTCCACTCATGTCTAAAATGGAAGCATACTCTAGGCCCCTAATTACCCCATGGAAAATTTTTTTTTTTTTTAAAAAAACTATTGTATATCGGAAAATTTTTAATAGGTGGTTTTCTAATTAAGCTTCGCTCAAATAACCACATATGCCATCAGTCATCTTAAGAATCTCAATGACAACGTTCTCTCGCTACTGCATAAACAAATGCTTTTGACAAGGCTTTACCACTGAACTTTTTTACATCTAATTTGGGTTTACTATTATGCGAAATTTGTAACATAAAGCTTCCTATTTCCATCCACTCCCCTGAACAATTTTTACGGACAGATAAACTAAATTTTCTATTAACCATCATACTAAAAATCTCTAGTTCTCTCTCAACATACTATAGCAACAGAGACAAGGTTAATTACCAAGGACTGAATCATCCTACTCTATCTATCAACATGACACAGTAACCTATTCTCCACTTATGTTGCTAAGAACCTACTCTAATTTGCTTTGGGAGATAGGTACGGTTTCTTGCAAGAGTACCAAGGGTACGCATCCCCAGTGCAGACCAACTGCAAGCAAAAAGATTCTAGATATCTGGAAAAAGATCTGAGTCAAATACCCAAGACGAACTAAAGGAAACACAGCAATTTGCCCTTAACAATGGTTAAGGAGCTTTCTTTGTTCTCCAGAGCCCTTGAATAAATTTCTTCTCCAATCAACCTAAAAAAATGGAATGAGATTCTTTACAAGCCAATAAAAGATCAGTCCCTCAAAAGCTATATCTCATCCAACATAGAACTGACCACTAACCCATTAACACCTAGGAGCCAAAACACTATGTGGACAAGCATCAGTATGATGACGGGATTCCATTCATTACTGGAAGCCCTCTGGTTTCTCCATGAGAGATCCAGCAGTTAATCTCTGGGAAAAGATCAGCCATTTTGAGGAAGTGCTGCCAAGTGGGAATAAATGTTTCTTTTGTGACCTCGCCATTATTACTGGCTGTAGGCCTGTCTGGAATTTCTTCCTACATCCAAGTCCAAGTTTCTAATTTTCTTACCTCATTGTATCCATTTAGTGTCACATTCAAAAAATTCAGAAGAACCTAACACAGAAGAAAACAGTCTACAAAATTCATTTCCGAAACTCATCACGTGTGCAGTCTATGCCTATGTAAGTCATTTTTATAGTTCAAATTGAATTTAGCAATGATTACTGTGTAGACAGAACTTTCATGATGTTATTCAGTAAGAAGCAACATACCATGCGGCCCCGAAACTCAGGATGTAGGACACGGGCTTTTACTGTCACATAATTTCTGTCCTGAGAACCACAAAGGAAAAAAAAAAAAAACCACATAATTAATTTGCTGCTAGCATAGTAATGATAAGAATTTATAGCCTGACAACTGCAATTGCAGGAAACATTATTAGAGGAATGTCTTTTCTCCATTTTTGGACAAATGTGTCTCCCATTAAGAGGCAAATTAAGCATGAAAGACTAGTAGAAGTTGAATTTGTTGCCTTCAGGGTCCCTCCAACTGGATCAGACCATGAACAGACCAGATAGCAATTCAACCAGTTTAATTATTTAACTGACCACATCTTAAAAGCTCTTTTGGTCAAAGTACAATTACTCCATTGTGATTCAAGAGCTCATATTTTCCTCATATGGTACAAGACCAGAGAATGGTGCTGGACCACTGTTTGACCACAATTTGTTTTTGCACTTAAATCTGAAGTGCCATATTTCAGAGGTAGCATCATCATTCACAAGATTGCAAAATTCACCAAAATGAAGATGGTAATTTTAGTTATGCAACTAATTCAACAGCTTTCAGTTTATGAAAGGATAATTATGCAATAGCAAAGTTGGAGTTAATATTTATTGGAAGAAAGATGGACAAGCATAGCCCATCATATTTATTGGAAGAAAGATGGACAAGCATAGCCCATCAAGCACAGAAGGACCAAAGGCTCCGATGGGAAAAAGAAGAGCCCTTAATTGCATTCAGGACCACTGTTTCAAGGAGTCAGATCAGCCTGGATTTTGGGAAAGCAAAAGGGGATGACTTTTATCTTACTCCATTAACTAAAATCAAAACTTGGATAAACAGAGGTAGCTCAAGATGAATTTCAATATTCTCTGTTGGCCAATTTTTAGAAATGTTCATAATTCAATCAGATAAAAGACACTGCCATTTAAATATGATGCAAACGCTAATATACTTCTTTGGAAGTTTATGAAAATCTGAAACTCTGCAACATTCTTTAATCTGCCTTGTTTTAATTTGTAACAGCCTCCTGGCCAATATCTCAACATGGATAAGGTAATAATTGTATGGAACACTGCATGTTACAAATTTAGTTTGACTAAAATTTCCAAGCTCACTCATGTTGATGATTTCCAAATTAAAATGACATTCATAGAAAATCACCCTATGTACATTCATGATTCTTAAATCTCAATGCTATTTGCCATCATGACAATTGCACAATATCAGAACATTCACTGCCTTCTGCATGTTATTCTAGGCACTAACCTGCAGCACTTTCAGTGTGCTCGCATATGTAGACGGCCTCCCAATTCCAAGCTCTTCCAGCTTCTTAACCTTTAACACTCAAGATTGTAAACTTGCAGAATAATGCATCCAAAGGAAAAAATTACAAAAACTAGCATCAACAGTAAAATACTCAGCTACTACTTTTCTAATCTCAACCAGAAAATTACTCTAGATCCAGTCAAAGGGATACTACATAGACCCCTCCGTGCCTTCCTATCTCTATGGAAAAAACCTCATGAAAACTGGAAAACACCAAATAAATATAAATATAACACTCTTAAACCCTCCTAAACACCATGAAAAACACCAACACATATTGTTATAGAAAGAGCAGAACTTCTCAACGATGCATGTCACAGGTACATCAACGAAATAACAACCTCCAAAAATAATATCGTTCTAATGAACTTCAGCTTTTCAGAATCATTCCAAACGTGAGAAGATGGAATCTTTGCCAATAGAAGGCACTTCATGAAGATTACCCGAAACCATTCAGAAGAGTTCAATTAATATAAATAAAATGACAGGAACTTACTAATGCACCCTCTGAGTAGTGAGATGGAGGCTGAGTGTAGTGTTGCTTGGATCGCACGTCACTGAGAGACAGTAAATCTCCAACCTACAAACAAATATACATTGAAGTCTTGGTAGAACTTGAAAGAAACCCGGCAATTATAAGCAAAAGATCATCATGAACAAACTCTCATATGCTGATATAGTTCTATCTCCTTATATGGATTTACTTAGCAAGACAAACATAAATTCTTCTATATCTTCTTAATATCCTACATGGTTCTATACCTTCAGAGAGCTCAGTACTCCCAAAGCTTCATCACGTTCATTCCCTTCATTTTCTTTAGACCTCATTGTTTCTGCTTCCATATCCTGAAAATAGAAATACAGCTGTATTAAAAGTAGCTCGGCAAAAGGAAAAGTACCCATCCACAAGAGTCGATCAATCTAAACATTGGGCCTCACCAAAAGACAAAGCCTTTTAGGGTTAATGTTACACTATACTACATAAAAACAAGCAAACGCAGTCAAAACACATTTTAAAACTCAACTTTCTTAACAAACATTAGCAGATTCCCAACTACGCGATACTACTCAAACTTCTCAATGACACTTAGCTCTTTCATTTGAAGTAAGGTTTATTCCTACTATGGATTTGGCTCAGACATTTTTAGTGCAAAAGCTGACTAACTAAGATGCTCTTCTGCAAAATCATGGTTCCATAGAGCAAATTTTACATACAGATATATAAACCAATGAAAAACCAAACTCCTTGTCCTTTTTTCTTCATTAATCATCTATTATTGCCTAGTATGTAGGTCAGAATACTGGCAAAGAAAATAATATGTTTGACTTTTGATCTAGCTAATACACTTGGAAGTAGCATAATATCCAATTATAAATGTTCGCTTATGCTGCAAGTCTCCACATGGTTATCTTCATTTAAGATTTCAGTTAGCTTCTAATTAGGGAAAACCCTTTCAGATTCTATTTTAACCACTTGTAAAATCCAGCAAGACTTCCTAATCAAAACAAGGTTCAATTTTACTTTTTCTTGCACTCAAAACCATGACTCTACAGATACTCTCGAGTGCGCTGCTATATCTATTTGAACATCCTCCATATGAACGTTATTCCTCATCAAATTCCCAAATAAGCTTGTTGGTCTTTCAGAAATTACCAGTACCATTTCATACATTTGACAAGCATGTTAGTTAAACTCTATCCACTCCGAAATAACAATACTTTACCATAACAAACTGAAATGGCACTCACAGCAATAAGCTGCTTGGAATTTCACACATTTTTCAACATAGAAGCCATGACACAGTTGTACCAAGCACAACATTGCTAATAAGATTTTATACCTTGAAAACTGCCTGGTAACCGAGAAAGTCAATTTTCGAGCTTGAAGAATTCAACATAATAGACCCATCTGCATTCCCAATCTCCACTTGAATCTGGATTAGAAGAAGACTTAAGTCCTCGATCAACGACCTTCAGGAACAAGATAAAAGCAGGTACGAATAATACAGTTGATAAAAGCAACAAAAACTGAGAAGACTATTATAGTTGAACTTGCTTCAAATCTAATTCAAAATGTTGATATTGCTGGGGAAGGATAGAACCTCTTCCATTTCCATAACCATATGCTTTATGGTTATCACTCCTAAATTTCCAGAACTGAGGTTTAGTACTTTCTCATCCAGAACAAATTTAGAGTAGAAGTTTACAAATGGTACCGAATTTAAGCAACTTCACTTAACCTTGATTATCAACATCGGCCAAGCATGCATTCCACTAGTCAGGGAAGGGGCGGTAGAGAAAATTATCAGATATACTTCATCCTAAAAATTTTCATCTGAGGAAGAGACCATGGGAACACATTGATAACCCTTCACAGTCCATTCTGGGGCTTTTCCTTCGTTGTAACTTTTTGCTTTTTCCTAGGGCATTTTTGGAATGGGATAGGACAAAGATACTAAAGCAATTAAAGACATTGCGTATTATACCATTCTATCGAGTATTTTCATGCTTGGACAAACTGAAAAGGCCTACACTAGTTGGGGAGAAAAGGAGAAGGAAAGGAAAGCTCTATAGTAGAAATTCATGAAGCTTATCATTAATCAACCAGTTAAGAGTGTACAACTTATCCTTACCTGTTTAATTACAGCAGGTTCCATTTGGCATGCAATGGTACGAGACCAGATAAGAGTGTACAACTTCAAAGAATCTTCATCAAGTATATTAACTAGCGATGCTACAAGACAATAAAAGAACATTAATAGCATGCCTCAATCTGTATTACATTAGTCATTATATCTTGGAAAGGTGGTAACTTTACATGGTAACCTCCGAATATCAGTTGGTCTAATTGCTTCATGAGCTTCTTGAGCATTCTTCACCTTCTTAAAGTACTTGCGTGCAGTCTCTGCTGCAAAATCTGACCCATACCTGCATTACAGACCAATTCAAGCATATTAGACCTGCTATCTTCATCATTTACATTAATTTCATAGTTATATTTCACAAGATCAAAAGTCAACTTGATGATTAAACTACATGCCATTCATAGGAACATCAAACAATTTAGCCGACTGTAAAATTGCTGTTACACACATATGCATTACTTCCTAAGTTCTAGCTTCATACACTTTATTCCTTCGCAAGAACCAATTTCATGGTACAAGAAAATAATCTCCAAATGGTAAGGATGCTTTGGTGTATAACAATGAAAGAGATTGGATCTTGTCTATAAAATCTTGCTACAAGCTGCTAGATAGGGAGGTTGTTGGTGGTAGAACGGAGTTTCATTGGAAAGCAATTTAGAAAGTGAGGGTTCTGACTAGAGTTTCTTTTTGTTGGTTTTTTGTTTTTCTCTTGGGAGGCAACTTGATAAGATTCCTTACTTTAGATCATGGTTTGGACAAGAATTGTCTGGACAATCTCCTATGCTTGCACAGAGTCATGTTGAATTACTGGAGGTTCTATCTAGCAAACTTTGGGCTTGGCAGGGCATTTGTTTACAATGGCAACAAGAAAAGGACTACCTCAATTTCTCTCTCTCTCTCTCTCTCTCTCTCTCTCTCTCTCTGTTTACAGTGGCAACAAGATAAGGACTACCTCAATTCCCCCGCCCCCCTCTTCTCTCTCTCTCTCTCCCCCTCTCTCTCTCTGTGTTGTTTGGTAGATTTTGGAAGGTGTGGAACAAGAGATCTTTAGATGGAGAGGAATCTTCCATTTATTTTTTTATTGATAATTGGCTTGGCAGTTATATACTTTTTGTATAGTGGATAATTGCAAAAGGATGTAACTGTCTTTGTTAATATAGCTGATGATTTACTTTGCGAATCGTTTTGCATATAGCTTAAAGTTATATACTTTGGAGAACTGTCCTGCATATGGCTTTAGTTGGGCTCTTTTGCATGAGGGTTTGCGCCCCTTGGTGCCTTATCGTTGAACTTTTTATTTATCAAAGAAAAAGTAATAACAACCTCAAAACAGTGAAATGACCACTCTGATGATACATAAAGGCAAAGAGATCGCTGCCCCATTCAAATGGAAAAAGCCATGGGATAGAACTTTATTTCACAGGTGGTTGAACATTAGGTAGACTCTGAAATAAGCCAATAAGCCACTTTCTTAGAAAGCAAAAGGAGCCATAACATTAAAGAGCTAGCTAACAAGCCCCAAACAGAAATCCAGTTCAAAAGCAACCCAGGAACCCGTAGTATTGTAAAACACATTAGAAAAGGCATCACACTTGGATGTCTCATTTATAACTTCCCTTTAACTCCCACAGACATTTGCTTGATAAAATCTCTTCCATGTGCAATAGAAGTCACTCTTTGACAAAGATGCAAATTTTTAGCCAATTCTTTGAAAAGTGGATCTTGATGTGAGGGAAATCGATTTTTATGGTGACACCATCAGTGTCTGCAATTCCAGACCGACTATATTTGCACCAGCATCTAAATAACCAAATTGAGAAGAAAAGAAACACATCTTTCAAACCTTGGACAAACATTTCACACAAAGTCAACCATGTTAAGCTTAGACACTCTCCAGCCCTTCGGTTATATTATGTGTAAGAAGTAGAAACTGACCTAATTTAAACCCTTCCCTCCAAGAATCAAAGTCAAGGAAACAAATGAAAATCCTACTAATACAATTGAAATAAGAAACCTTGAAAATACTTCACACAGGAAATTTATTCAAGGACTTGAAACTCAAATAAAATTCCCTGTTAAAGTTCTAACAAGATAAATGTTAGCAAAGCAGCTTACACCTATAATAAGTAATAATGGAGACAACGCATGCAAGATCCAATCTTTCAAATATTCTAATGCAAAGATCTCATCTTACCTGTCAATCACCAAAGAGCGTATATCTTTCACAGCCTCCTCAGATATCTAAAACAAACTCAAAAAAGGTACCGTCAGAGCAAATTGTCAGAATCAGACCCCAATAAAAGCAATTTATCACAATAAGCAAATAAACTAGACAATGCCTAATCACTAGAACAAAGGGAGTGTAGATGCCAACTAACTGAAATATTACAACCTGAACCAAAAGTTCCTTAACAGTTCAAAGTTGAATTAAGAAAGAATAAATGTAAAACAGCTAAGCACATGACTTCAGTTGGGAGAATAACTAAATTTGGTTCCATATAGCAAGTAAGACTTTGGTTGAGGGGAAGACACGTGCCTCTCTAGAAGAAGCAAGTCTTTCACAATGAAAAAAAATATATAAAGTAATAAAATTCCCCAGTAAATCTCCAGTACTACTTTTGAATATACATTTTGACACCCTCTTAAAATTAATTTCCTCAAATGGCTCAGCACCCCCTTGATGGCCATTTCATGAAACACCTACCCCTTCTTTTTCACTTTCTCAACAGGACATGAAATCCACAACATCACAAAAACTCAACATGGAGTATCCCATTGGAACCAAAACTTATTCACAACCCAAGCTTCAATGACATACAGCTTTTCCAGTTTTACAAAGGATCAAAGTCTAGCCAGAAACATATCAAAAACTTTTATGTAAAAGAGCAAGGACTTATTTTCAGGAAGGGCAACACAAATGCACAAAACAGCACAACTATGATAATCCAAAAAAACTGTCAAGACATCGAATCCACTATGACGAAGAAGGGGTGCCAACCCATGTAAACAAAGAGCTCAATGTTGAGCCAAGGATGGAAGACACTTCCACACTGTACAAAAAGTATGGAACTTCCAACCAATGTTCAACGAGTGCCGGGATGGAAAACTCTTCCCCTTCAAAAGACATCTTTTCCATTCTTCTCCAACCAACCAAAAACATAGAAAGAGGAATTGGGCATGAGAAGATATTTGAATATTTTGCCATTCCTACAATTCATGCTCAACAGACCTCACTAAAACCCAGCTTAGCCCAATAGAGCCATAAGAAGAAGTCTAAAAGTTCTCATCCATGGTTGTCGAAGACGATTCACCACAATCTCTTCCTCCTTTTGGCCAAAAAAAAAAAAAAAAAAAAAAAAAAAAAAAAAGCACGTAGTGGCCAACACTTTACCTCTCTTCTTCGGTTCGAAAAAGCTTTCATTTCCAACCAAGAGTGAAATTTTGCTTTCCAGATAGCTTCCCAAGGAAACCCATCTTACCACAATAATTCAACTCCTCTATCAGCCCATAAAATGCTCTTGCAGAAAATTTCCAACTTTTGACACCACCTAACCCACAAATGATCATAGCCCCCAGCGCCACCACACCCCCGGAAAAGAAAAAAAAAAAACCAACAAATTATCAAAGCTTGGCACAATGCTAGAATTATGACAAATTCAAAAAGTCAGTGAACATTTCCTTCTAAATGAAAATGGCACACTAATGACTTATGATGGAAGAGGCATATCTACTCTAATCAAATAGTACAGGCTTTGACCCCCAAAAAAAAATAATAATAAATAATAATAAAAAATAGTACAGGCAACAACACTACCAGAAAGAAAGTTTAGGGGTTCAAAATTTACAAATGACAAAGTAAGACTATGGCGCAACACTTCATCCTAACATCAGTGCATATTATCACTGTGATGAAAAAATAACCAATCCTATCTACTTCACTTCCCCAAATTAACACATCATTAAGTCTCCAAAGATGTCGCTTTCAACATTTATTGAAGCAACCAATATAAAATGTCCATACTATAGGTCGAGTACTTACCTGCTAAAAGGAGCTAAAAGTAACTGTTAGTAAAGATCAACAAGTAATTTAAAAGAACAACAGTGATGCCACTTGAGTATGTACAAGCAACTAGATAACTTCAGGACAATCTTACAGAAGAACAGCACCTACATGTAAACCATCAGTTCTGATGTATGTTATCAAACCAACTGCCTTGCCATCTGATAACTGTACCCCTTCGTAAAGCTTTTGTGCAAGCTGCATTCAAGAACTAATGTGAATATCATGATTAAAGCAGCTTCAATCATTTTGTTATTCAAGAACAAATTCATTCTGTCACTTTTAACCAACCAATAGGCAAAGTAGAGTTTTGGACTTCTAGAGTTAGGAAAAAAATCAAACATACTCTCAAATCTTAAGTTTCTTGTCAATCAATGACAAACACTTGAAAATGAAATTCCAACTTAGTTGTGGCACTTGATAATAAATATCTTAAAGAACTACAGAACTATGAGAGAGGAAATGTTTGCTTTGAGCAAATTCTTAAATTAAAAGTGTTATCTTTAGCTAAATTCAATTTCTTATTAGTGAATTTAGTTATCAATAGAAGAACGTTAAGAGTAATATTAGGACTTTATAAAACAAGAAGAATAATATGGTCTTCTCCGATATCATGAATCTGATAAAAAAGATTAAACTTTAAGAGTCCGTTCGTTTCGCGAAAAATAATTTCCGAGAAAATGTTTTCCGGATTTTTCGGCGGCGTTCGTTTCACAGAAAATGAATTCCTTGAGGAAAATGCTTTCCATCAAAGGAAAAAAGTCTTCTAAAGTAGGGGAAAATGTTTTCCATTTTTGAAAAGTGGAAAACATTTTCCTCACTTAATCTTTCTTATCTTACACCTTTACAAATCCCGACTTCCTCTTCCCCTTTATTTTTCTTCTTTTCTTTGTCCATTCGAATTATTTTTTATTTTCTTTTTCTTTTTTAATTCGAATTATTTTTAATTTTCCTTTTTCTTTTTCTTTTTTTCTTTTTCTTTTTTTTTTTTTTTTTATTTTTTTGTTTCCCATCTTTTTCTTTCTTGGCAAGTCGTCAGACCAAGTGAACCTCAAGTTCATCGATCTCAAACTTGCGCTCGTCGATCTGGTGAGCCTCGAGCTTGATGCTCGCGCTCGCCCGTCGCCACGTCTGGTGAGCGGAAAATATTTTCCTTACCGAACACCGGAAGATATTTTCTGAAACATTTTCAGGATTTAGCAGAACACCAAAAAATATTGTCATTTTCCTAGAAGATGACTTCTGGGAAAATATTTTTCGGAAATGACTCATTTTCCGCGAAACGAACGGAGCCTAAGTTAGATTCAAAATTCATGAAACTTCATTTTTTTAGCATAGTTTTTTTCTCATAGAATATAAATATGAGTAAAATGCTCTAATCTGATAATATACGTGCCAGCATGTATAGTAAAATGAGGGTTGAATAGAAGAAGAAAGACAAATAATAAAGAAAAAATGGAAAAGAAGAACAAAAATCAATTCTCCCTGCACGTCACTCATGTGTAAACTCCCAATAAGGCCAGGCCATCTACCTTCTTTTGCGACTTTGGCATGAACTATAAAACAGCTCATGTGGTTTGGCAACCAGCCAAAGAGTGACACATGGTGCACTCTCAAAGAGTGTTGAGCATGGATCATGCAATGGTGTTTCAAGGATACGAAAACATATTTACCTTCAAAATCAATCTCTTAGACACTCAGGCAAGCAAACAACTGAACAGTTCCACGTATATGACTATCTACAGCATGATTACCTCAAACTAGGCTTAAAATTTATGCACTTGGAAGTATATTGCATGCTTCTTAACTTGCAAAAACTGTTTTTCCTGGTCAAAATATGCAGGCATCTGTTGAGAAGGTCATCAGAATTTTAAGGTTATAACCTTCATAGTGTATGTGGCTGGAAAATGTAATTTATTGGCAGCATCTTGCTGAAGAGTCGATGTGATGTAAGGTGTAGGAGGGTTCCTCCTCGTCTTGTTACTTTTAGAGGCAACAACTTTGAAACCTTCAGATCTAATCTTCTCTTCAATATCTTTTGCCTCTGTACAGGAACCAATTGACAACTGGTTCAATTTTGTCGAAGCAAAATATGTCAAGCGGGATGGGATAGAAATGGACTTTAGGGAAGGTTCCAAACTTCTTCTCTCAAAGTCAACCTCCAAACTCCAATACTCTTGCGGAACAAACTTATCGATTTCCATTTCTCGATCACAAATAAGTGCTAAAGCAGCAGACTGGACTCGCCCGGCTGACTGGCAACCTGGTAGTTTCCTCCATAATATAGGAGAAATATTAAAACCAATCAGATAATCTAGAGCACGGCGTGCAAGGTAAGCATGCACCAAGTTTGCATCTATTTCTCTTGGTGCCATGAGTGCAGCCTTGATGGATGATTCAGTTATCTCATGAAAAACAACTCTTGCTATAGTCATATCATCATGTAAAGCATCCTGCTGCTGCAACATCTCAATGATGTGCCAAGCAATAGCCTCGCCCTCACGATCAGGATCTGAAGCTAGAATTAGACTATCTGCTCTGAGAACCAAGACAGGAAGAAAGCATTCAGAAGCATAGTTAAATACCAAATTATTTGCCTTCCATACATTGATAGATGTCGCAGATAATAACATTAATGCATAACCTACTCTCAATGGTATGGTTTTCATATTCATAGATAGATACTTTACTATTTTCGTAGACTAAAATCTGGTTGAATCAAGTTCATGAACTATTCACTGAGCTCTTGAAAAGTCCCTTAAGTAAAACACTAGTATTTTCACTGAGAATTGTCATGAAGAAGTAAGTGGGATGGAAATCAATACCCGCTTAGGGCAACCTTGATACTCTTCAGATGGGTCCAAGCAGCAGAAGGCACCTCCCAGACCATACTGAAGTCATCATCAGGACGAACGGATCCTGATCGTGCAGCCAAGTCTCTTACATGACCATAGCTTGGAATAACTTCAAACATATCACCAAGATAGCCTTGAATAACCTTTGCTTTTGTAGCAGACTCTACAACCACAACAGATCTCCCCTCAGGAGGATAAAGTGACTTCGAAATCCTCTGACTCGGAGAACTCACTTTGTTGATTGCTTGATCTTTCTTTTCTCCCGATGGCTCAACAGATGTCTTCACAGATTTTTTTTTAGAATTTCGCACTTTCTTACCAGAACTTGTTTTTGCAAAAGCAGAAACCTCAAGGAGTTCCTTGGAGTCAGGATGACTTCCACCTGACTTGCCCTGCAAAATCAACATCAGTTAAGATATCACAGCATGATTTTTTATTTTTTTTTAAAAGTGCTCCTAACTATTCCCAGATTTGCAATCACTGACCTCCAAATTTGATGCAGACAAGGATTTGACTTTCTTCTGGTCTGACACTTCTGCTCGAGAAGCACTTTTAGAATCTTTCTTCAAAGGATCACGCTTTTGTTCTTTGCTTTTTTTGCTCTGTGCAAGCTCTCGTCTCCCTTTGCTCTTGTCCTGTTTAGCGCCTTTAGCAAGCGATGTCACAGATGATGAATCCAAGTTTACTTCTTTTGCTGTATCTGCAATTTTTTCTTGGACTTCTACTGAGATATCCTCCTTTGAAGATTCTGATACAATGGACGAAGAAGCAGCAGACTTTTTACTTTGAGCAGCTAACTGCTTTGCCTTCTTCCAATTTTTTTTGAAACCCTTAAAACCCAATCCAGTGGCACCTCTTATCCCATCCCCTACAGAGGCATCATCATTTTGATTAACTGGTCGAGAACTTTGTGAGTAAAACCTACTAGCCAAAGCTTCATTAACAGGGAATTTGACTCGAATGCTAAAGAATAAACCATCTGCTGCGGTGCTCGAAAGTACAGGTCTAGAGTGAAAAGGGCCAAAAGACAGACCGCCATGAAACCTTGTAAAGCCGTTACCAGCTTCCTGATTCTTAAGATGTTTAGTCATAAGCACACTAGGTGCACTTCGAGTTTTGAGGTTAGAAGACCTCGTAAACAGCTCTCCAGTAAAAAAGGAAGTTGAGCAAATCGACATTCCGCAATGATTAAGAAGCGTCCCCTGCTGCAACTGCAATTGCAGTTACAAACGACAAGTCAAATTAGTATAACCAATCAAATCAAATGACAGCACATTCATAACCATACGATGTTAACATGCACAAGTGTTGTCAAACAAATGAATTTTCGACCCTTTACTCAGAAAGCATCGATGTTTCCCATTTCTACTCGCACTTTACTTCTCTTTCGGTTTAGCAAACGAACATGCTCCTACCATCTCCGAGGTACATAATACAAAAGAGAGGGAACCTCTAGAAAAAACGAGTCAACACGGCCATTCGGCATAAACTCCCCCCCATCCCCACCATTCCCAAAACAGAAAATCCAACCGGAGCAATGCCACGGAGACAAATTAATGCTCCATTTCTTCTTCTTTTTCTTTTTATTCATTTGGGTTCAAGAATTCAAATGGGCAGCCGAAACTGATGATCAAGAACCTGAGCCACGGAGGTCCGAAGACGACGTCGGAGCGAACACAATCGCGGGTCGGCGGCCGATGTCGATAAGCTCCTACTTAGCCGGAGACTCATTGCAACGGCGGCGCTACCATTGGACTACTGGCTTGCCACCGCCCATCCCCTCGCTTTCTCCTCCTCCAATACGCACTTGGGTCGTCGACGTGGGAGGCGTCGGGGGCGTGTTGAACTTGCAGCAGCGGCAATGGAGCAAGAAGAAAGAGGCTGTCGTGTCCAGGTTTAGGCTGATGTCTGGTCGGTGAGGGTTTAAGGGGAAGAAGGCATATCGTTGGGAAAGGCTTTAGGCGCCTTTTAAAGGGTTGGACTTAAACTGTCCGATTTTCAAGATTTTTCGTCGGGTCGGGTCGGGTCATATGCCTGTGGATCGGGTCCCGGCCCATGTGGAGTTTCCTCTCTCTCTCCTCTCTGTGACGGGAGGCCCCATTTGATCCTCACGTCTTGCCGGAGTTAGCGACGGAGAGCAACGATCCGGTTGGATTAATCGTACCACGAACCGACCCGACCCGACCCATTTGATTTGGGATCAAGAATCCAAACCCAAAGCAAGAACCGATAGCATCAGTTGTGATGCAAGAGATACTAAATCCAATACATTGAAATGGTTTACAGGATGTGTTGCATTGAAAGTAATTATTATTCAGGTTAAAGGAAATTGAAGCATCAAAATAGGAATTCGCTCTTTGAGAAAAGAAAGTTTGATATATCATCGGCTCTGCGATTGAAACAAAGAAATGCAAAATATATTGTGATTGGTACTATGGATTGATTCACAAATCATATGATTAGTCACCACTGATTATTTAATTTTATTAAATCTATCTAAGAATCCGAGGGGAAATGTCACTTACTCTGTATAGATTTGAACTCTACCACGTGAAGTATCTCCAGTGATGTTCTATATAGCAAGTCTCTTTTGTAGTTTATGGTGGGCTTCAATTCAAATAAGCCTACTTATACATCCATCATCCTATCGTCTTCACTTTAGATTGGGGATCTCAATTTATGAAAGTGTGTTTGGCATCAAATTGACCAGAAAGGACATATGAGGAGACATTTCCTAATCCGTCATCATCATTATTTTAGCAGATTGGTAATTATTTAAAAGAATGTGTATTGGCACAAATGATCTATTCACTTTTATTGGAAGTTCGAGATCATCTCTCTACTTTTTTTTCCCCTTAAGTCGTCTCTTTACTTTTCGAAAAGGCATAACAATTGTCCATTTTCCATTCTAATGATGTATTTATGTGACATGCACTTGATGGTATCGAAGATTACGAACATGGATATATTTGTTCTTTTTTCAGATATGAACCTTTTCGTATCAAAGATTACTAGCATCAAAAGTCGTCTATGTTCTCTTTATTGTGCCAAATCGCAGCATCCATGGCCTTTCTTGTTGGATGCAAATTAAGCAATCCCTATATCTCCATAACCAGAACAATAACATGCATAATTAAAAAGAAAGATTAACGTATCTGTTTTGGGATCCATTGTTCTTGAAGCGGAAGCAGAAACACAATGTTTCACGTGCAAGTCATTCTCCTCTATTACCCTCCGTATCACTAGCTCAATGAGACGGCCCATCACCCCTTAGCGTTAGGTTAACGCCCCTTATGTGAGGATACGTGTAAAAATTAGGGTTAGAGAAGAGACTTAGCGCTATTTATAGAGTTTCCAGTTAGGCCCCCTCATTACGGGCCAGGCTCAACTTGGCCCACACTTGCCAGCCACATATTAGACTAATTAGGAAACATTCTATCTCACCTTAGATCAATCCCCGTAAAACGGTAACCGTTAAATGGTAAATTACAATATCAATTAATGTAATCCACATTAGGAAAACTTTTACATTCTCCCACTTGAACTATATTAATTGAAATCATATTGTATGTGCGCACATTGGTCTAGAGATAATTCTTATAGTCAATCATATCCCATAAAGTCTTAAGCACCGAATCATGGCAGTAACTGCATGTATACACACAGAGCCTTCCATGGTCATGAATGTTCTCAACTCTATTAATATGGATCCAATATGGTAGTATGTCAAATGGACAATATCTCTCATAGAGAGATCCCATTTGTCAGTCACCATTCTCTTACCTTAAGCGTCACAAAAAATTATGCCAGTAGAGAATGACCTTATGATTCCATGAACCCACATATGTCTTGTCCTTACGTTAACCTTTCTTTATGTATATAATAAGACATATGGACAAGACTAATATCCAGATACCCCTAGCCTTCACTCAAGGTTTAAGCAATACCTTGAGACTTTTAACAATATATATATATATATATATATATATATATATATATATATCAAAATGTTACTAAATTGTAACAAAAACAGATGTAAACTTTATTCAAAGAAAAATAAAACATAGCTCCCACTAAATAATAGCATCCCAAGATACTCCTAAACCCATGCTAATGACATGTCGCTCAAATACACATGGGCGTAGGCCTTTAGTTAGTGGATCTGCAACTATATCATCCGTAGGAATATAATCTACTGCAACGTCACCATTGTGATTGAACCTTATTTTCTACTGAATAAATCGGGCATTTCATTGACGCGTCTATAAGGCTATTCTCAAAACTAATCACTCTCGAGATAACTAGACTACCTGGGGAAGCCATTAAGGATTTTAAGGCAAATAGACTTGAGAATTCGACCAGGAATCGGCTTCTCGATCGTGCTCATCTTTAGAGGTCAATACGGCACAATATAAAATCGATTCGAAATCAAAGATAGGCTGGTTCGACTGAGATGTGTGGCTAATCGTAGGTGACACCACTAAATTGGAAAATTCTTATCGACCGGCACTAGACTGATTTTCCTATTATTTTGGGACCCTGTGTTCGTATTTGAATTCTCGAGATTTTCACGACAACCGAGAGTCGCCAATGAATCGAGTGGGTTCATAGTGGCCAAAATCGACCACGGGTCATTTGCAATAAAAATGCCTAAAAGTTACTCGGTAGCCTAAGTCACGTTAGAGACACGTCGAATAGAAATTAACCGCCAATTCAAGTCCGATTTTAGAAATTGAAAATTCTGTCATGTCACAATAAATTCTAAGACCTGCAACTCAATCTCAGAAGATTTTTCTGACAACCGACACTTTTTAGGAAAAAGTCGTCGGCGGACCCTTTTTATGCAATTGAAGCCGGGGATTTATTTTGGTTGTAAATTTGAGAAGCAGGAGGGATTCTTGGATGAGGAAAATTATCAATTTGGTAAATGAGACATCAATTGATTTTATGAGAGCCAATTGAGAGAGAATCAAGAAGGAATTATTGGCAATTGAAGCTTTATTCTTCAAAATTCGTAATCCCCCACACCCTAGTCAATTTTGGACCATTGGGAATGTTATGTGAGGTGTTGGTGTGGCCAAATGAGAGCCAAGGAAGGATACTTGGTTGAGGATGAAACTTGATGAACAAGTTGTGGAAATTTGAGACCAAATGGCTCACCTTTCCTCTTCTCTCTTTATCTCTCTCTTTCCCCATCATTTCCTCTTGGTTGCTATCCAAGAACCATCCTCCTCTCTCTCTATTTGCTATGTGTGACCACATACCAAGAAGATCGCTAGAAGTAGCCTCGCCGTCGCACCAGAGTTGGGACCGCCTCACGTTCGCGCGCGCCCGCCTCACCGTGCACCGCCATTCCCCTTGGCCGTCTCTCCCTCTCTTGCTAAGCTACTGTCCAGCCACTGTTTCTGGTTTGTAGAAGCTCCACAAAGGTTGGTTTTGAGTGTTTCTTTGCCAGTAAAGACCGCCATGGCCTGGTTTAGCCTATTTCCTCCTTACTAGTCAATTCCCGTGCTTAACCGAGTTGTTTACTTCAATTTCCAGCCAAGATTAGTGCAGTTTTTCAGTGGGCTTCCAGCTGCCTTTAGGCTCGTTTTGGAGGAGTTCCAGGCCTCGGTTTCTAGGCCCGCTTTGGAGATAGTTGTTCCCCGCGCTGTTCCTGTCAGTTTGAGCCGATTTGCGCGTTATTCCGGTGAGTAATCTCACTAATCCTTGCTTAGTAGACTAATTATACTTAAAGGGTTGTTTATTTTTCATTAATTAGGTTTATGTGGTTAGATTAGTATAGATTAGTATTTATTAATCAATTGTAATGCGAATTAGACAATTTGATGGTGCATTTAGCAAGTAGATGTGGTCTACTATTTATTGAGGGTAGCTCGGGATTTTTCTGACTCTTTATCGGGCTTCAATTTGACAATTCGGGCCTAAGTGGAATTTTTTGGTATTTAAATATTATTTTTCAAAATTAAATTAATTAATTAATTATTTTCCAAAAATTTAACTGGGGTGGCCAATGACCGGAATATTATGCCGATGACCGTGGTGAAGCCCGTTTATTTAATTGGGCTTTATTTTGAGCTAAATTGAATTTTTAATGTTTATTATTTAATTTTCGAAATTAATTAATTATTTGTTTATTTTTCGGAAATTAAGGTTGAGATGGCCAGCGATCGAAATCTCGTGCTAATTGTCATGGCGTAGTCCGTTTATTTATTTGAGCTCTACGTTGCATGGAATTAATTTAATCGTGATATTTTAGGGATTTACCCTAAATTGGTTGAAATTGAGTGAGATTAAATGAATGATTGGTAGTTGGCCGAGTATGTTTATTTAGCATTTATATTGCTTTGTTGAATTGTAAAGTAAGTAGAATCGTGAGAGTGAATCGGAAATACTCTGCGCTTGAACCGATTAGACACGATGTATGGGCCTATGTGGTTTGGTGATTTGGGATATCACTGGCAAAAACGGCGCCTTAAAGAACGCACGTATCGGTCTAGTACATATCTGTCATGGACATATGTGGTTTAGTGATTTGGGATATCACTGGCGAAAACGGCGCCTTAAAGAACGCACGTAACTGTCTATTTGATAATATTGTTATAGATATGTGTGGTTCGATGATTAAAGACATTACTGGCGAAAACGGCGCCTTAAAGAACGCATGCAATTGTCTATTTAACTCATCATCATAGGTATGTGTGGTTCGGTGATTAAGGACATCACTAGCGAAAATGACGCCTTAAAGAACGCATGCAATTGTCTATTGAACTTATCATTGTAGGCATGTGTGGTTCGGTGATTTGGGATATCAATGGCGAAAACTGCGCCTTAAAGAACACACGCAATTGTCTAGTGGATACGTCACTTTGGCAAAGTTGATGCCCGAGAGCATTGATGTGGCTATGTGATTGAGTATACTATTGGAAGTTATATGGTGTGGAATTAATGACCTAGAATGGTCCGATTGACATGTAATCGACTAGTTCGATTGATCAATGTTTTAATCTGTTTATCGTGATTTGATTGACTGTTCGATGTGATATATGAAGCATATGTATATAACCTTGAATTGCAGGTTGGAACTGATGCCAAGGTAAGTCTTATGACTCGTGCTGTGCTTAGGCAATCAGGTGGTGTATTGGTTCTCTAATTGAGTCTTAGTGGGGTAGAACTCGCTGAGACGTAGTCTCATCCCGGTTGTGGGACATCATCTCAGGTCCCTGGATGGCAACACCTCCACCTCCTCGTCCTGCTTTGCATTATGGTATTCCTGTGGATATCACCGAAGAAGAATACCACTTCCCGATAGACCTCAATCCCGAAGGATTAGAATATGTGCTGATAGAGTCCAAGGTTTGGGTTGATGTGGGTAGAGATGACTTGGTGCCCCATGAGTATCGATCATGGTATCGTCACTACCATGATGGTAGAAGAGAGGGTCCCATCCCGAAGGGTGATGTGCCTCTGTACGTCCTAGAGGCAACATTTGGGTTGGGGATGGCAGACCCTAAAGGTGGGTTGGTAGTGGATGTTAAAGATCCCAAGCTAAGGGGTGATCCCGAGTCATCGATGTACTTAGCCGAGGATGACAACTGGAACGAAGAGAACGGTGAAATCGTGGAGCATGAGGATTGGCAGGAAGATGAACCTATGGAGGAGGAGCCTGTGGATGAATCGGTAGCTGAAGCCAAGGATGAGCCAGAAGAGGAAGAAGAAGAGATGGAAGAAGATGAAGAGGAAGAGGAGGATCCAGATGATCCTAAGTATGACCCGGATGAGGACTGAGGTCTCATCCTGTTTTTGCAAACTATGAGTTTTGATCGGTGTACGGTAGATAAGACTCGTGAGTAGTATGGGCACGCGATCGAGGATCGAGGCGTGACAACCATTCTGCACCAATTCCTTTATAGTCAAAAACTTGACCTCCATGTGTTTAGACCCCTTGAGACTTCTATTGTTATTAATAAACAACACTACAGAGTTATTATCACAATGCAGCTATATGGGTCTATCCACAAAATCATAAACCGATAACTCCCTAATGAGGTTCCGGAGCCAAATAGCTTAAGTAGCAGCTGTAAAACATGCTACAAACTCCGCTTGCATGGTAGAGGAAGATATGAACTTCTATTTCTCGCTCTTCCATGATATTGCACCTCCTGCCAACATAAATATGTATCTAGTGGATGACTTCTTATCATCTTACCAGCCGGCAAAATCTGCATCTGAATACCCTACTAGCTGTAAGTTTGGAACATGTTTGTAAATTAGCATATAATCTCTTGTTCTCTTTAAGTACCTTAAAACCTTCTTGGCAGCAAGCCAGTGATCGTGTCCTGGATTTGACTGATATCTGCCTAGAAGCCCTGTTGCAAAAGCAATGTCTGACCTAGTGCAAACTTGAGCATATATGATACTTCCAAGCGCACTAGCATGAGGTACATTCTTCATTTGAGCTTTCTCAAAATCTGAATTAGGGCATTGTGAAAGACTCAATTTATCACCCTTAACAACAGAAGCAATTCCTAATTTGCAATACTACATATTGAATATTTCTAAAATGCGATCAATATATACCCTCTGAAACAAACCCAATGGACGGCGAGAGTGATCCCTATGGATCTCAACACCAAGAACAAAAGACACATCACCAAGGTATTTCATGTTAAAATTTTTCGATAACATCTAATTTGTCTCATGTAATAAAACAATGTCACTACTAGCAAGCAAGATATCATCCATATAAAATATGAGAAAAAATATATTTCCTCCCACTGACCTTGGTGTATATACACTGATCTACTTTGTTCTCAATAAATCCGAATGAAGTGACAATGCTATGAAACTTCAAATACCACTGTCTAGAAGCTTGTTTAAGGCCATAAATAGACTTTTTCAATCTACAAACAAGCTTACCTGAGTCATCTGCTGCAAAACCTTCAAGCTGCACCATGTAAACCTCCTCATTAAGGTCTCCATTTAGAAAAAGCAGTCTTAATATTCATCTGATGTAACTCCATATCAAAATGAGCTACCAATGTCAATATCACTCTAAAGGAATATTTAGAAGAAACTGGAGAAAATGTTGCTTCATAATCTATTCCTTCTCTTTGAGTGAAACCCTTAGCTACCAATCTAGCTTTAAATTTTTCAATCTTCCCTTTGGAATCCCTTTTAGTCTTGTATACCCATTTGCAGCCAATAGATTTACAAACTTCAGACAATTCAACAAGCTCCCAAACACCATTTTGTTTCATAGATTGTATCTCATCTTTCATCGCATATTGCCACAAATCTGATTGAGGACATGAGATGGCATACGTATAAGTCACCGGATCGACAACACAACCAATATCATAATCATGCTCTCCTAGGTAGACAAGATAATCATGTGGTATAGTTGAACGTCTTTCCCTAGTTGATCTTCTGAGTGGAGCTACTTCATCCTCATTTTGAATCTGAGGAGCTTATGAAATTTCATCAGGAACTGTCTTAATAGTAGGATCCTAGGCCACAACAGGCTCAATTTGTGGCGCAAGAGGCTCCATAATTGTCTGCACAAGATGAGACAGTGATCCAGTAATCCCCACCATACTATCATCTTCAATAGTTCGTGAGCAACTACCATTTTGAGCCACGTCAAATTCCAGAAATTTTGCAGTCTGAGACTCCACAATTCTTGTACCTCCATTAGGGTTATAAAATCGATACCCCTTTGAATGATCTGGGTAAGATACAAAGTAACATCGATTAGTTTTGGAATCCAATTTACTCAATGTTGAATTGAATAACTTCTCCTCTGCAAGACATCCCCAAACTCTAAAGCGATTCAAGCTAGGCTTATGTCCAGTCCATAACTCAAACGAAGTCAATGAAACCGATTTAGTAGGAATACGATTTAGAATATAAAAGGCTGTTTTCAAAGCTTCACCCCATAGAAAATCAGGTAAATTGGTCCTACTAATCATACTTCTCATCATGTACATAAGAGTGCGATTCCGCCTTTCAGCCACACCATTTTGTTCAGAACTTTCGAGCATAGTAAACTGACCTATTATCCCAGAATCTTCTAAGTATTTGGCAAACGGCCCTTTAAGTTGTCCAGCATCACCGTGCCTACCAAAATACTCATCACCATGATCAGATATGACAATCCTTATAACTTTTCCCAACTGTTTCTCCACTTCAGTCTGAAAAATCTTGAATTTGTCAAGAGACTCGGACTTTTCTTTAATCAAGTATAAGTATACATATCGGGAAAAGTCATCAATAAATGTGATGAAATAAAAATTTCCGCATAAGGTAGCCATGTACAGTCCACTAATATCAGTGTGAATAACCTCAAACAAGTCAAAACTTCGTATGGCAGATTTCTTCTTTATCTTAGTCATCTTACCTCTACAATAGTCCACACAAGTCTCTAGATCACTTTTAAGAGTAGGCAGGATATCAACCTTTATAAGTCTTTCTACTCTTTCTTTGGAGATGTGACCAAGACGTTTATGCCATAATGCATAAGACTGTTCCTTAGGTAGAGGCCTTTTGGAAACAACCTTTTCAGCTGAATAAGTAACGTACATATCGATGGGAGATAAGCTCAATCGATACAATTCATTGGATAAATTGCAACACACAATCTTATTTGAATCATAAAACATGGAAATAGTATTACTCTTTATCTTAAAAAAGTATCCACACATGTCCAAACAAGACACTGAAACTAAATTCCGCCTAAAAGAAGGTATGTAAAAGGTGTTTCTCAACATCATCCTAAAACCAGAATCTAAAATCAAAATGAAATCTCCCACGAACTCGACGTCAACTCCAATGTTGTTTCCCACAGTGAGCTTTAATTCATCATGATTTGGCGTCCTTCGGTTTATGAACCCATTTATGGTAAACGCAACATGATTAGTTGCACCACTATCTAACCACCAAGAATTGGTTGGGGTTTCAGATAAATTGGATTCACAAACAAACGCCAAAGAATTATTACCTTTAGGCTCATTCTTAGTTCTCTTGGACAACCAAGCCTTAAACTTATTGCAGCATTTCTTCACGTGTCCTCTCTCTCCCTACTAAAGTAGCAAAGGATACCATCATTCTTAGTGAATGCTTTCTTAGGACCCAAAGTGTTAGAATGACCTGCACCTTCAGAATTTCCTTTGTTGTTGGAAGGACCAGCAGCTTTAGAATTGCCTTTGTGGGTATAATTCTTCAACTTCTTACCCTTATCACTAGCAGAACTAGAAGCATAAGGAGCAATGTGCCATTTATCTTTCTTCAATTTCTCTTCCTCTACCACCAACCTTGCAATCAGGTCATTAATAGACCAGGTTTCATCTTGGGAACTACAATCGGTCTTAATAATCCCAAAGTCAGGAGGAAGAGTATTTAGAGCTTGATGGACGATGCAAGCAGTAGGAATTTCAACATTGAGAACCTGAAGCTTTGTCTACAAATCAACCATCCTCTGAATATAATCTCTAACTCCACAAGAACCATCATACTTCATAGTAAAAAGTGTTTGCAGATGTGTCCTTATTTCAGCATTAGGTGACACACAATTTCTAACCATCAAAGCTTCCATCATTTGTCTAGCATTGCAGTCTGCAGGCAAACCACTTTTCAAGTGTTCCTGAATGGAACGCTTCATGGATAACAAGCAAATTCTATTGCTCTTTTCCCATGTAGCAAAATTTGCTTTCTGAGCCTCTATACTCTCGGCAATCAAATCTGCCGGCCGATCAGCAGTAAGAGCCATATGAACATCTACCATCTCCATTGTGACATCCCGAATTTCCAATTATATTTTCAATAAATTGAAACGGGCATTTCATCTGCACGCATATAGTTCTTTTCCTTGAACTGATCACTCATAGGATAACTAGTCTATCGGGTGAAGCCATTAAGAAATTCTAATGCATCGGACTCGAGAATTTGACCAGGAAATGACCTTTCGACCGAGTTGATCTGCAAGGGTCATTACAGCACAGTTAAAGATCAATTAGAGACCGGAAATAGGTCGACTCGATAGAGGCATGTGATCGAGTGTGGGTGATTCCACCAGATCGCACAATTCTTGTCGATCGGCACTGGGCCGGCTTCTCTGTCATTTGGGTACCCTATGTCCGTGTTTGAAACCTTGAGATTATCCCGACAACCGAGAGTCGCCAATGTGTCAAAGATGTACATTGTAGCTTGAATTGATCAACCACAAGTCAAATGCATGAAAATTTCTAAAAGCTACCCGGTAGATCAGGACGCGCTAATATCGTGTCAGAGTGAAATTAACCGTGAAATTGAGATTGAATTTATAAATTGGAAGTCATGGTATATCACGAATCATTTTAGGAGCATTGATTCATCTTCGAATGATTTTTCATGCAAACCGAGTTTTTCGGCAAAATAATCAAAGTATGGTTAATTTGGCTCGAGAAATTGGAAGGCTCGCTTTTGGTCGTGCTTTTGGGATCTAAATTGATTTTATGGTCAAGTGATTATGTGAATTTAAGTGTGGTAACATTGGATTAATTTTATGGACTTTGATTTGGTTCAATTAGAAGGAAATTGAATGAATTAGGTTGTACAAGATGTCATGCCACGGCGAAAAAATAAATTGCAACCATTGGAAGATGTTGTGGGAGGATTTGAGATAGTGGAACATGACATCACCAAGTGATGTCATGGTGTAGGGCAAGAATGGCTTGGATCTTGACAAGTGGATGGAGGGGATTGGCTCTTGGAAAAGCAACTTCTTCTTCTTCCTTGAATCAAGGAAGGTTGTCTCCAAGAGGGGAGGAGAGAGAAAGGAAAAAAAGGGGAGAGAGAAGGAGTTGAACGGAACCAGCCCGTGCGCACGCCCCTCCGCCCGCCGGTCGCCGCCACACGCCCGCCCGGTCGCCGCCGCTCGCACGCCGCCGTCGCCGCCGCACGCCTGCCCCGCACCGCCCGTGCGCCGCTCGCCGGCCAGCCCGCGCGCAGCCTGCGCGTAGCCCGCATTCCCGCAGCTCGTCCCGAGCTGCCGGCCTTCGCCGGAGCTCCCTCCGCCGCCGTGAGCCACCGCCGGTCGTCGCACAAGCTGCCGCCGCCCTTGATCGCCGGTTTTGTGGCCGAATCAGCCACCGTCTTCCCTCCATCGGCACCATGGCAGCAACCAGAAAAAAATGGGTATTTCAGCCCCTTCGTGGCCCGTTTTGGCCGCCTTCCCGGCCCCGGTTGCTCGGCCTACCTTGAGGAAAGTCGATCCTCGCGTCGGCCCCGTCGTTTTGGCGTGCTCGGCTCGCTAATCCGGTGAGTTAAGCTCACTAAATCTCGCTTAGACGGTTAATGATGCCTTAAGTGTGCTTAGTTTAAGTTAAGTGAGTTTATGTGGGTTGATTAGTTTATTTGATTGAGGATTAGATTAGGGTGTTTAATTAAGTTAAATTGTGTTTAGTTTAAAATTAAGAAGGTTTATTTTTAATATAAGCCTTGATGTGACATAATGGGTTTTATTTTTGATTTATTTAATTGTTTCGAAATTTTGAAATTTAATAATATTTTATATTCCGAAAATCATTAAAATATTATTTATTTAAAAAAAACTCGAAAAATTATTTCTGACC
The DNA here is from genome assembly GCA_014182715.1 of Eucalyptus cloeziana. Lineage (NCBI taxonomy): Eukaryota > Viridiplantae > Streptophyta > Magnoliopsida > Myrtales > Myrtaceae > Eucalyptus > Eucalyptus cloeziana. The sequence continues at coordinate 40,383,017 of CM024641.1, read as the reverse complement.
CCAATTGCTTAGAATTTCGTGCCGATCGTCGCTGTGCTCTTAAAATTTGAATTTGATGAATGGATGTGGCAAAATTGAGTGTTGACTATTATTATTATTTAAAAAAAAAAAAAACTCGAAAAATTATTTTTGACCTCAACTGCTTAGAATTTCGTGCCGATCGTCGCTGTGCATTTAGAATTTGAATTTGACGAATGGCTATGGCAAATTGAGTGTTGATTGTGATAAATAGGGCTTTTAGCCATAAAAATCTAAGTGTTGGATTTTGATGTAGAAATTTGATTGTTAAGGTTTACTATTGAAATTGGAGTATGTGAATGAATTGTGGAAGGTCCGGAAGTCAGTAATGATTTGTCCTGTGCTGGTTAGTAGACTCGGGTCGCAGTAGTGGCTAGGCCGACTGGACTTGTATTCTTTGTGGATTACCGTCAATGTGTGACGTGGCTCGGGTCGCAGTAGTGGCTAGGCCGACTGGACCTGTATTCTTTGGGGATTGCCGTCAATGTGTGACGTGGCTCGGGTCGCAGTAGCGGCTAGGCCGACTGGACCTGTATTCTTTGTGGATTGCCGTCAGTGTAGTGACGTGGCTCGGATCGCAGTAGAGGCTAGGTCGACTGGATCTATGCTCCTTCGGGAATGCCGTCAACGTAGTGACGAAGCCGCGCTCCATGGGAGGGAGGCGATGCCTGACATGAGTGTCAGAAGATAGCTGAATTGTGAGTAGACTATGGCCTTGTGTGGCGATAAATAATAATTGGAATGCGTGTCGAGTGCATTTATAATTTCTATGAAAGTGTTGGCATTCCAATTGTTTGAATTCTTATTACTACCTGAATTTGTGTGATATAAATTGTGCTAACCTGCAAGAAGGAATTAAGACGAGGTAAGTCTTCTGTGTGATGTGGCTAGGCCACCCGGGGTGTATTTTCTTTCTAATAGGGGTTTAGGGGGTTGAACTTGCTAAGACATTGTCTCATCCCGGTTTGGGGATTACAATTTCAGGTCCCTGGTGGATGGAGCAGCTAGATAGCTTTGGTTGGCTCTGAGGAGTTGCAGAGGTGAAGTCATAAGGATTGGATAACGTGTTCGACTTGTAGGTCGTAGGACAGTTCCTTTTTAAGAGCCGGTCTTTCGTAGACTTTTGGCTGTAGGCCTTTGTTTGTAATTCTGTTGAATTATGAAAGTGTTATGTTGTGGTTTTGCTTCCTGCTTTGCTATTCCATATTTTATTGTCAGGGGTTTTATAATATGCTTCCGCGTATGCATTAAAGAAATGATTGGGTCGTCGACTTAACCTGGGAACGTCGCTTTTTGAACGACCATGGTGGGATGTTGGCGCGCTTGGGGTTCGGGGCATGACATCCATGGCAAACAGAAAATCCTCTCTCCATCTCTTAAAATTCGAACTAGCAAGAACCTCAATAGTGACGGAGTTACCATTTATAGAAAAGGTGACTGAAAAAACAAGCAATGTATATAATTAGTATCATGTGAGCATTGTGTAACTTGACGCACAAGTACACATCTAGAGAGTTACATGCAAAATCACATAATCACATTTAGGCAAAATACATGACAAGCAGTTGTATACTCCCCACATGATAGCGATTATGAGAATATATTCCAATCTTCGTGAATTCATCACCTTTGGGCAGAGGAACCACTAGGATCAGTCACTCCTCCACCATATCATGTATCCCTCCATGAACTAATACATAATTACCCCATTTGGGAGTATGACTACACATTAGACCAAGAGACATCACAATCATTATACGAGACTGAAATTTTTCAAACCCAATTAAGTATGCCACTTTGGCGGTCACATCTCAATTGAATTATTGAAACTCTCTCATACTAGGGATATAAAATTTACATCTCACATAAACCATACATATGTAATTTTAACTTTAGTGACAGGGGCTAGGGGTGAGCGGTTCCAGGTTCCGGTTCGGTTCCGTCTGAAACCTGGAACCTACCCTCGGGTACAAGTTCCTCAAAATGAGGAACCTGGAACCTACCCGTCAAAACCGAGAACCTGGAACCTACCCTGTCACAGGTTCCAGGTTCCAACAGGTTCTTTTTTTTTTTTTTTTTTTTTGTTATTTTCATATTTGAACTACAACGTACGCGCACGTTACAAAAAAAAACTATAACGTACGTGCACGTTACCAAAAAAATATATATATAACGTATGCGCACGTTACAAAAAAAAAAAACTATAACGTACGCGCACGTTACCAAAAAAAATATATAATGTATGCACATGTTACCAAAAAAAAAACTATAACGTATGCACACGTTACCAAAAAAAAAATAATAATAACATACATGCATGTTACCAAAAAAATAATAATAATAATGTACGCGCACGTTAAAAAAAAAAAAAAAAGATTATAACGTACACGCACGTTACAAAAAAAAAAAACTATAACGCACGTTACAAAAAAAAAACTATAACGCACGTTACCAAAAAAAACCATAACGTACACGCACGTTACCAAATATATATATATATATATATATATATATATATATATATATATAATGTACACACACGTTATCAGAAAAAACTATAACGTATGCGCACGTTACCAAAAAAAAAAAAAAAATATAACGTACACGCATGTTACCAAAAAAAAAAAACTATAACGTACACGCACGTTACCAAAAAAAAAAAAAATATAACGTACACGCACGTTACTAAAAAAAACTATAACGTACACGCACGTTACTAAAAAAAACTATAACGTACGCGCACGTTACCAAAAAAAACTATAACGTACACGTATACTACACGGTAACTTCCCACATATTTTGATCTTAGCAAACATACCAATACCAACTGTTAAGAATTTAGACATACATAATCAAAACTAATAAGAAGTTTCTAAAGAGGAAAGGAGATGCTTGATTACATAAAAGGAGCTTGCATTAAGATTATGACAAACAAAGTTGCTCATCAATAAGCCAACAAAAAACCTTGCTTGACTCAACCGTTGGACCCATTGCAAATGCGACACCACCAACCTTATTTATCGACAATAATCTCCGCATTAAGACCAACCATATCTGAAAAAAAGAGGAAGAGATTAAATAAAATATTCACTTATCATATATACAAAAATAATTACAATATATAAAGATATAAACATTACTTACCCGACTCAAATTGTTCTGCGTTCTCAATACACTCTTCAACATCAAGCGGTACACAAACGGCTCTCAACCAATCTTGAGTGCAAATCAAAGCTTCCACTACTTTTGGAGTTAAAGAACTCCGAAAGCCATCAAGCACACGACCCGATGTACTAAAAGTTGATTCCGAAGCAACGGTAGTTACAGGAATTGACAAAATATCTCGAGCCATCAAGGAAATGATCTTATATTTTGAGCCATTAGTCTTCCACCAAATCAAAATGTCAAGATCAAGATCCTTTTCATTTTTTTCTTGAAGATACTCATCAAGCTCGGACTTGTTGTCATCGCGCTCTTGTTCATTTGAGTAGAAAAACATTTTCTTCCAAGCTTGGGCGTTATGCTTTTTTATTCCTTCACTACCACCCATATTGGTATTGGAATTGGAACTACTACTACTTGTACCCAAATTATGGCCACCAAAATCTTGATCACTTGAAATAAGAGAAGATTGCTCATAAAATTCATACAAACGCTCCAATGTATGCTTCACCTTGCAATGCATCTCTTCAATCTTCAATTCATCATCATAAATTTGTCCATACAAGAATCTCACATAATTTAACTTGGCTCTAGGATCTAACACAACCGCAATCAATACCATCATATTCACTTTATCCAAGCTTCCATAATATTTGTCAAATTTTTCTTTCATTTTCATACCCATATCTTGAAGCTTAGGATCCGAAGCATTGATCGCATCTTTCAAATTTCTATACAAAAGAGCTATCCCTTCAAAATAATCATTTGAAGTAACATATGAAGTCCTAGACATCTGATTGGTGGCATCATAGAATACTTTGAGAAAATCCGAAAGAATAATAGCATTTTCCCAATCATCTTCACTAGGAGTTTCATGATTAAGCTCACTTACAAAAGATGCATCATGATCTTCCATCCTTTCGAAAGCTTTTCTGAACTTTATGGCAGTGTCTAACATGAGGTAAGTGGAGTTCCATCTAGTGGCGACGTCAAGAACTACCGAACCCTTATAAGTGATCTTTTCTTTCTCAATGCAAGATTGAAATCCTTGGGCTCTTGTGGGAGAACTCCTTACATACCTAACCACATTTCGAATACGTGCAATGGAGTCACGTACCATAGTCAAGCCGTCTCTCACAATCAAATTTAATATATGAGATGTACATCTCATGTGGAAAACACTACCATCTAATATCAACGACTTTTGTTTCGAAAGTTTATCCCTCAAATAGGCAACCGCAACATCATTCGAGCTAGCATTATCCACGGTAATTGTCAACACCTTTTTTTCTTTTCCCCACTCCTCAATGCATTCCTCAACCATTTTCCCAATCTCCTTACCCCTGTGACTATGCATCACCACAAAGTTGATGATTCTTTTATGCAACTTCCAATTTTCATCAATAAAATGTGCAATGAGACACAAATAATTCAGATTTTGATTGGAAGTCCATGTATCAGTCGTGAGTGCAATCCTAGAATTAATCTTTCCAAAATAATTCTTCAAAGAAGTTTTTTCACATAAAAACAACTTCATGCAATCTTTTGCCACCGTGAAACGTGATATATGTTTGAAGAGAGGTTGTAACTCACTAACATATTCACGAAATCCAACACGCTCAACCAAGGAAAAGGTTGCTCATCAAGGATGATGAACCGAGCAAGCATGTGCCTACAACGTTCTTGATTAAATGCCCATGTCGATAAGACACTACCAGTACTAGAACCTTCTCCTGCCTTGCCAGCCATGTTGACATTACGTGGTACAAAAATTTCTGCCTCTTATCTAGATTACGGAAACCTCTTACATGTGGTCAAGTGCTTCCTCATTGCAGAAGTACCATTAGCAACACGATACTTAAGCATTGACCCACAATGAATGCACTTCACTTGATATATTTTTCCATCCTTATCACTAATTTTCGAATAATAATTCCAACATTCGGATGTATATCTCTTATCATGGGAAAGATGAGAACCAGGCACCTTATTTGTGGCACTTGAGGTAGGGGTGCCTCTTCTTCAATTTCATCGTTCGAAGACTCCAATTCCGTAATCGGAGTCATCTCCTCACGTCCCTCCACCTCCATTGATGTGTTATCTTGAAACATTAACTTCGCACTACACAACAATAATAGAATATAATTAGAAATTTCAAAACAAAATGTGAATTGAGTTATAGAATAATGTGCAGGCGGTTGCTAAAAACAAAATGTGCATCTATAGACAACAACTAAGAGGCTTCCCTGACAAACAGATGCTAATGCAGAAAAATAGGAATGGTTATATCTCTTGAACTAGACAATTTCCAGATCTGATCCTTAGGCATCATAGCTAATGGGATTCTCATTCTGATGGCAGACATTTCATATACAGCTTAAATGATAAAATCATTGCTGTTCATGCATGAGACTTTAGATTGGTGACTAGTACAGTCATCACAATTGACAGCATTAGACTTCCAGGATAGGGACTGCGTGAAGGAGAAGTATGTACAGATCTTTGAATGGAATCAACATTAGACTTCTGGTCATTGACTTATGAATTTTCATGATTCTGTAAGAAAACTAGTTATGGAGCCTTCGGTTAAAATTGTAACTTTGGAACTAGTAATGGAGCTTTCGGTAAAAATTATAACTTTGGGCTTTCACATTCAGATGAAACATAAAGATGCAGTAGGTACTTGATCTAACCATGTACTGACTTCTGGTCATTGACTTATGAATTTGCACGATTCTATAAGAAAACTAGTTATGGAGCCTTTGGTTAAAATTGTTACTTTGGAACTAGTTATGGAGCTTTCGGTTAAAATTTATAACTTTGACTCTCACATTCAGATGAATCTTTAAGATATTATATTATATATATAGAGAGAGAGAGAGCTATATGCTGCTAAAAAGCAAACTAAATGTGAAGTTTCATCGAAAATGGCAAACAAATATAATTGATTTTTGTAAACGAGTACCCCAGAGCATTTGTTAAGTAACAAAAAATAAGGTCAGTCAAGCTATTTCTAGTCAAGTAAGTTGAAGAAATGGTCCAGGTCTCGGGATGGGACACTTTGCCTAATGCAACTCCGATTAGAGATGAGATACTCGTCTCCTTCGAGATGCCAAGCATCTCACCTTCATCTTTTAGCCTCACTGATGCACAGTTGAATCTCTCCAGAAAAAAGCCTTGACACGGTAATGGGAGATCATAAAGGTGGGTTGTGCAGCGTATGATTGATTTAATCAATTGATAAGTTTCGGATATGCTGTCATCCAGAACCCATTCATTGAGCAAAGGTAACAACCTTGCTTTTCATAGGTAGAAAATCAATTACCAAGGCAGAAAAGCAGGGATACAGGTTCTTGATCCAGAAAGCAAACGTACCTGAACTGTTGGCGTCGGGTCGTCCGAGGGAGTAGAGGCGGAGACAGCAGCAGCGGGCCAGCGGCGTCGTGGGTTAGAATCGGAGACCAGCAGCTCCGATCGGACGACCTGAGGAAGCAATCGCGGCAAGAACGAACCGACGGTGGCTTCTGGCGTCTGGTTGCAGCGGAGGTGGAGCAGAGGAGGTGGTCAAGCGGCGTCCGGCAGCTGGCGTCCGGCGGCTGACGTGGCCCATGAGCAAGGACGTCGAATCGTCGATTGCTGGTCTTCGGGCAACGCAGGGGTCGCGAATACGGGCGTCGAGCGACGTCGGCGGCGGCGTCCGACGGCGGTGGCCTTCAGGGCGAGCGGTGTCCGGCGGCGAGGCGTCCGGCGAGAGTTTCAGAGCACTGTGAGTCTGTGACTTTCTATGAGTGTGAATGAATGTGAGTCTGAGTCGTGCGTGAGTCTCATGACTATGAGTGAGTGAGCTGAGGCGAGCGGGGGAGGGGTTCCTTTTGGAACCCTAACCGGTTCCGGTTCCGATTCCGCGACCGGTTCCGCGACCGGTTCCGGTTCCAGACCGGTTCCGCGACCGGTTCCGGTTCCCGGGAAAATGGAACCGGGAACCGGAACCGGTCCTTTAAGAACCGGGAACCGCGCTCACCCCTAACAGGGGCAGTAAATCACTAAAATCACATATCATACTAATTACATTGCTTCATTCATTAATAAAAAAAATAAACTTTATTGTAAATTATTGATGAATAACACTCATAAAGTTCATGTGATAACATACCAGTAACCCAGCACCTGTATTTCCAAAATCACAGAAAAATACAAGAAGAATACACAAAAAAAATACACTAAAAAAAAAGCACGTATTTAGGGTTTCGTATGTATTTTCACATCCATAAAATCATCAAAAAAGTAAAATAAATACACCATGACGTAGGAAATCACCATACGAGTCCATCGCCGCCAGCCACGCGCGAATCGGAGCACCCACGTGCCCGCACACGCCGCCTGAGTGCGCGACGCGTGGAGCCCACGTGCAAGCGTCAAAGGACCGATCAAACCGGTCCGACCGGTTGACCGGGTCGGGTCAGGTCGGGTCCTGGGTCGGGTCGGGTTGGGTCCCATCACTAACGTCAGTGTGATGTCAGCGGGTTGGGTCCCACCGCTGATGTCAGCGGGTCGGGTCGGCGCAATCGAATCGAATCTGAGTCTGGGTCGCTGACGTCATCGTGACGTCAGCGCCCGCGTGCGTCGCACGCGCGTCCAGCGCCCCGCGCATGGGAGTGCGTGAGGGCGCGTGGACGCGCATGGGCGTGCATTTTCGACGCCCGGCGGTGCGTGGCTGCGCATGGGGGCGGATAGGGCCTCCCCCGGTGACGCGCCGCCCACGGTTTTGCTCATCTCGTCGAGCCTAGTCCGAATATGTGATTTAATTTTATTTTTACTGTACTTAAAAAACTCGAAAATCACAAAATTAGGGCAAAATTCTATGCATTCGAGTTCTAGGGTTATGGAGGCTCTAATATCACATGTTGGATGCAAATTATGCAATCTCTATATCACCATAACCAGAACAATAACATGCATAATTAAGAAGAAAGATTAACGCACCTATTTTGGGATCCATCGTTTTTGAAGCGGAAGCAGAAACACGATGTTCCACTCGCAAGTCATTCTCCTCTATTGCCCTCCGTATCACTGACTCAATGAGACGACCCCTTCACCCCTTAGCCTTAAGTTAATGCCCCCTTATATGAGGATACGTGTGAAAATTAGTGTTAGAGAAGAGACTTAGCGTTATTTATAGAGTTTTCAGCTAGGCCCCCTCATTACGAGCCAAGCTCAACTCGGCCCATACTAACTAGTCTCATATTAGATTAATTAGAAAACCTTATATCTCACCTTAGACCAATCCCCGTAAAACAGTAACCATTAAACGGTAAATTACAATATCAATTAATGTAGTCCACATTAGGAAAACTTTTACATTTCTCTCTTCTATTCTCTCATTCAACATCTCTCTCTATCTCTTCTCTCACCACCTCAAGTTCGTGGCTTTGAACTTATGGCCATATTTGCCGGAGCTTCCTCAATCTAGCTTCTTGCAGCTGCCATGGCCGTAGAGCTAGGGCTCAAGCTCTCACAACAATGCCCGTTCGAGCTTTGACATGTGCAATCATGGCTGCTCGAGCTCTCGAAAGCCATTGCTGCTGCGGCTTCTAGTATCACGTAACAACAGCTGTTACATATTGGACTAAATGAGTACACGAACTAAGAAAGCGGGGAAAATACATAGTAGGTTACTTATTCTCTTCTTGTGCTTTCAAGGCTTTCTCAAAGATCCACAGTCCAGTTCTCTTGCTCACCTGTCTAGGCACACGATGCCCTTATCAAAATCTCTTGATTTACATCCTTTACTCACCACCATATGTTAACCCTTCTAGTCAGATAACGTCCTTATCAAGATCTTTAGTTGACTGCATCATTTATTGTCGGTATCCATATTCTAACGCATCATAACTTATCCTTAATATATTTTGGATATTTTCTTCTCTTTTAAATTACATGCATAAAAATGAACCTATAACCGCAAGAGTGACAACTATATCATAGTACTTCACAAAAATGTGTAAAGCCTTCATATGCATAGGCCTTCCATAGGGAAATCCTCATCCACAAAAGAGATTTGATCTTTCAATAGGATAGATCCAACAAACTTTTCCAATTGATTGTCATCCATGGATTCCGAAACATGGACTTTATTAAGAACAACAATGCATTCTTATGCTTCTCAGAGGACTTGAATAGGTCAAGAAGAGAGATTTGAGTCAGTATCTTCCTCAGTTGGTTCACTACATTGAACTAGCTCATTTTCACCCGCTTCTTACAGACAGTCCCAACCCACCGCTCATAAGTAGAGCCCTCTTCCGAAGGTTCATGATGGAGCATGTACTCCTGAAAACGATGCCTTTAACTTTTTAGAAGATCAACGACATCTTTTGCCCAGCTCCGAGGAGGCAAAATTTTTAGAGTATGGGAATAAAGATTGGGCATTCCTCAGTTGTCTAGTAGATATTATAGAAAGATGTTACTGATAAGGGACAAGTGATCATTGCTGAACACTTTTGATTCCTACATGAGAGTGGTTTAGCCCATGCCGCCCATGTCATAAATTGTTCAGGTACTAGTGTCCAGCAATCGAACAACTGAGGAATGCCCAATCAAAGTCTCAAGAAAATCTTCCTGAAAACCTTGTTATAACTCACTCAGAACCGTTTCAACAACTATTCTTACAAATTCTCCTAAATACCTATCAAAAAACAACACATACGAAATTAAACGGTTCTACCCACTGGACGAAATCCCCATTATCGGCAACATGTCACAAAAGGATTATAAACAAATCATGTTTCGATTCTACCTATGAAAAGGATTACGGCAGCAAGATCTCATCGACGAGCTTTATGTTAACTTGACGTTAAATATGCCACTCTGATACCTACATGGCAAATGTATAATTTCCACATCATCTCTTTCGGCCTAAAAGGGAAGGAAAAAGAAAAGGAGAAAAAAATCTTTGCTGACTAAGAGAATGGTGTGACAGTTTTCATTATTATTTTAGTTTAATAAACGTTGATGTGGCAGTCCGTGTTAGCAAAATGCATATACTACAGCATATGTTTAATAGAAGGATTATATGGAACGATCTTTTTAAATTTCGAAAATTAAATTGAACAAAAAAATGATTTGGAGACGTCCTTGAATTTTGAAAAAAAAAAAAAAAAAACTTGAGGGACTTTGTCATCATCCCTTTCAAGCTATGCTTGGCAAAACAAAGAGGCCTTTTATAAGTATTATACTGATTAAATGCATTATAATGCTTAAAAGTCAAATCGTTGGACATGTTTTTAATTTTAAGTGGTTAATCAATGTTTGATAATCATCACAATCAAAAACACAAGATTTAGCAGGTCTACTTTGTTATACCATATCAGCATTGGGCTTTCAGCTTTCTCAAGATCAGCAACTGAAAGCCCTTTGGACAGGTTTACCAAACACTCAAGTATTTTTCCAAGGGGCTTTAAAGCCCATTGAAAAAGCTGAATCAAACCATCCTAACATCAAATGGTAACCAAACGGGATTGAACAATCAATAGAACTATGAAAGAATCAAGCTTTAGTTATATGAAAGTATGTACAATCTAAAACATGTGCTTTTTGAGACATATGTAATGATAGTCTGCACGTTAGCAACAATTCCAGTGCACCGAACTCTCTCTCTCTCTAGTTTGAAGGCCTTCTTTATCTTCCTTTTTTTTTTCCCTCAAAAAACGATTTCTTTTAGGCGCGAGCGGATCTTTAAACCGCTGCTCATGAGAAAACAGGAAGAACCTCCCTGGGGAGAGTGACCCCTTACGCCCCTCCCAGGCCGGGATCCGAGCCTGGTAAAAGATTCCGACCTCGCTGGGAGGAATATTCCTTACGGAATTGGGGTTCCCACCCCAACCCCGGGCTTGATAGGGCTTTACTTCCCCTCCACCCATTGGGGAGGGCACGCATCCCTAAGTGATAGCAGCTGTGAACCCCAATTCCGTTCCAGCGCACCAAACTCTCTCTCTCTCTAGTTTGAAGGCCTTCTTCATCTTCCTTTTTTCTTTTTCCTCAGAAAACGATTTCTTCTTCCTTTTCTGTTTTCAGAGAAATGATTCTCTCTCCCCCGCAGAACGAATGATATGCTTTACTTGCTTTTACCTCAAAATTTGAATGGTAAGTTGGAAAGAAAGAAGAGAAGACTTGGGAGCATGGAGGGCTTTTCTGTGAACTGGGAGCGACAAGACTGTGTAAAAGGGAGGAGGATCGTACTACTACTTGGAACGACAAGAACATATTGCTTTATCTTGGAACGACAAGAACATAAATCTTTTTATCCTACTTTACGTCGTGATTTTCTTTGTCCGTCACATGGCTCGCATACTTATTGCTTTATCTTGAGGCTCGCGACAAGGCACAAGACAAGGACCAGGAGTAGTCAATGGAGAAGCATTTCTCGTCTTGAATGCTATGTATGATGCTGTAACGAGTCGTGACATAGAAGAAGTTTAGATTTTGGTAGGGAAATCATTAAGTAGGATGATATCTTTTGCCATTCTAATGTGCATTTTCTTTTTTTGGATAGATAAAATGGTGATGGATGGCGGTCGACGCTAGCAATCCTCTTCGACGGTCATCATAAGGATTTCAAATCCTTCCGAATAGTTAGATCAGCCCATAATTACTCCTTATCACCCATGATAAAAATAAAAATAAAAAAAATTCAAGGTTGGCAAGTCCATCATGGCTATCCTATCGAGGTATGAGTCAGAGAACTTCTCCTCGTTAAATTTTACGTTCACAGAAAACATATAACTTGACCTTGAAATGCAATGTAAGCTCTAAAACCTAAATGGACGATAAAAAATTTTATATTACAAAGTATCACATCGATACAAGTTTTAGGTTTCAAAATTCCCTACTTTTATAGTTATTTTATTGTGAGACAGGCCTTGTTTGCTTCGAATATTAGTCACATTCTTACACACGACCCAGGTAAGTCACCGGGCAAGTGCCAAGAAAATATAGAACAGTCCTAACGAATAACGTCCGCAACCCAAATTAAAAACAAATAAGTGTCCAGAAACTAAAATCACTCGAATTGAGGTCATGATTTTTTCAGATGACTAATTACAATTGCTTCTTGATCAATATAGATGATCTAGATGTAACCCAGTATATCTTTAGGACTTAGATAGTCATGTAGAATAATGGTACTCTGAGTAGATCGCAAATGCGAGTTACAAACTATAATAACGCAATATGAAATTTTACATTTTAAAAATTTAAATGCTCAGTTATTTTTGTTTTTTTGGCTAAGCATGTAAATAATCTAGTACATTCAGAATTTATACATTCGTAAATGTAGAAATTTCTCATATAACTGTTCTATGTAAAAGTAGTTCTTTTAATTCTTCTAATCTACCCAATGCAATAGGTAGCTCCTCCAAATTCTCACGGTCCCTCTAGTCCAAGGAAACGAGGCTCTTGACCGTTCCGATAGGAGAGTGAATTCGTTCCAATTTGGAAAGGTTGACAGGTCAAGAGCGCACCCTGAATATGCACAACCAATAAGGATGAGAAAATTTAACTGCTTTGCCATATATAATGAAGAAATTTAGGATTTAGCTATCGAAAACAAGTGGAGGTCGAAATAATGAGAAGAGGACATGCTTGTCCATCTTATCATAACTGAACTCCATCCTCCCCAATACTTTGAAGTTGTGCTCCACGACAAATTAAGGACGACTAAATTTCTTAGATGAAAAATGTTTGTGACAAGAGATGTAGGGCAACTCTACCAAAAAAGCCATCTTAATTCCGATAGTAATTTCTTATAATCTCCAATAAAATGCACACCTCTTGCTATAAAGAACCTTAAATTCTGCAAAAAAATTGGAGACATTGAAAACTCGCTACTGACACTCACATTCACCTTTCATCATAGGCCTACATGGACACTGATAGATCTACTAGAAAAGAAAGAGCTAAAGAGAGTTGCTTACTACGAAAAGCAAGGTCATTTTCATTCCCATAAAGGTACTGAGTTGGAATCCCATTATAAAGATAGCTTCAAAGCTATTCTTTCTATAGTGCTTGCTTTTCTCAGGAATTTTGCTTAGCCCTTTAACCAGCGCTTTCGATCAATTTAGCATTTTCGACACCCTTGGTCAACAATTTCATCTGTGCCGTCTCTTTCAGAACAAATGGCACGGACCTTTTTTGGAACCCTACAAGCAAAGCACCAGATATCATAGTATTGCATCATATGTTAAGAGAAAAAGGTTCAGGCCAACACAATGTGTATAACATATTACTTTGATACATTTCCTCACATGCGAACCTTTACGCATGGAATTACATTTGAACATAACCACGTCGTATAGACAACTTCAGACCGCAAAACAAGCACAATGAAAACAGTAGTAGATGTCATAACGAACACAAGGAGTGCCAAGATTAGAACTTGTGACCCCTTCCGATGTCATTTTAGACAAATTTTTTCCCTTTGAAGATTAAGCTGTTAAAAGCAACCCAATAATATATAGTCACAAAACCAATTAAAAGAAACTAATTATCTACTTTCTCATAATATGGCGATGATAAAGGGTCTGTTTGGTAAAGATGTGGCTTTATTTTAGTTGTTCATGCTATGACCGTGCGGTGAAGCATTGAAATTTACGTGCTTGGAAATACATGTTTCAAAGCTGCAACATCCCTTTTCATTTCCAGATTCCTTAGATTTACCACAAGAAAATTTTCATAAAGGTATTTAGAAGAGAGGAAGAGAAATATCCCTAGAAAAAGCAGCATTCTTGCCATTATGGGTTTTAATAGGTAAGAAGTAACAAATGACAACAGATGTTACATGCTGAAGTAAACGAGAACATAAGAGCTAAGAGTGCAGGGAAAAATAGATAGAAGGTTACCTTATCTGCTTCTAATACTTTCAAAGCTTCCTCAAAGATCCACAGACCAGTTCTCCAAGCACACACTGTCCTTACCAAGATCTCTTAATTGACTATATCCTTTATTCACTGCCCTGACTGTATATTTTCATCACCACCATATGCACACAACGTCCTCACCAAGACCTCTTAATTGATGATATCCTTTAATCACCACTCATATGATATCTAAGCTTCAGTTCTTCAATTACCAAATTGAATATGCACCACAGTCCCAGCAAATTTTCTATCTAAGATTCAGTTCTTCAATTACCAAATTGAATATGCACCATAGTTTCCTAACAAATTTTCTATCCATGCCAATGAAAAGACAAGCGGTGCGTCATAACTTATCTTCAATATCTTTTGGACATCTCTTTGAGACTTTTTTTTTTTTTTTTTAGCTACTTCCCATATTTTTTTATTGGATTATACAAACAAATATGAACCTATGACCTCAAGAGCTAAAGGAAATCCTTCTAAATTTATCTTAAAAGGCACATTCCTCGAGTTCATATTTGTAGTGTAATCTAAATTTCACCTTAATTAAGCACAGCTTCATATCCAGACGTGACGATGATCTTACTTCCCAGCATAAACCAATTACGTTCATTGGTCATAGCATGTAGATGATGCTTATGATCCACATCATTGAGAAGAATGATCCATCGTTTCATGAATATCTGAAAGGAAGCTGCGAAGCGCAAATCCTCCGAAGGTGAAAACGATTTTGCCAATGCCACCCATGCCGTAAATTCCAATTGTTCGGGTACCAGTAGTGTCCAGCAATCCCATAATCTTCTTCATATGATCATCAATTCCAACCAAAATCTCAGGAACATCTACTTGAAAACCTTGTCGAAACTCAGTCAGAACCGTTTCAACAACTATTCTTACAAATTCTCCTTGGTGCCTATCAAACAACAACTCACAGTAAATTAAACGATTCCACAGAATCCCATTGGACGAAATCGCCATATGAGCAACATATCGCAAAAGGATTATAAACAAACTCTATTTCGATTCTACCAATGAGGAATCTGGGATTACAGCAGAAAGATCTCATTGAAAGAAAGACAAGTGTAAATGGAGATGAAATTACATACCCGTTAGTGATTTTCTCTGATTCCCATTCTTTCAAGATGCTGAGATCTCTAAGCCCCTGCTGCCCTGCTTCCACCTCCCTTTGCTCAAAGCACATCTCGTGCGAACAGAAGGCCTTGTCGAACTCGACTCTGTGAAAGATGGGCATGACCACGTGTCCCGCGCTCTTCCTGTTCTCCATCATCTGAACAAGCTCGCAGAGGCGCCGTTTGCTGGCAGCGTAACTCTCAGAGAGGATGAGGATCGAAATCTCGGACCGCGCCACTTGAGGCTGCGAGCCGAACTGGCTGCTCATCGGCAGGTGCTCGGCTTCGCTGAACACGGTGATTGGCACGGTCAGTCCCGCGTCGACGAGTCCAGTGTAGAGGTGATCGGCGATACCCTTGTGAGTATCCGAACCTCTAAAGCTCAAAAACACGACGTACTCATGCTCTGTTGGCCCCCGACCGCTCCGACCTTCTCCCGAGCTCGTGCTGTCGGCGCTCATCGTGCTATCGAGCAAAGAAGTGTCCGAAACTTGGTGGACGTTGCATTCGGTTGGCGGCTCTGGGTTTTCCAAGAGACCTCTCGGTTCACTCTGTTTGGAGAAAAACCCTAGCCTTGGAACCACCAGTGGGGTGAGCTCTGGAATGAGGGGTGATATATATACTACAAAAAGCTCGCCCTAAATGATTTTTTTTTAACATTTTCTCCATGGATCCATTTCTAATTGGAATAATGATATGGATGACCCTTAACTTTTTCTTCAAATTCGATGTTGCGCTAATTTTTTTTTTCCATTTAGTACTCCAACTCCAAAAACTTCAGTTAATGTAATCCTTTCATTAAAATTATAACATCGTTAGCTAGGTGGCATTAAATTCGTCATATTGATGCCCGCATGATTTGCATGTGGTGACGTTCGTCATATTGATGCCCACGTGATTTGTGTGTGATTTGCACGTGGTTTCCACATCATTTCTCTTGGCCCAAAAGGAAAAGAAAAAAAGAGGGGAAATTTTTTTTTGAAGTTAAGAGAATGGTGTGATAGTTTACATTACTTTTTTGGTATAACAAACGTTGACGTGGTAGTCCACATTTAAAAAAAAAAATGCACATACCGTGGGATATGTTTAACATAAAACTATAAAAATGAACTAGAGTTCAGCGATTAGATTAAACCAAAAAAAAAAAAAGGTTCTGAGACAGCATTGAATCTTAAAAAAAAAAAAAGTTCAAGCACCGCCCATGTTTTTATGCCTTTTAAGTTATGCTTATTTGGCAAAATAAGGAGGCCTTTTATGAGTACTTTGTAAGATTAAATGCACTATAAGCGTTGAATTGTAAAGGTTCATTTGTTTGACATGTTCCAAATTTTAAGTGGTAAATCAATTTGACTCATTTGGTAATCATCACAATCAAAATATCGAGTTTTAGTGGTTCCACTACACCGTTCTGTTGATCATAGACGGTAACTAAATGAGATTGAACAATGAACAGAACTATGAAATAATTAAGTTCTAGTTATATGAAAGCATGTTGGTCATTGGATAGACAAATGCAAATTAATTCTTTTCACTACACCCATAACACAAGAATCAAATTGAAAACCGAAACACATGCTATTTTAGACATACGGAATAATAGTCCGTAACATTTTACCCACCGATCAGTCGATCCTCGACATTTTATTTCAACAATCAAGTCCCGACATTTTATTTATTTATTTATTTATTCCATCATCGGAAAAAAATAATGTGATTGTTGTATGTTAGCAACAATACTAGTACACCTATCTACCTAGTTTGAAGGCTTTCTTCACCTTCCTTTCTTTGTTTCCTTAGAAAAAGATCTCATCTTCCTTTTTCTGTTCTTAGGGAATGATTCCATCTTCATACGAAACGAATAATATCTCTACTTGCCTTTTTCTCAAAATTTGAATGTTGTGAGCTGAAAAGAAAGAAGAAAAGTTGCTTTTTCTCAAAATTTGAATGTTGTGAGCTGTAAAGAAAGAAGAAAAGTTGTTTTTTCTCAAAATTTCAATGCTGTGAGCTGGAAAGAAAGAAGATAAGATGCTTTTCCAATAAGCCAAAAGACATCAAAGACGGATTTGGTTTCACATGCATGAACAATTCTTAACATGGTTTCAACAACTAAGAATTTAGAGAGTTGCCATGCCTAGACTACACTCATTCTCCAAGAAGCAAGAAGATCAAATAGTATTGAATTTAGCAATTTCACTTGTTAACTTGATTTGGATAACCAAACCTCAACCTACTTGAGTGCTTGATCTTTGAGAGCTCTTGGTGAAGAAAATTGAGAGAAAATAAATTAAGTGTAATGGTGAGAGGGAGAGAGAGAGAGGCCAAGCCCTTTTAATCTCTATTTTGCATGTTGGTTGTCAAGTGTGATAATCATCAAGAACACTTGGTTCATCCTTGCTTGTCGTTTAACACTTGTGAGAATCCTTGAAGACATTTGGCTTGCTTCACTAGATATTTTTCTTTCATGAGAAGGTTAAGTTGTCAGGATTAGTGAACAATTGTCCACTTTCATGCATAACTTGCATTGTAATTCTTGAAATTTAGAATAATTGAATTACCAATAATGGCCCTCTCTATCTAATTCCAAAGATCACTTATGTGAACATGCCCTTAATGTCACATTGGTAGGATTAACAAGCATAATGCATCTCTTGATTTTATGAAGTCATGAAATCATTGGAGACAAGTTCCATTCTACCAATCACTAGACGGAAGATTGAGAGATTGACCAATCTTAATAAATGACCTAGTTATTGCGGACTGTGAGCAATCGAACAATAAAATAAATAGAATAAGAAAATAAATCAAACACCAGATTTACGTGATTCGTTCGTAGAAACCTACGTTCATAGGGAGAACAACAACAAATTCACTAGATCAATCGATACAACGAAAATTATACACTTGAGTCACTTAAATACTCGTGGTATTTCCCAAGTCCCAATTACACCTAATAGCACATGTAGTGTTTAGCCCACAATTTCTTACGAAATAATCTCTTGATCTTGCAAAGGAATTATACATGCAAATCTTACCACAAGATTTAATCGACTTCAACACTAAAAATTCTTAGTGTAATTGCACGAACAAGAACAACGAGATAACACACGTCAACCACTCACTTGAAAAACCACTGGGGTTTGCCCGAGTGGTCACCATTCCAACATAGACGCATTAGTTTCAAGAATGGGTTTCGACTCCCACGCCCTGTACGGAGGCAGGGCAAATGTTTGAGAATGAGAGTCGAAGTAGGAATAGAATAGGACTGACCAAAAAAAAAAAACCACTCGCTTGAAACAAGGCTTCAATATTTCTTCTTGATCAACTTCGGATAGACTAGAAAAATCCCACAATCCAACATATATATAAGCCAAGAGTGACCGAGTCCAAACGCAGAGCAAAAATCGAAAACAAAGTCCAAAATTGAGACTTTCCTTTTTATTCTTCTCAATCCACAACATGGTGCAGAATATGCTTAAAGATAAGCCACACAAAAGTCCAAATTTGGTCGGCAAAATTATGCCCAAGTTGACCGACCGAATTTTCGTCCAATTAATGTTCACATCAGACTTTCCAATAATAGTCCAAAAACAATCTGAATGTAAATCTGTTATAGTATTTCCTTCTCTATTTTCTTGGCTGATTCCAATTTGATATAAAAAAAGATCCAATTGAACTTTATCGCCAAAACAAGAAATATGTATCTTCATGAAACAAATTCGAATGTTGGGTCAAGATTTGTATATAAGGTTCAAACTCGAGATATATTTTAACAATCTCCACCTTGGCTCAATGATGAGCCAAGTCATAATTGCTTTGCCAAAAAAAAAAAAAAATTGCTGCTATTCTCCCATAGCCCTCGATAGGCTCAACCGCCATAGATATTTTCCAAGTCTAAGCCTTGCTTGAACTTCGCCATAACCGAGGACCTCATCAGAATACCAAGTCGACATCATCTTTAACTGCTTCGCAAGGATTTTCCATTGCAACCTCTTTAATCGTAGATAAAGTAAAACCATTGTTGCATCTATATCTTTCAAGAGATAGCATACGTACCTTATCAATATCGGCAATTATAGCAACCGTTGGTTCTATAAGCTCTACCTCACTAGAAGCATCATCTATATCGATTACTTCACTAGTACTTGTATCCGTTACCTCAGGAGTTTCTAGTTGAATTCTACCTCAAGCTAAACACCGTTCAGATTTGTATAAATACTGCTAAAATCATTCCTAGCTAGAAGTACTAGAGATTCGTCAAACGTAACTTCTCTATTGATAATAGGTGAATTTGACTCCGAGCACCACAACCAATAACCCCACTCATCTCGTGCATAGTTTAGGAACATGTACTTTCTTACTATTCCATCAAGCTTACCATCACTTACTCGAACATAACATGGGTAATTAAATATTGTAAAAATAGAATAATCAACAACGTTACCTGACCACACTTATTCGGGAGTTCGACATCCAATTGTAGTTGATAGGGATCTATTTATTAGGTAGCTTGCCGTACTAAATGAATCCGCAAGGAATCTCCTGGCCATACCAACACTAGAGAGCATTTTATAGGCCGTCTCTAATAATGTTTTGCTTATCAATTCCACAACATGTTATGGTTTAGTAGCTATTCTATGGTGTCTCACTATGCTTTCCTTCATCCAAATTTATTTAACAGCTTCAAGCAAAACTCCATGTTATTGTCAATCCACACATGTTTGATCATTTTACTAGTCTCCTTTTCAATCAAAGCTCTCAATTGCATGATCCTAACAACGGTATCAAACTTGTGCCTAAGCACAAATACCCACGTCTTCATCAAGTAATCATCAACAACTGTTAGCATATATTTGATACTTTTTCTTGAAGAAAACCGTGACAACCTATGAACATTTAAGTGAATTGACTCTACAAGTTCCATGGTTTCTTTGATAGTCGTATCGAATTGCACTTTCCACCGTTGATCTAAATCATAGCATTTGCATACATTTAGTTTGTTAGCAATATAACCACATAGCAAATTTCTTTCACTTAAAACCTTCAAGCTTCTCTCATTAATATGCTCTAAATGCATATGCCACAATTCAGACTCTCAAACAGATGTATTCAACATCTCAGTGGCGAAGTCTGTCACTATCTCACCTTGAAGCTTGTATAAGCCACTATGCTTGATTCCTTTCATTATTATCAAAGCACCTTGAACAATTTTCAAAATTCTACATTCTAGAATATATTGATACCTAGCCAAATCTAGGGCATTTAAGGAAATTAAGTTCTTCTTCAACTCTAGAACATGCCTCACTCCAATCAATGTCCTCACAATACCATTTTACATTTTGATTCTAACATTGCCAACATCGACAACATCGCATTCAACATTGTTCCTCAACTGCACTTCACTATTATCCATGTACTCATAAGTAATAAACCAGTTTCTATTTGATGTAGCATGAAAAGAACAACCATAATCCATAATCCATCCATCAAACGATGAATAATCAGTGAGAGACAAGACATTATTAGTTACAACCGCAACATCATTTGCAGAATCAACTATAATTCTCTTACCTTTCTCATTCTTCAGCTTAAGGCAATTCCTTTTAAGATGTCCTCTCTTACCACAACTCCAATAGACAACATCGCCAAACCTAGATTAACTATGCATATTCATATTAGTACTACTTCTGCTAACACATGTTCTAGATCTTCCTCTATTTTCACCTATTAAAGCAGCAAATACAGGTTCACTAGATTCTCTTCTATGGATGTTCTGGCTCATAATCAAATCTTGAACCCCATCAAACATCAAACTTGTTAACTCGAAGGAATTACTAACAGCATATTCCAACTTTCAAGTAATGAGGACAACAAAATCAAAGCACATACCTCATCTTCAAAGTAAATCTCAACTAAACTTAATTGACTAACAATCACATTAAATTCATTGATATGATATGCAACAGACGCCCCTTTGCTCATATTCAAGTTAAATAGACGTCACATCAACTAGACCTTGTTAATAGTAGAGGACTTCTCATACATATCCGATGAGGCTTTCATCAAATCAACAATTGTCTTCTCCTTCATGATGTTAAACATGACGTTACGAATCAATGTCAGCTGAATAACACCCATAGCTTGTCTATCAAGCAAATCTCAATCAGCTTGCTTCATCGTCTCTGGTTTCTCTCCAGATAAGGGCAAGAACAGTTTCATTTGGTAGAGATAATCTTCACTTTGTATCTTCTAGAAACCAAAATCCTTCCCATCAAATTTATTGATTCTCACTTTTCCTTCTTCTATCGCCATTAATTCGCTTCAATTCAGCCAAGCTGCCTTTGATACCAATTGTTGCAGAAAGCAAGCAATCGAATAATAAAATAGACAGAATAAGAAAATAAATCGGATGCCAGATTTACGTAGTTTAGTCGTCGAGATCTACGTCTATGGGGAGAGCAATGACGAATTCATTATAGATCAAACGATACAACGAAAATTACACATTTGAGTCACTCAAACGCTCATGGTGTTTCCCAAGCCCCAATTATACCCAATAACACATGTATTGTTTAACCCCACAATTCCTCATCAAATAATCTCTCGATCTTATGAATGAATTATACACGTAAATCTTACCACAAGATTTAATCAACTTCAACACTAAAAATTCTTAGTGTAATTGCACGAATAAGAACAATGAGATAACCCGCGTCAAGCACTCATTTGAAAATAACGTTTCGATATTTCTTCTCAATCAACTTCGGAAAGACTGGAAAAATCCCACAATTCAATATATATATATATAAGAGCCAAGAGTGACCGAGTCCAAAGCAGAAAACAACGTGGAGTAGAAATTGGAAACAAAGTCCAAAATTGAGACTTTTTTTTTGTTCTTCCCAATCCGCAACATGGTGCATAATATGCCTAAAGATAAGCCACATGAAAGTTCAAATTCGGTCGGCAAAATTATGCCCAAGTTGATCGACCGAATTTCTGTCCAATTAAAGCTCACATCGGACTTTCCAATAATAGTCCAAAAACAATCCGAATATAAATCTACTATAGTATTTCCTTCTCTATTTTCTTGGCCAATTCCAATTTAGTATCAAGAAAGATCCAATTGAACTTTATCGCCAAAATAGGAAATATGTATCTTGATGGCACAAATTCGGATGTTCAAAAATAGCAATTCACCTCAGGTCAAAGTTCGTATATTGGGCTCAAACTTATGACATATTTTAACACTAGTATCACCATTTAGTGACAAGTGTCACCCGTCTCCAACTGCATTCATTCTGACATTGATTCACAAACTCATTTTTGTGTTGCTCGTACCTTGAGCATTAAATATTACATTCGAACTCTGTACTTGATAATAATAATATTGAACTTCACATGTTAATTATAATTATTGGATAAGCAAAACTCAGGATGTCATAGGCTCCTGATAGGCTTCTAGGATGGCAAAAAGGGCAAGAATGAATTGAATTGCACAATGAACAAGAGGAGAGCATGCCTTGGATATATATGTGAAAATTAGAATTAACTCATAAACGTGCCTTTTGACATAAGAGCAAGCTTTGCTTTGAAACTCCAAAGCTAAGCGTATTTAGGCTAGAGCACTACTAAGATGGGTGAACTCCTAAGAAAGTGCCCGTCTATACGTCAAAGGAAAAAATCATGAGTTTTGATATGAGACAAGGCAAAGCAAACAATACCTTGAGTAACTTAAATCCAAGGGTCACATAACAACTCCTAAATCAGACCTAATAGTTCAAATTGCACATAACTTTTAAATTTATGCCCTAATTCTAAAATCTATTCCAATTAGATGAACAAATGGCTTAAATTCTTATCAAGTGTTGCGAAATGGAGTTAATCTAGCTTGGTGAGACATCTACGCATAAGTTTTTACTTTCCTTTCTTTCCCCTTTTCGTGCTTCCTCCCTTCTTGATGCGCGCTTTCCTTTTATATAAGTTGGATGTCCTCTTCTCTTCTTTTATTTGACTAGTCAATTCATTTATTTAAATTTCAACCCCACATTTTGACTAAGTCCCAAAATAGAATGAAGGTAAGTATTGGTAGAGTCATGGCTACTAAAGCTTCGTGCCCATGGGCATGACTGCTTTCTCCTATTTTCTCTATATCTATGCTACATCATGACTTACATGGCATTTCTTCTATTCTCTCCATCAACATTTGTTTCTCTTCTGTCACCGCCTCAAGCTTGAGCTCATGGCCATAATGGTTGGAGCTTCGAACTCCCGTCTATAGCTGCTATATGTAGACAACTGGATGCTTAATCCAGAGTTTGCAACCACCATGACTATGGAGCTCAGGCTTGAGCCCAGAGTTGTGAGCTTGAGCTGCTATTTGAGCTTTGACATCTTGTGGCCATGGTGGCCATTACCACTCAAGCTTTGATGTCTCATTGTTATGGATGCTTAAGCTTGAGCTCTTGAACGCCATGGCTACTTCCCCATACCCACAATCTCATTGTTAGAATAACATAAAATTGATTGTTGAAGATTTGAGCACAATGGTTACTAAGCTCTAGATTTAATTGTTAGTATTCTTCAAAATGCCTTGATTTATGGTGGGTGTCAAAAGAAGAACGAAAATGAATTCGTGAAGCATGACTTATGGCTGGTGCTTGAAGAAGATTGAAGACAAAAAGGGCTATAAGAATTTAATGAAGAAAACCTTATGTAGGATAAAGAAAAAGAAGGCTAGAAAAAATTCATTGGAGAGTTCTCCATGCTTGTCTTCATGTAATTATTGTGTATCTTTTCATTTGACTTTGTTTGTGTGCTTGTATCACTTTGTGGACTTTTTTGTTTTCCCTCGTTTAATGTTAGTCAAGTTATGTACATGTCCAACCACTTAAAAAGGTTGTGGGCTTCAAATTTGTAACTACACCAAAGCAAAAAAGCATTTGCATTTCAATTCCTTCTCCCTCTAGTCTTCATTTGTGCCTCGTTCCAAATTTCCAAAGTTGCCATTATTTTTTGGTTCCAACATTTGGTATCAAAGCTAGAAATGGCATCCACCAATTTTGTTCAATTGCAACTTCCAAAGTTGAGTGGAAAGAATTTCAACAACTAGTCTATCTAGATGAAGGTTCTATTCAAATCACAAGATTTGTGGAATCTGGTGGAAAATAGCTACATCGAAGTGGCTAATGCTGAAGCATTTGAGGCTTTAAGAAAGGAGGAGAAAGATTCTTTGGTGGAGTTTCGGAAGAAAGATCAAAAAGCATTGTACGCAATCTTTCAAGCCTTGAAGGGAACAATATTTCAAAAAATATCTAGTGTGGAGACTGTGAAAGAAACATGGGATATTTTGCAAAACCCCTACAAATGCGATGATCGTGTTTGATGAGTGCGGCTTCAAACACTTCGAGACTATTTTGAGTCTTTAGCGTGATGACTTTGAATCAATCTCAGCATATTTTGGTCATGTGCAGACCATCATTAACCAATTGAAGGTTAATGGTGAAGAACTTCAAGATATACAAGTTGTAGAAAAAATCTTGAGGTCTTTGACTAAAAAATTTGATTACATCATCGTAGCAATCGAGGAAGGGCAAGATGTGTCAATCCTAACATTGGAGCAGTTGACGAGTTCATTGTGCTTGCATGAGCAAAGAATGAATCAAAAGTCCATTGGTTCAAATCTCGAGCAAGCATTGGAAAGCCAAGTCACTTCATCAAGTCAAGGAGGCTATCAAGGAGGTCGAGGCCGTAGAGGAGGTCGAGGTAGAGATGGAAATTCAAATTTCACTAGAAAATATAAAAACTTGACAAATCAAAAGTCAAGTGTTTTAAGTGCAATAAATTCGGACATTACAAACCCGAATGCCAAGTAAAGGCAATGTACGAGCAAGCGGAACACACACATGCCATTGATGTTGAGGAATATATGATGCTAACTTGTAAGAAGGATGACCCAAACACCGTAGACACCAATATATGTCTACCCAAAAGAAGTTATTCTCATAGTTGGACGAGACGAGTCCTGGTGAAGTCAACTCCAAAAATTAATCAAAAATTCCTGTGATGGGTAAAGGTAACATTAATATCAAATCAAAAGATGGTATTAATGTTACTATTGTAGATGTTTACTTTGTGCCAAGACTTTTTTGGAATTTGCCAAGTGTTGGGCAACTTTCCAAAGAAGGCCTTGAAAATGGATTTGCACCATCAAAGGTGTCGACAATGAGTTGATCACAATGGTGCAAATAACGAAGAATTTGATGTTTCCCCTAACTCTTTGGACAAAGAGTCTTTTAAGTTTTTAAGCAATAATGAAATAAAGGAGTTTGGGACACCTGGAGTGCCATAACTTGGCACGTAGGGACACTTAAGTGCCATAACTTTGAAAATGTATACTTAAGTGCCACTATCGGAGTAAAATGGAACACTTAAGTGCCAATCCGGCCAAAAACCGGCCAAAATGCAAACGTGGCATTTTCTGGCGACATGCTTAACTAACGTGGCAATTTTGTTAAAAAAAAAAAGCACACATGGAGGAGGAAAACGACGTCGCCCCCATCCATTGTGCCTTTGGCTAAACTAAACGACGTCGTTTTTCCTTAGTGCTAAACGACGTCGTTTAGCTTATTTGGATTTTAACCGTTCGTCCATCGGTTCACACCAGATCTGACGTCCTCTCCATCGTCATTCACAACTCATCGTTCGTAGGTCGCCGTTCATAGGTCGCCATTCGCAGGTCATCGCTCGCCGTTGTCGCTCGCCGTCATCACTTGCCGTCGTCGATTTGCTCAGGTTTTTTCTCTTCTTCCTCTCCCCTGTGGTGAAATTAGGGCTCCGACTTGTTTATTAGGGCTCGGACTTGAAATTTGGGGGTCGGCTGGGAAAGCTTAAGCTTGGATGGTATTGATGTGAGATTTATGGCTCAGATGTGGTGCTAGAATCCTATTGTGGGGTTCGAATTGACAGTTTAGGATCGGCTTCAAAATGTAGGGCTCGGCAGGGGGAAAATTAGGGCTCGGTGTAGGGCTCAACGTTGCCCCATCCACTGTGATGTGTGATTTAGGGCTATGATATTGAATTGTGATGTGCGAAAATAGTTTGTAGTGGTCGGATGTGAAATGTGCGATGGTGATTGGTGATTGTTAGGATTCGGAGTATTAGACATTGGACATGTTCAAATCAAATCTCTTGTTGTCATGGGGATGGGGACTTTTGTGTATTTTTTTAATAAATTGCATTGTTGAAATTGGTGTCATGAGGACCCATGCTTATCTAAGGGATCTCTCCATATTTTATAGGAATGCGACGACATAATCAAAGTAGTTGTCGGGTCCCATCTCTATTTGTCCTAAGGCCTCTTTTCAAGCTGCAGCTGTCGGACGACCTATGCATCTTCCCTCTTTCTTCTTTTCTTTAATAAAGAGTGTAGGGACCTCCACTTGCAATTGTCTATTGTCCTTTGTGAATGTGGTCCCAAAAGTTAATTGTTTTTCCTCTTTTGTTGCAGAAATGGCTCATGATAAGGACCATGTTGCTATCATCGTTTACTACAGTGGGGATTTTCTAATTGGGGAGGATGAGTGGGAGTATGAGGGGGGAATGAGGGTACTATCTTTGTAGATATAAAGAAGGCATCTTATATTGGATTTGTTAGGGATATAGTGACATTTTTGCCTTGTAGAGTACAAAAGTTGTTGTACTGTGTTCCTGGGAAAGGCTTGAGAGATGGTTTGAGAGTTTTGGAAGATGATAATGGTTTTAGGGATGTCCTATATCATTATCTTCATGGCGAAGAGGCGAAAGTATTTGTTGAAAACAATAGTGATAGTGAGGACGAAGATGATGACAGAGATAGCACCTAAGTAGGAGAAGGAGGAGATGGTATTCAAGCTAGTACTGAGGTTAGGGATGAAGCAGGGCATGATGGACAGGACGGGGAGGAGAGGGGTGCAGATGCTGTTCACCAGAGCGATGGTGACATAGGTGATGTCACCATCACTGAATTAGATTGGGAAGTACTTGAATCCAGTGATAGTGATGATGATGATGACGATGAAGGGTTGGCTGCTAAAAATTTATTAATCTTAAGTGACGACGACGATGAGAAGCTTACGCAATCAAGGAAAATACAAAGGGACTTTTTGTCAGATAGATTTGCAACTTTACAGGTAGCTAATGAAGTTCCAAACAAAGACGAAGGCCCTGCAGATGTTGGTGTTGCTGGCCAGGAGACAGATTATGAAGAAAGCATCGACACCACTACTTCCCAGGACGAACTTGAAGAAGATCAACAAGCTGTGCGTAGAAGGAAAAGTAAGTTTCCTTCCTATGATCCATTCGTTGCCTCTCCTACTTTGTCAGTAGATATGAAATTCCATGATGCGATACAATTGAGGAAAGCTATACTGAAGAATTCCATTGCTGCACAAAGAAATATTGATTTCATTAGAAACACTAAAAAATTTGTAAGAGCTAGGTGTTCGCAGCAAAATTGTCCATGGAAGATTTACAGCGCGTTTGTTAAGAAGAGTGGGTCTTTCCAGATTAGAGCCTATCAAGAGGAACACACTTGTTCCATTAATTTTCAAAACAAAAGGGTAACAAGTGCATGGTTGTCCAAGCACTTCTTCGATCAGATCAAGCTGATGCTCGAGATGAAAATTACTAACTTTAGGATGCTGGTGAAGGAGCGTGTAGGCATCAATGTATCTAGGACTCAATGCAAAAGAGCAAAGCAAAAGGTGATAAAGATACTTATTGGTCAGTATGCTAAGGAATATGGACAGGTGTGGGAGTATGCTTGGGAGTGCAGACTGCAAAACCCTACAAGTAGAGTGTATGTAGAGGTGGTTGAGAGATCGCTTCCTGATCATGGGACCAAGTTCGATAAGTTCTATGTGTGCTTTGATGCATGCAAATGGGGATTTTTAGCTAGTTGTAGATGGATTATAGGATTGGACGGTTGTTTCTTGAAGGGCTTGTGCAAGGGAGAATTGTTGGCGGCGATTGGAAGAGATGCGAATAACCAAATGTTCCCACTAGCTTGGGCTATTGTAAAGATTGAGAACAAGGACAATTGGTCATGATTCTTGAAAGTTTGATGGCTGACTTGGAGATAACAAATGGGGAAGGGTGGGCATTCATGAGCGACCAACAAAAGGTAATGCTTGCTTTTTGAAAAATTTAGTCAATAGTTTGCTTTGTAATATGAACATGTAATTTGCTCTAGTATTTCTTACTTTGAATTATTGCAAGGATTGGTTCCAGCAGTAGCCGAGTTGTTGCCCCATGCTGAACATCGAATGTGCGCGTGGCACATATACGAAAATTGGGCAAAGACCTACAAAGGGGATAAGCTGCAATTGCAATTTTGGCAATTAGCAAAGAGTGCAAACATGGCTGATTTTAGGATAGCCAAAGAAGGACTGCTTCAAAGTTGACAAAGGAAGGTTGTGCTACCCTATTTCAACTAGAACCGAAGCATTGGTGCAGGGCATTCTTCAGTGAGGAGTTCAAGTGCGATAACGTCGACAACAACATTTGTGAAGTATTTAATTCAAAGATAATAGATGCCAGATGCAAACCAGTCATCACAATGCTTGAAGATATACGAGTTGTGGTTATGACGGCTGCAAAAACAAAGAGATGAGGCTGCAAAGTGGACAAGACAATATGGTCCTAGGATTGCCAAGAAATTGGATGAGAACTTGGCTGCAAATAGGCATTGTTATCCCATTTGGAATGGAGATGACGGATATGAGATAATGAATGGTGCTGATAAGTATATTGTCAATCTAGGAAGCAGGAAGTGTTCATGTAGAGCATGGCAAGTAAGTGGAATTCCATGTGCACATGCCATATGTGCCATCCAGTTGAAGGGCGACAATACAAATGATTACATCGATAATTGGTACCATAAATCAAAATACCTTGCTTCCTATCAGTTCATGATGCAGCCAATTAGAAGTAGCAAGTTTTGGGAGCCCACGAATCATGAAGCACCTCAACCTTTGCCACTGAAGAAGAAAATTGGAAGGCCAAAACGAAGACGAAGAATGGCAGAGGGAGAGGTCTCGGGTCAACAAAGAATGAGCAGGCATGGTGCAAAGATAACGTGTTCTTATTGTCGCCTAGCAGGCCACAATATTAAAGGTTGTCAATTGAGGTAGCAACAACAACAACCGTTGAGGCAAGGTGAAGGGCCTAGTGAAGAGACAATTGGAAAAATGCAAACAACGGGGCCAAGTGAGTCGACTGTTCTTCAGTCGACAACTAGAACCCCGGTAAGTCATGAAATTTATTTTATGTTTATTGTTTTATCGTTTATCATAAAAATGTACATAATATCCTATTTGGCCTTGTATGTAATGTGTTTGTTAGGTCACAAGAAGAACCCCAGTAAGTCATGAAACTGAACAGCTTGTTCGAAGAAGGCAAGGTAGAAGACGGCCAGCTGAAGGATTGGCCCAAGCAGCATCACGGCCAGTTCAGTCGATTGTTCTTCAGCAGCAAAAGAAATACCCAGTGGTAAATTCAACCATTTGTATTCATTTTTTATTTTCTTTACATTATTATATGTCCCAATGTTATATTTATGGTGTCTTTTGTCTTTTGTCTCTTTCTCAGGTTCGAAGAAAGCAAGTTGGAACTCAATTGCCAAATGAATGGCCATCACAAGAGCCACCTCAAGGGTCATTACATGGCCCACCAGGAGAATCACTACAAGGGGCACTACAAGGGGCACCACAAGTACCACCACCAGTACCACCAGAAGGCCCAACAGAAGGAGGTGTCACTGAAGTTGAAGGGCTACACAGAAGGACAACTAGAAGAAGGTCAGGTGAATGGGCACCTACACAAAGGCCATCTAGAAGACGCCCAGCTGAAAAATTGATCGAAGAAGCCCCGGCTAGAGCTGAAGGGCCCAAGAAAGCAAGAAAAAGAGCAAACAAATCACAAGTTCCTGAAAATGACGCCCCTATTCAAACAAGAGGGGCACTTAGGAAGAAGTTAAGACAATATGGCTATGGCCTTTATACAGATGAACGTACTGGAACAGTTATTCTGAATGTAAGTTTTATTGGTGCATTTAATTTAGTTTATGCTGTAGACTTTTGCTGATAATTTATTTTTTTTTTTTAGCCTGGGAGAAGTTCAGAGGTTCTTATCTCAGGCCCAACTCAAGAATCAACGGCTGCACCCACAAAAAAGAAAACATCAACTGTGCCAACAAGAAAGAAGAGAAAGAACCCAGTTGCAGCTCCTTTTGAATCAATTCGGCCAGGACATTTGCAGCTCCATCGAGTCGGTGGATACCGAGAATGTTGAAGAAGAAGTTGCACGTCCAGTTAGAAAGAGTGCAAGAATTATGAATCAAGTGAAAGGTCCATCGAAAGGAGCACGAACAAGGGGTGTCGTGCATATTGATTGATGAGATGGGACATGATAGGATTTGTGGAACTTAGGAGTCAAAACAGTTATGTAAACGTTAACGTTATAATAACACTTGCTATGGATGGTTATCTTTTTTCTTTAGTTTGTCATTGATGTTGTGAGACTTAATTTCAATATCAATGAAATGATCTTGCGCTGCTTGTCAATTTTTGCTGTTGTCATGGATTCTGCATTTACTTGTTGCTTTATTCTTTGTTGGTGTTACGTGGTGGTACCCGGAGTCTTTGGTGTGGCTGGTGGTGGTGGATGGTGATGTTTGGTGGTAGTGAGTTTGTTGTTGGGGTGCTAATGTGGTGGCTGGGGTGCTGGTGTGGCTAGTGGTGATGCCCAGTGATTATGGGTTTGTGGTGGGGGTTATAGACTTATGCTGCACCTACACCTGGTGCAAGTGTGCAGTTTGCACATCTTACATCATGTGTACTGGTGCAAGCTAGTGCAAGGCTTAGCTTGCACTAGTACCCTGTGCAGCAACACCACCAACATGGTGGTGGCTGGAGCGCCTAGTGTGTAGTGTGGCTAGTGGTGATAGTTGGTGGCGCAGCCAGTGGTGGTGGCTAGCGCAATTTTTAGAGAAAACCCACAAAAAAATTAGCACTTAATTGGTCATATTCTAAAAAAACTTGGCACTTAACTGTTCACTTTTAACTACAAGTGACACTTAACTGATCACTTTAATAATAACTTGACACTTAAGTGCTCCTTTTTTTTCATCGCGACTAGCACTTAAGTGATTACTAAATACAACTTATGGTACTCAGATAATCACTCATGTTTGTCTTGTGTATACGTTGGTTTGCATCAAAACAAAGAAGATGATGGTAATTTAACTTCTGGCAACTCCATATGACAACACAAACAACAACAAAGCCACAATGATCTTGTGGAACTACACAAACTTCTTCGCATCTTTCAAAAAGAAAAAAGCCTACGTTTAATCAAGAACAACACCATTTTTAACTATGGCAATCGACAAAACTTTTTCTCATTTTCAAGTGCTTTACATTTCATCATAAATTATAATAGACAACAAAACAACACCATAATAAACGCTTGGTAATATTTTCGTTCAATTTTCATCTTTGAAACTTCATTCTTGAAAGGTTTAGTTGAAGATGCTTGAGCATGCATTAAGACTTCATTCTTGAAAAGTTTAACTGAAGATGCTTGAGCTTGCATTAAGTCAACATCATCCAAGTCGTCCACGAACACAGATGGAGATTGCTGTCTTTTATGAAGTAGATCCAATATCACCTCTGTGGCTCGGTCAAAGAACTTCGCATCGACCCATTTGAAGTATTTGCACTTCGACGCTTCTTTATATTGGGCGCATCCATAAAATCTTCTCCCAGGATTGCTTCGAGTCCACGATGTTCTTCTTGGACTCGGTAACCCACAAAAACAGAAACACTAGCCTTCTCCTTCGCTTCGGTGAGAGGAAATTGAGGCACTGCTGCAACTCCTGCTCTTCATTTCCAAGATTCGACGAAGGAATTTTGGGCAAATGGAAATTAGGGTTCGAGACTTAGATTCGAGCACTTCAATAGGGCATTTGGCCGATTTAGGGTTTTAGATTTGGGGCATTTGGGGAGACGACGTCGTTTTTGGAAGATTCAGGGCTTTTATTATGTAGACGACGTTGTTTATGGTGAGTTAGAGCCGACTCAGCTCTCCGGCGAGCCACGTAGGCAATAAAAAATAATAAAATATTGCCACGTAGGATTTCTGGCAAGGGTCGCCGGAGATGGCACTTAAGTGTCCCACTTTTCAAAAAAAGTGGCACTTAAGTGTACATTTTCAAAGTTATGGCACTTAAGTGTCCCCCCGTGCCAAGTTATGGCACTTGGGTTGTTCTTCTGCCTGAAAGAAAGCAATTGGTTATGACATCTCCAGTCTAGGCATCTAAATTTTCATAAACTAAAATTACTAGTCCAGAAAAAGATGGTGCCCAACATGCTATTGATTAACTGTCCAGATCATCCATGTGAAGGATGTCTCATTGGGAAACAACATCGGACTCTTTTCCAGTTGAAAAAGCCAAAAGAGCAAAACAACTATTGGAGTTGGTACATAAATACATATGTGACCTTGTTCAGGTGGAGTCATTCAAATAGAAAAAGGCACATGCTAATTTTTGCTAGAAAAACTTGGGTATAATTCTTGAGAGAAACATCTGAAGCTTTTGGCAAGTTCAAAGAATTTAAAATCTATGTTGAAAAACATAATGGCTCTAATGCGAAGACGTTAAGATCAAATAAAGGGGGAGAATTTACCTCAAATGAATTCAACAAATATTATAAAATTCATGGAGTGAAACGTCAATTGACTGCCAGCTAATACTCCTTAGTAAAATGGTATATAGCAAAAAGAAAGAATCGGACAACTTTTGAAATTGCAAGAAGTACGCTAAAAACTAAAAATTTACCCAAGGAATTATGGGCAAAGGTAGTTGTGTGTGCTGTATTTGTGCTAAATAGGTGTCCAACAAGGAGTGTTATTGGAAGAAACGTCGAAGAGGCTTGGAGCAGTAACAAGCTAGTCCTATGAGTATTCGAGTCTGTGACATATCCCCATATACTAGATGGTTGAAGGAAGAAATTGGATGATAAAAGTGAAAAGTGCATCTTCATTAGTAAGAAGCATCGACACTCCAATACGTGTCCAATCACTCCGACACATGGTCAACTCTCCCCGAGACACTTTGACACATGAGTCTAGAATTTCGACACGCATGGTGTCACGACCCCAACTCCATCTCTAGGGTCTTGAGCGGTAGGGGTTATTTTCGTGACATCCTAGGCTCATCACCGTCCTTATTCTTTTTATCTTATAATCATGCACATATGAAAACATGAACAAATAACTCCCCAGACAAACAATAGCTGGAAGATTGGGACATACATCACACTGAATACACTGACTTATATTATAATAGTACTTTTACAAGTCATTTTCTCTATGGGCCCTCTTTTCTTTTTACATCATAATACAAGTTTTCCACATAGGCCAAGGGAAATCCTATCTCCTCTAGCGTGACTTCAGCTCTCGATATTGACATGAGACTTCCATGCCTACAAGATTGAAAGATGGAGGATGAGTTTGGGGAAACTCAGTAAGTAAAATTCCTAGTTCTCTACTAGGAAAGCATCTCATTATCGAAGCTTAGCAAGTACAACACTCGCAAATAGTGGCGATGGCAGATCAATAGCAAACTTGTTGCTACCCTTGATTACATGCAAATGTCCATCGCAAGATGCTTCAATGCATACTTACCTTTGGCTTATCAGTAAATATATCAACACATCATACTTATGTAAATACCGGCATTCATGCAAATTCATTTAGCATCGTCCTAGCTCGACCAGGCCCTCCTTGCTCGACTAGGGCTTTCAGCTTCTTGTTGGGCTTCCTGGCTCGACCAAGGCTTCCAGTTTCAAAACCCAGGCATTTTGACTCAAACAAGGCATCCCAGCTCAACCGAGGCATCCCATTCAATGAACGAGGCATCGCCGCCAATGTTGTGTGGCAACGGGAGCCTTTTTCTCTTTAAGTGCATGCATAAATGCATCATACAAGCCGGTTCTTATTTTTTCTCTTAGCCGATACATGCATAGCTCGAATGCATGCTCATTCATTCATGTGTGTCATGAATCCATATACTTCACTAGCAAATATGTCGGGAATGATCTTTGGTCCGTAACTTGAATCAATCACTTAGCGCCGATCCCCGCATCGGACAAAGCTCGAAAACAGTACACCTCAATACCAATCCAAAATCTCGAGGCTTCGGTACACCTCACTTTAGTGACGATCCCAAGCTTAACGGACCTCGGCTCCAATCCGATGTGAATACACATGTATCGAGAATGACCCTCTGCTCTTAGTTTCATTAATGCCAAGCACAAAGTCCCCGCATCCATTTGGACTGTAGAAATCGGCATGCTTGGTGCCTTACCAAGACCTCATGGATTTGGGTGATCCCCGCATCGATCAAGATATAAGATCAACACGCTTCAATGTCAACTTAGGACCATGCTGCCTTAGGCGATTCCCGCACTAAGTGAGGCTTGGACCCGGCATCTTATTTATGCCGAAACCAAGGTTTTATGGCTTGGGCAACTTTGTCTTGCAATGAACTCAATCTGAACGAACCTCGGCTTCATTCCAAGCAGGAACAACTTAAGCACATGTTCAAGCACAAACATGAGCAAACCATACAAAAGATCCAACATCCTATCCATGGCTTTGACGGGTGAGCACCTAACTAGACTCGACAATGGAGACTACCGGCCTAGAGGAGACATAGGAATCTTACTTACCTTGGAACCTTGAAGACCAACTTAGATTAGCTTGAGGGATTGAGGATGCAAGGCCGAGAGAAAGGAAATAGAGGATGAAAGAAGAAAGTGAATGGCATGGTGAAAAGTGAAGAGGGATCCTCCTATTTATACTACTCGGCACCATCATTACTTATCCAAGCGGCCCAATCACATTTCTTGAAGTGGCACGGCTATGGCATCAAGGTGGTAAGCCTAGTTTGCAAGGTGGCATGCCTAGGATCCTAAGAGAACACTTGCCATCTTCTTATTAGACCACATATTGACTTGCTCTTCAAGGCTCAACTTAGGCTCATGATGTGCCTGTGGTCCTAAGGGACACATAAGTCCCTTTGATGCCTAATGTCCTCTCTTGATTGGTTGGCCTTTGCCTTGCTCACCAAGGCTATCTTTTAGGCTCATCATAACCAAGATTCTAGAGGACACCTAAGCTTATAAGTCACCAACTTCTTCTCCAAGGCAAACTCAAGCCATCATTACCAAGCCAAATGGTCCACTCTAATTTTTCCAAGTGTCCCGCCTAAAGTCCTTAGTTGGCAAGCCTAATTGCACCTAAAAGAATGAGGTGGCATAGCTAAAAGATCTTGGTTGGCATTCTAGCGTATAGGCGTCATCAATGGTGGCTCGCTTTTCACTCTCCCATTGGTCCACCTATATCCCGCATTTAATGGGCATTTAATAAAGTTTGATAAGATGCAACCAAAGTTGCCAACTTGGCATCTAGATTCTTCGGTCATTAATGAAGGGCTTGAGTTTCATTCTCTGATTGGGCCACCTATGCACCGTCCTCATCTTATCTATTAAGGTTATTTTTTACTTCATCATTACCTTTGAAAAGTCAAAGGACACATCACCCCCCTTCATTAATAAGGGTGTTCTAGAGTTTTCTTCTATTTTGTCGTTTTCTTCGTCAAGAAGGCGGTCTAGAGAATTCTACTGTCCAAGTTGGTCTCGGGCCCGGAGAAGGGATCATTAGGTACACCTTGAAAAATCGAATCACGTACACCCAAGGTTCGGTCAGCATGCCCCATATTCGCCCAAACCGTTCCTTTGGACGGTTGGTCGGCCAATAGGGTCGCTTGTCCTTTGATCGGCTCAAGACCAATCCTAAGGCTACCCATGACCTAACACTAAGCCAAGGCACTTATGGACCTTAGAATTAGTGACAGAATAGCCGAGTCTATCCCTAGACTCATTCCGATTGGCACCCACCAACTGTTGAGCGACCACAAGCTCTGGTGGCAAAGGCCCTAAGGGAGGCCATTAAGGCCTCTCTAACCGTTGGCAAGGTCACAACGACACCTATCGACCACTGAGGGGCCACGGGCGATGCCACCTAGAGCACGTGAGAGTCCTCGCAGCCTCGCTAGTGATCGATGAGGCCCTGACAACCTTGCCCAAGGCCATCGTGGACAGATTTAGGTGAGGGCTGCCTTGCCCTCATCACGAAGGCCTTGGGTTAAGCCCTAATGGCCTCACCGATTGCTAGCAGGTGAGGGTCGTCGCGACCTCACCCAGGGCCTTTGCAGCCTAAAGCGAGACAACTACGGCGAGCAAGGGTGGCCACAAGAAAAAATAAAATTCAAAAATTCAAAAAATTCAAAAAAAAATAATAATATTAAAACTATTGGAAAATATATCAAAAAAAAAAATTATGGCGCCCAAGTAAGCTTTTTTTGAGGGGGCAAATCGGCAGTGTCACTCAATTAATCGATTTTTCAAATTTATGGCACTTAAGTAAGCAAAAAAAAAAAAAAATTAATACTCATGTGAATGCTATACGAAAGTATTGGCACTTGTACTATTTTTACCCCAGACATCGACATCAAGTATTGTTATCTTTGTGAGTGAGTAAAAGATTGTGAGATTGAACTTAATTTTTGCAAATCAGAGGATCAAATTGCTGATATTTTAACAAAACCATTGAAGGCGGATATGTTCGAAAATTAAAGACAATGCTTGATGTTGCCAAATTCAAAAATCAATTTTAAGGGAAGTTGCTAGAATACTATAAAATGCTTGTTGAAGATTTGAGCATGTTGGTTACTCAGCCCTAGATTTGGTTGTTAGTATTCTTATAAATGCCTTGATTTATGGTGGGTGTCATAAGAAGAATGAAGATGAATCGGTGAAGCATGATTTATGGTAGGAGCTTGAAGAAGATTGAAGACCAAAAGGCTGCAAGCATTTAATAAAGAAAACTTCTTCTTTTTTTTGCCAGTCCTATTTTATTCCTATTATAACTCTCTCTCTCTCTTTCTCTCAGACTTTTGCCCTGCCTCTTGCAGGGCGTGGAAGTCGAAACCTACACCTGAAACTATATCGTCCCCACCCCAACCCCCCTTGAAAAAATGAGGATTCAAACTCCTCACCTCCCCCTTCCACGTTAAAAGGGTGGCCACTGGGGCAAACCCCAGTGGTTAATAAAGAAAACCTTACGCAGCATGAAGGCTAGAAAAACTCATCGAAGAGTACTCCATGCTCATCTTCATGTATTTATTGTGTGTCTTTTCTTTTGATTTTATTTGTGTGCGTGTATCACGTTGTGGACTTTCTTGTTTTTTTCTTCATTTAATGTTTGTCAAGTTATGTCAACTGCTTTCAAAGGTTGTGGGTTACAATTACAAATTTGTAGTTACACCAGAGCAAAAAAGCATTTGCATTTCAATTACTTCTCCATTTGATCTTCATTTGTGCCTTGCTCTAAATTTCCGAAATTGCCATCATTTTTTGGTTCCAACACTTAGCGCTCTGGATGCTCAATCTAGAGTCTCATGGCAGCTCGAGCTGAAGCTGGCGACATCCATGGTTGCTTGGTCTTCGAGCTTGCGGCAAACTTGAGGCAATGTCGTCAGGACGGCAATGTGTTCGGTGTCCGCTAGAGTACGATTTTTTTTCGTTTTTAAAATTTAAATTTTTCGTATTATTTAATGATTTTTTTTTTTTTAAATCTGCTTATTCGACCACATCAGCTTTTCTTCTGATTGCTAACGTAAATATTCGAAAAATAGTTTTTTTTCTTCGCTTGCTCTTGCTGGCCATTGATATCACGTGAAGGATCAAAGCAATCTTACTTGATGACTGATGACACCGGATGTACTCGACCAACTTCCCCAGAAATCTTTCGATTTTGCAAGACATGGGAGAAAACAACAGCACGCGGTCTAGGAAAACCATACAATCAAGCAGACAAAATACCAACAAACAGTAGCTTCTAGACCTCGGCAAAAAATTGGTAGGGTACCGGCTTCATTTACCTTCGTAAAGTCACATGAATCATCTCGACGAGGAAAATTGGTAATGGAAGTATATGACTCAACATAGCATTATCTCCGCAATACGATAGTTCTATCATCTCATAACCAGATGATAGTTTTATGATACCGTTAAGAGCATGTGCACAAAAAATGAAAAGAGATACAGTAAGGCTGCGTATGATAAAATTTTTACTTCTTTATTTCTTTATTTCTCTATTCCCCATAACAGGTTTAGAATAGAAATCCGTTTAGTAACGCAATTTGATTTTTCTATTTCTGGAACAAATTTCTATTCCACATAGAAATCAGATAAACTCTCAATTGACTCGCATCCTAAGATATCTAGAGATTATGATTCTTCGAGCCCTAGGATCTCCACAATTCACGACAATCTCTCACCACCAATTGCTCTATATATTCGATTTTTGAGTTGCATCATTCGATATATAGATTTTCGCAGTAGGAGACTTTCTGCAGGCTCTCGGTATCGCGAAGCTACATACAGAAGTAGACGTTCAACCTTTTCAAGGTGTCGGAGAAAGATTAAGTCTGGTAACTTTTCAATGTCCCTATGCCAAGCGATATGCATCTTGTCTGAGAATTCCAAACTATCAACACCTCCAGTCGATTCTTGCGACCTCTAGCAACAAATTTCCTTAGACGTTCTAATCGTTGAAAAATCCAGCCTTTTGATGGGCGAACGGTGAGAGCTATCCAGCTCTTCCAGGAACTAGGCCTCAGATATTAGCTAGATTAAAGCAAGATGCCATCTCTAATTGCTTGAGGCAATTTGATAATGAGAGGTCCATTGCACAGATTGATTCTCAACTCTTCCCAGCAATTCAATCTGTCAATGCCTCAAAAGTCAACTATTTCAATCTCAATTTAATTTGTTGGAGATATCAATTCTTCGGGACCATATTTCAGTCAGCTCATAGCGTTCCTTGAGCTCCAATTCTGGTCTGAATTCAAACTTATTGCATTCGCAAATATGAATCTTTTATTGTCTCGGGGAATTATCTGGGAGGCATGCCAGCCATGAGCATGACTGAAGAGTGAGTTCCTTCAAATGAATTAGACGGCATAGTTGCAATAATGAGCAATTCTTGCAGGCGACTCACAGTGTTAATTCTAGGAAGCTCTGGCAGCAATTGAAGCTTGTAGCAGTACCTAAATCAAGCTGATGGAAAGAAGAAAGCTTATGGATGCTTTCCAAAGCAACTAAAGTTGGCTGCAACGCTGCAAACGAAGGTGTTAAAAAGAAGAAAGATTTCTAATGATATCTGGCTGGTCAGAGAAGGGTGTATACTTGAACTCGATCCTATTGAGGAAAGACGAGCAATCGATTCTCTAGGAATTTCCCTAGCAATTCAACGCAGAATAAGGCACTAAACTCTAGGAGCTTGACCAACCTTCGAATAGAACTGGGAAATTTTCTTACATAACTGGAAGCAAGCATCACGAGTCGTTAAACTTTGCAAATTCCCTAAAGTTTCAGGTAACTCTGTAATGCTCGAGCCGGACAATTTTAGTTTGATTAATGATTCCAAAATCCCCATTAAGTCGAGGATCGTTCTCAGTGAATTTCATAAAGATAAATAGGGCGGTTTCATGAGGGGGCCAAATACCGAGCAAAAAAATTAAATAAATGAGGGAGCCGATGGCCTCCCGAAATTGAGAAATTTCAAGTCAAGGGTTGACAAATTTACAATATGGCTTATTGAGTCAGGCAGCCCCATAATAACCAACAATACTTGCCATTACGCCTCTCCAGCTTCTTCAGAGAACCTGAAAATGTATGAATTTCTCGTATAGCTGTTCCATCTAGAAGTTCTTTTAATTCTTCTAATCTACCCAATTCTGTAGGTAGGTCCACTAGATTCTTACAGTCCCTCAATTCCATGGAAGCAAGGCTCTTGACCTTTCCAATAGAAGAGTGAATTCATTCCAATGAATCGCAACATTCAAGGATTAGAGTCTCCAAATTTGTAAAGGTTGACAGGTCAGCAGTACATTTATCTTGAGAACTTTTAGCTGCTTTGCCATCTGGAGGAATGAAGATATTTCTGGATAAGTATTGAAAACAAGCCGACTTCCAAATACAGAGAAGACGATATGCTTTTCCATCTTACCATGACCTAACTCCATCTTCCACAGTGCTTTGAAGTATTACTTTGCGAAAAATCTCAGTTCAACCAATTGTTCCTAGATGAAAATTGTTTGCGACAAAACAGAGGGAGGACAACTCTTCCGCAGAAGCCATCTTAATTCAGATAATAATTACATACAATCTCCAGTAAGATTTTCACCTCTTACTACAAGGAATGTTAAGTTCAACAAATTTTGAAACCGTTCACCCTTGTATATTCAACACCCTTGGTCAAACTATCTCATCCGTGCATCTCTCTCAAAACAAACGGCCCAACCCTTTTCAGTAACCTAAAAGTAAAACACTGGATATCGTTAGTATTGCATCATATGTCTGAGAAAAAGTTCAGGCCAACACAATCCATATAACATATTTACTTAAACACATTTACTCGCATATGAAGCATAACACATGAAACTCTATTTGAACATATCCACATCACGTAGACAACTGCAGACCATAAAACAAGCACAATAAGAACAGTAACAGACATAACAAACACAAGGAGTGCCGAGATTAGAACTTGTGACCCGTTCTCATCAAATTTAAGACACATCTTTTTTCTTTAAAGGTTAAGCTGTTAAAAGCAAGCCAACAATAAAGAGTCACAAAACCCATTAAAAGGAAGTGATTATCTACTTTACGATGATAAAGCATCTGTTTGGTAAAGCTGTGGCTTTGTTGTAGTCGTTCCTGTTATGACTATGCGGTGAAGCACGGTACTTTAAGTGTTCAGAAATACATTTTTTTTAGAGCTGCAACATCCCTTTTCATCTCCAGATTCTTTAGATTTACAACTAGGATTTTTTTATAACAGTATTTAAAATAGAAGGGAAGAGAAATATCCCTAGAAACAGGAGCTTGCCATTATGCAATTTAATAGGTAAGTTAGTATTAAACAACAACAGATGCTACATGTTGAATTAAATAAGTACATAAGAGCTAAGAGAGCAGGCAAAAATAGGTAGTAGATTACCTTATTCGCTTCTAGTACTTTCAAGGCTTCCTCAAAGATCCATAGACCAGTTCTTCTGCTCACGCTTCTAGGGACACAACGTCCTTACCAAGGCCTCTTAACTGACTATACCCTTCACTCACCAGCATATGTTAACCCTTCTAGGCACAAAACGTCATCGGTGCACACAATGTCCTTTGCTAGGCACACAACATCCTAACCAAGATCTCTTGACTATATCTTTTGTCACCACGATATGTTATCAGTTATTCAATTATCAAACCGGACAAATTTCACAATCCTTTGGCAAATTGGCTAACCATGCCAATGAAAAAACAAGCAATGTTGGAGAAAATTGTGGATATGCGTCATAACTTATCCTCAAAATCTTTTGGACATCTCTATGAGAGGTTCTTTTCTTCATTTCTGAAGCGCTTCCCATGTATTCTTGTTGAATTAAATACATAAATATGAACCTACAACTTGAAGTGTCCTATGGCAAAATTACTATTCATGCCAATAAAAAAGCAAGCAATGTTGAGGAAAATTTATTGATATGCGTCATAACTTATCCTCAATATTTTTTGGACATCTTTATCAAGTTCTTTTCTTAAATTCTTAAGCGCTTATCATATCTATTTATTAGATTAGACGGACAAATATGAACCTATAACCTCAAGAGCTAAAAGGAGTCCTCCCAAATTTACCTTACAACGCACTTGGAGGATAGTCATACTTGTAGTCTAATCGAAATTCCACCTTGATCAAGTACAGCTTCATATCTAAATGTGACGATGATCCTACTTCCCGACGTAAACCAATTTTGTGCTTGGGTCAAAGCATTTAATTGATACTTATGATCCACATCATCGAGAAGAATCATCGACAATTTCTTGAAGCGCAAATTCTCCGAAGGTGAAAGCGATTTTGCCAATACCACCCATGCCGTAAATTCCAATTGTTTGAGGAGTACCGTTGGAAGTAGTGTCCAGCAATCCCGTAATCTTCTTAATATGATCATCATTTCCAACCAAACTCTCAGGAACATCTATCCGAAAACCTTGTCGAAACTCACTCGGATCAGTTCCAACAACTATTCTTACAAATTCTCCTCGGTGCCTATCATAAAAACAACACAGAAGAAATTAAAAGATTTTACCGAATCCCATCGGACGACATCGCCATATCAGCAACATATTACGAAGGATTATGAACAAAACTATATTTCCATTCTACCAATAAGTTATCTAGGATTACAGCAGCAAGATGCCATTGAACGAAAGTCAACAAGTTCAGGTGCAGATGAAATTACATACCCATTAACGATTCTCTGCCATGCCCATCCTTTCAAGAAGCTGACATCTCCGAGCGCCTGTTGCCCTGCCTCCACATCCCTTTGCTCAAAGCACATCTCCTGTGAACGGAAGGCCTCCCGGAAGCTCCCCGTCAGGTGTGGCGCGTGCGAGCGCTCGACTCCGTCGAAGAAGGGCACGACCACGTGTCCCGCGCTCTTCCCGTCCGCCGCCATCCGAACGAGCTCGCGGAGGCATCGTTTGCTGGCACCGCAGCTCTCAGAGAAGATGGTAAACGAAATCTTGGGCCGGGCGATCGTGTGCAGAAGCCGAAAGCCGACCCGGCGGCCCATCGGGAGAAAAACCCTAGTCTTGGAACGACTGCAGGAGCGTACTCTGGAACGAGGGAGAACATATACTACAATAAGTCCTCACCCTACAGGATATCTTATAACATTTTCTCCATCGGCTCCTTTTCAAGTTGGAGGAACGGCATGGATGATCTCTCACTTCTTCAATTTCAATGTAAGGCTAGAAAGAAAATTTTCAAATTCAGTGGTTGAACTTGAACGACTCCTCTCAACATATAGTCCTACCCAAAAGTCAAACATCGTTAGTTGAGTGCCTGTAAATTATGTTGAGTTAAA
Source organism: Eucalyptus cloeziana (assembly GCA_014182715.1). Taxonomy (NCBI): domain Eukaryota; kingdom Viridiplantae; phylum Streptophyta; class Magnoliopsida; order Myrtales; family Myrtaceae; genus Eucalyptus; species Eucalyptus cloeziana. The sequence goes on along the minus strand of CM024641.1, from coordinate 40,339,713 downwards.
TTTGCCATTCCGATGTCAGAGTGGTTTCCACGTGGTTTCCATGCCGTCTCTCTCTTAGCTCAAAAAGAAAAGGAAAAAAATAAAGAGAACATGTTTGCTAACTTAAGAGAATAGTATGACAGTCTGATATCATCACTCTACCTCTTTTGTCCAAAACATCCTTAAAAAAGGGAAGATGTTTGCTAACTTAAGAGAAGAGTGTGACAGTTTGATGTCATCACTCTACCTCTTTTGTCCAACACGTCCTTAAAAAAGGGAAAACGTTTGCTGACTTAAGAGAAGAGTGTGACAGTTTGACGTCATCACTCTACCTCTTTTGTCCAAAACGTCCTTAAAAAAGGGAAAATGTTTGCTAACTTAAGAGAATAGTGTGACGGTTTGATGTCATCACCCTACCTCTTTTGTCCAAAACGTCCTTGTACATTTTGAAAAGTTACACTGATCGTCCTTCCCGTGTCTCGAGGACGGATTTGTTTGAAGTGACGCAGAATTGTTCAGCTCACGTGGACCTCTTGACTTTCTTTTGCTTGCAAAGGACTCTCTCCCCTTCCTCTCTGTCTGTGACTATCTCTGTTGCGTCACTCTTTTTTGTTCTACACTTGTTTTTCTTCTTTCTTCTCGCGACCGCCATAGCCATAGCTCAAGGGAAAAGCTTGTGGTAACTGCGGGGAGCTCAAGTCCAAAGCTAGCAACTGCAGAGCTCCGGCTCATGGTAGCCACGGAAGCTCAAGCTTCAAGCTCGCAAACAAAGCCGTTCAACTCCCTCCTCTTATCTATCTATAGTGCCAGATCGCAATATTCACGGCCTCTCCCTCTTCTGTTCTCTCTACCAACGTCTCTCTCCATTTCTTCTCTTGCCGTCTCTAGCTCGTGGTCATGATCACTTGAGCTTTGAACTTATAGCAATAATAGCCGGAGGTTCCTCAATATGGCTTCTCGCAACAGCCATGGCCATGGAGCTAAGACTTGAGCTCTCATAGCAATGGTCACTCAAGCTTTGACGTTTACAATCATGGTTGCTTGAATGCTTGAGCTCTCGAAAGCCATGGCCATTGTCGCTTTAAGCTCCTAGCAATGGCAATGATCAAGAATCTCTTGGTCAAGACGTTCTATGTAGAGTCTCGTAGCCACCATGGACACGGAGTGGCATGATTGACATATCTTAAGCCCACGGCCATGGATGCTTACACTCGAACTCATAGCAGCTATGGTTGCTTGATCTTTGAGCTTGTGGCCATGGCCACTCAAGCTTTGAGCTCGTGGTCATGGATGTTAAAAGGGCGTAGTAGAAGTCTAGTACATTTATCTGGGAAGATAGCTAAGAGAGAGTACAAGTCTAAACCCATCAACATATCCAATTAAATATAACTTATCCATATTTACTCAAAAACTTAAACCAATGAGTTATATTGATCAATTAGAATATATGAACTACTCTACATCACACCAAATATATCTCTCCTAAGGAAAAGCTACCATCAAGATTGTGTAAATACACCACAACTCCTACCACCTAGAAACTACATTGGCCATCAAATTCCTTCATTGAGATATTCATCAAACACCATAACGGATTGGGGGCCACTAATTTTAAATCGACTCTAATATCATTTGTTAGGAGTGTATAGCAAAAGTCTAATGCCTTTATTTAGAAAGATTACTAATAGAGAGTTTAAATCTGAGCCCATCAACATATGCAATTGAATTTATCTTTACTAGGAATGTTAAAAAAAATTGAGTTATAAGCCAACTTGAATATATTAAGATTATATTTTGATTCGGTTTTTCCAAGAGACTCCAAAGCACTTTAGGGAAATTTTGGGATATTTGGCAAATTTTCTCGATAGACTTTTAGGCCAAATAATAACTTGGAAAAGTTGGAAGCTCACAACCAACACCCCTCCCCCCCCTCTAAAAAAAATACACCCAACGAAGAGAGAGCTCGTGTCTAAGAAGAGGAAGAGAGTTATCTAATAGAAAGAGAATCTTAAATTCAAATAAATTAGTGAGAAAAGAGTACATATAAGTTCAAATAAAAACAACGAACGCAAAAAGACAAAGTTGAAAAGCTCGAACCTCAAGCCAGCATGAATTAATAGAAAAAAAGGCCAAGTGCCCATGACCGCCATAAGGTGCAACTGTAAAAGGGCACATCCCCCAATTTCCTCTTTGAATTTAACGATGGTTTGAAGAACTCGCATATCAAGGTGGCATGCCTAACGGGACGACTATGGGGACTGAACTTTTAAAGGCTCAGGAATTATATTAAACCAAAAAAAAATAAAAATTTCAGGGCTGCCCATCGAGAAAAAAGTATCAAAAAAGTCATAAATTTATTGTGTTTGTACCAATTTAATCTTAAACTTTTCAATTTGACCATGTAGACTTTTTTTTTTTTTAATTTATTAATATATTTTTGGATTTTTTATAATTTTATAATTTGTTTTATAATTTTTTTCTTTTTTTCTATTTTTATTTTCTTTGCCTTTTCTTTTTGCCGATGTCATAGTTAGTGAGGGTGGCCTCACTAGGCCACACCTAGATGAGGGCGAGCGCCAATCACCCAGCCGCAGCTAGGCAAGGCCCCCCTCATCAAATTTGGCAAGGCCAACCCTCGTCTAGGCCAGGGCAGCCTCACCATGCCTCGTCTAAGTGAGGGTTGGCCTCATCGGGTCTCACTTGGGCAAGGGCAAGACCCAACGAGCCCTGTTTGGGCAATGGCGAGGTTTGGCAATGCCAACTCTCACTCAAGAGAGGCGTAGCGAGGTCACGTTGGCCTAGGCAAGGGTCCGCCTCACTAGATCTAACAAGAGGGGCCTCGCCTGGCCATGCCTAAACAGTCGGCACTCCCCCTTGCCAGCAAGGGAGACCCAAGCTAGGCCAACTCTCATCGGCCATGATTGTGACCGGCAGTCGGCAATGGCTATCGACCAAAAGAAAAGGCAATGAAAAGGAAAAAGGAAAAAAATCTAAAAACTAATTTAAATATTTGAAAATGATAAAAATATTATTAAAATTTCCAGGTTAACATTGGTCATGCCACATCCATCATTTCTAGTAATGTAAAAATTTAGGATTAAATTAGTTCAATTAAAAGGTTTAGGACTGAATTGATACAAATGCAATATATTTAATATTTTTTTAGTATTTTTTTCTCGTGCCCATGTTGTTATCTCTTTCAAGTTATGCTTATTTGGCAAAACAAAGAGGATGTTATAGGTATTGTACAGATTAAATGGACTATAAGCACTAAATTGTAAAAGTTCAATCATTTGACATGTTCCGAATTTTAAGTGGTGAATCAATTTAACTCATTCAATAATAATTACAATTAAAAAAAAATCGAATTTTCGCGGTTCCACTACATTGTTCCATTGATAACAAATGGCAACCATATGAGATTGAACTATAAAATGATTAAGTTATAGGCTCACAACCGGGGGAACAGTCCTAGCTTGCAATTGTAAGCAATGCCGTAAGACATGCTAGTCCTGTTGTGGGCATTTCACCCATCCTTACTCACCTCAGGCGCGGGTGGCTATTATACCAGCCTACTCGACGATAGCCGAGGCATGCAAGCACACCTCAATGTGGAGGCCACCTTCTCCACCGTGAGACTCCGTAATTCCATGTCTATCTTTATCTTCCCGACAAAGAGGGAATACGGAAAACAGCGCAAGGCCGCCCATCCCAGGGCAGATTTCTCGTATGTTTCCTCTTTAAGCCTTTTTAAGACTTGCTTAGATCCGAATTTAATTCATTCAATAATAATCACAATTAAAAAATCGAATTTTAGCGGTTCCACTATGTTGTTCCATTGATAACAGATGGCAACCATATGAGATTGAACTATGAAATAATTAAGTTATAGTAATATGAAAGCATGTTGGTCATTGGACAGATAAATGAAAGTAAATTTCTTCACTAACTTGCTTATTTTCAGTGTGATTTCTTGAATGTATTTGCAAACAGCAAAAATGAAAAGTTACGCACAAACATTTCAGTACACAATAATCTTATCGCAAGCGTAATTGTCTAATCAAATGAGGATCGTATTTATGGTCGAACAATTAAAACTTTAACAAAGATATCGGTTAAATGAATTAGCTTAATCAATATAGCATTTATCCATATCAAATACAAAATGGATACGATATTATCTAAATCAAAGTAGATGTTAATCCAAAATTTTAATTTAGGTCAAAATAGCATTTATTCGTATAATCATTTCAAGACGGAAAGACGGCGACTTTAAATTATGTGGAGCCGCTTACAAGAAGTCCTGAAAATTAAGGAATTTCAAAAGCATGAAACTCTCAGATTTAGGTCATCGAGACATTTATCAGAATTTTGGCCAACATGACTTCGGAAAGAGATCGAGATCGTCAAGGATTTGAGATCAAACAACTAAGGCCTCCAGATTGTGCTTATATATGGAATAAAGAAAGTACAATATAATTTGAGATCAAGACATTAAAACCCTCTAATTGCATAAAAAGAAGAATTAAAATTTGTGCCATTTGAAGATTCGTTTGTTTCACAAAAGATTAATAATTTACAAAAAAAAAATTAAAAAGAGTGACCGCTTATATTGTTTAAAAATAAATAAACGAAAAATATTCTCTTTCATCCACAAAAATTATTGGACATAAATTGTTGTTTATTATGACAACATTTTTGAATGAGTAATAATTTCAAACGATATACGTAATTAGTTTTAAGAAAATATTTTTAAAACCATTCATTTTTTTCATGAAACAAATAACATTTGGTACTCCTTTTTGTGTTCTTGATATAGCAAATTTATTTGCGTAGTATTATTGAACATATAACTTTTTCAAACATTAATATCTCTATTAAATAAGAAAAGAATAAAAATAAATTAAATTAAAAAAGGATACCATTCTGGAGAAAATATTAACTGCACAAAATGCACTAGCGTAACAAATAAGAACCTTGAGGTTGCGACATCCATCTAAAATGGAACCCAAATGTCAGACTATTTTGAATTGAGCGAGCATTCTTCTCTCTCTCGTCTCCTCTCTCTCTCTCTCTCTCTCTCTCTCTCCCCCCCGCACGCACTCTCACTCTCTTTGCCGCCTCCTCTCTCTTCCACCATGCCACCCCTCCAACTATGACTCTAGCTCATCTTGCAATCTCTCTCTTCGCCCGACACTTTCAACTATGCCCTTTCTATCTTCTTCCAATGAACCACCAAGCTCTCATTCAACCGACAAGCCACCGCGCCGCCCCTCCGGCTTTGACATTGCTGAATCACTACCTTCCCAACTATGCCCTCTCTCTCTCTCTCTCCCTCTCTGAGTCACGACTAAGCCCTCGTCCAATAAGCCACCGTACAACCTCCACTTTGCCTCAAAAAGTTGCCTTTGCCATCGCAAAGTTTGTCGATCAAGTGCAGTGGTTCATCAATAGGATGAGGGCTTAGGGAGGGAGAAAGAAAGAAAGTCATGCAAGAAAGAGAGCGTGCAAGGGAGACGACGCAGGAGAAAGAAATTTTTTCCCTAACATTTGGGTCTCACTTTGGACACATGTCACAACCTCAAGGCCATTCTTATTTGTTGTGCTACCTCTTGTATGACCAATATTTTCTGCCATTCCTGGCTCCCCTCATATCCATGTCATTATTTTATCTTCCGTCTACACCATCCAAATACCATTTTCTAATAGCGAAATATATTTTAATTTTCAAAAAATATGTGCATTTAAACATAATCAAAGAAAAATCCAACAATTGGTCCTGCTGTTAAATCCAATATCTTCCTTCTTTTTTGTTGAATTATCCTGATTTTGAGGATATGATTATTAAGAATATTCAATTCTAATTTTTTGGGTCCTAATTATTAGGAAATAGCTATAAATAATTAGTTAGGAAATGATTTATTAATATCCCTTGATTTGTGGGATTATAACTGTATTTTACAGATATGTTTTTTCCTATTTAGTACTTGTAGAAGTCCTATAAATAGCCTTGTAATCCTGGTACAAAAATATAGAGAATTATTACAATTCTTTTCTCTAAATTCTTCGTGGTATCAAAGCATTAGGCTCAGTTTTATGGGATAGTGTTGCAATGCATCCTTCATTGATGCAATAATCTTCTAATCATAGCCTTCATTGTTGGATTTGTCTTTGTCCTTAACAATCTGATTGCAATTGTCATTATTGTGATCCCTTTAGCTATATTTTTCTCTCTTCGCTTCTAAACTTGTCCCAATCTTTGGCCTAAAACCTCATTCACTCGCAGCCTTTATTGCTTCTGTTTTTTAGCTCTTCCTTTCCAAGTACTTTCTTTGTGCCTAGAATTATCCATGTTTGAGACAAAACTAATTGGAGATACTTCGGGTCAAACTGAGGAGGCCAACACCAACCATATGACCGGAGATCTACAAAATCTGAGAGCCACTTATAGGCTTAATGAAAATAATTATCTCAAATGGTCACAATTCGTCAAGACCTATTTGAAGGGTAAAGGAAGACTCAGCCATCTTCTCGGAATAGGTCCAACACCAGAAGATCCCACGTTCAACACATGGGATGAAGCAGATTCAATGATCATGTTATGGCTTTGGATTCAATGGATCTGGCCATAAGTGATACATGTATGTTTCTCAAAACTACAAAGGAGATTTGGGATTCTATTCACAGGACTTATTCAGAGGCTCGAGATGCAGCACAAATATATGAAATCAAGATAAAGACAAGTGCAACAAAACAATGGAGCAAAACGATAACGGAATATGCCAATTCCCTTCAAAATTTATGGCAAGAACTCAATCATTATGGAGTATTTGAGATGAAGTGTGCGGATGATGCTGCAACTCTAAAAACCTTCATTGAAAAGGATCGAGTATATGATTTCCTAGCAGGTCTTAATTCTGAATTTGACCAAGTTAGGATTCAGATACTTGGAAAGGAAGAAATCCCTTCTTTGGAAGAGACAATCTCTCTAATCCAGGTAGAAGAAAGTCGAAGGGGAATAATGTTAAAGCCTCAAGCTGTGAAAGGCTCATCATTAGTAACTCGCAATGCATCAACACAAGAAAGAGGAAAGGTGGATGCTTCGAGGCCTACATGGAGGGATAATCGAGACAGTTTGTAGTGTACCTACTGTAAGAAGCCAAGGCATACAAAGGAACGTTGCTGGAAGCTGAATGGCAAACCAGCAACCTTAAGCCGAGAGTGGGGAAACAAAGGAGGACAGCCAAGGCCCCAAGCTCATCTAATTAAACAGACTAGCCAGCAAATCAGTCACAATGAAGGACAGGTGAAAGAATCCTTTAGCGGTGAGGAAATAAAAAGAATTAAAGGGCTTTTAGAGTCTCTTAATAAACCCTATGGTGCATGTTCCTTAGCACTCTCAGGTAAGTCTCCATTCTCTTTAGTCTAAATGCCTCAGAAAAACTTTCAAGTGAAGCTTGGATAATAGACTCAGGTGCCACTAATCACATGACTTACACTTCACATTTTTTTAGTGCCTACACCCTATGTCCAAGCAATAGGAAAATAGTGGTAGTAGATGGTTCTCTAGCCACTGTTGCAAGAGTTGGTGATATCTATATTACGCCTATTCTCACTCTAAAAGATGTCCTCCATGTGCCGAAACTATCAGCCAACCTAGTCTCCATATAAAGACTCACCAATGACCTCAAATGTTATGCAATTTTTTACCCCACCTACTGTGTTTTTCAAGAACAGGATTCGAAGAGGAAGATTGGACTTGCTAAGGAAAAGAATGGGTTGTATTATCTTGAGACGCCGAGGATTTTGAAGAAAGTCATAAACAATTCACCATTGTCATTTCTTAGTGCTTCAAATAAGGATATCATTTGGCTTTACCATTTTCGTTTTGGTCATCCATCTTTTCGTGTCTTAAATATCACGTTTCCTTCCTTGTTTAAAGGATTACATATGAGTCAATTCCAATGTGATGTTTTTGAATTTGCTAAGCACACCCGTGTATCTTTTCCTATAAACAACAAAAGAAGTTCTCATCCTTTTGATTTCATTCACAGTGACATTTGGGGACCTTCCACAATTCCAATTATCTCAGGGGCTCAATGGTTTATTTCTCTAATCGATGATTACACTAGGGTCACATGGATATTCTTACTCAAACACAAATCCGATGTAAGTAGTATTGTTCCTAATTTTAATTCTATGGTTCAAAATCAATTTGGAGTTAAAATTAATAGCTTTAGATCAAATAATGCTAGAGACTACTTTAATCAGATCTTGTCAACCTATTTCCAAAAGGAATGGATCATCCATGAGTCATCTTGTGTAAACACACCACATCAAAATAGGGTGGCCGAAAGGAAAAATGGTCATTTGCTCAACACTACTCGAGCATTGTTGTTTATGGAAATGTCCCTAAGTCTTATTGGGGGGAAGCCATCCTTACATCTACATACATAATTAATAGATTGCCATCAAGAATATTAGATTTCAAAACTCCTATGGCAATTCTTTCTAGCTTTTATCCCCATTTTAGGACAACAAATAATCTCATACCTAGAGTCTTTGGTTGCACCTCATTTGTACATGTTCATAATCAGCAAAGGGGAAAACTAGATCCTAGAGCAATCAAGTGTCTTTCTTGGTTACTCATCTACACAAAAGGGGTATAAATGTTATCATCCTTCTTCTTGAAAGACATATATATCAGTCGATGTTACATTTGTAGAAAACAAACCTTACTTTCCACAGTCTTGTCTTCGAGGGGAGAAGTCATTAGTTGAAGATAAAGACTTTGACGGCCTTAATCTTGACTTACCTCCTAATAATCTTCCAATCCGAGCTTCCACTTCTGATCAACCAATCCCTAATCAATCAACTCCTAACAATCGACCTCCAACTCTGATCAACGGGCTCCTCATGAATCAATTTTTGATGAATCAATTCGCACTACTTCAATCCCGAACTCACTCTACGATTGAGCCTATTCCAGAACAAGAGTCCACTCTCATATCTCCTCGTATTTATGACTCTATGAGATTTCCTCAGGTATACTCAAGAAAGACAATTGTTCCAGACTAAACACAAGTTCAAGATTCCCATCCGAGTTTTGCAAATGAATTTCAGATAAGTTCCAACTCTCCTTTGCATAAACAGTCAATTGATATGCCAGAAAATGACTCGCATCTTCCCATTGCTATTAGAAAATGTACTAGAGAGTGCACAAAGCGACCCTTATATCCACTATCCACTATGTGTCACTTGACCGCCTATCACCATCTCATAAAAATTTCATTCTAAGTCTAAACACATTTTCTATTCCAAATACTTTATCTGAGGCATTGTCTAAAGAAGAATGGAGGAATGCAATGAGAGAAGAAATGGATGCACTAGAAAAAAACCAAACCTGAGAGATTGTCGAAAAACCTAAGAGAAAGAATCTTGTGGGCTGCAAATGGATTTTTACCTTGAAATACAAAATTGATGGTTCTCTTGAGAGATATAAAGCACGATTGGTGGCAAAGGGTTATACTTAGACTTATGGAGTAGATTATCAGGAGACATTCACTCCGGTGGCAAAGATGAACACTATAAGAATTCTACTCTCTTTGGCGGCTCATTTTAATTGGCAACTTCAACAGTATGATGTGAAGAATGCATTCTTACATGGAAACCTAGAATAGGAGATCTACATGAGTATTCCACCGGAATTTAAAGGAGAAAAGACAACAAACAAAGCATGTAGATTACGGAAAGCACTATATGGGCTCAAGAAATCACCTAGAGCCTAGTTTGGGAGATTTTCCAGAGTTATGAAAGCTTCAGGCTACAAACAAAGCCAAGGTGATCATACCCTCTTCATTACGCATTCAGCAAGAGGGAGAGTGACAACACTTCTAGTGTACGTCGATGATCCTATTGTCACAAGTGACGATGATGAGGAGAAACAGCAGCTAAAACGATGTTTGATTAAAGAATTTGAAATAAAAGAGCTAGGAAGACTCAAATAATTTCTTGTCATTGAAGTTTCTTACTCTGGATAAGGAATTTTTGTCTCACAATAGAAGTATGTGACTAATCTCTTGAAGGAAACTGGAAAACTTGGTTGTAAACCAATAGCCACACCTATTGAGCCTAATAAAAAGCTTGGGGATGCAAAGGAAGAACCTGCTGTAAATTGAGAAATATATCAAAAATTGGTCGGGAAACTCATCTATTGGCTCATACTATGCCTGATATTGCCTATTCAGTAAGTGTGATTAGTCAATTTATGCATGACCCTAGAGAATCACACTTATAAGCCGTCAATCGAGTGCTACATTATTTAAAAGAAAGTCTCAGAAAAGGAGTCATATTCAGAAGAAATCAAAAATTGGTGCTGAAGCTTATACCAATGCTAACTATGCAGGATCCATGGTGGATAGAAGGTCAACATCTGGTTATTGCACATTTCTTCACAGAAATTTAGTGACTTGGTGGAGTAAAAAACAGAATGTAGTTGCAAGATCACGTGCTGAATCAGAATTTTGAGCAATGGCCCAAGGAATATGTGAGCTATTATGGCTTAAAATCATCCTAGATGACTTGAAAATCAAGTGAGATGGTCCTATGAAACTGTATTGTGTCAATAAATCAGCAATTAATATTGCTCATAATCCCATACAACATGATAGGATGAAGCATAATGAAATCGACAGGCATTTCATCAAAGAAAAGATAGAAGAGGGGTTGATTTACATGTCCTACATACCTTCCGGAGATCAACTAGCTGATGTGCTAACCAAATGACTTAATGGTGGGATCTTTCACGAAATAATCTCCAAGTTGGGAATAAAAGACATCTATTCCTCGGCTTGAGAGGGAGTGTTGAATTATCCTGATTTTTAGGATTTGATTATTAGAAATATTCAATCCTAATTTTTTGAGTCCTAATTATTAGGAAATAGCTGTAAATAATTAATTATGAAATGATTTATTAGTATCCCTTGATTTGTGAGATTATAGCTGTATTTTACAGATCGTTTTTTCCTAGTTAGTACTTGTAGAAGTCCTATAAATAACTTTGTAATCCTAGTACAAAAATATAGATAATTATTACAATTCTTTTCTCTAAATTCTTCATTTTTCTCTTCTCTAACAAGATTTAACAGGAAACCATTCGAAGGTCTGTTGTTTTCTCAGCAAACGGGTTCAAGACAAAACTATTGTATCCCACATATGACGGAATGCCTTTATGCCTTAACCCAAGGCCGGTGGCGTTCAACATGCAGAAACAGTAATGCACCAGATGGCCGCGAGACGATGAAAATGCAGTAGCCATCACTTCTTTGCTCTATAATCCGAGGTTAATGACCCCTTTGTCCACCGATGAGATAGGGTAAGCCCAGGGCAACCCCCACCCCATGCGACAGGAAGTGGGTCATGTGCCGATGTAGGCGACGATAGTAGCAGGAGCGAAACATGGACTGTAAAGGGCCGGGGAGGGGGAAGAGAGAGGAGGCTGATTATCTGGGTTTTCTTCTGTGCTAGTAAGTAAAAGTCACAAGTTTGATAAAATATACCGATCAGAGGTTCGGCTGAAGCCGATCATCAGCAGCCAAACTTAGTCACTTCCCAAAGGCCTAATTCCTGAAGGGATGGAATCGATACACAAGCATTTAAAGGCGATAAATTGCAGTTGATGACTAATGACCCAAACAAAATGTAAGAATCTGCTTTTACGTGTTTACAAACACAAATCAATCAAAAGTGAAGTAAAGCATGCAATGAAGTCCAAGTGACCGTCGCCTCCACGAGGTAATGTAAGGTTGTGAGGAAAGCAGAATGGATGATGCATGTTTATAGTCATTCTACCTCTGTTCTAAACTCTCAAGTCCCTCAAATAATGAAAATTAGAAAGGGCTTTGAAGATTATTTGAGAAAGACAAGAACATAGAAGCATAAACTTTATGAGCTTTACCACCTCAACATTTTCGCTTTCTTCTATGACAATCGATGCTAACAAGATGTGGTCTTCCTTTGCTTATTAACTGACTCTAGAGAAAAAGATCCACGAACATCAATCTACAGGATGCGCAACATATCAAATTGATTTGCCTCCCATGATTAACTGTCACCCTGACAAGCAGAGATTTCCATCCTTTGGCTTATGATTCAAAAAGCTTTCAAGCATAAATCCCATTTTCACTTCCTTATGAGCCATAAATGTTCTAGTGTGCATAAATGATCTCTTTGGAAAAGCTTCCTACTTTGCAAATGACTGCAATCGTAAAGGTTCTAAAATCACACCAGTGCCACAAAAATGAGCCTGCAGACAATAGATCGTGCCAAATCATGAGCTCTAAAAATCATCAACATACCAACTGCAGAAACATGAGTTTTTCCCCCCTTTTTAAAGTAGAATACAGCACAAAACTCTCTTATTTGACACAACCCTTCCATATCGGCATCACAAATTATCAAAGTCTGCAACAGCAAGTCCTCAAAGGTTGGATCCATTGAAATCGCCAAGAAAATGAAATCTAATAAGGCGATGGATCTACGATTCAAATTTGAACCTTTTTCTTGGAGGGGAGGGGGCTCCATGTTATTCAAAAATCTTAAAGAGGGGACGTCTATATAAAGTATATTTTTGTGAGCATGCGCACGCTGACAAAGAGAGAGTAACACAGACAGAGACAGACAGAGACAGAGGTAGACATATTCCTTTTGATTCTAGGTATTTCATACTATGACTTGAATGACCATCAATAGAAGCACACAGCAGAAAGCATGATATATCTAAGTGCATCAGATCTCCACAAAAATTAGTTCCTTTTGCTCATTTTCACCGAAAGAAAACCAGAAGGGAAGGCTCTATGTGCCTTTGTGCAGGTGCGTGTGTGAGTCCATGTTGTGTGTGCGTAATTTTAAATAAGATTATAGTTCATTATCCCTCTTGAAATTTTCCTAACACCCAAGGCTCGCCTTCTAAGTCTAAATCCGAAGGCCACTACTGGGAAGGATCCAATGAAAAAAAGGAAGCAATTGGACCCAACTTCTCCATAATAACGTTTTGAATGCAAAACAGCAAATACAACAGGTTTTCTCCCACGAAATTCCAGGAGTATGAACCGTTGATTGTCCTCTGCTTTCCCCCTAAGCAGATGTAAAGATTTTGCCCAGATGTTTGCAACACTGGTCATGCACAGAAACTGAATTCCGTTTATGAAGTTCTGACAGCTGCTACGACTTTAGTGATCAAGAAATATCGCCAACACTTCCAAATGGGGCAAAAATCAATCTTGCTTCAGGTTCAGGAGCAGAGTTATTAAACCAGAAGCACGATTTTAGTTGACTGGCAAAGTAACATCTGGACATGACCTAAAAGCATTCGGATAGTGACTTACAACTACAAAAGCCAGGGCCATCCTCAGAAGAAAAGGCAAAAGAGCGGGACGTATGACATGTTTCCTCAACTTCTAAAGGTTGTCTTCATTTTATTCATCAAACACTCCTACAAAGCAGTAAAGTTAAAACTCCACAAAGCCACTTACTCAATTGCAATTCATCGGAGCCTGAAGATAACCGTCATCGTCATGTCTTTTAGCCGGTGATCATGGTTCCAGCTCCTTCGTCCGTCATGATCTCAAGGAGCAACGAATGCGGGACCCTTCCATCGATTATACTCGTTGTCTTCACACCCTGCGCCAACGACCTCACGCAGCAATTGACCTTCGGAATCATCCCTCCCGCAACCAACCCGTCCTCTATCATCTTCTTCACCCCCTTTATATCAATCTCCTTCACCAAGCTACTGGGATTGTTCCGGTCTCGAAGAATCCCTGCGACATCCGTCAACAAAATCAGCTTCTCTGCACCCAATGCAGCTGCCAACTCACCTGCCACCGTGTCGGCATTGATGTTATATGGCTGCCCGTCCTTGTCGGCCGCCACGGAAGCGATCACGGGAATGTGGCCACTGTCCGTGAGGGGTCGAAGCACGGACGAGTCGACGGAGGCCACCTCCCCGACGAACCCCAATTGGGCAGCGTTTGGGGCAGGCCGGGCGGTGAGTAGGCAGCCGTCCATGCCGGAGAGCCCGACCGCGGTGGCGCCTGCCCTGTTGATGAGCGAGACCAGGTGCTTGTTCACCTTCCCGACGAGGACCATGGAGACGATCTCCATGGTGGAGGCGTCGGTGACGCGGAGCCCGTCGCGGAACACGGGCTCGATGCCGAGGCGGCCGAGCCAGGAGTTGATCTCGGGCCCCCCGCCGTGGACGAGGACGGGGCGGAGGCCGACGCAGGCGAGGAGGACGAGGTCGTTGACGACGGAGGCGCGGAGGGCCTCCGACTTCATGGCGGCGCCGCCGTACTTGACTACGATGGTCTTGCCCCGGAACTTCTGGATGAAGGGGAGGGACTCGGAGAGGACGTC